>CP142457.1:25522500-26722500 GCA_038049695.1 Cinnamomum chago
GGATCTCAATCCGGACCAAATCCAAATCCTTCTCACATCTGGATCTGGATTTTCAAAAATAAGTGGACTTAAATGCCTTATTTTGGACACAGAATCTGTCAAATCAGATTCTTGATTTGGATCCCATGACCAACAATAGGAATCAGATCTGCATTCAATCTGTATCCAACTCAAACCCACCCATTTACACCCCTGATAAACAAGCATGCATTAAATGATCAAATAGGAGGCAGTGAAAGAATAAAATACATAGATTTTATGATGAAAAGAAACAACAAGAACACATAAATAGAGTTACCATTAAAAAATAAGAATAACACATACATAGAGGTGTGTGCTTAAGTTTGCACGTTGATGTAAGCATTCTCACAAGGCTTACAAATTCATTTGAATCACAGAAGGAAGCAGAGATAAGATGTTTAAGAACAGTTACCTGCCAGAATACTTTTGATTAAGATCTTCACCTCCAATCCTTGTACATCCAAGCCCACCACCAAGTCTACGAGGACGCCAATTTGGAACAGTTCTACCTCGTTCAACATCCACAAGTACTCTCTTGTTATCCAGCTTCCGCCCATCAGCTTGTTTGTATGCAGCTGCATCAAATAGAGGATCAGAATAAATACATAAATAGAAAGAAGCAAATCCATTCAAAAATCACAATTGCTATTGCTGTTTACTTCCACATGAAACAACATAAAAAATCCATTCATTATGATAACATACTCTTCATATCTCTTGTATGCATATATTCAACAAACGCATAGCCTCTGGGCTAATTTGTCTCTTTATCAGTAACCAAGCGAACCTGATATATTCACAACAGAAGAAACCACTACTTTACACAAGTGATCACTTTTAAATCAAAACGTAACAAATAAATCAGGATGCATAGATTAAAACAAGTAGTTCTAGCATGTAAATGATTCTACTTCAAAAAGAAAGACTTTTTTAAACACTAAAGCCTAAATGGCACGGCAGACCGGCACTATGCCTCACTAGCCGTGCTCACCTTGTAAGGTATACAGCTCCAGCATGCAGGACGCATCACCACCACTGCAACTGAGTTCGCAGAAAATTGGTGTTTGTGGCCGATTTACCAGTTGCGAAACAGATTTAACCTCCCCTTACTAGGGAATATTTAAACAATGCTAAAATAAACAAAAAGGCAAGGTATTTTCTGAACCAAGGATGGATTTCCAGTTGGCCTTTTGAATAAAAGAAATTTTTTCAGAAGAAGCAGATTCAAATAATGGTGATAGAAAACTGATTGTACTCACGACATGTGTATTACCGTTGTATGACCGTACCGGGAAATAAAAGGGAAATGTTGAAGTTCTCCTTTCAAAGCTTGAAAATAAAGGTCAGAGAGCAAGCCTGACCATTCCTAAAATTTACAGCTTTACCATGCAGGATAGAGCAACGCCGCCATTGGAATTGAATTGGCAGAAAAACCAAGGTATGTGGCAATATTCCAGTTATGAAACATATTAAACACCACCCCCCTTACCAGGGATATTACTTCAGATAGCAGACTAAATATTATTAAATACAACTCTCTTCTGAATCCCTGAAAGAACTGCAACTAGGGTTAAGAGAATAATAATAACTTATCAGAGATGCATAGATTGCAACCCACCCATTCAGATTTTAGTAGCAAAATATACCTGTATCACTCCCTATACTCGTTTACCCCAAAGGAAAAGGAAAAGGGAGATGTTGGCAATCTCATTTCCATGCTTGAAAAGAAAACACACTGAGGCAATATCATTAGCCCGCTCAGCTGTAAAGCTTACAGCTTTGCCATGTAGGATACAGCACAAGCAGAATTGAGTAGCAAAAAACAAGGTATGTGATTTGACCCAATATACCAGTGGTCTAATGGATTAAATTCCCACCCCTTCACCAGAGGGGTCACTTCAAATAGCAAATTAAACACTATTCACTACATCTTCTGAAGACTGAAGAACTGCTTCTGGTGATTAAAAAACTTAACTATAAAATATAGCGTTGTTTTACCACTCTCCATACTTGCTTACCCCAGAACCAATGAAACTTGAAAACAGTGCAAACTCCAGATGTCTCCTCTTAAAATTCACAATCAAGTCTACCAAAATGAGGCAGTATCTTATTATCAGTTTCCAATGAGGGTAATGATGAATAGCTCTACCAATTAGGATATGCTCTACTCACCTCCCTTACCAGGGATCACATAAAATAAAGAGCAAAAAGTAGAAAAGAGGACAAGTGATGATCGAGAAATGTTAAAGGATTCAAGATATTCCTTTTAGTGCTTCCATTTCTTTTGGCAAAAACATTTGCTTTTCTAGACAAAAGTATTAACAGAATACCACATAACGTGTCTAGCAACCAAAAGAAGTTGCTACTCCTGATATATTGAAGGAGAAAAATATCAAGAACGCAAAGATGGTAGAAGCTTGCATTCAAGAGAGGGGCAATCAAGAGAAAAAAGTTTAGAACCTCCAACAAACAATGAGAGAAATAAATTGTACACTTACACTCCCTTTTTTTTCTTATGTACACCGAATATCTTACCAAGTTAAGAGCAATAACCTGAGCTCCCCTCGGGGATCGTGTAAAATACTTACCCTCTTGATTGGGCCATAGGCTTCAAACTCCCTTTTAATCCTGTGCTCTGTTGTCTCATAATTCTGCATATGTTACACAAAAAAATCAACTTCATTTACATCACTAAAGTATGATTTAGAGCCATATCAGAAATGAGAGGTTATGCTTTCTTTTCTTTTTTTTTTTTTGTGCAAAAAAACAAACAAAAAGAACAAAAAAGGCTTACAAGCTTTGCAATGAATAATGTCTTATAAGGGTCTCCTGATACATTTGGATCATTGACAGGATCATCTGCATGAAAGATCACAAACATATCAGTCAAATGCCACCGAGCAATACTCGTAAAGTGTTCCTTTTACTTCTTAAGGCACATAGTACATTTCTGAAGCTCTTCAACAGCCTTTATAGCACCCTTTTCCAGTCGGATTTTGTGAATTCTTGCCTTCTTTTCTTCCTGTTTCAACAGACATCGTTATCATCACCATCTTAGCCTTATCCATCATGTTCCTCATTCCAAAGAAAAAGAAAATATGTATGAAATTTGACAAATGTGTCTTAGATATGCATGTTTACACAATGACTCTCTCTCTCTCTCTCTCTCTCTCTCTCTCTCTCTCTCCACACGTATGTGAATCTATCTATCTATACATTTTAATTGAAATTGAAAAAGCCATCACCTAACACATATCATTTGCATGGAACACTCACCACAGCATGACATGAGGTGCCAGCAAAGCCAGTAATGTATCAGTGCTGGAGCACGCTTAACAAATTCAAAGAAAGGTAAATCCCCAAAAAAGAAGAACATCTTACCCGAGTTTCACCCTTTTGGACAGGTGGGGCATATTCAGGTTCGCCTGGATCAGCAAATCCACTCACAAATTGCGCCATACCTTCAAAACACACATCCAAAAAAGAAAGGTGAAAACTATAACATTAAAATGATCAACAATGTTAAAACAAAGATGTTCTAAAACATAAAACTGCAAAACCTATCAAGAAGGATGAAGCATTCTCCTTGAGATCCTCATCACACATTGAAGGTGAGGAGCAACCAAAGGTGAGGAGCTCATCACACATTGAAGGTGAGGAGAAACCAAAGGTAAGGAGTAAGCCTACTAAGTATTATCATGGACAATGAAAGAAGAGTCTTCCCTCTATTGTCCTCCAGCAAAACTACTTGGATCTCTGCCTCATCTTTCTACGCTTCCTCTTAAGCCTTCTCATACGTTTCTTCTTCCACTGCAAATATCACCAAAACCACCACATTAGCTGAAGACAAACACAAACTAAAATGAAGTATTTCAATGCTAAAGACAAGACAAACAATTGATCAATCAAGGACCATTCTTCCATCAAGCCCCACTCTCATCAGAGAGCACTATAAAACTAGACAACACTATACACTTCTGGTGCTATAAAAATTAAAGAACAATGAGAATACAGTTGTGCCCAAAAACAAAAATGTAGAAATAAGAGCATATCCCTCTTGGTATTGTATAGATTACTGAAGCCTCAGATATTTCTAACATCAGAATAAATTCTTCAGACGGTAATTCCAAAATTTTAATATCAATCATCACAGGCTTCTTGCAATTTCAAGTAATCAACAATTAACAATCAATAGCAAACTAGAGAATATATCAAACAACAAAAAATGATAATCAATCCTCCAAAACATAAAAAAAAATGTAGTCGCACAAATCGGCTCTGTGAATAAACTAATAGAATAAATCCACAGGTTCCTATCAAGATGCGAAACATGGTTTCTCTATGCCCAATCATAGCATTGCTGGTCACTGCAAGTTCATAGCTGCTATCAGCAACGTGGCATCGGGCGATTAAAAAAAACAAAACAAAACAAAACAAAACTAATGAAGTAAATGAATTAAAAGAATATAGACTCTTCCTGTAAGCACTAAAGTGGTTAGTGAAATTCATAGAGGTCAAATCATGCCAAGTTGCCAACATACTCAGAGGTCAAGGATACTACAATCAAGGGCAAAGTCCATTTCATGGCCATTTCCTTGATGAGCATCAAGATCTATTATCATCACCCTGTTTTGATTAGCACACAGAAACAGAGCTTAGTCAAAGATGAGAAACCGACGAATTTTTTCAAGTCACACATTGATAAATCTTAAGGGCTCCACCAACCTTGAAATATTTAAACGCACAAAGGCATAGTGAATGCAGAGAGAAATGTCTGCGCATGCACAGAATCCACCTCCTCTGTCCCTAGAACAGTGATGGAACCAACCACCAACGTTGATAGCCCATCCCCACTCTTTTTGCAAGTTTTCCGGCCAAAATGGTGCCCCCCACCTATATAACTCTTCCTAAGAATCCAGACAATATACCAACTCCAAGAACCAAACATGGAAATCTGACCTGCTTGCAGAATGGATGAAGTACTTTCCACTTGACCAGACAGTTGGGAAGCAGTGCAACAGGGGAATTGTATTAAAAAGGAGGAGGAGAAAACAGGGTAAAGAATATATAAGGGTCAATTAGCACCCCCAAAAGCTGACTTAGCCAAACAGTGGAGCCAAAATTAAAAGAAGACTACATAGCAACTTGAACTTTCAAAAAATGGCAAATTGCCATAGGGAAAGGAAAATCTCACAGCAATATTGTTTTGGCATCAAAAGTGGAGGATTGAAATTCAAACCAAACCCACTTGATTGAACAAGGGCAAGAAATCAAAGCAGACATCAACGTCCTTTATATCTAAGGAGATGACCGCCTGCAGGCCTTCGATCAAGGCCTTCACCTCCACTATGCCCTGCGTATACCCTGCCCCCAGCAACGGCTTCTGGATCCTGAGCAGCAGGTTGTCGCGCGGATCGCAGACGGCGATCCCCATCCCCGCCATGGACATCGGCCGCCCATTCACCTGCTCGGTGCTCACCAGCCCTTTGAAATAGAGCCGGAACGGCTCTCCGGTCTCTAGCACCGCCGAGGCAGAGGAGGTCCTCCAGGATCAAATATTAAGCATACAAGTCCTCGATGTGCTTCTTGGTCTTCAACCGCTTGGTATGACTTAGAGGCTGTAATCAATACTTTCAACTTCAAGCACGTCTTCCACATTGATGTAGAATGGGGAATCCATTGCTTCTGAAATTGGGAACTTGCTTTTGAGTGAGATCTAACCATTTGATGCATTAACTTAGGAATATCAACTGGCTTCACACAATCTCCATGCATTAATCATCGATCTCCGAAGACAAAATCAGTATGTGGGACTTCTGTTGGAAGTAGGTGGGCCTCGTGGATAGGTTTTCAAAACTTTTGACCCACTTGACTTAGGGATCAAGTACCCATAAGGCCATAAACCACATCTAGGATCCAATCCCTCCATCTCATCAATCATGTACAACAATAAATTCTATTTAGAAGATAGAAATCAGCAACACCATGCAACCAAAAAACAATCCACAACACACAAGGAAGTAGATTATACCTTTGAAGCCCGGTAGTGCTTTAATGGAGAAAAGGACTTGCTAGTTGAAGAAACTCTTTCTTTGTAGCTAATTAGGATCTCCAAGACCTAATTGTCTTTCACGCTATAACCTGCTGTCAGATTTCTTTTCTCAAGAAGATTGGTGGAAACTTCAAGAGAAAAACCAACTAGAAACTCCAAGGAACTAGAAGAGAAAGAGAGGAGAGAGATATGTGCAACTATTGCCCAAAAAGGACTGGGCGTGTTCTCCTTATGGTGGACGTCCAAGAGGGTTTGCTCCCCTTTTTTAGCCTTTAGGCAACCCCTCTTACCAATTAAAATAGAAGTCTAACTCCCATTACAAATTAGTAACTTTCTCCTTTCTAATTATTATAGAAGTCTCATTTCCACAACAATTAGTAACTTACTATTACCACTATTAGAAGTCTTACTTCAAATAGAAATAGTAACTTTCTAATTCATTCATTTTAGAGTTCAAGTAGGATTAGTATCTTTCTAATAACTTGGGCTAACGTGGGGACCGCTAGGAATTCTATAGAAAGCTGGCTCCAACTGGGACGCGACCACACATCTCATGTGCAATCCGGGTCCACTGTTAATTGCAAATAACACCACTATATAAATGCAATTGCATTCCAGTCTTAGGAATATATTACAAAAAAGACCCTAAGCTTCCCAGTTACCACAAGTAAGCCCCTCTATCAATATCCATGGATCTGTTGGATTAAACTTGTCACGACCCAAATTCCGGGGCCCTGTCGGATATCCGGATCGTGATAACTGGGCAATGTATACCATTCATTTATCAAATTATTCGCATAAGAGATTGGCATATAAATCAACTATAATTCCAATTAATTTAAATAAAGTCAACAATATAAAAACCTCTAAATAATCAAAATCCCTATGTTCTACTCAAATAATAATGTACTAATCAGTAAATCAATTTCTAAATAAAAACTAATCTTCTGCCACTCATATAATTATTTCTCGTTCTCTCTCTTCAGCCACGCATACCAAACTCTACGTGCTGAGCGCCATCCTGATTTATCCTACCCGCAGTAAGATTACCTGAAGGGGGCAACACAACATCAGTATTACTGGTGAATGAATATTCCTAATTACATAAGCAGCATAAAGCATAATATTACATGATTTAACACTATTGAATCAATATATTATATGCACAATAATACATCCATAAATATACATCCGTGCCCATGCACCTTACCACGCCTCAAAGGCTTATTGTATACATGTATACCGGTCCTTATGACCCTGTCTCATCGGACACGTCCCCTATGGACCAGCCGCTATAATGGCTCGGACACTAAGTCCAACATCCCCCTGTCCGGGATCTCATCATCTCATAACAACCACAACTCACCATTATTATCAATCTTCCTCATATACATACCAATAGTGTGGGCCCCACCCTTACTAAGTTCATTGTTTACTGCCCCACTCCAATTCAAAATTGGTATTATCAGAGTAGGGTTGGTCCACAGCATAAAACAAAACATAATATGCAACAAGTAAACATCATGCATATATTTATTCATAACTAAATTAATCAGCCATTTACTCACCATCAATTAATCATTTAACCTTTAAGTTATCTGCATATACACTTTGTATGATCATCTCCTACCAATCCTGGGCCAAGCCCAATTATACATGTCACACGTCCATGAACAGAACCAATAAACAGATACTGGTTGTTTTGTCTACGCCTGATGGCACACTTCTTATAACATCTAGTGGGCCCCGCCGGTCTAAATCACGATCAGGTCTACTTTCTAGGGTTGCTCAAGTATAGGCTTTACTCTCAATGGATTGGATTCACCTATGGATATCTTTGTTGGGCCCCACAAGATTAACAAGCAAAATTTAAATTAATAATTTACCCTTATGGTTAATAAAATTGAAGTTCCTTGATAACTGGTCAGATGGAGGCCAGGCCACATGAGACCACCACCATTGGAATCGTCTCTGAGTCTACTTCAAGACGTGGGGTCCTAATCTACGATTGGTTTAGTTAGTGGGTCCCACCATAGATGTCGATACAAGAGTCTATTGTCGTCATTTTCACGCCTGTAATGCTCCAATTTCAATATCCAGTGGGTCCCACTCCACTAAATCAAGATCAGCCATCTAGATGATGGTCGACTACTGCTAGACCATCATCCTATTGGATCTGATCCATGATCAGATCATGCTATGGGGTCTACAAGCCAGAAACGACCTTTACTGGTTTCTGTTTTAAGTCACGCCTATCTGTAATTGGTTTCCTTGATCAGTGGGTCCCACTGAACCTAATGCAAGATGTCTCTCTCTACCATGGTCGCCCATCAGTCCTCTTCCAGATATGGGGTTCTGATTCTCCATCTAGTGGGCCATGGAGTCCCACAACTTATAACAGTCAAATTCTACCATTGACGACAGCATTCTGCTTTTACAGAATTTGAATATGTTCCATGAATCTTTATCCCCTTTCCACATGTATGAATTCAATCTCCATTAGCATGTAATCCCATAACCAAAACGGATATTATTAGTACAGAAATTTACATAACATAGGATTTCCTCAATCAAAACTTCTTAACAGAGAATCTAAATCACATCATGTTATCAACCATCACACTTAATCAACTCATTAATTAGGAAGATCCACTCACCTTTGGTATACGATCGTTGCTTTTGCAATGTGCGGGCGCGAATAGGACATCAATCAACCTTCCTCTCCTTCTCCTATATTGCAACCCCAAGACTCTCTCTCTCAGAATCTTTTCCAAAGAAATAGAATGCAACAACTGATGTTGGTTTACTTGAATATATAGAGAGGAGGCAAGTCCTAATCCTAGTATATATCTCTAGTTTCCAAAACGTGGAATACCTTCCAATTTCTAATTCTTTAGTAAGAAGTATTAGGTTCTGTTTGGCTTGTCTACTTTCAGCCTCTATTTCACTTAACACGGTTTTAAAATGCTTTTTGCCCGTTTGGATGCATGATTTTGAATGTCTATATCAATTCGTCATAAGCGATATTGCCTCTGTTACGAAAAGGACCAAAAGCGGAGAGATTTCAAACAGAGGCTCATGTCTGAAGCGGGCAGATCACTCCCAATTTTATTTGGACAAGTTTGCCCACCTAATCTTTTCAAAGTGACAAGTTCGCCCATATATAAAGAAACCCTTCCTCCCATTTCCCTTGTCACCACTCCTTTCAGCAACCCTAACAAACGAAATACCTCTTCTATTTACCTCTCGCCTCTCCTTCCAATTCCGGCAATTTCTAGTCTCTCCTTCCCAATCTCTCCTTCGACAGACTTCTCCCATTTCATCTTTCTCTCAATCAATCTCTATTTCTCTCTCTATACCCCTCTCATCTTTTTCTAATCTATCTTGGGGGATTAGGAGGGCTTTTGATTTGGGGGTTTAGGCCTTCATACTGGTGGTTAAAGAGAGCATGTAATAACGTTGGTTGTGGTTTAGGGTTTGATGTTTATGTCAATCTTTTTTCATATGGGATGTGATTTCTTTTCTGTAGTTGGATACTTTTACAAGAGGAGATGAGCAAAGCTGAGGTGGAGAGGTGGGCTAACCAGTCTCTCTCGGCCAACTTGATAGCTATTTTGTTGAAAACATCAAACATGAACATGGTTGGGGAGGAGGCCATCATCAGGTGGGCTACCATCTGCAAAGGAGTAAAAAAGGCTGATATAGGGACGGATTGGGAGAAAGGCAATAGATGCATATGGGTCATCAAAGTTAAGATAATCAAGGGATTGACTAGTTTGAAATCAACCAACCATCCTCAGTATTCAAATCCGAATGCAAGAATTTCTGTAAGACATTGTATGTAACGGCACTGATTGACCTTATGTGTTGCCCAATCAACAATCAACAGACAATGCATGAAAGGGCAAGTGTCATGCTCATGTAATCCACCTAGATGCAAACCAATTTGACAAATGCTTCTATCATGTGGTGGGATATTTTGTGGCTTTTTTTGTTGTAGATTCTTCGTTTGACAAATGTGGGCCACATAATCAAGTAATTAAATGTGGTGTGGTATTGAACCCACAGAATGATCATTTTCTATAAATTGAATCTTGCCTTAAGAAAAGAATTCTATCGGTACGAGGATAGAGAAATACAAAATCATGTTCAATGGATAACATACCTTCCATCTTTTAAAACGAAAATGAAAGCAATAGCTGATTTGGACACACCAATTTTGATTAAGCCACCAATCCATTTTATGAGTTTTATATGGTTTTTTTTAAACTAAAAATATATATAATAGATGCCACATTGAATTTCTATAATAAATCACATACCTTCCATCTTTCAAAACGAAAATGAAAGCAATAGCTGATTTGGACACACCAATTCATTTTATGAGTTTTATATGGTTTTTTTTAAATTAAAAATATACATAATAGATGCCACATTGAATTTCTATAATAAATCACATTTTTTTATAAAAGACAAGAAATGCCCTTATGATAAGATCTTATTTATATATTTGCCAAACAATTTCTTCCAAATAGATCTATCTAAATCAAATATACAATGTGTGTTGCCAAACTGTCTATTTGTAAATGAGTCTGATTGTAACAGATCTATTTCGATCGGATCTATTTGAGTCGGATCTATGTTAGACAGATAAGATTTGCCAAACAAGCCCTTACTAATTTCATAATAGGGAAACAATCCAACTAATACCTTGGCTAGGCTGATCCTGGGCCCATATACTACAGGATATTACAAAACTTGTCCCTTCCAATCCTAGATCCACATCTTATTATCTTTGAGCTCCAATTAATCACAGTGATCATCAGTGCCATCCAATTATTTCTTAATCGAGATGGGTGCGCACTTACTAATGATAAATCCATTAATTGGCATAAGGGGATAATATAGATAGATTCCATCTTGACCATTGAATGTTCTCACAGTTCTACTACCGTGTACCCAAGACACCGAGGTGTTGACCGACAGTTGGCCTCACTCATTGGTGACTCAAAGCAAATGAATAGACAGAGACTTAAGTTCATCAATGTCTTAGGATTGAGAACCTTTTGTTGGGGAATTATGAGAGCAGACCTTAAAATCGAGACAGTATTCCATAAGGTGCTTCTCATGGTCCTTCAGTACATCTAATGTACCAACACCATGATCCAGAATCTTACATTCTGATGATTGAGACAAATCATACTATCTCATAGTGATCAAAGTGCTGCAACCTTATCAGATGAGATGCCCAGTCTCATCATTGGTTGTGAAGATATTTAAATATAAGATTTGTGACACATGTCTCCTGAATGTGAATCTTATCCATACACATATATCACATCTAATATCCTAATGGAACCCGGTTCATCTCATGAACCATCATGTCATATGTATTGGTCATGCGCTTTAAGTAATAAAATACCATTCATCCCATGAAAGGAAAGCATGATTATATTGATAAATAAAGAAATTAATCAATTTATTACATCATCTGATGGATTGAGACCATACATTCTAACAACTTCAATCACTTGATTTTCATTTGCAATCTCTTGATTAATAGCTTGCTCTTCTGATGCTTAAGCTGGCTGCTCTGGAAGTGTGCTTGCAATGGATTTGTCTATCAAAAGCTCAGTTGGTTTGCATACTAATTCCAATTCTTGAGTGTGATGGTCTCCTTCTTGAGTTGCTCGCACTTGTTGGTCAACACTGTCCAAAGAAGAATTTTCGGAGACATCTTCGAATATCAATTGTCTATCCCCGAAGATAAAATCAATGTGGGGAATGTCAATGACTTGATCTTCTTTTACAACTTCTTGATTTTTGGAGACATTTGCAAGTGGGAAAAAATGAAAAAGGGAAAAGAAAAACCATTTTCTATGTAGAAAGCAAAAACATAGCATAAGAATAAAACGCCAAACCATCATAATAAATTTCCTCAACAAACAAATTGATAAAATGATCAAAGTGTGCAGGAAACATAATACATTAAAAATATTAGGTAGTGAAGTAAATAAGAAAAAAACCTGTACTGAATGCATAAGCAGAACTCTGGGCTGAAACACCAAATCGTCATAACTAATTTTATGAATAACACCATCTAATCGCCTGATTTAAGTGGGTAGGGACTATGGAGCATAATGCATCTGAAAATTCTGAAAGTGAAGCAAAAACCATTTTAGGTACTGAATGCCTAAGCAGATCATTGAGCTCACTAAACCATCATAAATGATTTGAGCCCAATTCACTAAGTTAGATTTCAAGTTGGCTTGAGAAAAAGAGTTTGTTTCATCGAGATCAGTTGCCCGAATTTATGAACTCAACTCTTGGAGATGGCCTGTTTGAAAGTGGGTCAATGATTCAGTTTTGCAATCCATATCATATATGTCCACAACAATGTAACTTAAACTAGGAAAAAAAAATCTGTTAATTAAATGGTCTTGGGGAAATTGATCCATTTCTAAAGACGTATATTAAAGAAAAAAAATCACATTATCACCATAAAAGCTCTACTGACTTAAACATCTTTCCAATCCAGTTCTTGAGATGATTCCATTATGTCCACAACAATGTAACTTAAACTAGGAAAAAAAATCTGTTAATTAAATGGTCTTGGGGAAATTGATCCATTTCTAAAGACATATATTAAAGAAGAAAAAATCACATTATCACCATAAAAGCTCTAATGACTTAAACATCTTTCCAATCCAGTTCTTGAGATGATTCCAAATAGATCAGAATCTTACACAACAATTTCAAATTTCACAAATGAGAAATCCCCATTATCTATGATTTGGTATGACAGACTGTTAAACCTCATATAGAAGTGAAATACATTTGAACAATAGCAGCACTTCATCCCAAAAGGGATTCGATTTATGCAGAGGTTAATAAAAATTAAATATCAACAACACTTGAAATACATACAATCACACCCATTTGGCAACTATCTTTATCCAATGAGTCTTTCCAGTTGCCAAATGCTACAAAGTCTGAACAACTAAATCACATCCCTCAAGTCCATTTTCTTATGAGAAACTCTTTGTTTATGCCAGTTTCCAGGCATCTTTACTTTCCAGCTTCCAACAAATTTGCTTCTGCCCCGGTTTCCTGTTAGCCAGATTAGTGATCATCTGCTGTCTTGATGAACCAGATACCTCATTCAAGGCCCATTTAAATGCCTTCCATGAGTTTTGTCCCTGTCTTTGAATCCAAGTTCCAGTTCATATTCTGCTGCCAATGCTAGTATGTCGGGTGTGAATTCCCAGTTCCCTTTCTCTCCCCAGAGTGAGTGTTCAGGCAGTGGCCTGCATCTCTCCAACCCAAACTGATTCTGTATGTCTTCAAACTCCTCTGTGGAGACTGCCTGCCTTTTTCCCCCACATCTCTATGTTAAAGCTTGTTTTGGCCACAGAGACTGAGGGGTTGAAGGTGGAGGAGTCCTCTGTCACCCTGGCTCGAAAATTGTTCTTAGATTTGGGAATCCTTGTGAAGAAGATCTCCATGACATTCTGGGTGCATCCATGGTTATATGGATTTAATTTACCTTCATAGCGATATCGGAAATTCTCATAAGTTGTCTCCACCATCATTAATGAGGATATGTTACAATAAATAATCCATGAAGTGGAAGGAGAGTACTAGCATACCAGCATTGTGTCAATGATTGGTGGTCGTGCTGTCGCCGGCACCCAAATATAATAAAACCTTTACTCCAAAAAAATATATGTAGTATCGCGAGTAAGGATTGTTCCCACGGAGAGTGTTTAGTCAAATTTTATGCTATGTGATCAAGATGGGGGTTTTGATTATACTGAAAGCAAAAATAAATAAAAGCAAATAAAAAGCAATCAAATAACGAATTCAATCAAATGGGCAAGCATTGGTCAAAGTTAACATCCACCATCGGAAATTCAGAACTGATCATTGATGCAAAAATAAATCAATTAATACTTTGAATATTCATCGTTGGAATTAAATTCCTACCTCCTTAATTAGTTAATTAGAAAACACGCGCTCTAATTAACCCTATTTACTAAACAACCTAAGACAAGCGCTATAGATTTAATTTAGTAAAAGCATTAAAATCAGAGAGATCGATGAACCCAAATAACACAAGCACACGCGGTTGCATTTAATTTAGCCAAGTGTTCTTCCTAATATCTAATAATTACTAACGCAGTAAATTATTAAATATCAGTTGCTTCACAAATTAGAGGGATCAAACAATTACGGATTTGATTTCTAATTTAGCATTAGATTGCAACGAAAAATAAACTAGTATGCATCCTAGCAATTAAACGAAACAATCATCATAACAAATTAAGCATAGAAGAACAACCTATATTCAAAGCATAAATTGAACAATGAAAATAAATTAGATCTCACAGTAATTATTTCGAGGCTTCAGTCTCCTTCAACCAATTAAAGAAAATTAGCCACGCAGGGCCATGCTAACTTGCAAAATAAAATAATCTAAATGGAAAAAGAATGGAGAAAGTAAAAAGAGAGAAAGAGAAAGAAAACGTGGGATGGAGAGTGATCGTTGGTGTAGATGGTCCTCTGTGAATGGCGTGTTTGCTTGTATTTATAGAGAGGTGGGTTGGAGTTGGAATAGGAGAGAAAAATTTGTCAGTGGGCCCACCTGATGGATCGTAAACGTTGAAGATGGCTTTGAGAATTTGAGATGGATTAGGAGAGAAACTCTCAAACAGAGAAGGAGAGTGACGTGAGATGAAAGAGGGAATAGAAAGAAATCGTTGGAGACTGAGATTGAATGCAGCCGTGAGTTTTGAGGGAGTTTAGGAAGTGACATGGGATTGGAGATGGAATAAAATATTTACTTAAATGCTAACTTAGTCAAAATCTCCTTTTTGACTATATCTTCTCACTCGAGCTTCTGTTGAACTCGACTCAAGAATTAAAGTTGCACCATTTTTCGTTTTGCACAATATGAGCCCAATATTGGATATGTTTCGACGAACTTCTGATTTCTTCAAATTTACTATAATGCAATTCTGCTTGATTTTTCACCCATTTAGCATCAAGTACGAGCACCTCTCTTGCAACTCAGATCTTGAGGTAGCCAATATCTCTCAAAACTCAAAACATGAAAGTTGTAGATCTTTTTCTTGGCGTTCCATAGCATCTTGAATCATCTCAATTGGAGCTCAGATGAGAGAGTTATGCCCAACTTGCGAAGCAATGTGAAAATTGTCTAAAATCGTCCAATTAGCTTCGTTTAGCAATTAACACCTCCATTTGCATCCTAAATCAAAATATAAGAATAATGAGTACATTTAGGCATCAAATGAGTATAAAGGACTAAACATTAAGGGAGAAAAATATACCATTTTACATTCTCATCAATTGGGATGGTCAATGACCCCGGTGGACCGGGGTTGACTTGGGTCCATATTCAGACCAAATTAGGGAGGTCCTTCAGTTTGAGACTGTGGGTATGGAAACTGATCAATGACCAGGTTAAACCTTGATCTGACTGAGTTCAGCTCTGGCTGTATAATACAGAAGTTGACTCAGAGTTGACCTGATGATCAGTCAGACAAACCTGGTCTCACTTAAAATGATCAGCCCCGCTGAATAACCCTAGTGCTACATGTTAAAATCCAAGCTGCTCATCAAGCAGGGTCCATGGCCCTGGTCCAAATTTAATCTTCAGGTTGACAATGCAAATACGTTAAATTTATGATGTTAGCCTATTTTCTTTTAACAACAGTACATGATTTGTGTGCACCTGCTGCAGTTAATACCCCAAACTCCTGGTTTTGGGACCAGGAAATATCCATGGAGGCCCACTAATGAGTGGATTTGATCATGCACAAGCAGCATAAAATGGCGTGTGTGCCTGTGTATAGCGATATCTAAGAGGATATAGCAAAGCAATTCAACACTGTGAGTCCTCCGTCGAACCTGGTTGGAGCAAATTAAATATAGGCGGAACATTGTGAGTCCTCCGACGAACCTAGAAACTATGAATGTGTATAAGATTAGAATGGCTGAAACAGGTGATTCCATAAAAGCCCTCTAGGGACTACAGTCATATTCATCCATGATTGTCTTGATATTTACCCAGCAGAAGGCAAAGATGTACAAGCATAGTAGAGTGGTGCAGGATACAAACATGAAAAAGAATCGGTAATTTCTCTGCATAAAGAGAATATGGATAAGTGATGAGCCAAGGGTTAAAATGATACAAAAAGACAAGAATTATTATTATTATTATTATTATTAGTAGTAGTAGTAGTAGTAGTAGTTGTAGTAAGACATGTTAATGTGATACCACAATAACAGCTAGTATATTTTAATACAGAAAACTCAACCCAAGAAAAACAAAGGGATAAATGCACATAGTCAGCTTGTGCACTTACTAAAATCAATTCCATACCAACTATTCTAATAAAGACAACAAGAAGGTGTCTGCTTAGCTGCATGTTGAGAATGTAGCTTCAACGGCAAGCAAGTGAATCCAATAATTTTTAGATCATTGGGAAGATACTGAGAATTACGAGTGATTTCTTAAACAACCGAATTCACTTCAGTGGTAAGATTAGTTCAACATTTTCAGAACTTATGGATCTAAAGAAACCTTCATTTCATCCATGAAATCCGGCAAGCAAAAGTAGCAACACTGGTCTGATGATTATCAAATGAATAGATTTACATTCCTATAAAATAATGAGATAACCACAATATGAGTAGAAACAACATAGTATTTCACATAAGTTACAAAAGTACAGCAGCAGACATGAATTTCACTGTAAGGGCATTTTTGGTTTATTAGGGCTGAAAAGTTTCAGAAGGCATAAAAAGAATAGCAATCGTGGCATGCAAACACATAAATACATATATACTGACAGGCAATACAATGAAGTTACTGACTTAACCAAATATCCACAAAATTCTGTGGCAAGTAGCAAGTTCTATCCAGACCCATTTTCTCAACAACAAATGTAGTCAATACTCAACTTTAAGGAGAATGAATTGACAAGACGGTAACAGAAGATCATGATCAAACCTTTCCAATACACTGCCCAACCCAGGGGCAATGGTGATCAAAATGATCGACGCAGTTATCACAGATAGAACAATGGGAGCATCGTGGGGACCTATATAACATGCATGTGTGGCAGTACTTGACCTTGACTATTACCACATTGACAAGGATTTCCTTTGTGGTTGGTATGCTTGGGATGGTGCCCTGATTTCCTGGCCAATTAGCCCCTGAAGTGGGGACATCACCACATTCTGGTTCCGGAGGATGTGTACTACGAGGAATAATGCCTGGATCTCTTCCAGAAGTGAGAAAAAAAGGCAGATATCCTGTATGCATAAGGACCAACCAACAGTAATGTCACATCCCGGTCCCGAATCACCCTGGCTTAGGGTAATCCCCGAGGTGAGACACGTACTCCCGTGATGTTGTACCTGTCTCGAGCCAAATACAACGCACGAAGGAGAGAAAAACAACTTTTACACACGTAAGTCGAACTCACTAGAACATAATAATAACATTTAATCATAGCGGAAGCTGCAATTCATACACAAAGGATATCATTTCCCATTTAATCCAATTAACTGTTCAAGTTTAATATAGAAGAATTACACATGCATATATACATTGCTTTACAAAAGAGGGTGTAATAAAAGAACCCTATACAAACATTATCAAAACTATAATCAAAAGAATAACTGCACACTACGTGTGGCCCGGCAGAAAGGGGCTAACCGCACACTATTAAAGCTCTCAAAAAGTATATCTACGCGCTCCAAGGAAGGAAAATCTACACTGGCCCTTGCTCTGGCCACTCCTCTAGTCCTAGAGGAACCTCCTAGGTATCCTCTCTCCCTCCTGGGCCTCTTCAAGGCGAGAAGCTGCACCTGTGACTGCGACACCAAGAGTAGTAGCTCAATACGACGATCTAGCAAGTATAGGCATTAATAAGGACATACATAATGTTACAAATTGAATTGGAAAGACAACTTAAATTAACAGATGTCAATGATAAGTAGTGACTAGGCAAATTGTGCAAAAAAAAAAAAAATCGAATAATTTATGCTCGGGAATCAAATATAATGAAAACATATTATTTGGCTACTACATTGAGCTCATCCTCTCAAAAGAGACCAAATCTAATTGGGATGTCACCAGCGGCACGGCCAAAGGCTAGCTGGCTACCCGGGTTTAGAGTTCCGGTGCTCAAGATGACTTACTATAGTAGTCTCGAATATTAAACCAAGATGAAGTGCCCTTCTCATTGTGCTGGTGAAATTTTAAGAAAAGGAAAAAGAGAAATAAAATTATAAAATTATGTGCCCTTCTTCACCAGCTGTGGGAACTTTTGATGGCTTGTCACTCTACAACTTGGGTCAATTCATGAAAGATAGATGTTTAGGTATCAGTGAAAAATAGTCCAGGAAGATGGAATGAAAACTCAATAGTTTTTTTAATCTATTTCTTCATTTTCCAGCTGCTGTGTGTATAGAAGAATTTTTGTCCAGTGACATTTTCAAATAATGTTGTTGATTCTGCCTTTCCTCCTATTTCTTAGATGCTGTGATTTATTTATTTTTATTGAGGTTTGTTGCCTTGTATCATGGTTAATGTTGCAGCATTTAATCATTCTGTAGATATAAAGATGCTGCAGCAAATATTACAGTGAAGGAAAGTGATCTGTTCTACTTTTCCTAGTTTTAGGACTTTGAATTGCATGATATCTCTATATATAGAGAAGCAGCCAGCCAGACACTGGAACTGTATTGGGATCCTTCTCTTCAGCTGTATAAAGCGTTTTTCACATATTTGTTTGTATTTCTCTTCACTCTCTCGTTTCATCTGACTATGTATTTTATCTCTCTTGGATGCTTTTGAAATATAGAAACAAAAGAATATTAGCAAGACAGAGAGGTTTGGTTCTGTTTGGTACAAACAGAGCATATCAACAAACAGAGGTGACATATGAGATTGGGATGTTGAGGGAGTTGAGGGCTCACATGGGCACTTATTCCATGTGACAGTTCTTTGTTTGGGCTATTAATGCTCTCCTTTCTCACAATCTTGATAACTTGCAGAAATCCCACTCGGGTTCTTCAGTTTCTTCTTATGTTAGGTGCCCTTCTTTCTGCTTATCAGTGGAACAAGTGTAGACAAGTTAAGGGATTCATTAATGTGCTGTCTGGTTTCTTTTTTTCTATTTGGATCTTGCTGATATCAATGACCACTTGTTGAGATCTTTCTTCAATTATTTGTTCATGATAAAGTGCAGAACCCCAGGCTGTTGTTGTTATCCAAGGGTTTTGCTTCTAGTATTTTTCTATTCTCAACTTATTTAATGAGTTTCTTGCATCTCTCTGTTTTCAAATGCTTATGCATTCCAACCTCACTAGAAAGATTGATTAAAAAAAAAAAAAACACAACCTAGAATTTGTATGATTGTATAACCTCATCTGAACTTTGGCCCTCTGTTTATATTTATTACTTTCAGCAGGATTAGGGAGAAAATTCAGTGATGTGGTATCTCACCTTTTTTCTACCAACTACTTCAGCAGTGTTTCAGGAAGCTCTTAATGATGATTTTACATGACCTTGATCCAGATACTTCTCTCTCATTCTAGAGTAGGGAGGATTTGGGAGTAGCTATTGAGAGTTGCAGGTTCAAAAAACCTTTGGGACTTTTCTCAAAGGCTTATCCCATCAATTGGTATCCCTCCTCTCTTAGCTTCTTACATCATGAACCATTCAATTCGCCTTGCCGGGGTCTTTCCTAGGCTTTAAATAAATGTGTCAAGACCATTTCAAACAATTTATTCTTATGAAGTTCTTTTTTCCCTGTCAATTATACCAATGTACTAATGGCAGCAGAAATCTGATTTTGGAAGAACGAAAACCGCCAATTTGTGAAAACCCCCTAGTCTAATTACCACCAAGAAGACAAAAACAATACAACCTTTCTCCAAGATGAAAATGGATTGTCCATGTCTCTAGTTAGCAGTGGAACTCCACAGTGCATTGAGATTTTTGAAGCATTGCACACTTTTTCAGAGACACTATAAAGACTTTCTTGGTCTTTTTCAATTGTTTTCGGCAGTTCACTTATTGACAGAGTACTTGATGAGAACCTAAAAGATACATTTTAGGCCCCTTAATGAGGACTTGGTTATACCGTCGATAGAGATTAATTAGCTTAATTATGTTAGTTTATTGATTGTAGGTATTACAAAGGCAAGGAGAGAAATTCAAAGCTAAAATGGAAGAAATCTCACAAAGCATGACAAAGAAGGAGTTGCAAGTAAGAAAGCTGCCAAATATGGGAAGAGACTCAAATAAGAAAGCAAAGCAAGAGTCCAAACATGCCTTGGACATCCAACATGGGTCCCACTCACCCCATAGCATGCCAACATGGAAGGTCTTCTAATTACACTAGTATTCTCGGAATTTTCAGAGGCAGCAACTTGAAATGGTCATAACTTTCAACTCGAGTGTCGGATTCATGAAATCTACGTACCATTGGAAAGCTCTTTTCGAGTAGATATCCATGGAGTCCAAGATTGTATAAATCGGAGCTATATCGAGGGAGATATGACCTCGTGAAGTTCGCTGTGATGACCAGTGGGCCCGGACCCGACGGGAATCCGACTCCTACACGAATTGAAGACCTTTTTCACCCCAAAACTTATAAATAAGAGCCCAAACTCGTTTTTGGGGATATTCACATCTTGGGGAAAAGGTCTGAAGAAGGTTTTGGAGCTTTTGAGAGCGTAGCCATGGCGATTTCATCAGAGATTCTTCGCCAATCATCTTCCATGCGTAACTAATTCCTCATCTTTGGGTTGCGATGAAGCCCTAACCTTTTGTTTATGGTGATGTATAGGTTTAGGGTTTATTTTAAACGCTTTTGATTATATGACAAGATGCTAATCCATTGAATGAATTTTATGAATGCAATATTTCTTTCTTTGGTATTTTAATCTTGTAGATTTGAATACTAAGTCATATAATGATGCTTGAATGAATGTGCTTGTTAGATTTAGGATAATCTATGCCATAGAGATAGGTTATGCCCTGATTTACACCCACATCCTTTATTTATTGACTCTGAAGGTTTGTAACCAAGACGAGTCTCTGTAGCGTTGACAGTAAAACCCGAGGCCTATACTTGCCATTGTGCGAGGTTAGAGTGGATTCGTGCCCTTAGATCTTTTCTCTGATTGAATCAAAGTTTTCTTTAATTTGTTAATTTAGAAATTGTTAATTTAGAATTTGCAAACCAATCAGCCCATTACTTCATTTTCTAATAGGATTAGTTTAATAATCAGAACTTTATTTTCCAATAGAATTAGTTTAGGAATTTAGGAAACAGCGCAACTTAGCCTTTTTGTCCCAGTGGATACGATACTCGGTTAACATCTCTGCTTTTACAAGCGGAGATAATAGCGGAGAATAATTTATAATTGCAACCCTATTCTAGGATTGGTCATAATTTTGGCGCCGTTGCCGGGGACAATTAGCACGGTTGTTTGTTTCTTTTAATTCTAGTATTAGTTTAGTCTTTCCTCTTTCCTTTTATTTTATTTTATTTTGCCATCTCTTCTCACACTTCTACTATTCTTACTGCAGGATATTAGTTCTAACACAGAATCTTAGAATTTATGCAGGGATCCAAGAGAGTTCACAAAGCTTTGCTCAAAGAAATCTTTCCTCTCATCCCAAGGGCACTGTAAGCCTAGACTTTCTGATTCTTTTCATATAATTGCAGTAAATTTTTGTGTGTGCATGCTTGGTCGTCGCTCTTGTCATCCAAATTTTGTTTCTTTAGATCAAAATTTAGAGCGAGCCCTTAGGAAAATTAGATCTTCTAAACACCGTTCTGCTGTCTCACACACAAATTCATTAATGGCTGAAGAAAGAAAAGAAGATGAGGCTCCACCTCTCCGACCCTTGAAGGAGCACTATACTCCTTCAGAATACGCGTCACCATCGTGTATTCAGCTGCCTGTAGTACAGGCAGCTCAATATGAAATCAAGCCCAGCACAATCAATCTGATCCCTTCTTTCTATGGCTTGAACAATGAGGACCCGTATAACCACATTGATGAGTTTTTGGTTATTTGCTCCACGGTGCGAATAAATAATTTTAGTAGTGAGGCCTTAAAATTGTTTCTCTTTCCATTTTCATTAAAGGACAAAGCCAAGTATTGGCTGAGTACTTTACCTCCAAACTCTATCAACTCTTGGGCCCAACTACAACAAAAATTCTTGCACAAATATTTCTCTGTGGGCAAAACAAATCAGTATAGGAGATCCATCACATCCTTCGCCCAAATCGACAGTGAACAGTTTCATGAGGCGTGGGATAGATTTAAGGATCTCCTTAGAAAGTGTCCTCATCACCAAATTGCCAAATGGCAGTTGGTGCAATTCTTTTATGATGGGCTATCACCCGAATGGCGAAACATGGTAGTAACCGCCAGTGGGGGATCAATTATGCTGAAAAATGAGGATGAGGCATGGGAACTTTTTGAGAATATGAGTGAGACATTTCAGCACCATGCCTCCACTGCTAAATTGGAGAGGCCAGCAGCCTCGATTTTGCAGAAACCTAAGGGGGTATTAGAAATTCAGCCCTCTAATGAGCTCACAACCCAAGTGGCTGCCTTGACTCAAAAGTTAGATCAGCTGATTTCTGGGGGACAATCTCTCCAATCTTCATCTCCCCAGCCCCCTGCTCATCAAGATGCTTGCGCTTTATGCAACAGTCCCGCTCACTTTGTAAGTGACTGTTCTGCAGCACCCCAATTTCCTGAGTTTGTGCAAGAGCAGGTGAATGCTGCACAGGGGTTCTCCAAACCGGGTAATGATCCTTATTCGAATACCTACAACCCGGGATGGCGCAGTCACCCCAATTTTTCATGGAAGTCGCCCGGTCAGGGCACTTCTTTCTCTCAAATGGGAAATAGGCCTAACTTTCAATACAATCCTGCGGCCTATCGTTCCCAACAATCCTACCAGCCACCCAACTCTCAACCCCCTCAAAGAAACCCATCATTTGAGGAGACGGTACTGCAGGAGCTAAAGGAGCTCAAAGCAGGTAATCAACTGGTCCACTCTCATTCTCAGTCCATAGCCAAGTTAGAGGCCCAGATGGGCCAAATAGCCAGTGCACTTAATAGAAGAGAAGAGGGTCGTTTACCTAGCCAACCCACTGTCAACCCCAAGAATACTTTCGAGGTGGGAAGTAGCTCTCAACCTCATAACACTTATCATGAGGAGGCTAAGGTAGTTGTCACGCTGAGGAATGGGCGTGAGGTTGAGACTAGGCCCGAGGAGCCTTCGAAAATCATTAGAGAATCTGCCCCAGACCCCAAAAGCTCTAGGGTGGAAACGAGTCCCAAGGAAAAGGGAGTCAGCACTCCCACTTCTTCATCTATCCCAGTTGAGGCACCCACTTATGTGCCTAAAGTCCCTTTCCCCACTTGTCTGGACACACCCTCTCCTTTCGGGAAAAAGGGAGCAACCATGGATGAAATGCTAGATGTGTTCAAACAAGTAAAGATCAACCTACCTTTGCTGGATGCTATCAAGCAAGTGCCTTCGTATGCAAAATTTCTAAAAGATTTGTGCACCCAGAAGCGTAAATCCAAACCCAATGTGTCCAAAAAGGTCTTGCTCACCGAGCAAGTGAGTTCCTTAATTCAGCATGACACTCCTCCGAGACTGAAAGATCCTGGCAGCCCCACTTTAACTTGTACAATTGGGAGTTACATTATTGATCATGCGTTGTTGGATCTTGGAGCTAGTGTCAATCTCTTGCCTTACTCGCTGTATGAGCAAATTGGGTTGGGTGAGTTGAAACCCACTACGGTCACCTTGCAACTTGCTGACAGATCCGTCAGGGTGCCCCGGGGTATAATTGAGGATGTTCTTGTCAAAGTGGACAAATTTCTTTTTCCCGCTGATTTCATTGTCCTTGACACAGAACCAGTGCCAAACTTACGGAAACAAACTCCAATCATCCTCGGCCGCCCCTTCTTGGCCACAGCTAATGCGACCATTAATTGTCGCACTGGAGTTATGGATGTTTCCTTTGGCAATATGAAAGTAAGGCTGAATGCTTTCAAGGCCTCCCATCAGCCCCCGGAAAATGACGACTGTTTCACAGTCGATGTTGTTGATGAGCTAGTTGATGAAGCCCTCCCTTATGTTTTAACTGAGGACCCCTTAGAGGCTTGCTTATCCCATTTTAGCTTTGATGAGTATGATGTTGACCAATCGATTACCGAGGTCAATGCCCTTTTGGATGAGGTAGCTATGCTGGATTTTCCCCTGTGGAGAGCAAAGATCGAACACCTACCTCCACTCTCTAAAGCACCAGCCCCTCCCTCGATTGAAGTTCCTCCCAAACTTGAGTTAAAACAACTTCCTGCTACACTCAAGTATGTCTATCTTGGACCAAAGGATACTTTGCCAGTCATCATTGCTTCTGATCTATCTGATGATCAGGAAAGTCAGCTCTTGGATGTGTTACAAGAGCACAAATGTGCAATCGGCTGGTCTGTAGCCGATTTGAAAGGCATTGACCCCTCCATCTGCATGCACCGCATTCATTGTGAAGATGACGCGAAACCGTCACGTGAATTGCAACGTCGTTTAAATCCTAACATGAAAGAGATGGTCATGAAAGAAGTACTGAAGCTTCTTGATGCGGGTATTATATACCCAATTTCTGACAGCAAGTGGGTGAGCCCTACTCAAGTGGTGCCCAAGAAGTCTGGCATCACGGTTGTGGAAAATGAGAACGGAGAACTAATTCCCACACGTACCACTACTGGGTGGCGCGTGTGCATTGATTACCGAAAGTTGAATTCCATGACCCGAAAGGACCATTTTCCCCTACCTTTCATTGACCAGATCTTAGAAAGGTTAGCTGGGCAAGAGTTTTATTGTTTCCTGGATGGTTATTCTGGATATAACCAAGTGGCCGTCTACCCCGATGATCAGGAGAAAACAACTTTCACGTGTCCTTTCGGTACATTCGCTTACCGGAGGATGCCATTCGGACTCTGTAATGCACCCGCGACTTTTCAACGGTGTATGATGTCTATCTTCTCCGACATGGTGGAGAAATTCTTAGAGGTGTTCATGGATGATTTCTCTGTTTTCGGACCTTCCTTTGATGAATGTCTCTATAATTTGGCAAAGGTGCTGAAACGTTGTACCGAGACAAACTTGGTCTTGAGTTGGGAGAAAAGTCATTTCATGGTGCGAGAGGGCATCGTTTTGGGGCACATCGTCTTTGCTAGAGGCATTGAGGTGGATAAGGCTAAGGTTGATCTGATATCCAAACTTCCACCTCCCTCAACGGTTAAGCAAGTCCGTTCCTTTTTAGGGCATGCAGGGTTTTACCGTAGATTCATTAAAGACTTTAGTAAGATCTCTAGACCCTTGTGCACATTGCTCACCAAGGAGGCCTCGTTTGACTTTAACGAGGCTTGTATGCAAGCTTTTGAAAAGCTGCGGGAGGCCTTGTCTACCGCCCCTATCATTCAGTCACCGGATTGGGCCCATCCGTTTGAGATTATGTGCGATGCTTCCGACTATGCAGTCGGAGCAGTCCTGGGCCAACGGGTGAACAAGGTTCCACATGTTGTCTATTATGCTAGCAAAACCCTCTCCGATGCCCAACTGAATTACACTACAACGGAGAAGGAATTGTTGGCTGTTGTGTTTGCCTTGGATAAATTTCGGTCTTATCTGTTAGGATCGAAAGTTATAGTGTTCACAGATCATGCTGCGTTACGGTACTTGTTGTCGAAAAAGGACACTAAGCCAAGATTGATTCGGTGGATTCTTTTACTTCAAGAATTCGATTTTGAGATTCGGGACAAGAAGGGTTCCGAAAACAGTGTAGCTGACCACCTATCCCGGATCTTGGTGAACACCACGGAAGACACCTTACCCTTACATGACTCATTCCCAGATGAGCAATTGCTTATGGTGTCCCAAAATCGCCCCCCCTGGTATGCTCATATTGTAAATTATCTGGCAGTGGGGGCAATTCCTTCAAATTGGTCCAAGCAAGACAAGGATCGTTTCTTCTCCCAAGTAAAGATGTATTTTTGGGAGGATCCTGAACTTTTCAAGTTCTGTCCAGACCAAGTGATTAGGAGGTGTGTACCTGAGAGTGAATTTAACAGTATCCTTACTTTCTGTCACTCTCTTGCGTGTGGAGGACATTTCAGTGGGAAGAAAACTGCTGCAAAAGTGTTACAGAGTGGCTTCTATTGGCCCTCTCTTTTTCGAGATGCACATCAGTTTTGCAAAACTTGTTTGCGCTGTCAGCAAACAGGTAACATGTCTAGGAGAAACATGATGCCCCTACAGCCGATTTTGATTGTAGAACTTTTTGATGTTTGGGGTATCGATTTTATGGGACCGTTTCCGCCGTCTTTTGGTTTTCAATACATTCTAGTGGCGGTTGATTACGTGTCCAAGTGGGTGGAAGCGGCTGCTACAAAGACTAATGACCACAAAGTTGTGGTCAACTTCCTGCAGAGCAATATTTTTAGTCGTTTTGGCTGTCCGCGAGCAATAATAAGTGATGAGGGAACCCACTTCGTGAATAAACACTTTGAGGCGCTGGTTAAGAAATACTCCATCACACATAAGGTAGCTACACCTTATCATCCACAAACCAGCGGCCAAGTCGAAGTGACCAATAGGGAAGTCAAGCGTATTTTGGAAAAAATGGTCAAACCCGACCGCAAAGATTGGTCGTTGCGGTTAAATGATGCCTTATGGGCTTACCGTACTGCATATAAGACCCCAATTGGTATGTCCCCATATCGATTAGTGTTCGGCAAGCCCTGCCACTTGCCCGTGGAACTCGAGCACCGCGCCATGTGGGCTATCAAGCAATTCAATTTCGATATGGCCGCTGCCGGTTCTACTCGAAAACTCCAACTCAATGAGTTGGAAGAGATTCGGAACGAAGCCTACATGAGTTCAAAAATTTACAAGGCTCGGACTAAAGCTTTTCATGACAAACACATTTTGCGAAAATCCTTTGAGTCTAATCAGAAAGTTTGGCTTTTCAATTCCAAATTGCGTCTCTTTCCAGGTAAATTGCGGTCACGGTGGGATGGACCGTATGTGGTGACCAAAGTTTTTGACCATGGTGCAGTAGAAATTCGCAACCCCAACACGGGGGGTTTTCTCAAGGTCAATGGTCAACGGTTGAAACCCTATATAGAGGATATTACTACAGGTGAAGTGGTGGAGTCCATTGCTTTAATGGACCCATCCTATTCTATGGGCTGAAAATACTTGACGTCTGGCTGACGACGTTAAAACAAGCTCTTGCGGGAGGAAACCCGAGTTTAGTTAGAGTCGTAGCATAGGTGTTATTGTCTTTTCGTCCTTTTTGTTGTTAATTTTGAGTCCATTTTGAGTCCACTAGGGAGTGGGATACCTTTAGGTAGTGAGTCCTAGCTATGAGGGCTAACAAAAAAAAAAAAAAAAAAAAAAAAAAAACCTCCAGCGTCTGGACGCCCGGAATGTGTAAATAAGCCATTGCTCTCTGGAATGGGCGTCTGGACGCCCGAAATGAAGAAAAAGGTCAAAAGGTTCTGGAATGGGGCGTCCGGACGCCCCACCTGGGCGTCTGGACGCCCGGATTTTTTTTTAAATACATTGCTCTCTGCCTGGTGGCGTCCGGACGCCCCACCTGGGCGTCTGGACGCCCGGATTTTTTCAAAAACAGCATGCTCTCTGCCTTGTGGCGTCTGGACGCCGGAAAATCCGAAAAAAAAAAAAAAAAAAAAAAAAAACGTGGGGCATCTTTAGGACTGCTAGGGCAGCCCTTTCCCCACTTTCTTGTCTTCTTCTTCAAACCCTCATTCTTCTCCCAACCCACTTTCTTTCCCTCCCCCAACCACCCTCATCACAACATACATCTCTACTCTCCTCCTCCACTTTTCTCCACCACCATTACCCACCATTACCCTCCTCTCCTTCCCCTCTTCCATTCTACCCCATTCTTCTACTACACAAGTGTCACCGGAACCCACTTTCCCGCCGGCAACCTCCATACTTTCCGGCTAAATCTACCGGCACTCGCGGCTCTCCACCAAAGTAGCACCCTTGGGTTCTCATCCCAACGAGCTCCTCTACGCGCCGGCGGTCTCCACTTCTCTCCGGCGAACTTTTCCGGTCGTCTTCTCCTGCGACTTCACCGGAGCTCCGGCGAGAAAAAAATTGTGGGTAAAATTTCTTTTTACTTGTCTTTCCTTATTGTTCTTTCTCTTCGTTCTTTTGCACTTGTGTTGAGTTAGTGTAGGTTGTTTTTCCTTTTACAGTTTATTTTCCAAAAAAAAAAAAAAAAAAAAAAAAAATGTTTCGAAGAGGGAGAAGTAAGTCAAAGGCCCCTGCAGATGAGGGATCCTCAAATCCACAACCACCCAAATGGAGTGCACCCACTCCAACTGTTGAGCAACCATCTGAAGAATGGGCCAATCGACCCTTAGACAAGCAGACTACATTTGACTTAAATTTTTTTGAAGCCGACCAATCCACACGTTGGGCGGTTCAGCAATTACGTCTGCGTCGATGGTCGTCTCTTTGTGGACCTTTTCCCCCGGCGTACCCCCGTTTGGTACGCCTCTTCTACCAACACTTGGAAATTACGGGGCAGAATAACGATGTCTTGTCCTCCACCATTGATGGACATGACATTGCTGTAACCGAGGAGGACATTGCTCATGCCCTCGGGAGTCACCCCAATGCAGCTAACTTTCCTTTTTTTCCAGCCACCCCCACTGTGACCAGTATTACCAATGAGATGTGTGGGGGTCGGTTTAGCAAGGCGAACTACACGAGCACTCGTCATAGTTACCTACCACAACGGATGTGGCTGATTGATCAGGTGTTGCGTGTAAATGCCTTCCCCACGCATCACAAGGATGAGAGGAGGGGGGACTTCCTAGTGACTTTGTATGCTGTCCATGCTGGATACGCGGGAGAGATACCGCGTATGATTTTTCGAGAATTGTGCAAAGTCTGTAGGCTCTTTACAGAGTCTAAAAAAGACCCAGAGAAGAAGAGACCGTTGCCCTTCCCTCACTTGATCACCATGTTACTTCTCTCTCGTTCGGGTCCATTACTCTCTCAGGTCCCCTTCCACATCTCACCTACTGAGGAGTCTCTCCCATGTTCTGACATCTACGGTGAGGTGCGATGGACACAGAGTGTCCAGACCATAATGCGTCATATGCAGCACGCTCGCCCTGCCATGATGCCAGGAGTAGACGCACCGGTGATTGAGCCACCGGTGCCACCTCAAGCCCCTCCGGTTGTACACCCTCCTGCGGGGCCACCTGATCCATTTCACATGACCTATGCCCAGTACGAGGCTATTCTCCAAGGTCAGCAGGCCCTCCAATCCCGTCAGATGACCTTTGAGTCCCGCTTTGAGGAAATTGCCACTCGCACGACAGACTCTCTTTTCGAAATGCGATCTTTAATGAGAGGTCTGCGTGGCCTTTCCCCTCCTCACAGAGATGATCACATGCATGACAGAGGAGAAGGGACTAGCCATGGCAGGGATGAGGAGGATGATTAAGTTGTTTATTTCGCTTTTTAGGGAGCCTTTTCTTTTTCGCTTCTATAGTTGTGTTTCTAGATTGGTGCTAACCTTTTGCAGGTTCTTTAGTGCAAGTTGGGGGGTCTACCCGACTTTTCTTTACTGTGCATCATTTTAGTCAGCACCACCCAGGTGATATCCCTCCTTCTCCTTTACTCTTCTTGTCCTTTATCTTTTATTGTTTGTTTAACATTGTGGACACTGTTACATTCAGTTGGGGGGTGGGGTATGACCTTGGGCGTAGTTTAGGGGTAGTTTTAGCAGTTTTATTTCTGTTTGCTTGTTTTCTTTTATTTGTCTTTTCTTTTTCCTTGTTTTTTTTTTCCTTTAAAAAAAAAAAAAAAGCTTTTGCTTAATTTTGGTAGTCTTTCGGGAGATTTCCAACCGGGTTTTTATGAAACGAAGATACCCTATTTTGGAAACTTTTTGTGAGGAAAAAGAGAAATGGTTCACTATCTTGTTTTAGGAAAGGGTTTTTGAGAAAGTGTTGAATTATTGATCTCTCACTTAACATGTATTATATAGAAAATTTGAAATGTGAAGCTATGATTTCCATACCAGTGAAAAATTCAGAGCAAATATGATGGAAAGCTGACCCTCGGTCATACTGAAGTCGGGCATATGGAAAGGGCTACCTATTGTTAGGGACCACAAAAAAAAGAAAAAAATAATAATTTGTGACTAGTTTGGGTTCGTAGCCTTTTTAACTCGAGCTAGTAAGCCCATAGGGGTATTGCCATACCTAGTGCCCTAAGGACATCTGTCTTGGGAGTCATTGGCTGAATGTTCGTTACATGGGTTAATTAGAAAGCTTAAGGGACCTAGGCATTGCACAGTCATTTCTTAAAAAAAAATAAAAAAATAAAAAAAATAAAAAAAATAAAAAGAAAAAATAAATAAATAAATAAAATCAAAATAGTGTTGTCCTTTGAAAAACAATAGTGTGAAAGCCACCACAAATGCCTTGAGAGGAATCATGTCAACTTTTACTGAGGTTCGGTGGCCCAACATTTCGAAAGAACAAGATGTGTTTTCACGGAAATTTTTAGTGAATCGTTTTATGCTTTCATGTTTCTATATGTACACACCTTCCACTGTGCACGATCAATTTTTCCAGCATGATTTTGAGGATTTCTGACCAAAAGATAGGATTTGTGAACCACATTTGAGTGTGTATTGAAAACCCCAAAAATCAGGAATATCCGGTGTTCGTGGATACCTTGGTGGAAAATGCTCCCTGTTTTTATATTATGTTTTAGGAATTTTGTGGGTAGATTCACTGCAAACCCTCACGAGACTATAACTCGTCCTCTAAGGGGAACTTAGAGGTTTAAAGGCTTGCTGCACATGCTAAGTGCAGCCGTGCTCCCTACGAAAGTGGCCTTAGTTAGTTTTCTTGTTGTTTTAGCTTTGCTCGAGGTCTAGCAAAGTGTAAGTTGGGGGGTGTGATGAGAACCTAAAAGATACATTTTAGGCCCCTTAATGAGGACTTGGTTATACCGTCGATAGAGATTAATTAGCTTAATTATGTTAGTTTATTGATTGTAGGTATTACAAAGGCAAGGAGAGAAATTCAAAGCTAAAATGGAAGAAATCTCACAAAGCATGACAAAGAAGGAGTTGCAAGTAAGAAAGCTGCCAAATATGGGAAGAGACTCAAATAAGAAAGCAAAGCAAGAGTCCAAACATGCCTTGGACATCCAACATGGGTCCCACTCACCCCATAGCATGCCAACATGGAAGGTCTTCTAATTACACTAGTATTCTCGGAATTTTCAGAGGCAGCAACTTGAAATGGTCATAACTTTCAACTCGAGTGTCGGATTCATGAAATCTATATACCGTTGGAAAGCTCTTTTCGAGTAGATATCCGTGGAGTCCAAGATTGTATAAATCGGAGCTATATCGAGGGAGATATGACCTCGTGAAGTTCGCTGTGATGACCAGTGGGCCCGGACCCGACGGGAATCCGACTCCTACACGAATTGAAGACCTTTTTCACCCCAAAACTTATAAATAAGAGCCCAAACTCGTTTTTGGGGATATTCACATCTTGGGGAAAAGGTCTGAAGAAGGTTTTGGAGCTTTTGAGAGCGTAGCCATGGCGATTTCATCAGAGATTCTTCGCCAATCATCTTCCATGCGTAACTAATTCCTCATCTTTGGGTTGCGATGAAGCCCTAACCTTTTGTTTATGGTGATGTATAGGTTTAGGGTTTATTTTAAACGCTTTTGATTATATGACAAGATGCTAATCCATTGAATGAATTTTATGAATGCAATATTTCTTTCTTTGGTATTTTAATCTTGTAGATTTGAATACTAAGTCATATAATGATGCTTGAATGAATGTGCTTGTTAGATTTAGGATAATCTATGCCATAGAAATAGGTTATGCCCTGATTTACACCCACATCCTTTATTTATTGACTCTGAAGGTTTGTAACCAAGACGAGTCTCTGTAGCGTTGACAGTAAAACCCGAGGCCTATACTTGCCATTGTGCGAGGTTAGAGTGGATTCGTGCCCTTAGATCTTTTCTCTGATTGAATCAAAGTTTTCTTTAATTTGTTAATTTAGAAATTGTTAATTTAGAATTTGCAAACCAATCAGCCCATTACTTCGTTTTCTAATAGGATTAGTTTAATAATCAGAACTTTATTTTCCAATAGAATTAGTTTAGGAATTTAGGAAACAGCGCAACTTAGCCTTTTTGTCCCAGTGGATACGATACTCGGTTAACATCTCTGCTTTTACAAGCGGAGATAATAGCGGAGAATAATTTATAATTGCAACCCTATTCTAGGATTGGTCAGTACTGGTATGCAGAAAATGATGAAAAGAAGAAAGAAGTTGAATACTATTACTAGTAATATCTTGTTTCTCCCTCATGAAATGCTTGCATCAATCCTAGCTTCTGTTGCTTCTTCCTCCATCTTTGATCTCATTGATGCTAAATTAGTGTAAGTTGCTTTCCTGATCTTTCTTCAACAAGTAGTTTTTTTTTTTTTTTGGTTGAGATCTCTTAATTCATTATTTTTGGAGTTTAGTTTGCTGTTTTACTGATATGTTTACTTTGGGTTCTATTACAGATGCAAGCAATTTTCAGAAGCATGGTCGTTTCTTCTGTCAAGCACTGGTGAATGGAAAGAATTCTAAGACTTCATGTAATCCATCTAATGGACAAGGACAACAAGACAAGGACCACAAGAACAGAGTATTAGTACCTTGATACACAGAATTAGACACGGAAAAGCCTTTGGAAGGGATGAACCAGCTTGAGTTTTTCCTATTTGAGAGGAATTTCAAAGTTCAGATAGCAATTCTAAGGCTACTAACTGCCGACCATCAAAAAAGAATCTTTGAAGGCAGGGAGTTGTAGTTAGCTTTGTAAATCATAATTGCCATCTACTAGTTAAAATAAAATAAAAAAATTTAAAAGACTGTAATTGCTTGCTTGTAAGGTGAGAGACGCTCTCATAGGAGCATCTCCCATTTAGTTTTATGTTATAGTTTTAGTGTTATTATCTTAGATTTTTAAATACAGTAATTTTGGTAATGATTGGTATGTTCTCCATCATTAATTTGACTTTAATTAAATTAATATCTTAACCTAAATTTTATAGCTTAGTGTTGTTAATTTTTTTTTATTTCCAACCACTAGGACCGTAATATATCATTATGAGCCCGCTTAATAAATCCAAATATTTATATTTCCCTTACTCCTTCTCTCATCTTGCTTCCTTTATAAATCTTTTTTTTATGTTTTTCCTTTCTTTTTTGGCCCTTGTTGGGCATAGGCCTCTCACACTAGTATATATTAAAGCAAACAGGGAGGAGGGCTGTGAGGGGTGCCACGCCATCACCCACATGAGTTCTTCTTTTAGAAAAATCACTTAGAAAATAGAGAGGGAGGCTTTGCCTTTCACGTGGGGCATTGCTTGGTGCCTTTCTCAATCTTCTAAAATCTTTCCCCCTCATCAAGCAATTATACATTCCTAAAATCCCTCTCTCTAAATACTTCCCTAAAATCTCTGATCCTCCTATTATCTCTCCCTCTAAGTCTACCTTAAAATCTCTCATCTCCCTAATATTCCTCATCAATTACGATTTCTTCTAATCACATTAAAATTTCATTATTCTAATCTCTCATTCTAATACTTGGTAACTTTAAGATTTGAAATTTAAAGAGCAGGGGATTAAAGACTGACTCCTCAAATCACCTAAAAGAATTTAAATCAATCCCCCTCCTCGTGGCCCCTTTTTAATGGAATTTGGTTCTTAAAAGTTCCATCCACATTAACATTCATTCCTAGAAAAAATGTTACACCCCGACCCAAATTAATCATGATTAAGGCTAATTAATTAGGATTAATGCTAATTAAGCATGAATAATTGTATTAATGAAGGTCAATGACCAAAGAGAGAGAAATTAGTCTCAAATGATGCATTAAGCATAATAGAATGGACTAAGATGAAATTGAATTGGTTAAAGTGAGTTTAGACTCAAACAAGGTAGGCTAAGGACTTCTTTGTAAATACGAGTTTTCACGTATTTCGTCAAATGCGGAAATTCTTGATACCAACACGTGTATCTTGAATAGTACGTTAACTTTCATAATAGACGCGACTCTATTTGACTTCAAATGGACCAAATGAGACTTCATTTGACCCAAAATGTAATTTGGCTTATTAAGAGGGGGTTTTTGTGTAAGAGGGTCTTATATTAGAATGGAATGAGTCATTTCCTCATTTCAACCAAACCCTAGACTCATTCCTGTCATCTTCTTCCATTTTCCTTATCAAGCATCAAGAAAGGAGCTTGTGTGTGTGATTAAATGGGTGCTAGCTTCACCAACTTCATATTCCCCACCTTCCCTTTTGGTTCATTGGAGAAGAAGTGCAAATCTCTCTTCATTAAAGCTAGGGGGCTCCTCTAGTTGAACTACAAGTAAGTGCTTGGAGTTTTTAATGAGTTTACAAGTCATAAGGAGTGATTAGGCATGATTTCTAGCACAAATAACTTATAGATTTGTGTATTTTGTGTTTCCATGGAGTTAGGGTTTCATTTGGGGGTTTTCATCTCAAATCAAGCTAAAAAAGGGCCTTGAGTTAACTAGACTTCAAGAAAGGCAAGTATAACCACTTGCTTGTGATTAGTGTTAATCATTGTAAAGTTCATTGAGTTTTCCATGGATTTGGAGTTTATGTATTTTCCATTGAGTTTTGGGAATTTATTATGGATTGATTGAAATGGTTAGTGATGATGCATGAAAAGGGAACATGAAGTTCTATTTTCTTGTGTGATGGGAGTAATTTGAATGTGTAAAAGAGAAGAAAGGAAAAGGGAGAAAAATCAGGTTTTCGGACCTGCAACTCGTCCCAGGTCCGATCGATCGGACATACAGACTGATCGATCGGACTGTCATTTAACTGAGAGATTTTTCGGTCCGATCGATCGGACATACAGACCGATCGATCAGACAGTCCGTAACTGGGACATGATTTCAGGCCGATCGATCGGACCCAGTGGAAATTGATATATTTTTTTTGGAACCAATTACGCTTTCTATGAGTATTAATGGTCTATAAATTAGTGTTAGAGCTAATTGTACCCTAATATAAGATTATCAAGATTAGAGAAACTAATAGAAAAGAATGGTGACGAATTAAGTACCAATTCTTCAAATGTGTTGTCTAAACCTGCATAAGTGTTAGCTTAGGTTATTTGAATGTACAAACTACTATCAAAGTGATGTTCATCAAGAATAACACATACATTAAATAACAAGCGTTTCACCCATTTATTTGGTTTAGAAATTTGATTGTAAACTTGAATAGAATTAATAGATGTGGTGTGATTTTCAAATCAGACACTACTTAGTAATTCCTTAAGCTCGTTATTGAGCTGAACTGAACGATACAAATTGATGAATGAACAGTTACTAATGGTAACAATGAAATGAATAATCCTGCTGCAGCAGATGGATTTGGGGGCGTTCTGGAGCTCCGTGGTGATGCTAGTTGTCCCTGGCCCGGACACTAGTAAGTCCCACATATTCCGATCGTATCTATGGATATTGATTGATGCCTTCCATTTGGAAGATGAATCCTTCCTTTGAGGGAAGATGGTAAATCAATGAAATGAAATAAATGGAATGAAGTAACTGAAATGAAATGAAATCAATGAAATGAAGTAACTGAAATGAAACGAAATGAATGAATGAGAACTATGATAGTGAATATCTTGTGAATGTCTATTGATCAATTCTTATGTTACCTATTGTCATTGTAGGAATTATCTAGATTTGTCTAGAATGGTAATTGTTACCAAATGGATTTAATTAATTCAGTATATGTAATAACATGTGCTATTACAAGATTTGTTTATACATTGTTGAACCGTCGTGTTCATTAGTGTTATTGATGACATCACAGGCCCGTTTGCCATTGCCGATGAAGCAGTGCCCCCGGCGCCAGCGGAGGAGACCGCTCCGGTTCCTCCAGGAGGACTGAACGAATGGAACGGCCGGAATACCGTTTGAAATGGGTATTCGAGTGCGAGAAAGAATTATAACATTTTGAGAAACGTTTGAAAAGTATTTTGTTTAACCATTTTGGGATGTAATTAATTATTACTGCATGGTGTTTTGGGTACACACCGATTGGCAAGAATTGATGGGAATGATACATGTATAAGGACCTTATTCTTTTGTATACGTGTAAATCAAAATTTGATATTGTCAAATATATATATGTTTCCGCATTATTGTGTATTTGACAGGTTTATTGAGAATGTTATCCCTTGTGGATTCTGTTTTAACTTTGGTTAATTAGGAGTTCACGGGAGTAAGTATGGACTCACGGCCCGTGGTTATCGTAATTCGGGCCTGGGTCGTGACAAAAAATCTTCTCCTTCTCTCTTAGCTAATCTTATCTTTTAGATCACATCCACCCACCTTAATTATCTCATTCAAATTTCTCTTCCTTCCTACTTAAAGAAAAGCCTTCCTGCCAAAGATGTTTGCAATCAATTGCGAAATCGGACTCCAATTTCAAAATCGGATCCTACCTCTATAATATATATTAATTGTTTTTCCTATTATTATAGGAGGGATGATTGGGACATTTTCATCTAACCAATCCATAGAGGTCGACATTTTCTAATCTTCTCTCTTTGCATTCTCTCACATAGGAATTCCATTAAAATTGCATATATAATAGTCTAGGATGATCAACTGATTCACAAGAATATAGTAGAGAAAAGAGAGAGAGAGAGAGAGAGAGAGAGTATGTTTGTTTCAACTGACAAAGTCTATATCTCTAATGTGATTTTTTTTATTTTTTTATTTCTAATGTTTGTTGATTGGAGATAGTATTGTGGGTTTTTTTTTCTTTTTTTATATTATTTTTCTTCAACAGGATTGGTGAATCCAAGATTGAGTTCAAAGCAAGGGGTGGCTCTTATTAGAGATATTGGGGTCTCAACCCATTGTATAAATTCCGTGTTAAACCAAATAACGACCCTCTTATTTAGGAAAATACTTTATTTCTTATAAAAAAAACCTTATCTTAGCCCTACATGTGTGCACCTTATTTGATGATTTGAGATTTCATGATGCTGCATTTAGTAGTTTTTATATGGTTATGACAAGATAATGATATTTTTTCCTGCAGATTTTTTGGTACCTTTTGTTTATTATAATTAATTATATTTTTATTGTCTTTTCCTTTTTATTTTTTAGGATCCCCATTTGGATTCTTCAAAGGGTTGCTTGAAAAGGGGGATTACGCAAAATTATACCGACAAAATAAAAAGCAATTATGATTCAAATGGAATAATGACACGAAACTGAACTTTACCCTCAATGGGCCCCACATATTATTAAACCAGCAATAAGAGGAGGAGAAAAAAGAAGAAACAAGAGGTCATTTGGCTTTGATTGGGTATGATCTCATCAGTAGGCCCACATTTCACCAATTTAGATCTAATGGGTCAGTGGTGGATCCCTTCAATTTCCTAAAGATAGAGTCAACATTAACCCTTATAGGACTTTATAATATTTTCTTAGTTACGCTTTTTAAATAATTTTAGTTCCTTTCCCTAACCAAACAAATGGAACTACAATTTGAAGTAAGAATTTAGTTATATTTTTAGGAGCGGGCCTTTGTTGATAGTAATATATTAAATAAAGAGCCGGGAATTTAAAAGGGGCTACATATCCCTTCAACTAGTGCACCCTGAGACAGTGGGATCTGTGGACCACTTTTGAGGCTTTAGTCTCCCTTGAACTCTCTTGCATCTTCATTTATCGCCATTACAGTCAGAGGGCTGGGGTGTGTTTAGCGTGCCATTCAGATGTTCCATATTTTCACGAGACGAGGCTATGTAAAACATGTGAAAAACATGCTGTTAATGTAAATCACTTTTTTCAATTTTTTTCTCATGGGAAGGGATTTCCAAATCTTAATTAAGATGCTGGCAAAAGAAAGTCGGAACAAAGGTTTTTTTTTTCTTAAAAAAATCCCTACCACAGTGGTTTCCTACTTATTTCTTATCTCTTGGCTTTTAAGGAAGGTCATTTAAAGACTCCAAATCCTCTCGCTTATCCTAAAGGTAGTCCCCATATTCTAATTTATAAAGGTGGGCATTATGTTGTGATTTTTAAAGGTGGCAACCGTGTCCATAATCACAAAAGAGGTGACATCACTTTATAATTCTTAAAGGTGGATCATATGGTCACAATCACAAAAGGTGGAGCCACATTGTACATCTTATGAATGTAGGCCCACATTGTGAATCATATGAATATTACACCATAGTCTAATTTCCGAAAATAGGTACCAAATTTTAATTTTTACAGGTTGGTCATGTATTCACAATAAATAAAAAGATGCCCCCACATTATAATTTCTATAAAGGGGGGCCCACATTGTAAATCATATGAATGTGCCCCCATGTTCTAATTTGTAAAGGTGGGCACCACATCGTAATTTCTAAAGGTGGGCCAGTTTAGCGTGCCATTCAGATGTTCCATATTTTCACGAGACGAGGCTATGTAAAACATGTGAAAAACATGCTGTTAATGTAAATCACTTTTTTCAATTTTGTTCTCATGGGAAGGGATTTCCAAATCTTAATTAAGATGCTGGCAAAAGAAAGTCGGAACAAAGGTTTTTTTTTTTCTTAAAAAACTCCCTACAACAGTGGTTTCCTACTTATTTCTTATCTCTTGGCTTTTAAGGAAGGTCATTTAAAGACTCAAAATCCTCTCGCTTATCCTAAAGGTAGTCCCCATATTCTAATTTATAAAGGTGGGCATTATGTTGTAATTTTTAAAGGTGGCAACCGTGTCCATAATCACAAAAGAGGTGACATCACTTTATAATTCTTAAAGGTGGATCATATGGTCACAATCACAAAAGGTGGAGCCACATCGTACATCTTATGAATGTAGGCCCACATTGTGAATCATATGAATATTACACCGTATTCTAATTTTCAAAAATAGGTACCAAATTTTAATTTTTACAGGTTGGTCATGTACTCACAATAAATAAAAAGATGCCCCCACATTATAATTTCTATAAAGGGGGGCCCACATTGTAAATCATATGAATGTGCCCCCATGTTCTAATTTGTAAAGGTGGGCACCACATCGTAATTTCTAAAGGTGGGCCAGTTTAGCGTGCCATTCAGATGTTCCATATTTTCACGAGACGAGGCTATGTAAAACATGTGAAAAACATGCTGTTAATGTAAATCACTTTTTTCAATTTTGTTCTCATGGGAAGGGATTTCCAAATCTTAATTAAGATGCTGGGAAAAGAAAGTCGGAAGAAAGGTTTCTTTTTTTTCTTAAAAAACTCCCTACGACAGTGGTTTCCAACTTATTTCTTATCTCTTGGCTTTTAAGGAAGGTCATTTAAAGACTCCAAATCCTCTCGCTTATCCTAAAGGTAGTCCCCATATTCTAATTTATAAAGGTGGGCATTATGTTGTGATTTTTAAAGGTGGCAACCGTGTCCATAATCACAAAAGAGGTGACATCACTTTATAATTCTTAAAGGTGGATCATATGGTCACAATCACAAAAGGTAGAGCCACATCGTACATCTTATGAATGTAGGCCCACATTGTGAATCATATGAATATTACACCATATTCTAATTTCCGAAAATAGGTACCAAATTTTAATTTTTACAGGTTCGTCAGGTATTCACAATAAATAAAAAGATGCCCCCACATTATAATTTCTATAAAGGGGGGCCCACATTGTAAATCATATGAATGTGCCCCCATGTTCTAATTTGTAAAGGTGGGCACCACATCGTAATTTCTATAGGTGGGCCAGTTTAGCGTGCCATTCAGATGTTCCATATTTTCACGAGACGAGGCTATGTAAAACATGTGAAAAACATGTTGTTAATGTAAATCACTTTTTTCAATTTTGTTCTCATGGGAAGGGATTTCCAAATCTTAATTAAGATGCTGGGAAAAGAAAGTCGGAAGAAAGGTTTTTTTTTTTCTTAAAAAACTCCCTACCACAGTGGTTTCCTACTTATTTCTTATCTCTTGGCTTTTAAGGAAGGTCATTTAAAGACTCCAAATCCTCTCGCTTATCCTAAAGGTAGTCCCCATATTCTAATTTATAAAGGTGGGCATTATGTTGTAATTTTTAAAGGAGGCAACCGTGTCCATAATCACAAAAGAGGTGACATCACTTTATAATTCTTAAAGGTGGATCATATGGTCACAATCACAAAAGGTGGAGCCACATCGTACATCTTATGAATGTAGGCCCACATTGTGAATCATATGAATATTACACCATATTCTAATTTCCGAAAATAGGTACCAAATTTTAATTTTTACAGGTTGGTCATGTATTCACAATAAATAAAAAGATGCCCCCACATTATAATTTCTATAAAGGGGGGCCCACATTGTAAATCATATGAATGTGCCCCCATGTTCTAATTTGTAAAGGTGGGCACCACATCGTAATTTCTAATGGTGGGTCAGTTTAGCGTGCCATTCAGATGTTCCATATTTTCACGAGACGAGGCTATGTAAAACATGTGAAAAACATGCTGTTAATGTAAATCACTTTTTTCAATTTTGTTTTCATGGGAAGGGATTTCCAAATCTTAATTAAGATGCTGGCAAAAGAAAGTCGGAACAAAGGTTTTTTTTTTTTCTTAAAAAACTCCCTACCACAGTGGTTTCCTACTTATTTCTTATCTCTTGGCTTTTAAGGAAGGTCATTTAAAGACTCAAAATCCTCTCGCTTATCCTAAAGGTAGTCCCCATATACTAATTTATAAAGGTGGGCATTATGTTGTCATTTTTAAAGGTGGCAACCGTGTCCATAATCACAAAAGAGGTGACATCACTTTATAATTCTTAAAGGTGGATCATATGGTCACAATCACAAAAGGTGGAGCCACATCGTACATCTTATGAATGTAGGCCCACATTGTGAATCATATGAATATTACACCGTATTCTAATTTTCGAAAATAGGTACCAAATTTTAATTTTTACTGGTTGGTCATGTATTCACAATAAATAAAAAGATGCCCCCACATTATAATTTCTATAAAGGGGGGCCCACATTGTAAATCATATGAATGTGCCCCCATGTTCTAATTTGTAAAGGTGGGCACCACATCTTAATTTCTAAAGGTGGGCCAGTTTAGCGTGCCATTCAGATGTTCCATATTTTCACGAGACGAGGCTATGTAAAACATGTGAAAAACATGTTGTTAATGTAAATCACTTTTTTCAATTTTGTTCTCATGGGAAGGGATTTCCAAATCTTAATTAAGATGCTGGGAAAAGAAAGTCGGAAGAAAGGTTTTTTTTTTTCTTAAAAAACTCCCTACCACAGTGGTTTCCTACTTATTTCTTATCTCTTGGCTTTTAAGGAAGGTCATTTAAAGACTCCAAATCCTCTCGCTTATCCTAAAGGTAGTCCCCATATTCTAATTTATAAAGGTGGGCATTATGTTGTAATTTTTAAAGGTGGCAACCGTGTCCATAATCACAAAAGAGGTGACATCACTTTATAATTCATAAAGGTGGATCATATGGTCACAATCACAAAAGGTGGAGCCACATCGTACATCTTATGAATGTAGGCCCACATTGTGAATCATATGAATATTACACCATATTCAAATTTCCGAAAATAGGTACCAAATTTTAATTTTTACAGGTTGGTCATGTATTCACAATAAATAAAAAGATGCCCCCACATTATAATTTCTATAAAGGGGGGCCCACATTGTAAATCATATGAATGTGCCCCCATGTTCTAATTTGTAAAGGTGGGCACCACATCGTAATTTCTAAAGGTGGGTCAGTTTAGCGTGCCATTCAGATGTTCCATATTTTCACGAGACGAGGCTATGTAAAACATGTGAAAAACATGCTGTTAATGTAAATCACTTTTTTCAATTTTGTTCTCATGGGAAGGGATTTCCAAATCTTAATTAAGATGCTGGCAAAAGAAAGTCGGAACAAAGGTTTTTTTTTTTCTTAAAAAACTCCCTACCACAGTGGTTTCCGACTTATTTCTTATCTCTTGGCTTTTAAGGAAGGTCATTTAAAGACTCCAAATCCTCTCGCTTATCCTAAAGGTAGTCCCCATATTCTAATTTATAAAGGTGGGCATTATGTTGTGATTTTTAAAGGTGGCAACCGTGTCCATAATCACAAAAGAGGTGACATCACTTTATAATTCTTAAAGGTGGATCATATGGTCACAATCACAAAAGGTGGGGCCACATCGTACATCTTATGAATGTAGGCCCACATTGTGAATCATATGAATATTACACCATAGTCTAATTTCCGAAAATAGGTACCAAGTTTTAATTTTTACAGGTTGGTCATGTATTCACAATAAATAAAAAGATGCCCCCACATTATAATTTCTATAAAGGGGGGCCCACATTGTAAATCATATGAATGTGCCCCCATGTTCTAATTTGTAAAGGTGGGCACCACATCGTAATTTCTAAAGGTGGGCCAGTTTAGCGTGCCATTCAGATGTTCCATATTTTCACGAGACGAGGCTATGTAAAACATGTGAAAAACATGCTCTTAATGTAAATCACTTTTTTCAATTTTGTTCTCATGGGAAGGGATTTCCAAATCTTAATTAAGATGCTGGCAAAAGAAAGTCGGAACAAAGGTTTTTTTTTTTTTCTAAAAAAACTCCCTACCAAAGTGGTTTCCTACTTATTTCTTATCTCTTGGCTTTTAAGGAAGGTCATTTAAAGACTCAAAATCCTCTCGCTTATCCTAAAGGTAGTTCCCATATACTAATTTATAAAGGTGGGCATTATGTTGTAATTTTTAAAGGTGGCAACCGTGTCCATAATCACAAAAGAGGTGACATCACTTTATAATTCTTAAAGGTGGATCATATGGTCACAATCACAAAAGGTGGAGCCACATCGTACATCTTATGAATGTAGGCCCACATTGTGAATCATATGAATATTACACCATAGTCTAATTTCCGAAAATAGGTACCAAATTTTAATTTTTACAGGTTGGTCATGTATTCACAATAAATAAAAAGATGCCCCCACATTATAATTTCTATAAAGGGGGGCCCACATTGTAAATCATATGAATGTGCCCCCATGTTCTAATTTGTAAAGGTGGGCACCACATCGTAATTTCTAAAGGTGGGCCAGTTTAGCGTGCCATTCAGATGTTCCATATTTTCACGAGACGAGGCTATGTAAAACATGTGAAAAACATGTTGTTAATGTAAATCACTTTTTTAAATTTTGTTCTCATGGGAAGGGATTTCCAAATCTTAATTAAGATGCTGGGAAAAGAAAGTCGGAAGAAAGGTTTTTTTTTTTCTTAAAAAACTCCCTACAACAGTGGTTTCCTACTTATTTCTTATCTCTTGGCTTTTAAGGAAGGTCATTTAAAGACTCCAAATCCTCTCGCTTATCCTAAAGGTAGTCCCCATATTCTAATTTATAAAGGTGGGCATTATGTTGTAATTTTTAAAGGTGGCAACCGTGTCCATAATCACAAAAGAGGTGACATCACTTTATAATTCTTAAAGGTGGATCATATGGTCACAATCACAAAAGGTGGAGCCACATCGTACATCTTATGAATGTAGGCCCACATTGTGAATCAAATGAATATTACACCGTATTCTAATTTTCGAAAATAGGTACCAAATTTTAATTTTTACAGGTTGGTCATGTATTCACAATAAATAAAAAGATGCCCCCACATTATAATTTCTATAAAGGGGGGCCCACATTGTAAATCATATGAATGTGCCCCCATGTTCTAATTTGTAAAGGTGGGCACCACATCGTAATTTCTAAAGGTGGGCCAGTTTAGCGTGCCATTCAGATGTTCCATATTTTCACGAGACGAGGCTATGTAAAACATGTGAAAAACATGTTGTTAATGTAAATCACTTTTTTCAATTTTGTTCTCATGGGAAGGGATTTCCAAATCTTAATTAAGATGCTGGGAAAAGAAAGTCGGAAGAAAGGTTTTTTTTTTTCTTAAAAAACTCCCTACCACAGTGGTTTCCTACTTATTTCTTATCTCTTGGCTTTTAAGGAAGGTCATTTAAAGACTCCAAATCCTCTCGCTTATCCTAAAGGTAGTCCCCATATTCTAATTTATAAAGGTGGGCATTATGTTGTAATTTTTAAAGGAGGCAACCGTGTCCATAATCACAAAAGAGGTGACATCACTTTATAATTCTTAAAGGTGGATCATATGGTCACAATCACAAAAGGTGGAGCCACATCGTACATCTTATGAATGTAGGCCCACATTGTGAATCATATGAATATTACACCATATTCTAATTTCCGAAAATAGGTACCAAATTTTAATTTTTACAGGTTGGTCATGTTTTCACAATAAATAAAAAGATGCCCCCACATTATAATTTCTATAAAGGGGGGCCCACATTGTAAATCATATGAATGTGCCCCCATGTTCTAATTTGTAAAGGTGGGCACCACATCGTAATTTCTAATGGTGGGTCAGTTTAGCGTGCCATTCAGATGTTCCATATTTTCACGAGACGAGGCTATGTAAAACATGTGAAAAACATGCTGTTAATGTAAATCACTTTTTTCAATTTTGTTTTCATGGGAAGGGATTTCCAATTCTTAATTAAGATGCTGGCAAAAGAAAGTCGGAACAAAGGTTTTTTTTTTTTCTTAAAAAACTCCCTACCACAGTGGTTTCCTACTTATTTCTTATCTCTTGGCTTTTAAGGAAGGTCATTTAAAGACTCAAAATCCTCTCGCTTATCCTAAAGGTAGTCCCCATATACTAATTTATAAAGGTGGGCATTATGTTGTCATTTTTAAAGGTGGCAACCGTGTCCATAATCACAAAAGAGGTGACATCACTTTATAATTCTTAAAGGTGGATCATATGGTCACAATCACAAAAGGTGGAGCCACATCGTACATCTTATGAATGTAGGCCCACATTGTGAATCATATGAATATTACACCGTATTCTAATTTTCGAAAATAGGTACCAAATTTTAATTTTTACAGGTTGGTCATGTATTCACAATAAATAAAAAGATGCCCCCACATTATAATTTCTATAAAGGGGGGCCCACATTGTAAATCATATGAATGTGCCCCCATGTTCTAATTTGTAAAGGTGGGCACCACATCGTAATTTCTAAAGGTGGGCCAGTTTAGCGTGCCATTCAGATGTTCCATATTTTCACGAGACGAGGCTATGTAAAACATGTGAAAAACATGTTGTTAATGTAAATCACTTTTTTCAATTTTGTTCTCATGGGAAGGGATTTCCAAATCTTAATTAAGATGCTGGGAAAAGAAAGTCGGAAGAAAGGTTTTTTTTTTTCTTAAAAAACTCCCTACCACAGTGGTTTCCTACTTATTTCTTATCTCTTGGCTTTTAAGGAAGGTCATTTAAAGACTCCAAATCCTCTCGCTTATCCTAAAGGTAGTCCCCATATTCTAATTTATAAAGGTGGGCATTATGTTGTAATTTTTAAAGGTGGCAACCGTGTCCATAATCACAAAAGAGGTGACATCACTTTATAATTCTTAAAGGTGGATCATATGGTCACAATCACAAAAGGTGGAGCCACATCGTACATCTTATGAATGTAGGCCCACATTGTGAATCATATGAATATTACACCATATTCTAATTTCCGAAAATAGGTACCAAATTTTAATTTTTACAGGTTGGTCATGTATTCACAATAAATAAAAAGATGCCCCCACATTATAATTTCTATAAAGGGGGGCCCACATTGTAAATCATATGAATGTGCCCCCATGTTCTAATTTGTAAAGGTGGGCACCACATCGTAATTTCTAAAGGTGGGTCAGTTTAGCGTGCCATTCAGATGTTCCATATTTTCACGAGACGAGGCTATGCAAAACATGTGAAAAACATGCTGTTAATGTAAATCACTTTTTTCAATTTTGTTCTCATGGGAAGGGATTTCCAAATCTTAATTAAGATGCTGGCAAAAGAAAGTCGGAACAAAGGTTTTTTTTTTTCTTAAAAAACTCCCTACCACAGTGGTTTCCTACTTATTTCTTATCTCTTGGCTTTTAAGGAAGGTCATTTAAAGACTCCAAATCCTCTCGCTTATCCTAAAGGTAGTCCCCATATTCTAATTTATAAAGGTGGGCATTATGTTGTAATTTTTAAAGGTGGCAACCGTGTCCATAATCACAAAAGAGGTGACATCACTTTATAATTCTTAAAGGTGGATCATATGGTCACAATCACAAAAGGTGGAGCCACATCGTACATCTTATGAATGTAGGCCCACATTGTGAATCATATGAAAATTGCACCATATTCTAATTTCCGAAAATAGGTACCAAATTTTAATTTTTACAGGTTGGTCATGTATTCACAATAAATAAAAAGATGCCCCCACATTATAATTTCTATAAAGGGGGGCCCACATTGTAAATCATATGAATGTGCCCCCATGTTCTAATTTGTAAAGGTGGGCACCACATCGTAATTTCTAAAGGTGGGTCAGTTTAGCGTGCCATTCAGATGTTCCATATTTTCACGAGACGAGGCTATGTAAAACATGTGAAAAACATGCTGTTAATGTAAATCACTTTTTTCAATTTTGTTCTCATGGGAAGGGATTTCCAAATCTTAATTAAGATGCTGGCAAAAGAAAGTCGGAACAAAGGTTTTTTTTTTTCTTAAAAAACTCCCTACCACAGTGGTTTCCTACTTATTTCTTATCTCTTGGCTTTTAAGGAAGGTCATTTAAAGACTCCAAATCCTCTCGCTTATCCTAAAGGTAGTCCCCATATTCTAATTTATAAAGGTGGGCATTATGTTGTGATTTTTAAAGGTGGCAACCGTGTCCATAATCACAAAAGAGGTGACATCACTTTATAATTCTTAAAGGTGGATCATATGGTCACAATCACAAAAGGTGGAGCCACATCGTACATCTTATGAATGTAGGCCCACATTGTGAATCATATGAATATTACACCATAGTCTAATTTCCGAAAATAGGTACCAAATTTTAATTTTTACAGGTTGGTCATGTATTCACAATAAATAAAAAGATGCCCCCACATTATAATTTCTATAAAGGGGGGCCCACATTGTAAATCATATGAATGTGCCCCCATGTTCTAATTTGTACAGGTGGGCACCACATCGTAATTTCTAAAGGTGGGCCAGTTTAGCGTGCCATTCAGATGTTCCATATTTTCACGAGACGAGGCTATGTAAAACATGTGAAAAACATGCTCTTAATGTAAATCACTTTTTTCAATTTTGTTCTCATGGGAAGGGATTTCCAAATCTTAATTAAGATGCTGGCAAAAGAAAGTCGGAACAAAGGTTTTTTTTTTTTCTAAAAAAACTCCCTACCAAAGTGGTTTCCTACTTATTTCTTATCTCTTGGCTTTTAAGGAAGGTCATTTAAAGACTCAAAACCCTCTCGCTTATCCTAAAGGTAGTTCCCATATACTAATTTATAAAGGTGGGCATTATGTTGTAATTTTTAAAGGTGGCAACCGTGTCCATAATCACAAAAGAGGTGACATCACTTTATAATTCTTAAAGGTGGATCATATGGTCACAATCACAAAAGGTGGAGCCACATCGTACATCTTATGAATGTAGGCCCACATTGTGAATCATATGAATATTACACCAAAGTCTAATTTCCGAAAATAGGTACCAAATTTTAATTTTTACAGGTTGGTCATGTATTCACAATAAATAAAAAGATGCCCCCACATTATAATTTCTATAAAGGGGGGCCCACATTGTAAATCATATGAATGTGCCCCCATGTTCTAATTTGTAAAGGTGGGCACCACATCGTAATTTCTAAAGGTGGGCCAGTTTAGCGTGCCATTCAGATGTTCCATATTTTCACGAGACGAGGCTATGTAAAACATGTGAAAAACATGTTGTTAATGTAAATCACTTTTTTCAATTTTGTTCTCATGGGAAGGGATTTCCAAATCTTAATTAAGATGCTGGGAAAAGAAAGTCGGAAGAAAGGTTTTTTTTTTTCTTAAAAAACTCCCTACAACAGTGGTTTCCTACTTATTTCTTATCTCTTGGCTTTTAAGGAAGGTCATTTAAAGACTCCAAATCCTCTCGCTTATCCTAAAGGTAGTCCCCATATTCTAATTTATAAAGGTGGGCATTATGTTGTAATTTTTAAAGGTGGCAACCGTGTCCATAATCACAAAAGAGGTGACATCACTTTATAATTCTTAAAGGTGGATCATATGGTCACAATCACAAAAGGTGGAGCCACATCGTACATCTTATGAATGTAGGCCCACATTGTGAATCATATGAATATTACACCATATTCTAATTTCCGAAAATAGGTACCAAATTTTAATTTTTACAGGTTGGTCATGTATTCACAATAAATAAAAAGATGCCCCCACATTATAATTTCTATAAAGGGGGGCCCACATTGTAAATCATATGAATGTGCCCCCATGTTCTAATTTGTAAAGGTGGGCACCACATCGTAATTTCTAAAGGTGGGTCAGTTTAGCGTGCCATTCAGATGTTCCATATTTTCACGAGAGGAGGCTATGTAAAACATGTGAAAAACATGCTGTTAATGTAAATCACTTTTTTCAATTTTGTTCTCATGGGAAGGGATTTCCAAATCTTAATTAAGATGCTGGCAAAAGAAAGTCGGAACAAAGGTTTTTTTTTTTCTTAAAAAACTCCCTACCACAGTGGTTTCCTACTTATTTCTTATCTCTTGGCTTTTAAGGAAGGTCATTTAAAGACTCCAAATCCTCTCGCTTATCCTAAAGGTAGTCCCCATATTCTAATTTATAAAGGTGGGCATTATGTTGTGATTTTTAAAGGTGGCAACCGTGTCCATAATCACAAAAGAGGTGACATCACTTTATAATTCTTAAAGGTGGATCATATGGTCGCAATCACAAAAGGTGGAGCCACATCGTACATCTTATGAATGTAGGCCCACATTGTGAATCATATGAATATTACACCATAGTCTAATTTCCGAAAATAGGTACCAAATTTTAATTTTTACAGGTTGGTCATGTATTCACAATAAATAAAAAGATGCCCCCACATTATAATTTCTATAAAGGGGGGCCCACATTGTAAATCATATGAATGTGCCCCCATGTTCTAATTTGTAAAGGTGGGCACCACATCGTAATTTCTAAAGGTGGGCCAGTTTAGCGTGCCATTCAGATGTTCCATATTTTCACGAGACGAGGCTATGTAAAACATGTGAAAAACATGCTGTTAATGTAAATCACTTTTTTCAATTTTGTTCTCATGGGAAGGGATTTCCAAATCTTAATTAAGATGCTGGCAAAAGAAAGTCGGAACAAAGGTTTTTTTTTTTTCTTAAAAAACTCCCTACCACAGTGGTTTCCTACTTATTTCTTATCTCTTGGCTTTTAAGGAAGGTCATTTAAAGACTCAAAATCCTCTCTCTTATCCTAAAGGTAGTTCCCATATACTAATTTATAAAGGTGGGCATTATGTTGTAATTTTTAAAGGTGGCAACCGTGTCCATAATCACAAAAGAGGTGACATCACTTTATAATTCTTAAAGGTGGATCATATGGTCACAATCACAAAAGGTGGAGCCACATCGTACATCTTATGAATGTAGGCCCACATTGTGAATCATATGAATATTACACCATAGTCTAATTTCCGAAAATAGGTACCAAATTTTAATTTTTACAGGTTGGTCATGTATTCACAATAAATAAAAAGATGCCCCCACATTATAATTTCTATAAAGGGGGGCCCACATTGTTAATCATATGAATGTGCCCCCATGTTCTAATTTGTAAAGGTGGGCACCACATCGTAATTTCTAAAGGTGGGTCAGTTTAGCGTGCCATTCAGATGTTCCATATTTTCACGAGACGAGGCTATGTAAAACATGTGAAAAACATGTTGTTAATGTAAATCACTTTTTTCAATTTTGTTCTCATGGGAAGGGGTTTCCAAATCTTAATTAAGATGCTGGGAAAAGAAAGTCGGAAGAAAGGTTTTTTTTTTTCTTAAAAAACTCCCTACCACAGTGGTTTCCTACTTATTTCTTATCTCTTGGCTTTTAAGGAAGGTCATTTAAAGACTCCAAATCCTCTCGCTTATCCTAAAGGTAGTCCCCATATTCTAATTTATAAAGGTGGGCATTATGTTGTAATTTTTAAAGGTGGCAACCGTGTCCATAATCACAAAAGAGGTGATATCACTTTATAATTCTTAAAGGTGGATCATATGGTCACAATCACAAAAGGTGGAGCCACATCGTACATTTTATGAATGTAGGCCCACATTGTGAATCATATGGATATTACACCATATTCTAATTTCCGAAAATAGGTACCAAATTTTAATTTTTACAGGTTGGTCATGTATTCACAATAAATAAAAAGATGCCCCCACATTATAATTTCTATAAAGGGGGGCCCACATTGTAAATCATATGAATGTGCCCCCATGTTCTAATTTGTAAAGGTGGGCGCCACATCGTAATTTCTAAAGGTGGGTCAGTTTAGCGTGCCATTCAGATGTTCCATATTTTCACGAGACGAGGCTATGTAAAACATGTGAAAAACATGCTGTTAATGTAAATCACTTTTTTCAATTTTGTTCTCATGGGAAGGGATTTCCAAATCTTAATTAAGATGCTGGCAAAAGAAAGTCGGAACAAAGGTTTTTTTTTTTCTTAAAAAACTCCCTACCACAGTGGTTTCCTACGTATTTCTTATCTCTTGGCTTTTAAGGAAGGTCATTTAAAGACTCCAAATCCTCTCGCTTATCCTAAAGGTAGTCCCCATATTCTAATTTATAAAGGTGGGCATTATGTTGTGATTTTTAAAGGTGGCAACCGTGTCCATAATCACAAAAGAGGTGACATCACTTTATAATTCTTAAAGGTGGATCATATGGTCACAATCACAAAAGGTGGAGCCACATCGTACATCTTATGAATGTAGGCCCACATTGTGAATCATATGAATATTACACCATAGTCTAATTTCCGAAAATAGGTACCAAATTTTAATTTTTACAGGTTGGTCATGTATTCACAATAAATAAAAAGATGCCCCCACATTATAATTTCTATAAAGGGGAGCCCACATTGTAAATCATATGAATGTGCCCCCATGTTCTAATTTGTAAAGGTGGGCACCACATCGTAATTTCTAAAGGTGGGCCAGTTTAGCGTGCCATTCAGATGTTCCATATTTTCACGAGACGAGGCTATGTAAAACATGTGAAAAACATGCTGTTAATGTAAATCACTTTTTTCAATTTTGTTCTCATGGGAAGGGATTTCCAAATCTTAATTAAGATGCTGGCAAAAGAAAGTCGGAACAAAGGCTTTTTTTTTTCTAAAAAAACTCCCTACCACAGTGGTTTCCTACTTATTTCTTATCTCTTGGCTTTTAAGGAAGGTCATTTAAAGACTCAAAATCCTCTCGCTTATCCTAAAGGTAGTCCCCATATACTAATTTATAAAGGTGGGCATTATGTTGTAATTTTTAAAGGTGGCAACCGTGTCCATAATCACAAAAGAGGTGACATCACTTTATAATTCTTAAAGGTGGATCATATGGTCACAATCACAAAAGGTGGAGCCACATCGTACATCTTATGAATGTAGGCCCACATTGTGAATCATATGAATATTACACCGTATTCTAATTTTCGAAAATAGGTACCAAATTTTAATTTTTACAGGTTGGTCATGTATTCACAATAAATAAAAAGATGCCCCCACATTATAATTTCTATAAAGGGGGGCCCACATTGTAAATCATATGAATGTGCCCCCATGTTCTAATTTGTAAAGGTGGGCACCACATCGTAATTTCTAAAGGTGGGCCAGTTTAGCGTGCCATTCAGATGTTCCATATTTTCACGAGACGAGGCTATGTAAAACATGTGAAAAACATGCTGTTAATGTAAATCACTTTTTTCAATTTTGTTCTCATGGGAAGGGATTTCCAAATCTTAATTAAGATGCTGGGAAAAGAAAGTCGGAAGAAAGGTTTCTTTTTTTTCTTAAAAAACTCCCTACCACAGTGGTTTCCTACTTATTTCTTATCTCTTGGCTTTTAAGGAAGGTCATTTAAAGACTCCAAATCCTCTCGCTTATCCTAAAAATAGTCCCCATATTCTAATTTATAAAGGTGGGCATTATGTTTTAATTTTTAAAGGTGGCAACCGTGTCCATAATCACAAAAGAGGTGACATCACTTTATAATTCTTAAAGGTGGATCATATGGTCACAATCACAAAGGGTGGAGCCACATCGTACATCTTATGAATGTAGGCCCACATTGTGAATTATATGAATATTACACCGTATTCTAATTTTTGAAAATAGGTACCAAATTTTAATTTTTACAGGTTGGTCATGTATTCACAATAAATAAAAAGATGCCCCCACATTATAATTTCTATAAAGGGGGGCCCACATTGTAAATCATATGAATGTGCCCCCATGTTCTAATTGTAAAGGTGGGCACCACATCGTAATTTCTAAAGGTGGGCCAGTTTAGCGTGCCATTCAGATGTTCCATATTTTCACGAGACGAGGCTATGTAAAACATGTGAAAAACATGCTGTTAATGTAAATCACTTTTTTCAATTTTGTTCTCATGGGAAGGGATTTCCAAATCTTAATTAAGATGCTGGCAAAAGAAAGTCGGAACAAAGGTTTTTTTTTTCTTAAAAAACTCCCTACCACAGTGGTTTCCTACTTATTTCTTATCTCTTGGCTTTTAAGGAAGGTCATTTAAAGGCTCCAAATCCTCTCGCTTATCCTAAAGGTAGTCCCCATATTCTAATTTCTAAAGGTGGGCATTATGTTGTAATTTTTAAAGGTGGCAACCGTGTCCATAATCACAAAAGAGGTGACATCACTTTATAATTCTTAAAGGTGGATCATATGGTCACAATCACAAAAGGTGGAGCCACATCGTACATCTTATGAATGTAGGCCCACATTGTGAATCATATGAATATTACACCATATTCTAATATCCGAAAATAGGTACCAAATTTTAATTTTTACAGGTTGGTCATGTATTCACAATAAATAAAAAGATGCCCCCAAATTATAATTTCTATAAAGGGGGGCCCACATTGTAAATCATATGAATGTGCCCCCATGTTCTAATTTGTAAAGGTGGGCACCACATCGTAATTTCTAAAGGTGGGTCAGTTTAGCGTGCCATTCAGATGTTCCATATTTTCACGAGACGAGGCTATGTAAAACATGTGAAAAACATGCTGTTAATGTAAATCACTTTTTTCAATTTTGTTCTCATGGGAAGGGATTTCCAAATCTTAATTAAGATGCTGGCAAAAGAAAGTCGGAACAAAGGTTTTTTTTTTTCTTAAAAAACTCCCTACCACAGTGGTTTCCTACTTATTTCTTATCTCTTGGCTTTTAAGGAAGGTCATTTAAAGACTCCAAATCCTCTCGCTTATCCTAAAGGTAGTCCCCATATTCTAATTTATAAAGGTGGGCATTATGTTGTGATTTTTAAAGGTGGCAACCGTGTCCATAATCACAAAAGAGGTGACATCACTTTATAATTCTTAAAGGTGGATCATATGGTCACAATCACAAAAGGTGGAGCCACATCGTACATCTTATGAATGTAGGCCCACATTGTGAATCATATGTATATTACACCGTATTCTAATTTTCAAAAATAGGTACCAAATTTTAATTTTTACAGGTTGGTCATGTATTCACAATAAATAAAAAGATGCCCCCAAATTATAATTTCTATAAAGGGGGGCCCACATTGTAAATCATATGAATGTGCCCCCATGTTCTAATTTGTAAAGGTGGGCACCACATCGTAATTTCTAAAGGTGGGTCAGTTTAGCGTGCCATTCAGATGTTCCATATTTTCACGAGACGAGGCTATGTAAAACATGTGAAAAACATGCTGTTAATGTAAATTACTTTTTTCAATTTTGTTCTCATGGGAAGGGATTTCCAAATCTTAATTAAGATGCTGGCAAAAGAAAGTCGGAACAAAGGTTTTTTTTTTTTCTTAAAAAACTCCCTACCACAGTGGTTTCCTACTTATTTCTTATCTCTTGGCTTTTAAGGAAGGTCATTTAAAGACTCCAAATCCTCTCACTTATCCTAAAGGTAGTCCCCATATTCTAATTTCTAAAGGTGGGCATTATGTTGTAATTTTTAAAGGTGGCAACCGTGTCCATAATCACAAAAGAGGTGACATCACTTTATAATTCTTAAAGGTGGATCATATGATCACAATCACAAAAGGTGGAGCCACATCGTACATCTTATGAATGTAGGCCCACATTGTGAATTATATGAATATTACACCATAGTCTAATTTCCGAAAATAGGTACCAAATTTTAATTTTTACAGGTTGGTCATGTATTCACAATAAATAAAAAGATGCCCCCAAATTTTAATTTCTATAAAGGGGGGCCCACAATGTAAATCATATGAATGTGCCCCCATGTTCTAATTTGTAAAGGTGGGCACCACATCGTAATTTCTGAAGGTGGGTCAGTTTAGCGTGCCATTCAGATGTTCCATATTTTCACGAGACGAGGCTATGTAAAACATGTGAAAAACATGCTGTTAATGTAAATCACTTTTTTCAATTTTGTTCTCATGGGAAGGGATTTCCAAATCTTAATTAAGATGCTGGGAAAAGACAGTCGGAAGAAAGGTTTCTTTTTTTTCTTAAAAAACTCCCTACCACAGTGGTTTCCTACTTATTTCTTATCTCTTGGCTTTTAAGGAAGGTCATTTAAAGACTCCAAATCCTCTCGCTTATCCTAAAGGTAGTCCCCATATTCTAATTTTAAAGGTGGGCATTATGTTGTAATTTTTAAAGGTGGCAACCGTGTCCATAATCGCAAAAGAGGTGACATCACTTTATAATTCTTAAAGGTGGATCATATGGTCACAATCACAAAAGGTGGAGCCACATCGTACATCTTATGAATGTAGGCCCACATTGTGAATCATATGAATATTACACCATATTCTAATTTCCGAAAATAGGTACCAAATTTTAATTTTTACAGGTTGGTCATATATTCACAATAAATAAAAAGATGCCCCCAAATTATACTTTCTATACAGTGGGGCCCACATTGTAAATCATATGAAGGGGCCCCCATGTTCTAATTTGTAAAGGTAGGCACCACATCGTAATTTCTAAAGGTGGGTCAGTTTAGCGTGCCATTCAGATGTTCCATATTTTCACGAGACGAGGCTATGTAAAACATGTGAAAAACATGCTGTTAATGTAAATCACTTTTTTCAATTTTGTTCTCATGGGAAGGGATTTCCAAATCTTAATTAAGATGCTGGCAAAAGAAAGTCGGAACAAAGGTTTTTTTTTTCTTAAAAAACTCCCTACCACAGTGGTTTCCTACTTATTTCTTATCTCTTGGCTTTTAAGGAAGGTCATTTAAAGGCTCCAAATCCTCTCGCTTATCCTAAAGGTAGTCCCCATATTCTAATTTATAAAGGTGGGCATTATGTTGTAATTTTTAAAGGTGGCAACCGTGTCCATAATCACAAAAGAGGTGACATCACTTTATAATTCTTAAAGGTGGATCATATGGTCACAATCACAAAAGGTGGAGCCACATCGTACATCTTATGAATGTAGGCCCACATTGTGAATCATATGAATATTACACCATATTCTAATTTCCGAAAATAGGTACCAAATTTTAATTTTTACAGGTTGGTCATGTATTCACAATAAATAAAAAGATGCCCCCACATTATAATTTCTATAAAGGGGGGCCCACATTGTAAATCATATGAATGTGCCCCCATGTTCTAATTTGTAAAGGTGGGCACCACATCGTAATTTCTAAAGGTGGGTCAGTTTAGCGTGCCATTCAGATGTTCCATATTTTCACGAGACGAGGCTATGTAAAACATGTGAAAAACATGTTGTTAATGTAAATCACTTTTTTCAATTTTGTTCTCATGGGAAGGGGTTTCCAAATCTTAATTAAGATGCTGGGAAAAGAAAGTCGGAAGAAAGGTTTTTTTTTTTCTTAAAAAACTCCCTACCACAGTGGTTTCCTACTTATTTCTTATCTCTTGGCTTTTAAGGAAGGTCATTTAAAGACTCCAAATCCTCTCGCTTATCCTAAAGGTAGTCCCCATATTCTAATTTATAAAGGTGGGCATTATGTTGTAATTTTTAAAGGTGGCAACCGTGTCCATAATCACAAAAGAGGTGACATCACTTTATAATTCTTAAAGGTGGATCATATGGTCACAATCACAAAAGGTGGAGCCACATCGTACATTTTATGAATGTAGGCCCACATTGTGAATCATATGAATATTACACCATATTCTAATTTCCGAAAATAGGTACCAAATTTTAATTTTTACAGGTTGGTCATGTATTCACAATAAATAAAAAGATGCCCCCACATTATAATTTCTATAAAGGGGGGCCCACATTGTAAATCATATGAATGTGCCACCATGTTCTAATTTGTAAAGGTGGGCGCCACATCGTAATTTCTAAAGGTGGGTCAGTTTAGCGTGCCATTCAGATGTTCCATATTTTCACGAGACGAGGCTATGTAAAACATGTGAAAAACATGCTGTTAATGTAAATCACTTTTTTCAATTTTGTTCTCATGGGAAGGGATTTCCAAATCTTAATTAAGATGCTGGCAAAAGAAAGTCGGAACAAAGGTTTTTTTTTTTCTTAAAAAACTCCCTACCACAGTGGTTTCCTACTTATTTCTTATCTCTTGGCTTTTAAGGAAGGTCATTTAAAGACTCCAAATCCTCTCGCTTATCCTAAAGGTAGTCCCCATATTCTAATTTATAAAGGTGGGCATTATGTTGTGATTTTTAAAGGTGGCAACCGTGTCCATAATCACAAAAGAGGTGACATCACTTTATAATTCTTAAAGGTGGATCATATGGTCACAATCACAAAAGGTGGAGCCACATCGTACATCTTATGAATGTAGGCCCACATTGTGAATCATATGAATATTACACCATAGTCTAATTTCCGAAAATAGGTACCAAATTTTAATTTTTACAGGTTGGTCATGTATTCACAATAAATAAAAAGATGCCCCCACATTATAATTTCTATAAAGGGGAGCCCACATTGTAAATCATATGAATGTGCCCCCATGTTCTAATTTGTAAAGGTGGGCACCACATCGTAATTTCTAAAGGTGGGCCAGTTTAGCGTGCCATTCAGATGTTCCATATTTTCACGAGACGAGGCTATGTAAAACATGTGAAAAACATGCTGTTAATGTAAATCACTTTTTTCAATTTTGTTCTCATGGGAAGGGATTTCCAAATCTTAATTAAGATGCTGGCAAAAGAAAGTCGGAACAAAGGTTTTTTTTTTTCTTAAAAAACTCCCTACCACAGTGGTTTCCTACTTATTTCTTATCTCTTGGCTTTTAAGGAAGGTCATTTAAAGACTCAAAATCCTCTCGCTTATCCTAAAGGTAGTCCCCATATACTAATTTATAAAGGTGGGCATTATGTTGTAATTTTTAAAGGTGGCAACCGTGTCCATAATCACAAAAGAGGTGACATCACTTTATAATTCTTAAAGGTGGATCATATGGTCACAATCACAAAAGGTGGAGCCACATCGTACATCTTATGAATGTAGGCCCACATTGTGAATCATATGAATATTACACCGTATTCTAATTTTCGAAAATAGGTACCAAATTTTAATTTTTACAGGTTGGTCATGTATTCACAATAAATAAAAAGATGCCCCCACATTATAATTTCTATAAAGGGGGGCCCACATTGTAAATCATATGAATGTGCCCCCATGTTCTAATTTGTAAAGGTGGGCACCACATCGTAATTTCTAAAGGTGGGCCAGTTTAGCGTGCCATTCAGATGTTCCATATTTTCACGAGACGAGGCTATGTAAAACATGTGAAAAACATGCTGTTAATGTAAATCACTTTTTTCAATTTTGTTCTCATGGGAAGGGATTTCCAAATCTTAATTAAGATGCTGGGAAAAGAAAGTCGGAAGAAAGGTTTCTTTTTTTTCTTAAAAAACTCCCTACCACAGTGGTTTCCTACTTATTTCTTATCTCTTGGCTTTTAAGGAAGGTCATTTAAAGACTCCAAATCCTCTCGCTTATCCTAAAAATAGTCCCCATATTCTAATTTATAAAGGTGGGCATTATGTTGTAATTTTTAAAGGTGGCAACCGTGTCCATAATCACAAAAGAGGTGACATCACTTTATAATTCTTAAAGGTGGATCATATGGTCACAATCACAAAGGGTGGAGCCACATCGTACATCTTATGAATGTAGGCCCACATTGTTAATTATATGAATATTACACCGTATTCTAATTTTTGAAAATAGGTACCAAATTTTAATTTTTACAGGTTGGTCATGTATTCACAATAAATAAAAAGATGCCCCCACATTATAATTTCTATAAAGGGGGGCCCACATTGTAAATCATATGAATGTGCCCCCATGTTCTAATTGTAAAGGTGGGCACCACATCGTAATTTCTAAAGGTGGGCCAGTTTAGCGTGCCATTCAGATGTTCCATATTTTCACGAGACGAGGCTATGTAAAACATGTGAAAAACATGCTGTTAATGTAAATCACTTTTTTCAATTTTGTTCTCATGGGAAGGGATTTCCAAATCTTAATTAAGATGCTGGCAAAAGAAAGTCGGAACAAAGGTTTTTTTTTTTCTTAAAAAACTCCCTACCACAGTGGTTTCCTACTTATTTCTTATCTCTTGGCTTTTAAGGAAGGTCATTTAAAGGCTCCAAATCCTCTCGCTTATCCTAAAGGTAGTCCCCATATTCTAATTTCTAAAGGTGGGCATTATGTTGTAGTTTTTAAAGGTGGCAACCGTGTCCATAATCACAAAAGAGGTGACATCACTTTATAATTCTTAAAGGTGGATCATATGGTCACAATCACAAAAGGTGGAGCCACATCGTACATCTTATGAATGTAGGCCCACATTGTGAATCATATGAATATTACACCATATTCTAATATCCGAAAATAGGTACCAAATTTTAATTTTTACAGGTTGGTCATGTATTCACAATAAATAAAAAGATGCCCCCAAATTATAATTTCTATAAAGGGGGGCCCACATTGTAAATCATATGAATGTGCCCCCATGTTCTAATTTGTAAAGGTGGGCACCACATCGTAATTTCTAAAGGTGGGTCAGTTTAGCGTGCCATTCAGATGTTCCATATTTTCACGAGACGAGGCTATGTAAAACATGTGAAAAACATGCTGTTAATGTAAATCACTTTTTTCAATTTTGTTCTCATGGGAAGGGATTTCCAAATCTTAATTAAGATGCTGGCAAAAGAAAGTCGGAACAAAGGTTTTTTTTTTCTTAAAAAACTCGCTACCACAGTGGTTTCCTACTTATTTCTTATCTCTTGGCTTTTAAGGAAGGTCATTTAAAGACTCCAAATCCTCTCCCTTATCCTAAAGGTAGTCCCCATATTCTAATTTCTAAAGGTGGGCATTATGTTGTAATTTTTAAAGGTGGCAACCGTGTCCATAATCACAAAAGAGGTGACATCACTTTATAATTCTTAAAGGTGGATCATATGGTCACAATCACAAAAGGTGGAGCCACATCGTACATCTTATGAATGTAGGCCCACATTGTGAATCATATGTATATTACACCGTATTCTAATTTTCAAAAATAGGTACCAAATTTTAATTTTTACAGGTTGGTCATGTATTCACAATAAATAAAAAGATGCCCCCAAATTATAATTTCTATAAAGGGGGGCCCACATTGTAAATCATATGAATGTGCCCCCATGTTCTAATTTGTAAAGGTGGGCACCACATCGTAATTTCTAAAGGTGGGTCAGTTTAGCGTGCCATTCAGATGTTCCATATTTTCACGAGACGAGGCAATGTAAAACATGTGAAAAACATGCTGTTAATGTAAATTACTTTTTTCAATTTTGTTCTCATGGGAAGGGATTTCCAAATCTTAATTAAGATGCTGGCAAAAGAAAGTCGGAACAAAGGTTTTTTTTTTTTCTTAAAAAACTCCCTACCACAGTGGTTTCCTACTTATTTCTTATCTCTTGGCTTTTAAGGAAGGTCATTTAAAGACTCCAAATCCTCTCACTTATCCTAAAGGTAGTCCCCATATTCTAATTTCTAAAGGTGGGCATTATGTTGTAATTTTTAAAGGTGGCAACCGTGTCCATAATCACAAAAGAGGTGACATCACTTTATAATTCTTAAAGGTGGATCATATGATCACAATCACAAAAGGTGGAGCCACATCGTACATCTTATGAATGTAGGCCCACATTGTGAATTATATGAATATTACACCATAGTCTAATTTCCGAAAATAGGTACCAAATTTTAATTTTTACAGGTTGGTCATGTATTCACAATAAATAAAAAGATGCCCCCAAATTATAATTTCTATAAAGGGGGGCCCACAATGTAAATCATATGAATGTGCCCCCATGTTCTAATTTGTAAAGGTGGGCACCACATCGTAATTTCTGAAGGTGGGTCAGTTTAGCGTGCCATTCAGATGTTCCATATTTTCACGAGACGAGGCTATGTAAAACATGTGAAAAACATGCTGTTAATGTAAATCACTTTTTTCAATTTTGTTCTCATGGGAAGGGATTTCCAAATCTTAATTAAGATGCTGGGAAAAGAAAGTCGGAAGAAAGGTTTCTTTTTTTTCTTAAAAAACTCCCTACCACAGTGGTTTCCTACTTATTTCTTATCTCTTGGCTTTTAAGGAAGGTCATTTAAAGACTCCAAATCCTCTCGCTTATCCTAAAGGTAGTCCCCATATTCTAATTTATAAAGGTGGGCATTATGTTGTAATTTTTAAAGGTGGCAACCGTGTCCATAATCGGAAAAGAGGTGACATCACTTTATAATTCTTAAAGGTGGATCATATGGTCACAATCACAAAAGGTGGAGCCACATCGTACATCTTATGAATGTAGGCCCACATTGTGAATCATATGAATATTACACCATATTCTAATTTCCGAAAATAGGTACCAAATTTTAATTTTTACAGGTTGGTCATATATTCACAATAAATAAAAAGATGCCCCCAAATTATAATTTCTATACAGTGGGGCCCACATTGTAAATCATATGAATGGGCCCCCATGTTCTAATTTGTAAAGGTAGGCACCACATCGTAATTTCTAAAGGTGGGTCAGTTTAGCGTGCCATTCAGATGTTCCATATTTTCACGAGACGAGGCTATGTTAAACATGTGAAAAACATGCTGTTAATGTAAATCACTTTTTTCAATTTTGTTCTCATGGGAAGGGATTTCCAAATCTTAATTAAGATGCTGGCAAAAGAAAGTCGGAACAAAGGTTTTTTTTTTTCTTAAAAAACTCCCTACCACAGTGGTTTCCTACTTATTTCTTATCTCTTGGCTTTTAAGGAAGGTCATTTAAAGGCTCCAAATCCTCTCGCTTATCCTAAAGGTAGTCCCCATATTCTAATTTATAAAGGTGGGCATTATGTTGTAATTTTTAAAGGTGGCAACCGTGTCCATAATCACAAAAGAGGTGACATCACTTTATAATTCTTAAAGGTGGATCATATGGTCACAATCACAAAAGGTGGAGCCACATCGTACATCTTATGAATGTAGGCCCACATTGTGAATCATATGAATATTACACCATAGTCTAATTTCCGAAAATAGGTACCAAATTTTAATTTTTACAGGTTGGTCATGTATTCACAATAAATAAAAAGATGCCCCCACATTATAATTTCTATAAAGGGGGGCCCACATTGTAAATCATATGAATGTGCCCCCATGTTCTAATTTGTAAAGGTGGGCACCACATCGTAATTTCTAAAGGTGGGCCAGTTTAGCGTGCCATTCAGATGTTCCATATTTTCACGAGACGAGGCTATGTAAAACATGTGAAAAACATGCTGTTAATGTAAATCACTTTTTTCAATTTTGTTCTCATGGGAAGGGATTTCCAAATCTTAATTAAGATGCTGGCAAAAGAAAGTCGGAACAAAGGTTTTTTTTTTTTCTTAAAAAACTCCCTACCACAGTGGTTTCCTACTTATTTCTTATCTCTTGGCTTTAAGCAAGGTCATTTAAAGACTCCAAATCCTCTCGCTTATCCTAAAGGTAGTCCCCATATACTAATTTATAAAGGTGGGCATTGTGTTGTAATTTTTAAAGGTGGCAACCGTGTCCATAATCACAAAAGAGGTGACATCACTTTATAATTCTTAAAGGTGGATCATATGGTCACAATCACAAAAGGTGGAGCCACATCGTACATCTTATGAATGTAGGCCCACATTGTGAATCATATGTATATTACACCGTATTCTAATTTTCAAAAATAGGTACCAAATTTTAATTTTTACAGGTTGGTCATGTATTCACAATAAATAAAAAGATGCCCCCACATTATAATTTCTATAAAGGGGGGCCCACATTGTAAATCATATGAATGTGCCCTCATGTTCTAATTTGTAAAGGTGGGCACCACATCGTAATTTCTAAAGGTGGGCCAGTTTAGCGTGCCATTCAGATGTTCCATATTTTCACGAGACGAGGCTATGTAAAACATGTGAAAAACATGCTGTTAATGTAAATCACTTTTTTCAATTTTGTTCTCATGGGAAGGGATTTCCAAATCTTAATTAAGATGCTGGCAAAAGAAAGTCGGAACAAAGGTTTTTTTTTTTTCTTAAAAAACTCCCTACCACAGTGGTTTCCTACTTATTTCTTATATCTTGGCTTTAAGGAAGGTCATTTAAAGACTCAAAATCCTCTCGCTTATCCTAAAGGTAGTCCCCATATACTAATTTATAAAGGTGGGCATTATGTTGTAATTTTTAAAGGTGGCAACCGTGTCCATAATCACAAAAGAGGTGACATCACTTTATAATTCTTAAAGGTGGATCATATGGTCACAATCACAAAAGGTGGAGCCACATCGTACATCTTATGAATGTAGGCCCACATTGTGAATCATATGTATATTACACCGTATTCTAATTTTCAAAAATAGGTACCAAATTTTAATTTTTACAGGTTGGTCATGTATTCACAATAAATAAAAAGATGCCCCCACATTATAATTTCTATAAAGGGGGGCCCACATTGTAAATCATATGAATGTGCCCTCATGTTCTAATTTGTAAAGGTGGGCACCACATCGTAATTTCTAAAGGTGGGCCAGTTTAGCGTGCCATTCAGATGTTCCATATTTTCACGAGACGAGGCTATGTAAAACATGTGAAAAACATGCTGTTAATGTAAATCACTTTTTTCAATTTTGTTCTCATGGGAAGGGATTTCCAAATCTTAATTAAGATGCTGGGAAAAGAAAGTCGGAAGAAAGGTTTCTTTTTTTTCTTAAAAAACTCCCTACCACAGTGGTTTCCTACTTATTTCTTATCTCTTGGCTTTTAAGGAAGGCCATTTAAAGACTCCAAATCCTCTCGCTTATCCTAAAGGTAGTCCCCATATTCTAATTTATAAAGGTGGGCATTATGTTGTAATTTTTAAAGGTGGCAACCGTGTCTATAATCACAAAAGAGGTGACATCACTTTATAATTCTTAAAGGTGGATCATATGGTCACAATCACAAAAGGTGGAGCCACATCGTACATCTTATGAATGTAGGCCCACATTGTGAATCATATGAATATTACACCGTATTCTAATTTTTGAAAATAGGTACCAAATTTTAATTTTTACAGGTGGGTCATGTATTCACAATAAATAAAAAGATGCCCCCACATTATAATTTCTATAAAGGGGGGCCCACATTGTAAATCATATGAATGTGCCCCCATGTTCTAATTTGTAAAGGTGGGCACCACATCGTAATTTCTAAAGGTGGGCCAGTTTAGCGTGCCATTCAGATGTTCCATATTTTCACGAGACGAGGCTATGTAAAACATGTGAAAAACATGCTGTTAATGTAAATCACTTTTTTCAATTTTGTTCTCATGGGAAGGGATTTCCAAATCTTAATTAAGATGCTGGCAAAAGAAAGTCGGAACAAAGGTTTTTTTTTTTCTTAAAAAACTCCCTACCACAGTGGTTTCCTACTTATTTCTTATCTCTTGGCTTTTAAGGAAGGTCATTTAAAGGCTCCAAATCCTCTCGCTTATCCTAAAGGTAGTCCCCATATTCTAATTTATAAAGGTGGGCATTATGTTGTAATTTTTAAAGGTGGCAACCATGTCCATAATCACAAAAGAGGTGACATCACTTTATAATTCTTAAAGGTGGATCATATGGTCACAATCACAAAGGGTGGAGCCACATCGTACATCTTATGAATGTAGGCCCACATTGTGAATCATATGAATATTACACCATATTCTAATTTCCGAAAATAGGTACCAAATTTTAATTTTTACAGGTTGGTCATGTATTCACAATAAATAAAAAGATGCCCCCAAATTATAATTTCTATAAAGGGGGGCCCACATTGTAAATCATATGAATGTGCCCCCATGTTCTAATTTGTAAAGGTGGGCACCACATCGTAATTTCTAAAGGTGGGGAAGTTTAGCGTGCCATTCAGATGTTCCATATTTTCACGAGACGAGGCTATGTAAAACATGTGAAAAACATGCTGTTAATGTAAATCACTTTTTTCAATTTTGTTCTCATGGGAAGGGATTTCCAAATCTTAATTAAGATGCTGGCAAAAGAAAGTCGGAACAAAGGTTTTTTTTTTCTTAAAAAACTCGCTACCACAGTGGTTTCCTACTTATTTCTTATCTCTTGGCTTTTAAGGAAGGTCATTTAAAGACTCCAAATCCTCTCCCTTATCCTAAAGGTAGTCCCCATATTCTAATTTCTAAAGGTGGGCATTATGTTGTAATTTTTAAAGGTGACAACCGTGTCCATAATCACAAAAGAGCTGACATCACTTTATAATTCTTAAAGGTGGATCATATGGTCACAATCACAAAAGGTGGAGCCACATCGTACATCTTATGAATGTAGGCCCACATTGTGAGTCATATGAATATTACACCATATTCTAATTTCCGAAAATAGGTACCAAATTTTAATTTTTACAGGTTGGTCATGTATTCACAATAAATAAAAAGATGCCCCCACATTATAATTTCTATAAAGGGGGGCCCACATTGTAAATCATATGAATGTGCCCTCATGTTCTAATTTGTAAAGGTGGGCACCACATCGTAATTTCTAAAGGTGGGCCAGTTTAGCGTGCCATTCAGATGTTCCATATTTTCACGAGACGAGGCTATGTAAAACATGTGAAAAACATGCTGTTAATGTAAATCACTTTTTTCAATTTTGTTCTCATGGGAAGGGATTTCCAAATCTTAATTAAGATGCTGGCAAAAGAAAGTCGGAACAAAGGTTTTTTTTTTTTCTTAAAAAACTCCCTACCACAGTGGTTTCCTACTTATTTCTTATATCTTGGCTTTAAGGAAGGTCATTTAAAGACTCAAAATCCTCTCGCTTATCCTAAAGGTAGTCCCCATATACTAATTTATAAAGGTGGGCATTATGTTGTAATTTTTAAAGGTGGCAACCGTGTCCATAATCACAAAAGAGGTGACATCACTTTATAATTCTTAAAGGTGGATCATATGGTCACAATCACAAAAGGTGGAGCCACATCGTACATCTTATGAATGTAGGCCCACATTGTGAATCATATGTATATTACACCGTATTCTAATTTTCAAAAATAGGTACCAAATTTTAATTTTTACAGGTTGGTCATGTATTCACAATAAATAAAAAGATGCCCCCACATTATAATTTCTATAAAGGGGGGCCCACATTGTAAATCATATGAATGTGCCCTCATGTTCTAATTTGTAAAGGTGGGCACCACATCGTAATTTCTGAAGGTGGGCCAGTTTAGCGTGCCATTCAGATGTTCCATATTTTCACGAGACGAGGCTATGTAAAACATGTGAAAAACATGCTGTTAATGTAAATCACTTTTTTCAATTTTGTTCTCATGGGAAGGGATTTCCAAATCTTAATTAAGATGCTGGGAAAAGAAAGTCGGAAGAAAGGTTTCTTTTTTTTCTTAAAAAACTCCCTACCACAGTGGTTTCCTACTTATTTCTTATCTCTTGGCTTTTAAGGAAGGCCATTTAAAGACTCCAAATCCTCTCGCTTATCCTAAAGGTAGTCCCCATATTCTAATTTATAAAGGTGGGCATTATGTTGTAATTTTTAAAGGTGGCAACCGTGTCTATAATCACAAAAGAGGTGACATCACTTTATAATTCTTAAAGGTGGATCATATGGTCACAATCACAAAAGGTGGAGCCACATCGTACATCTTATGAATGTAGGCCCACATTGTGAATCATATGAATATTACACCGTATTCTAATTTTTGAAAATAGGTACCAAATTTTAATTTTTACAGGTGGGTCATGTATTCACAATAAATAAAAAGATGCCCCCACATTATAATTTCTATAAAGGGGGGCCCACATTGTAAATCATATGAATGTGCCCCCATGTTCTAATTTGTAAAGGTGGGCACCACATCGTAATTTCTAAAGGTGGGCCAGTTTAGCGTGCCATTCAGATGTTCCATATTTTCACGAGACGAGGCTATGTAAAACATGTGAAAAACATGCTGTTAATGTAAATCACTTTTTTCAATTTTGTTCTCATGGGAAGGGATTTCCAAATCTTAATTAAGATGCTGGCAAAAGAAAGTCGGAACAAAGGTTTTTTTTTTTCTTAAAAAACTCCCTACCACAGTGGTTTCCTACTTATTTCTTATCTCTTGGCTTTTAAGGAAGGTCATTTAAAGGCTCCAAATCCTCTCGCTTATCCTAAAGGTAGTCCCCATATTCTAATTTATAAAGGTGGGCATTATGTTGTAATTTTTAAAGGTGGCAACCATGTCCATAATCACAAAAGAGGTGACATCACTTTATAATTCTTAAAGGTGGATCATATGGTCACAATCACAAAGGGTGGAGCCACATCGTACATCTTATGAATGTAGGCCCACATTGTGAATCATATGAATATTACACCATATTCTAATTTCCGAAAATAGGTACCAAATTTTAATTTTTACAGGTTGGTCATGTATTCACAATAAATAAAAAGATGCCCCCAAATTATAATTTCTATAAAGGGGGGCCCACATTGTAAATCATATGAATGTGCCCCCATGTTCTAATTTGTAAAGGTGGGCACCACATCGTAATTTCTAAAGGTGGGTAAGTTTAGCGTGCCATTCAGATGTTCCATATTTTCACGAGACGAGGCTATGTAAAACATGTGAAAAACATGCTGTTAATGTAAATCACTTTTTTCAATTTTGTTCTCATGGGAAGGGATTTCCAAATCTTAATTAAGATGCTGGCAAAAGAAAGTCGGAACAAAGGTTTTTTTTTTCTTAAAAAACTCGCTACCACAGTGGTTTCCTACTTATTTCTTATCTCTTGGCTTTTAAGGAAGGTCATTTAAAGACTCCAAATCCTCTCCCTTATCCTAAAGGTAGTCCCCATATTCTAATTTCTAAAGGTGGGCATTATGTTGTAATTTTTAAAGGTGGCAACCGTGTCCATAATCACAAAAGAGCTGACATCACTTTATAATTCTTAAAGGTGGATCATATGGTCACAATCACAAAAGGTGGAGCCACATCGTACATCTTATGAATGTAGGCCCACATTGTGAGTCATATGAATATTACACCATATTCTAATTTCCGAAAATAGGTACCAAATTTTAATTTTTACAGGTTGGTCATGTATTCACAATAAATAAAAAGATGCCCCCACATTATAATTTCTATAAAGGGGGGCCCACATTGTAAATCATATGAATGTGCCCTCATGTTCTAATTTGTAAAGGTGGGCACCACATCGTAATTTCTAAAGGTGGGCCAGTTTAGCGTGCCATTCAGATGTTCCATATTTTCACGAGACGAGGCTATGTAAAACATGTGAAAAACATGCTGTTAATGTAAATCACTTTTTTCAATTTTGTTCTCATGGGAAGGGATTTCCAAATCTTAATTAAGATGCTGGCAAAAGAAAGTCGGAACAAAGGTTTTTTTTTTTTCTTAAAAAACTCCCTACCACAGTGGTTTCCTACTTATTTCTTATATCTTGGCTTTAAGGAAGGTCATTTAAAGACTCAAAATCCTCTCGCTTATCCTAAAGGTAGTCCCCATATACTAATTTATAAAGGTGGGCATTATGTTGTAATTTTTAAAGGTGGCAACCGTGTCCATAATCACAAAAGAGGTGACATCACTTTATAATTCTTAAAGGTGGATCATATGGTCACAATCACAAAAGGTGGAGCCACATCGTACATCTTATGAATGTAGGCCCACATTGTGAATCATATGTATATTACACCGTATTCTAATTTTCAAAAATAGGTACCAAATTTTAATTTTTACAGGTTGGTCATGTATTCACAATAAATAAAAAGATGCCCCCACATTATAATTTCTATAAAGGGGGGCCCACATTGTAAATCATATGAATGTGCCCTCATGTTCTAATTTGTAAAGGTGGGCACCACATCGTAATTTCTGAAGGTGGGTCAGTTTAGCGTGCCATTCAGATGTTCCATATTTTCACGAGACGAGGCTATGTAAAACATGTGAAAAACATGCTGTTAATGTAAATCACTTTTTTCAATTTTGTTCTCATGGGAAGGGATTTCCAAATCTTAATTAAGATGCTGGGAAAAGAAAGTCGGAAGAAAGGTTTCTTTTTTTTCTTAAAAAACTCCCTACCACAGTGGTTTCCTACTTATTTCTTATCTCTTGGCTTTTAAGGAAGGCCATTTAAAGACTCCAAATCCTCTCGCTTATCCTAAAGGTAGTCCCCATATTCTAATTTATAAAGGTGGGCATTATGTTGTAATTTTTAAAGGTGGCAACCGTGTCCATAATCACAAAAGAGGTGACATCACTTTATAATTCTTAAAGGTGGATCATATGGTCACAATCACAAAAGGTGGAGCCACATCGTACATCTTATGAATGTAGGCCCACATTGTGAATAATATGAATATTACACCGTATTCTAATTTTTGAAAATAGGTACCAAATTTTAATTTTTACAGGTGGGTCATGTATTCACAATAAATAAAAAGATGCCCCCACATTATAATTTCTATAAAGGGGGGCCCACATTGTAAATCATATGAATGTGCCCCCATGTTCTAATTTGTAAAGGTGGGCACCACATCGTAATTTCTAAAGGTGGGCCAGTTTAGCGTGCCATTCAGATGTTCCATATTTTCACGAGACGAGGCTATGTAAAACATGTGAAAAACATGCTGTTAATGTAAATCACTTTTTTCAATTTTGTTCTCATGGGAAGGGATTTCCAAATCTTAATTAAGATGCTGGCAAAAGAAAGTCGGAACAAAGGTTTTTTTTTTTCTTAAAAAACTCCCTACCACAGTGGTTTCCTACTTATTTCTTATCTCTTGGCTTTTAAGGAAGGTCATTTAAAGGCTCCAAATCCTCTCGCTTATCCTAAAGGTAGTCCCCATATTCTAATTTATAAAGGTGGGCATTATGTTGTAATTTTTAAAGGTGGCAACCCTGTCCATAATCACAAAAGAGGTGACATCACTTTATAATTCTTAAAGGTGGATCATATGGTCACAATCACAAAGGGTGGAGCCACATCGTACATCTTATGAATGTAGGCCCACATTGTGAATCATATGAATATTACACCATATTCTAATTTCCGAAAATAGGTACCAAATTTTAATTTTTACAGGTTGGTCATGTATTCACAATAAATAAAAAGATGCCCCCAAATTATAATTTCTATAAAGGGGGGCCCACATTGTAAATCATATGAATGTGCCCCCATGTTCTAATTTGTAAAGGTGGGCACCACATCGTAATTTCTAAAGGTGGGTAAGTTTAGCGTGCCATTCAGATGTTCCATATTTTCACGAGACGAGGCTATGTAAAACATGTGAAAAACATGCTGTTAATGTAAATCACTTTTTTCAATTTTGTTCTCATGGGAAGGGATTTCCAAATCTTAATTAAGATGCTGGCAAAAGAAAGTCGGAACAAAGGTTTTTTTTTTCTTAAAAAACTCGCTACCACAGTGGTTTCCTACTTATTTCTTATCTCTTGGCTTTTAAGGAAGGTCATTTAAAGACTCCAAATCCTCTCCCTTATCCTAAAGGTAGTCCCCATATTCTAATTTCTAAAGGTGGGCATTATGTTGTAATTTTTAAAGGTGGCAACCGTGTCCATAATCACAAAAGAGCTGACATCACTTTATAATTCTTAAAGGTGGATCATATGGTCACAATCACAAAAGGTGGAGCCACATCGTACATCTTATGAATGTAGGCCCACATTGTGAGTCATATGAATATTACACCATATTCTAATTTCCGAAAATAGGTACCAAATTTTAATTTTTACAGGTTGGTCATGTATTCACAATAAATAAAAAGATGCCCCCACATTATAATTTCTATAAAGGGGGGCCCACATTGTAAATCATATGAATGTGCCCTCATGTTCTAATTTGTAAAGGTGGGCACCACATCGTAATTTCTAAAGGTGGGCCAGTTTAGCGTGCCATTCAGATGTTCCATATTTTCACGAGACGAGGCTATGTAAAACATGTGAAAAACATGCTGTTAATGTAAATCACTTTTTTCAATTTTGTTCTCATGGGAAGGGATTTCCAAATCTTAATTAAGATGCTGGCAAAAGAAAGTCGGAACAAAGGTTTTTTTTTTTTCTTAAAAAACTCCCTACCACAGTGGTTTCCTACTTATTTCTTATATCTTGGCTTTAAGGAAGGTCATTTAAAGACTCAAAATCCTCTCGCTTATCCTAAAGGTAGTCCCCATATACTAATTTATAAAGGTGGGCATTATGTTGTAATTTTTAAAGGTGGCAACCGTGTCCATAATCACAAAAGAGGTGACATCACTTTATAATTCTTAAAGGTGGATCATATGGTCACAATCACAAAAGGTGGAGCCACATCGTACATCTTATGAATGTAGGCCCACATTGTGAATCATATGTATATTACACCGTATTCTAATTTTCAAAAATAGGTACCAAATTTTAATTTTTACAGGTTGGTCATGTATTCACAATAAATAAAAAGATGCCCCCACATTATAATTTCTATAAAGGGGGGCCCACATTGTAAATCATATGAATGTGCCCTCATGTTCTAATTTGTAAAGGTGGGCACCACATCGTAATTTCTGAAGGTGGGTCAGTTTAGCGTGCCATTCAGATGTTCCATATTTTCACGAGACGAGGCTATGTAAAACATGTGAAAAACATGCTGTTAATGTAAATCACTTTTTTCAATTTTGTTCTCATGGGAAGGGATTTCCAAATCTTAATTAAGATGCTGGGAAAAGAAAGTCGGAAGAAAGGTTTCTTTTTTTTCTTAAAAAACTCCCTACCACAGTGGTTTCCTACTTATTTCTTATCTCTTGGCTTTTAAGGAAGGCCATTTAAAGACTCCAAATCCTCTCGCTTATCCTAAAGGTAGTCCCCATATTCTAATTTATAAAGGTGGGCATTATGTTGTAATTTTTAAAGGTGGCAACCGTGTCCATAATCACAAAAGAGGTGACATCACTTTATAATTCTTAAAGGTGGATCATATGGTCACAATCACAAAAGGTGGAGCCACATCGTACATCTTATGAATGTAGGCCCACATTGTGAATCATATGAATATTACACCGTATTCTAATTTTTGAAAATAGGTACCAAATTTTAATTTTTACAGGTGGGTCATGTATTCACAATAAATAAAAAGATGCCCCCACATTATAATTTCTATAAAGGGGGGCCCACATTGTAAATCATATGAATGTGCCCCCATGTTCTAATTTGTAAAGGTGGGCACCACATCGTAATTTCTAAAGGTGGGCCAGTTTAGCGTGCCATTCAGATGTTCCATATTTTCACGAGACGAGGCTATGTAAAACATGTGAAAAACATGCTGTTAATGTAAATCACTTTTTTCAATTTTGTTCTCATGGGAAGGGATTTCCAAATCTTAATTAAGATGCTGGCAAAAGAAAGTCGGAACAAAGGTTTTTTTTTTTCTTAAAAAACTCCCTACCACAGTGGTTTCCTACTTATTTCTTATCTCTTGGCTTTTAAGGAAGGTCATTTAAAGGCTCCAAATCCTCTCGCTTATCCTAAAGGTAGTCCCCATATTCTAATTTATAAAGGTGGGCATTATGTTGTAATTTTTAAAGGTGGCAACCCTGTCCATAATCACAAAAGAGGTGACATCACTTTATAATTCTTAAAGGTGGATCATATGGTCACAATCACAAAGGGTGGAGCCACATCGTACATCTTATGAATGTAGGCCCACATTGTGAATCATATGAATATTACACCATATTCTAATTTCCGAAAATAGGTACCAAATTTTAATTTTTACAGGTTGGTCATGTATTCACAATAAATAAAAAGATGCCCCCAAATTATAATTTCTATAAAGGGGGGCCCACATTGTAAATCATATGAATGTGCCCCCATGTTCTAATTTGTAAAGGTGGGCACCACATCGTAATTTCTAAAGGTGGGTAAGTTTAGCGTGCCATTCAGATGTTCCATATTTTCACGAGACGAGGCTATGTAAAACATGTGAAAAACATGCTGTTAATGTAAATCACTTTTTTCAATTTTGTTCTCATGGGAAGGGATTTCCAAATCTTAATTAAGATGCTGGCAAAAGAAAGTCGGAACAAAGGTTTTTTTTTTCTTAAAAAACTCGCTACCACAGTGGTTTCCTACTTATTTCTTATCTCTTGGCTTTTAAGGAAGGTCATTTAAAGACTCCAAATCCTCTCCCTTATCCTAAAGGTAGTCCCCATATTCTAATTTCTAAAGGTGGGCATTATGTTGTAATTTTTAAAGGTGGCAACCGTGTCCATAATCACAAAAGAGCTGACATCACTTTATAATTCTTAAAGGTGGATCATATGGTCACAATCACAAAAGGTGGAGCCACATCGTACATCTTATGAATGTAGGCCCACATTGTGAGTCATATGAATATTACACCATATTCTAATTTCCGAAAATAGGTACCAAATTTTAATTTTTACAGGTTGGTCATGTATTCACAATAAATAAAAAGATGCCCCCAAATTATAATTTCTATAAAGGGGGGCCCACATTATAAATCATATGAATGTGCCCCCATGTTCTAATTTGTAAAGGTGGGCACCACATCGTAATTTCTAAAGGTGGGTCAGTTTAGCGTGCCATTCAGATGTTCCATATTTTCACGAGACGAGGCTATGTAAAACATGTGAAAAACATGCTGTTAATGTAAATTACTTTTTTCAATTTTGTTCTCATGGGAAGGGATTTCCAAATCTTAATTAAGATGCTGGCAAAAGAAAGTCGGAACAAAGGTTTTTTTTTTTTCTTAAAAAACTCCCTACCACAGTGGTTTCCTACTTATTTCTTATCTCTTGGCATTTAAGGAAGGTCATTTAAAGACTCCAAATCCTCTCGCTTATCCTAAAGGTAGTCACCATATTCTAATTTCTAAAGGTGGGCATTATGTTGTAATTTTTAAAGGTGGCAACCGTGTCCATAATCACAAAAGAGGTGACATCACTTTATAATTCTTAAAGGTGGATCATATGGTCACAATCACAAAAGGTGGAGCCACATCGTACATCTTATGAATGTAGGCCCACATTGTGAATTATATGAATATTACACCATAGTCTAATTTCCGAAAATAGGTACCAAATTTTAATTTTTACAGGTTGGTCATGTATTCACAATAAATAAAAAGATGCCCCCAAATTATAATTTCTATAAAGGGGGGCCCACATTGTAAATCATATGAATGTGCCCCCATGTTCTAATTTGTAAAGGTGGGCACCACATCGTAATTTCTGAAGGTGGGTCAGTTTAGCGTGCCATTCAGATGTTCCATATTTTCACGAGACGAGGCTATGTAAAACATGTGAAAAACATGCTGTTAATGTAAATCACTTTTTTCAATTTTGTTCTCATGGGAAGGGATTTCCAAATCTTAATTAAGATGCTGGGAAAAGAAAGTCGGAAGAAAGGTTTCTTTTTTTTCTTAAAAAACTCCCTACCACAGTGGTTTCCTACTTATTTCTTATCTCTTGGCTTTTAAGGAAGGTCATTTAAAGACTCCAAATCCTCTCGCTTATCCTAAAGGTAGTCCCCATATTCTAATTTATAAAGGTGGGCATTATGTTGTAATTTTTAAAGGTGGCAACCGTGTCCATAATCACAAAAGAGGTGACATCACTTTATAATTCTTAAAGGTGGATCATATGGTCACAATCACAAAAGGTGGAGCCACATCGTACATCTTATGAATGTAGGCCCACATTGTGAATCATATGAATATTACACCATATTCTAATTTCCGAAAATAGGTACCAAATTTTAATTTTTACAGGTTGGTCATGTATTCACAATAAATAAAAAGATGCCCCCAAATTATAATTTCTATACAGTGGGGCCCACATTGTAAATCATATGAATGGGCCCCCATGTTCTAATTTGTAAAGGTAGGCACCACATCGTAATTTCTAAAGGTGGGTCAGTTTAGCGTGCCATTCAGATGTTCCATATTTTCACGAGACGAGGCTATGTAAAACATGTGAAAAACATGCTGTTAATGTAAATCACTTTTTTCAATTTTGTTCTCATGGGAAGGGATTTCCAAATCTTAATTAAGATGCTGGCAAAAGAAAGTCGGAACAAAGGTTTTTTTTTTCTTAGAAAACTCCCTACCACAGTGGTTTCCTACTTATTTCTTATCTCCTGGCTTTTAAGGAAGGTCATTTAAAGGCTCCAAATCCTCTCGCTTAACCTAAAGGTAGTCCCCATATTCTAATTTATAAAGGTGGGCATTATGTTGTAATTTTTAAAGGTGGCAACCGTGTCCATAATCACAAAAGAGGTGACATCACTTTATAATTCTTAAAGGTGGATCATATGATCACAATCACAAAAGGTGGAGCCACATCGTACATCTTATGAATGTAGGCCCACATTGTGAATCATATGAATATTACACCATAGTCTAATTTCCGAAAATAGGTACCAAATTTTAATTTTTACAGGTTGGTCATGTATTCACAATAAATAAAAAGATGCCCCCAAATTATAATTTCTATAAAGGGGGGCCCACATTGTAAATCATATGAATGTGCCCCCATGTTCTAATTTGTAAAGGTGGGCACCACATCGTAATTTCTAAAGGTGGGTCAGTTTAGCGTGCCATTCAGATGTTCCATATTTTCACGAGACGAGGCTATGTAAAACATGTGAAAAACATGCTGTTAATGTAAATCACTTTTTTCAATTTTGTTCTCATGGGAAGGGATTTCCAAATCTTAATTAAGATGCTGGCAAAAGAAAGTCGGAACAAAGGTTTTTTTTTTCTTAAAAAACTCGTTACCACAGTGGTTTCCTACTTATTTCTTATCTCTTGGCTTTTAAGGAAGGTCATTTAAAGACTCCAAATCCTCTCCCTTATCCTAAAGGTAGTCCCCATATTCTAATTTCTAAAGGTGGGCATTATGTTGTAATTTTTAAAGGTGGCAACCGTGTCCATAATCACAAAAGAGGTGACATCACTTTATAATTCTTAAAGGTGGATCATATGGTCACAATCACAAAAGGTGGAGCCACATCGTACATCTTATGAATGTAGGCCCACATTGTGAGTCATATGAATATTACACCATATTCTAATTTCCGAAAATAGGTACCAAATTTTAATTTTTACAGGTTGGTCATGTATTCACAATAAATAAAAAGATGCCCCCAAATTATAATTTCTATAAAGGGGGGCCCACATTGTAAATCATATGAATGTGCCCCCATGTTCTAATTTGTAAAGGTGGGCACCACATCGTAATTTCTAAAGGTGGGTCAGTTTAGCGTGCCATTCAGATGTTCCATATTTTCACGAGACGAGGCTATGTAAAACATGTGAAAAACATGCTGTTAATGTAAATTACTTTTTTCAATTTTGTTCTCATGGGAAGGGATTTCCAAATCTTAATTAAGATGCTGGCAAAAGAAAGTCGGAACAAAGGTTTTTTTTTTCTTAAAAAACTCCCTACCACAGTGGTTTCCTACTTATTTCTTATCTCTTGGCTTTTAAGGAAGGTCATTTAAAGACTCCAAATCCTCTCGCTTATCCTAAAGGTAGTCCCCATATTCTAATTTCTAAAGGTGGGCATTATGTTGTAATTTTTAAAGGTGGCAACCGTGTCCATAATCACAAAAGAGGTGACATCACTTTATAATTCTTAAAGGTGGATCATATGATCACAATCACAAAAGGTGGAGCCACATCGTACATCTTCTGAATGTAGGCCCACATTGTGAATTATATGAATATTACACCATAGTCTAATTTCCGAAAATAGGTACCAAATTTTAATTTTTACAGGTTGGTCATGTATTCACAATAAATAAAAAGATGCCCCCAAATTATAATTTCTATAAAGGGGGGCCCACATTGTAAATCATATGAATGTGCCCCCATGTTCTAATTTGTAAAGGTGGGCACCACATCGTAATTTCTGAAGGTGGGTCAGTTTAGCGTGCCATTCAGATGTTCCATATTTTCACGAGACGAGGCTATGTAAAACATGTGAAAAACATGCTGTTAATGTAAATCACTTTTTTCAATTTTGTTCTCATGGGAAGGGATTTCCAAATCTTAATTAAGATGCTGGGAAAAGAAAGTGGGAAGAAAGGTTTTTTTTTTTCTTAAAAAACTCCCTACCACAGTGGTTTCCTACTTATTTCTTATCTCTTGGCTTTTAAGGAAGGTCATTTAAAGACTCCAAATCCTCTCACTTATCCTAAAGGTTGTCCCCATATTCTAATTTCTAAAGGTGGGCATTATGTTGTAATTTTTAAAGGTGGCAACCGTGTCCATAATCACAAAAGAGGTGACATCACTTTATAATTCTTAAAGGTGGATCATATGGTCACAATCACAAAAGGTGGAGCCACATCGTACATCTTATGAATGTAGGCCCACATTGTGAATCATATGAATATTACACCATATTCTAATTTCCGAAAATAGGTACCAAATTTTAATTTTTACAGGTTGGTCATGTATTCACAATAAATAAAAAGATGCCCCCACATTATAATTTCTATAAATCGGGGCCCACATTGTAAATCATATGAATATGCCCCCATGTTCTAATTTGTAAAGGTGGGCACCATATCGTAATTTCTAAAAGTGGGTCATGTGTCCACAATCACAAAAAATATGGTTCTACTTTGTAAAACCTAAATGTGGGTATCATGTGTCCACAATCACAAAAAATGTGGTTCCACTATGTAAAACCTAAATGTGGGTCACATGGTCATGATCACAAAAGGTGGACCCACTTTGTAGATCTTATGGATGTGGGCCCATATTCTAATTTCTAAAGGTGTGTACGATGTTGTAATTTATAAAAGTAGGTTCCATATTTACAATCACAAAAAAGTGGCACCACATTATAATTTCTATAAAGTGGGCGCATATTGTAAATCCCATGAATATGGCCCTATGTTCTAATTTTATAAAGGTGGGTACTGCATTGTAATTTCACAAGTGGGTCCCATATATGATAATAATAGAGTGCCGCAAATAATAAAAGGTGGGTCTTACATTATAAATCATATGATTCTCTTTCTTCAATTCTTTGGAGCAAAACTTTTATAATGTTACCAAACAAGTTCTGTCTAAGCATATTCTTAGCAGAATAATTGAATATAATGTTGTTAAATAAATTATGCAGAGTATAGTCTCAGCACAATCCGATCTCAACACAATCTGATCCAAATACAAAATTAGGAACAACATGAGAAGGATGCCAAACGGGCCCCTATAGTGCTCAATTTAGTTGGTTTCTCTTCAAATAAATTATTTCAGTCGTTTGTAAAAAAACACAAGATAGGCCTCGGTTACTGGCCACACTTAATAACTATACACTTATTCACTCAAAATTCATTATGAATTGCTATGAGGTGTGCTTCTAAAGGCTTGCATGTGCCATCTTTCTAAAGGCTTTTAAAGTTACTAGGTAACTTGTTCTTCTCTAAATCAAACTTAGAGATAACAATGCGTAAGGGTGAACTACTATCAAGAGGCGTGTGACTAAGGGGGTCACTGTTCATTGTAAGGTTTGAATTGGGTGATAGATGGGCCTCACCCATAGTTCTCACAGTTTGAACCATGAGAACAGTTCTCACCTAATTATTTCCCTTATTATTTTGGACTTGAACCGATGAGAACTGTTCTTACGGAGACTCCATGAGAACTTTTTTGTGGGGCCCACTAGGGTCCATTTTGGGATGAAACCGATGGGGATTGAAAGATCTATATGGGATCACCCCGAATATCAAGTTTGACTCCAATCTCATGCTCCTAATCCCTTTATCCATGGCCGACAAGCCTAGTCCATTCATATGGGTATATAGTCGATCCAATGGCCCAACTCATTCTCATTGGTGCCAAACCCTAGGGCGCGTAACTATAAAGGAGGCCCCTGTCCGTTGCAAGGTTTGGATTGGGTGATAGATGGGGCTCCCCACCCATAATTCTCACAGTTTGAACCGTGAGAACAATTCTCACCTGATAATTTCTCTTATTACTATAGGACCCTAGTTGTTCGATCTTTGATTTTTTTGCACTTAGGACACTTGAAACACTCCTGATTTCCTTCGTTGGGTTACTAAATTTTTGGTGGGGTGAAGTAATTACTTTGAAGATTTCTAGGATTATACGCGCTTCACTCAAAGGTTGGTAAAAAAGTTTCTCAATTTCTGTGAATGGCTTGCATACCTTGGTGTTAACCTTTAATCTTCAAAATTCTTTTTGATGGTCTACAAAGGGTTGTAGCCTGTAGGGTGGCTATTGCATCCCACATTGTTAGACTTAATGTTGGAGAATTTTCAATAAATCCCCAAATTTTATTTTTGAATTATTCAATGGAAAATATTTTCTAAAACAATTGAGATTTCAAATGAAGATTTGGAAAGGAAACTTCCTCTCATTGAAAAATAGCTCATTCACATAATTAGAAGGGGCTTTGAGGAGTCTCAATTGTTTACGCTGAGTGAGTGTGGCTATGTTGACTCAGTTGAGTAAGCAAAGTTTTGACTAGATTCACCAAGTCATCAGGTGGGTAGGGTCATTAGCCCATTCATGAGCTACTCGTTTCACCAAAAAAGGTTGACTCATCGAGGGGACCATTGTGAGTGTATATTTTTAAGAGTCACAAGCCAATTTAAATGAGGGTCAACGTCCTTTTTGATGAAGGATCACAACCCATTTTAATGAAATGTTACCTAGCTTCGATTAAGGGACACAACCTTTATATGAAGGGTCACCTAAGCCTCTTAAGAGTCTTGGAGAGGTATATAAGACACAAAAAAATTATATGAAGGGCCACCTAAGCCTCTTAAGAGTCTTGGAGAGGTATATAAGTGTCACGACCCGGCCCCGAGATCAGAGTCATTAGGGTTAACCCCCGGGTCGCGATGTTAATCATACTTACTCCCGTAAACCCCGATTAACCGAAGTTAAACCGGAGTCCACAAGGGATCTTGCATACATACCTGCCAATGTACAGTTGCGGAATACATACAAATAACATACATTGACAATACTTAACAAAATGAATCAGAACATTTACTTCTTCAACTACATAATTCAATTTACATCGTTTCATTTCCACTATCAACCACTGCATATTTATATACAATGCAGGGGACATCCTATACAGTACCTACAATACCAAAATGATTATACAAAATAACTTATACAAAGTTTCCAAAAGATTTTCCATGTATACGCTCTCCAATCATGTCCATTCAGCTAGACCTCCTGGAGGTAGCGAATGGGCCTCCTCCGCTGTCGGGACGGTCGCTGAGGGACCGGCACGGGCAACTGGGCCTGTAATATCATCAGTAATACCGTGAACACGACGGTTCAACAAGGTATACATACATTTATGACATGTCCATAATTACTAGCAATTCAGTATCTAACAGTGCTAGACAATTCATAATAACCATAAATAACAATAACAATAAGATGGCAACTACACTAGCATTGGTTTCAACTCCATTCTATTCATTTCATCTTCTAAAAGGAAGATATGCATATTCATTTATTCATTAAGTTCAACCTTTAGTAATGGCTTTTTAGTGTATGACCTTTCAGTCAATGACCTTTCGGTCCAAATAAGGTGGGATCTCCCAGTGTTTTGATCAGAGATCACCGGTGTCACCACGGGCTCCGGAACACCCCATTCTCATCTACTGCAGTAGGAATAGTCATTTTATTTCTCAATTCATTCAATTCAATTCAATAATGAGTTTAAGAAACCGCTAGGTAGTGCCAAACCCGTTAACCCTTCGTATCAATCTCATTCTCAATCTAAAGTAAGCCTATGTCCAATCCTCTAACCAACCATTGAGTGTAACTATGGTTATCAATGCAAGTATTACTTTTGATGACATTACTTAATTGATTATGCATTCGAATAACCTTAGATAACACTTATGGAGGTATACATATCACTTAACTACACGAGAACTAGTGACGACCACATAAGCGATCTTAGATCTCGAAAAATTCCAAAACTCACTTAACGGTCCTCGCGATTGGCCAAAATTTCCACTTTACTATTAATGCGTATTTCTGATAGGTTCGCTCGAGCGAGTAAGGTTTGCTCGAGCGGACACTTTACAGAAGGATGGTCGCCGACCGCACTTTAATGTTCGCTCGAGCGACCGGTCCAAAACGAGTTTTCTCTGAAACAGAGCCCTGGTCGCTCGAGCGACCCCCTGTTCGCTCGAGTGAACTGTCCAGGATTTCACTCCGAAATTCTGATTCTTTCTCTCTTCTTTCTCACTCACTTTTCCTTATTCCTCCACAACCTGCAAGCATAATGGGACCTCCTGTCCCCATCCACACTCACCATCCATTTCAACTAATCTAAAAATTCATACACAATCTAATTAGGGTTTTGAAACCCATAATGCACCCTACACATCAATTTTTTCTATCAAAATCCACAAACTACAAAACTACTTCAATAAGCATAAGCATATGTATCACTTGCCTCAAATGAAGCTTTGATTGCTATAAAACCCTTGTCTAGCTTGGCTTGAGTTGGAACCTTCTCCTTGAAGCTTGAATTTCAAGAAGAACGCTAAGAAGATGATGTAGCAAGGAAGAAGATAGCCTCCTCTTCACTTGGTTCACCTCCAATCCACTCTTGATGAAGGAAGGAACGAAAGAAATTGCAAGAAGAAGAAGAAATGGCTGTGCCTAGGGTTTCTCTGAAGATGAACTCATTCAATGGATTCATCTTAACTTATACAAAGGGCTATTTTGCATTTAAGCCCAATAGTTCTCATCAATTCCATTTCAAGTCAAATCAAGGTTCATTTGGCTCATTTCTCGCCGAATCCCTTCAAGTCTTTTATGAAATTCATCGTACTCATCGAGATACGCATGCGGGTATCAAGAGTTTCCGTATTCGACAAAATACGTATAATTCCGTATTTCCGAAAAAGTCCTTCACTTACTTGTTTAAGCTCCAGTTCAACTCAATTTCATTCTTAATCTTGTCTAACCTTTCATTAAGCCTACATTAGGCAAATTCCAATCCATTTGGCGATAAATCACCATTAGTCCATTTAAATCGGCTTAATTAGTCTCAAGCTCAATTAATTAGAGTTAATCGTGATTAACTCGGGACGGAGCCTAACAATAAGTCACAAAAAAATTATATGAAGGGTTGCCTAAGCCTCTTAAGAGTCTTGGAGAGGTATATATATAAGACACAAAAAAAAACACACTATAGCCTTTGCATGGGCTTCATGGTGCGCATAACCCTCATGACAAAAGTCTTCAAAAGTTCAAAGGATATGGGAATGGAAATACATATAATTCTCAAAAGATGAACTTTAGTAATGTGAGATGCCGAAAGAACAGAAGGACAAAATATCTATTCAAAACACCCCTTTCGAATTTTTGAAACAACCAAAAACCCAACACTAGATAACAATTTCACCGAGGATTTATATTCTTAGACCTCATCACTTCATTGCCCATGAACAGTCCGTAACTCCTCTATCCCAATTCCCAATATCTGATTTCCAACTGTGAACCAAACATACTCTCGTATTGCAATCATGTTTACTTCCCTGAGCATGGCAAGATGATCAGTGAAAAGAGTAGTCATTGTCGTCTGGGATAGAAGAATGAAAGGTTTCTTCGAATGCTAATGTTAGTTTGACTGATTTATACAGTTTTTAGTTTTGTTTAAGTAGGAAAATAAAGTAAGGCATTCACGAATGGATGTGTATCAAAATTGATAAGATGCAAGAAGGGCTGTTTCTGTTTAAAGAGAAGAAAGGATTGCCCACTTTCTTTTGGTGTCTCTCTTTGATGATGTGAGTTAAAGAGTTGTCAAAGAATTAGATGAGGTAGTGTATTTTTTTTTTTTAATTTAAAAAACTTGAGAAGGTTTTGCTTGGGTCCCACTCCCATGTGGGGATGTGGCCTTATGAGGGCTTGATTTACCTCTGTTTTTGGCTGTAGGTAGCCCTTATCCTTTTTCCTTTCCGTGACTCGAACCCGAGATGTGGAGGGTGGCTCTGATAGCAAATATTATGGACCTAATCAATATGCCAAAAGCCTTACGACTGATGATGGAATATGTCAAATTAAATCTTATAATTATTTAGGATCATAACGGTAACTCAACTGTAAACTGATTTTTGTTTTAGTTCCACCAAATGGATAGTGAAAATTATTTTAATAATAACACTTGAAGTAATCATTCTTCTTCTCCTTGTGACTTTTGCCAAATTAGGGTCTCCAATTCCAACAAGACGATTTTCGATATTTACTTATTTAGTTTTTGGACAATAAGGAATGATGGTCATGGGTTAATTTTCAGTATATCTTTTCTACATAGGCCCTTTGATTGTGTGGATCTCATTCGGTGCACTAATTGGTCCTTGATCGTTGTAAAGTACGTAAATTGAATCGATTTGATTTTCTCATTTCCTACATAAAGTAGTATCAAAGCCTCTATTGGTTTGCTCCCATCAGATTCAGATGGCAAACGAGAGCCTCAAAATGACCTAAAAGGCTAAAACCCACTTGTAATCTATTTGTGGACCCCCCTTTTTTTTCTTGTTGTGAATCTAAATTCTAATTGAAACCATTCATCAAGAGGCTCTTACCTCATTTGGCCCACAGGCCATTGGGGGCGTTTGAACATTTTTTAATAACATGGTATTACCTTAGACTGTTTTTGACTTCTATGGGCTTTCGAATGCCTGTTTGTTTAGAAAATTTGAGAATTCTTATTTGGAAAAATTCTGAGCAGTCCAAATGCTGCCCTCTAAAGTAGAATTCCAAATGCTCAATCCCCCTCCAGCATTTGGAATGCTCGAATTCTAGAAATTCATAAGGCTAAAGGTGCATTTTCATATATTTTGGAATTCTGAAATATTCTTGCAACATAGAGAGCATTTGTAATGCTCAAGAAACAATATCACATCGTGTCATAAATCACCAACAAGCCCAGTTCCTTGTTAGAAATGCCTCTAACCAAACAGGAGGTCAAGGAAGTTTTGAGCCCGATATAATGATGTTTATTTTCATTTTATTTTTTTGGGAAGGTAAGTAAGAATATATTAACTTCAATTAAAATAGGGTAGGGCAGCCCACTATACAAAAATAAAATTGGAGGATTTGTGAATTTTTTCAGAGGATGAACACGCAATTGAGGTGATTGTCCAACTGTGTTGTGCCCTAAAATAATAAATTTCCACAATTTGGGTCAGCCTTTTAGGCATTTTGTTTACGGGCCAGGCCCAATAAAGAAAATGGTCCGAGTTACCTTCTCTAAGGGTCTTCCAAGCGTCAAGAATCTTAGCATTCATTCATAAATGAATTGTGAGAACTTACCTTTTCATCTTGGTGCCACAATAGAGTTCTATCCATTATAAGTAAAAACAAGCAAAACAATAGCACTAAGTAAAAACATGCCTATATCTGAGCCTGACACAAATTCCACTACAGATTCAAAATCCATGCCCAAGCCCAAGTCCAAACCACAGTTTTTATACTGGTAGACACACACACCTACAACTAGGGATGAAAACTGGGCCAGGCCACCCAGACATGGCACGGCCCAGGACGGAAATTTCCTTGTCGGCAAGGCCTGGCCCGGCGCGGTGCAGGGCTTTTGTCCCTGCTGTGCTGGGCCACGGTGTTTGGGCCTAGCAATGCACAAGGCCCATCCTGGCACCGCCCAGCACAAAATTTATATAAAAATTTGATTTTTTTATATAAATAACATATAAATCTTAAAATAATTTATTAAATAAAACTTAACATTTGTGAATTTATTCTAATAGTTTCAACTTTATTTCAAGTTGGGAGCACTAAAAGTCCATAAAATCTTTCTATATAGAAAAAAAATAAAAATAGGAGGCATGTGGGCTGGTCCATGGGAGGGGAAAACCCAGCCCATCCGGGGCACGGCCGTGCATGGCACCCCCAAGCCGTGCCGTGGACTGTGCTGGGCCGACACCTGCCAACCTGGGCACGGAACAGCTGGGCCAGCCTCAAAGCGGGCCGTGCCTTGCTACCTGCAGCATTATAGTTAAACCAATATACCATATCTTAAAACATCATTCTACAGACCTTTCAAAAAAAAAAAAAAAAAAAAAAAATTCTGCAATGGACTTCCTCTGGGTTAATGGGAAAACCTGAGTAAGCTTCAAAATCTCATTGTGGTGTTTCTTCAACTCAGTAGGAACAGACTGCACCAGCTTTTTGTCTCCAACAGAAATAACCTCATATCCATTTCCTAGTGCCTGAAAATTCATACAACAAGCACCAGTCCCTAGAAAAAGGGTTCGCTCATGGATGTGCTAACTGGGCACTGTAAAAATTAAGCATCAGAGTATTTCCTTTAGCTTGGTTATAGCATGCAAGCAGTCTTTCTCCTTTAACACAGTAGAGTATGGAGTTCCTGCAAGTTGATCGAATTCCCATTGTGGGATCTAGTAGCCAAGCATATGTACACTCTTTGCACCCCTGCGTAAGATTAAAAAGAAAAGATGATGTCGACAGTCAAGACTTCCATCTTTTGTCTAAAACAACAAAGTATGAATCCAAAATAAGCATACAAAAATTCCTTTTCTTTTTCCTTTTTTTTTTTTTTGTTAAAGCCACTTCCTTTTTTCTTATAGCTTCAAAGCTGAAAAGCGCACACTACGAAATGAATCTACAGCAGAAATGTTTGATCCAATTTGAAACAATATATGGCTTTACAAGAAAATTCCCATTTGATGCACCTTCACAAGAAAGAGGCAATCAAATTGAAAAATCAGATGAAATTCCACTACAAGGAGTACAGTTACTAGCCCAAACTCTGAATTTGGATTTTGAGTATGACAAATGAATGTGATGTAGGACTAAAGAACTATAAAGGAAACTCTTCAACAATTTGGCAAGTGTAGGAACTATAGAGGACATCTCTGTGCTTGTTACATTAAATACTAGCTTTCCAGGGATTGAAGTACATCTCCATTTCTGCTTCTGGAACTTGAGAGATTGAACTTGCAATTCTCAGACATTCAATACAATGTCGGAATGAGATGCCAGCAACTGAACAGTGCCTAAAATTCAAATTATTTTATGGTACTTCCCACCACTCTTGTGCGAGAACTATCACAAATAAACTATAATAAATTTTTCGATACCTTGCTTGATGTGTGTAAATGTAAAGCTTTGAAGCAGTTTGTTTTCTTACCCTGGTTTGGAGATTGATGAACTCCACGTGCTGAACTGCTTCTTCAAGCATTGTGTTGATGTCTACCTACGTTAATCAATATCCAAATATATTCGTTGGTGTTCATTCCAAACAATGTCTGCATTAACCCGGTCCCACTCGGTCATATCTCATACTCAAACTCATTGATATCATGTAAAATGAAAGAAATACTAGGATCCTCATTTTAAGAATTTACATGTTCATGGTGCAATAAGTGAAATAAATTTATTCCAATCACATCATAAGTATTAGATCAATGCTCTTTCAATAGCCAGCATCCATCCCCAAAGTTCACAAGGACATATTTGCTAAACAACACTCCATATGCCAACTCTGACACCAAAAATTAAATGCAAATAATTCTACCAAATCAGTGCATGCGCATGAAACTTTCAGAAATCTAAAAGCAGTGTACAAGCAAGTGAGCAACATACATTTAAATTGTGATAAAGGGGAAAGACTCAGTCATTAATTAGAAGTAAATCCAGAACCCTCCTCTTACTGTTGCTCCACAACAGGTCCGCCAGCATTATTTGAAACATTTCCATTTTCAGCATTGCTTGCCAGTGTGCAATTTCCCATATCAATGTCAATGCCATTTTTACATTCATAACCAACTAAATGAGTTAATTCTGCTGCAGAAGTTTCATGGCTGACAAGGCTCTCACTAGAATCAGTTACACCAACAGACAGCTTAGTTTCATAATTTTGGGCAAGTGGGCCTTTCTTGTGGAACTGAACTTGGATCCATCCCCTAAACTGGAACAGTCAGCTGGTTAGGGACATCGAGTGGGTGTGTGTGTGTAAGTGCATGAGTTTGAGTCTCCTGTAGGTAGGCTATAACTATAGAGTCTGTTTTGGTTTACCTAATTAATCTTTTGAGTGCTGATGCAAAGTTCCTTGCTAGCAAAAACCATTCCAAAAAATGGATGAATTTATTTCGTCATGCTGTGTGATTTTGACACTATATCTCAATTTATTAAACATGGCCCACATTCACCTCATAGAGTTCAAGTAAAGAGCTTCAATTTGTAGAACACAATCCTATAGTCATAATCATGCTGCACATTTAAAAATGATTGAACATCATAATTTAGTACTCAACTACTATTAAGTATGCACACAGGTTGAGGCGATGTTTTTGAAATAGGAAGGCCATCAAATTGATGAAGGCTAAGGTCGGGTATAACTTAGTTCAAGTGGTTCATTTTGGTTCCAAATCCACTGGAAGTCCATGAATGAAAAAAACTCCTTATAAAGACAAAACCATGAAGTAAATAAATGAAAAAAAAAATCACCCCTTGTAATTCTCTTAATCAGAAAGTGGAAAAAAGGACATCTAAAAACCCTTTTTCATCAATATTTCTGAAAAATAACCCAATTTAAGGCCCTTTCCAAACACAAACAGTAAAGTAAAAAACCGAATCCAATAACTGCAGAAAATGCCCCTATGTTCCCCTCAGCAAATCAGATCATTAAAAGCTGCAGTAGAGCGATTCCACTCACAAAATGCTTAGAATACGATAAATCTACCCGAAGATCTAGTGAATCTCTTCAGGAAAACCAGTCATCCAACTCATTTATTCATCTAACTCCATTCTTCAAATTATTTTTAAAAAAAAAAAAAAAGGCCAAAACGAGCTTAAATCTACTTAGATTTCAATAGAAAAATTCGCCATTTGGATCGCCTTCAAGGATTGAAGCTGCAGAAAACTCGAACAAAAAACACACAACGAGATCAAATCCCTTTGTGTGGGGGCATTTCCGTAATGCCAAAGCTAGGTTTGATTTCGGCAAAAGCACCAACTAGGCTTGATCTCGGCTTCGTAACTCGGAATCGACTGTTACGCCCTTCTGCACCACCTCGGCTTTGGCATCTCTTTCTAGCTGGTCTCGGTAAGAACCAGCTAATCTCGCCTCGGATCTGCTGATTAGCACACCCATTTCGGTCTCGGCTGTGTGCCTCTGCCAGTCGCGCCTCCGTTGTAGCCGTATGTCGAACTGCCAACCGAGACAGGCCCTGACAGTCATGTCCTACCTTCGAGCACGCGCTGACGGGACAGATACATCATCCCAGCCGTCCAGAATCCTTATCAAATCCCTGACAAAGCGGCATCCAGCGGCTACAGCCATATCAGGGTAGGGCCCAAGAAAGGATCCAATGGGACCTTTGCTGCCAAACAAGTCAAGACAAGATCAGGCCCAATGTGACCGCATTTAATGCAAGGATGGGCTGATCGGACTATCATTTAATGCAATGTGGGTTGTGATGGATCCTCATTAATTACTTTATGGGCTGAAGAGACCTTAGCAGTCAAATCATTAGGCCTGCTATCAAATGTCAAAAGATTTCTCTCCTATAAAGAGAAGACCAATCCAACCCAGGTACGCATGCCCTTCTTCTTCTTCGACCTTAGTTCAGTTCATGTACTAACTTAGGCATCGGAGAGCCCTGCGCTGCCCACAGTCAGGGTCCTTTGACTGTCCTTTCTTCCCTTTCAGGTCCCTGAAGCGGATAGCTATCCACAGTCATTTGGATAAGTCATCTTAAGGCTCCCCCTAATCTTGTGAGTTATGTTTTTTGCACTTACAATTGGCACCGTCTGTGGGGAGATCAATTATAAAGTCTTCCCCGACACCATGACTAGCTAAGAGAGCTGCGAAAGGAGGAGAAACATCCAAAACACGACGTGCAGGACCGTCCTCTATCATCCCTCCTGCTAAGAAGAGGTCCGTGACGAAAACCGTTGCAGACGACTTCGACGATCGTCATTTCGTCCCAGTCAACGTCCAGGAACACCACCTTCGTTCGGAGTCACTCTCAAGAGGAGTAACGGCGTCTCTCCGGCGAGGAGACTCTCGACAGCATCTTAGAGAGGATCCTCTGCCAGATCGAACTTGATGGAGTGAGTCCCCAGTAGTAGACAGGTCGGTTCTATCCGACCATCTTGAGGATGACGATGATGAAGATTAGAATCTTGATGAAGACTTTGACTCTACTCTCGAAGAGATTCGAGCACAGAATGCCACCATCTGAGAGAATGATGCCTTGATTTATCAGCTCCAGCAACAGCTGCAGGAGAGAGCAGCAGGCTCGACCAGACAACAATCACGACGACGTGACGAGGGGAGAGCTTCGCATAGCAGGCAGACTGCTCCTCCCGAGAAAGACCTGAGGACTCACTTGAATGAGAAGAGGCATGATTGAGCTTGTGATGAAGGCTCGAGCACCAGTTGCAGCCATTCGAGGAAAGGGTCGGAAACCATACCAGAGGCTAAATATGGCGGCCAGGAGTGGCTCGACGAGCGCATCAGGCAGACGGTCCAACATAATCTGGAGGTGGCCGGTCTCACCTGAGACCAGTGGGATGTCTGCGAGTCCATTGATCTCGGTATGTCCCCTTCATTCGCGACATCACAAATTTTCCCCTCCCGAGGAAATTTACCGTCCCGAGGTTCGTCACTTACGATGGGACTTTGGATCCGACTGCACATCTTCGGTACTTCTCTTAGAGGATGTCCGTCTGGGGAGACGAAGGTCATTTGAACTGTCGAGTATTCTCCTCCAGTTTGGGTGACCTCCCCCTAAAATGGTTCTGTGCGCTCCCGGAGAGGTCTATTTCGAGTTGGCAGAAATTACAGGCCTACAAGGTCATGCCTAAGACGGATGCGGATATAATGGCCTTAAAGATGAAGCGAGAGGAGAATATCACCCAGTTCGCCAAGAGATTATGGACGGTCTACAGCTAGATCGAGAATTCCAAGGACGAGGTGGCGATTTTCGCCTTCCAGAATGCTCTGCTGCCAGATAATGATCTTCGTAAGAATCTGGCCAGAAAACCAGTGACCTCTATAATGGAACTGATGGCCCAAGTTAACCGGTTCATCACTCAGGAAGAGGACCAGATCCGAGCTCGGGAGAGCTTTGGCATTGGGCAAAAGGACCGAGATGGTAAGCCTTCGAAGAAGGACAAAGGGTCGTTTCAGAGAGATGAGCCGGACAGACGCTGGACACCCGCCAGTTCAGCGAAGGCTCCAGCATCCACCTCAGGAAGCAGCAAGAAGCTCAGGCTGTCCATCAACCCCTACAAAGCCGTCAACACCATCTTCAAAGAGCCCATTCATAAGATCATGAATAAGATCAAGTCAAAGCCATTCTTCAGCTGGCCGCAGCCCATGAGAGGAGATCCGTCTGCTCGGGATCAGAGCAGATTCTGTGCTTACTATAAACAAAGCGGTCACAAGACCGAAGAGTGCAGAATACTGATGTTGCACCTAGAGAAGCTCGTCCAAGATGGACATTTGAAGGACTACATCAAGGCGGGTGCCAGGGATGACAAACAAGCTCCGTGCCAAGATGAGAGGGGTCCAGACAGTGATGAGTCCGAGAGGCTCATAAATGTCATCCACCTAGCTGTCCCTCCCAAGGGGAGTGACCGAGCTAGTGACGAGTCCAGGCAGGCCTCCCATGGTAAACAGGTGATGGAGGCCGAACTCGAATCAACTCTCAAAAGGGCTCGGAAAGAGCAGCCCAAGATATGGTCCTCGGATGAAGATTTGGAAGGGGTCCAGCTCCCCCACAACGACCCGCTCATTGTCACCCTGAAGCTGAAGAATTGCACAGTACAGAGGATCCTCGTCGACCCCGACAGCTCATCCGAGGTCCTCTATTTCGATTGCTTCAAGAGGATGAGCCTTTCGGAAAACGACCTGCAAGAGGCCCGAACTCCTCTGATAGGTTTCAGCGCCAAGCCGGTGTACCTCAAGGGAAAGGTGACCCTAAGCGCCAAGTTGGAGGAGCATTCGTGATGACAGACTTTCTGGTAGTTGACGCGCCTTCTCCCTATAACGCCATAATGGGCAGGACATGGCTCCATAGCATGGAAGTAGTACGGTCTACTCACCACCAGAAGCTAAAGTTCCCACTGGAAGGCATGAACAACAAAATAGAGATAGTCACGGTCAGAGGAGACCAGCAGATGGCCAAGCAGTGCCTGATGGCTGTAGTGCCTGGAGAGCGGAGCCCAAACAGGTCAACATGGCCGAAATGGAGAAAAAGTTGGACGAGGTCGGCCAAGACCCGGAGACGAAGAGCGTGGAAGATCTGACCGAGATTAGGATCAACTCGCATGATCCGGAGAGATTCTTCCTGCTCGGGAGCTATCTTGCTGAGCCAGAAAGATCCGAGCTGGTCGAATTCTTGATGCTAAACAAAGAAGTCTTCACCTGGACGCCCTATGAGATGCCTGGCATCGACCCCGAGGTCATGTGCCACAAGTTGAATGTGGATCCTAACCACAAACCAGTGATGCAAAAGGCCCGCAGAGTTGGGGTACCGCAAACAGAGGCCTTGATCAAGGAAGTGGACAAGTTGCTAGAAGCCGAAGTGATTAGAGAAATCCAATATCCAGTCTGGTTGGCTAACACAGTGGTGGTAAAAAAGAAAACAGGCAAGTGGAGAGTGTACGTCGACTTCACCAACTTCAACAAGGCTTGCCCCAAGGACAGCTTCCCTCTCCCAAAAATTGATCAGATGATCGATGCCACCGCTGGTCATGACAGGATGAGTTTCCTCGACGCGTATCGGGTTATCATCAAATATCGATGTATGGGCTAAATGAAGAGAAGATCGCCTTCATAACACCCAGAGGCACCTACTGTTACAAGGTGATGCCATTTGGGCTGAAGAACGCGTGAGCGACCTATCAGCGGCTCGTCACCAAGATGTTCCAGGCGCAACTCGGCAAAATCGTTGAAGTGTACATTGATGATATGGTCGTCAAATCCAAGCAGGCGCAGCATCATTTGGAAGATCTAGCCCAAGTTTTCGACATCCTGAAGAAGTTCAAGCTCAAACTAAACGCTTCCAAGTGTGCTTTCGGTGTTGGCTCTGGTAAGTTTCTTAAGAGCTTGGTCACACGGAGAGGAATCGAGGCCAATCCAGATCAAATCTCAGCAATCCTCAGAGTGCAGAGTCCGACCACTGCAAACGAGGTCAAGAAGCTAACTGGCATGGCTGCTGCACTGAATCGCTTCATCAGCAGATCCTTAGATAAGTGTCGGCCCTTCTTTCAACTTCTAAGGAAAAATTTAAAATCGAATGGACTCCAGAGTGTGACCGGGCCTTGCAGGCCCTCAAAACCTATCTCTCTTCACCATCCTTACTCTTAACTCCAAAACATGGAGAAACATTGTAATTATATTTGGCGGTCTCGGATCATGCGGTGAGCTCGGTCCTCGTCAAAGAAGAAGATAAGCTTCAATAGCCAATTTATTATACGAGCAAAACCCTCCTCAATGCCGAGACCAGATACCTACAATTGGAGAAGCTCGCGTTGGCGCTCGTCAGCGCCTCGCGCAAGCTCTCCCATTATTTTTAAACTCACACCATTGTGGTTGTTACGGAACATCCACTTAAATCTGTTTTAAAAAATGCTGACTTTTCAGGGAGAATTTCCAGATGGGACGTTGAGCTGGGTCATTATGATATTCAATATCAACCCAGGACGGCGATCAAGGCCCAAGTTTTGGCAGATTTCCTCGTGGAGTTCTTTCCGAGTTCGGCACCAACCCAGCTCGGCACCGAACTGGGGGGCAGAGGGCATGAGGCATCCACGGAGGCTAATGAACAATCACAGAATCAAGCCCTCACCTCAGCTTGGAGAGTCTTCGTCGACGAATCCTCCACTTCAAGAAAAGTTGGAGCCGGTGTTGTCCTCCAGTCTCTAGAAGGACTGGTCATCGAGCAGGCTCTAACCCTGGATTTCAAGGCGTCAAACAACGAAGCTGAGTATGAAGCCCTAATAGCAGGACTAAACAACGCCAAAATCCTCGGAGCTCAACAACTAGTGGTCTTCAGTGATTCACAGCTGATGACGAACCAGCAGACTGGAGACTACCAAGCTCGCGACGACCGGATGACCGCTTACTTAGCCTTTGCAAAAAAGCTGCTCTCTCAGTTCCGGACAGCCGAGATCAGACAGATCGGCAGAGAGTCCAATTCTCACGCCGACGCCCTCGCTAACTTAGCCTCCGCTGTCGAAGCAGGGAGGAGAATAACCATCGAAGTTGGATCGTTGGCGAAGCCTAGTATAGAGCTCCATCCACCTCGGGAAGTCCTACGCCTTGATCTCGGCCCGAGCTGGATGAACCCAATCATCTCCTACCTCAAGGATGACCAGCTTCCCGACGACAAAAGTGAGGCCCACCGAATCAAACTCAAAGCAGCCCGATTCTGGTTGTCTCCCGGAGGCAATCTTTACAGGAAGTCATTCACAGGCCCATACCTTCAGTGTGTTCATCCAAGCAGAGTCGAAGACTTCCTCTATGAGATACACGAAGGGATCTGCGAAAGCCATATTAGAGGAAGGTCACTGGCATACTGGGCTATCAGCCAGGGTTACTGGTGGCCATATATGTAAAAGGACGTGCAAGTATATGCCAAAAAATGTGAGAAATGCCAAAAATTCTCCCATTCCCTCCATCAGCCGGCACAAGATTTGAGTCCGCTCTCCAGCCCGTGGCCCTTCGCCCAATGGGGACTGGACATCGTGGGACCACTTCACCGAGCTCCGGGGAATAGAAGGTGGTTGATAGTAGCCACCGACTATTTCACCAAGTGGATAGAGGCAGAACCATTGTCTTTCATAACGAAACAAGACTCAAAAGAATTTCATATGGAAAAACATCATTACAAGGTTCAGCATTCCATGAGCTTTGGTTTCGGACAACGAGACTCAATTTGATTCCAACCTCTTCAAGAATTTCTGCCAAGAGCTCGGCATCAGGAACCACTACTCCACTCCAGCGTACCCACAGAGCAATGACCAAGCAGAAATCTCTAACAAGGTGGTACTCAATGGGTTGAAGAAGCGACTAGACCGAGCTAAAGGAAGGTGGGTAGAGGAGCTTCCAAGTGTCCTGTGGGCCTACAGAACGACTCCGAGGCGCTCCACTTCGGCAACGCCTTTCTCCCTTGCCTATGGGATGGAGGCGGTCATTCCTTTAGAGATCGGCCTCTCGACTTTGAGGTCCGAACTCTTTGATCAAGGCCGGAATGAAGCAAATCTAGCTCGGGAATTGGATCTAGCCGACGAACGGAGAGAAGCAGCAGCAATCAGATTGACCGCCTATCAGCAGCAGTTGGCTAGAGGCTACAACCAGAGGGTTAGAGAGCTAAATTTCTCGACTGGTGAGCTGGTTCTGAAGAAAACACTCCCATGTGATAAGGATCCAAATAGGGTAAGCTAGCACCAAATTGGCATGGACCGTTCAAAGTGGTTCCACTGCTAGACAGTCAGCTTACAGACTTGAAGATATGGATGGCCGACAGTTACCACAACCATGGAACGCGTCGCATCTCAAAAAGTTCTATTTTTAATCTGTACTAATTTTTTTTCAAAATCAATGAAAGCAGTCTTCATTCTTGTTGCTCAATTCATGACTCACTTGAATGGAGACCATCGGCAGTTCGGCGACAGTGCCACTGATGAGATTGCCTTCGGGTCGGGATATATACCACCCACGTATGAAGCCATTACGGCCACTGATGAGATTGTCTTCGGATCGGTATATATACCACCCAGGCATGAAGACATTACAGTCACTGATGAGATTGCTCTCGGGTCGGTATATATACCACCCAGGCATGAAGCCATTTCGGCCAGCGAAATCGCCTTAGGGCTGGTGCATTTCTAGTCGCGAACCCAGTTCAGCCAATAGGCTTCTCGGGCTGACGTTAGTAGGGAAGGTAAAGGTCGGCAACAATTAGGGTGAAGGCAATACCTAAAAAAAAATATTATTAAAGACCCATGAGTTGAGGAAAAGGCGCCTTAGAATCCGTGGGGCCATATCAGGCATGGACAAAAACAAGGGGTGGGTCACTCTCTACCAAGTGCTTCAAATCGGCTAGTCCAGTCCGGGACGGTAATTAAGCCGAACTCGGATACTTGTAAAAGTGGGAGTGCAGACTACAAGATTAACCACAAGCATAAGCAAATTTTCAGAAAGAAACGGACAATTACAGAAGCTGAAGGCAAATTCAGAATATTTCCATTGATAATACTGAGTTTTGTACAAATTTTCATTACAAATAACAAAACAAAAAAGATACAATTCTTGTCAAAAGCAAAATGTGCATCCGACTTTAGGACGACCCGACCACGGTATCTTCGGTCTTGGTCACTTCGGCATCGCCTGTTGGAGGAACCTCAGAAGCACCTGGCGCGGTCTCACTGGGAGTCTCGGGTGGAGGAAGAGCCACGGGAGCCTCGACGGGGACGGCGGAGGGCTGAGCCTGGGGCGTGGACGGAGCAGGCGCGAACTTAGGAGGGTTCTTGTACAAAGGGTGATCTTCAGAAAATCCCCATCTTCCTGAGAACGGCACGGCAGCCGAGCTGGAATAGCTTCGGACTCAACCTTTTGATTTGATTGGTGTAATTCCGACCCGCGTCCGCTACCCCTTCTAGAAATGCAGCGTCGACCTCGGCTCTGGTTGACGCGAGGAGCTCTCTTTCTCCTTTTTCTCTAGCTCGAGCCCTGCCGCCAGCTCAGCCGACCTCTTCTCCTTGGCATTGAGCTTCCCCTGTAATTCGTATGTCTCTGCCTTCAACTGGGAAAGCTCACATACCGCCAGGTCTACTTGAGCGTCGAGCTCGGCCTTCTTTTCCTCCACCGCCTTCAGCTCTTCGCGACTCGCTTGCAAAGCGGGCGATCCTGGAGTCTTCCTCGAGCGTCCTGTCCAGGACCACCTGAAGCCTCTGAACACTCTGTAAATGGAATCACATGAGAAATCACATGAGAAATCCGAAGTCATAACTTAGCAAAAACTTAAAAGAACTTACCGCAAGAGAGTGCTACAGCGACTTCATGAGCAACTTCGCGCTCTCGGCCGCGTTGTGCCTCTCCATGTCCTTGGGGAGGACACAGGCTCTGCAAAGGGCCGCAATTACGACCGAGTTCCCCACTAGCCTGTCCTCCAAGTTCAGCGGCCTGCCGGGCCTCAGATGGAGGTTTGGCCTGAACGTGTCTGGCTCAGTCAAAGAAGTGCCAAGGGACAATTCGTGGCCTCGCTCCTCCGAGCCCCCAGCCCTGGACCTCGCTTTGGGAGGCCTCTCCCTCTCGACCTCGGCAGACCGCAGCTGAGCTTCTTTATTGGATGCCTCCACCCTGGCCTTCTTTTTAGGCCGATCTCCCTCCCTCGTCTCGGCAGCAGGCCGAGTCTCTGAGCTCGGGGGAATGACGGGGGCAGAGGGGGAGGGTCCAGCGGCGCTGGAAGATCCGGCTACCTGATCGCCGAAGACGGCCTCCTCCAGATTCACCGGTATGTGGGTTGGCGTCTCTCCATCTCTTCTGCGCTGGGAGAGGAGTAATTCTCGATCTCTCGAAGCGGGTCACTTTCGGCACTAGCAGCCGACGTGGAAGCCTCGGTGCCAGAAATAGTTCTGCTCTCAGCTTCGGCTAGGACGAGGACCGCTTCTCTGGGCTGGCAGGACTTCCTTGTATAGGAAAGATACTTCGGCTCGTACCCGAGCAGAGAGTAGGCGGCTCTGTTCTGGTGACCTCGGTATCGGTAGACCTTGTTGAGCCAGACCACGTTCCTCCTCCAGCGGTCTAGCTGCGCGTCTCGCCGCCTCTGGGAGATGTCTGTCCAAGAAGCAAGAAAGTTAGTTCCAACAAAAAAAAAAAAAAAACAGAACCAAGATTCAAAACCCAAAAGGGGTCAGTGGTTACTCGGTGGGATCCCAAGAAATCGCGGGACTTGAACTCTCCTCGTTGCCTCGGATTCGGTCGCTCTGAACTCCCAATTTCCTGAGACGAACAGGCGATTGACCCCAGTATATTTGTACGCAGGACTCTGGGCAGAACATGGAAAAAGAGGACAACAGAAACCCTAAAAGCAGGGGCAGACACAAGAAAAGGAGTCGGGGAAGAGAAACTCACAGACTTGACGGTGAGACGGAGCCGGAAGATGTCAACGGCAACTGAAATCACTAGACGCTGGTTCTCTGCTAAAAGTCCTCTAATGGATGTCTCTGCTAAAGGCCCTCTCTAACGAATGCCAAAGTAAAACGAAGAAGGGAAGCAACATCTCTATATGTAAGGGGAGGCGCCATCCCGAATTTAAAAGGTGGGTCCGTGCGAAGTGTCGCCTCGATTACTCCACATGTCTCCTCGAAGTACTAGGGAAGCCCATCAAACGGTGGCACGTGGTACAGTCGTCTCAACTTCCCGCATTAATCATGGCCGCCACATTTATCGCTCTATTGATTGCCTCGGGCAGACGAAGCGACTGCGGCGCATTCATTAAGCCCCTCAATCGAAAGCAATTTCATGACAAGAGCTAGACGACAGCAGTGATCGGCTCCAAGATGGCACGGGAACCAACTCCCTCGAAACTCAGCTCCCGACCTCAAGAGGTTTAAGGAACCCTAGAGGTCAAGAGATGGGGGGCAATTGTGTGGGGGCATTTCCGTAATGCCAAAGCTAAGTTTGATTTCGGCAAAAGCATCAACTAGGCTTGATCTCGGCCTCGTAACTCGGAATCGATTGTTACGCCCTTCTGCACCACCTCGGCTTCGGCATCTCTTTCTAGCTGGTCTCGGTAAGAACCAGCTAATCTCGCATCGGTTCTGCTGATTAGCACAACCATTTCGGTCTCGGCCGTGTGCCTTGGCCAGTCACGCCTCCGCTGTAGTTGTATGGCGAACTGCCAACTGAGATAGGCCCTGACAGTCATGTCCTGCCTTCATACACGTGGCAGGATACGAGCACGCGCTGACGGGACAGATATATCATCCCAGCCGTCCAGAATCCTTATCAAATCCCTGACAAAGCGACATCCAGCGGCTACAGCCATATCAGGGCAGGGCCCAAGAAAGGATCCGATGGGATCTTTGCCGCCAACAAGTCAAGACAGGATCAGGCCCAATGTGACCGCATTTAATGCAAGGATGGGCTGATCGGACCATCATTTAATGCATTGTGGGCTGTGATGGATCCTCATTAATTACTTTGTGGGCTGAAGAGACCTTAGCAGTCAAATCATTAGGCCCACTATCAAATGTCAAAAGATTTCTCTCCTATAAAGAGAAGACCAATCCAACCCAGGTACGTATGCATATACACCCTGCTAGCCGTTACTCTACCCTTCTTCTTCTTCGACCTTAGTTCAGTCCATGCACTAACTTAGGCATCAGAGAGTCTTGAGCTGCCCACAGCCAGGGTCTTTTGACTATCCTTCCTTCCCTTTCAGGTTTCTGAAGCGGATAACTCTCCACAGTCATTTGGATAAGTCCTCTTAATGCTCCCCCTAATCTTGTGAGTTACGTTTTTTGCACTTACACCCTTAAATCCTCTAGTCAAAGGTTCGAGAACGAAGTTTCGTACCCTAGAAGTTGTTAGGACTGAGAGAGAAGCGAGATATCAGAAAGTGTGACTTCATTTTAGGATTTCGTTTGGCATGACAGTCTCTTTTTTTTTTTTTTTTTTTTTTTTGAAAAGTTCAGTAAAGAGGGAATACCGACGGTTTTTCTGAAATCGCGGAGGGAAAGTTGAGTTGGATTAAATGGGTAAATTGACTTGGAAATTCAATTTGATGTTACTTGTGCATTGGGTCTATGGAAGACAGAATCCAAAGATAATGTAGAAAATGGAGAGGTGAGGCACTTTGTGAAAGTGGGCATAGTGGAAGAGGCATAGAGATGGCTTGGTGATGAATGAAAGGTGGTTGAAGGTGTTGAGTTTTTTACATGAATTTGATGAGAAAATGCAGAGAACAGAGCATGAAGGAAAACAAGGAAATGAAGAGAAACTGAAAATAGAACAAATTATGGAAAAAACAAGTAAAGGAAAGGATATAGAAACAGGCAATGAGGACTTCTATGAAGGAAACAAAAAACTGGGTTCTTTTTGTTTCAGAAGGGTAGAGTCCGGGTCATTTCTTTAAGGTAGAAGATGGGACAGCAGATGAGAAGAAATGAAGATTGGTGGCTCAACTGGTGGTTAAGATAATAAAAAGTTGTTTTCGGGCTGGAAAGTTGATGGAAACAAATGGGTGTAATGAGTTGCAGATGGGTTTGGGTATTGTCGAGTGATTTTTAGGCTTGTATATGTTTTGGAGATTTTGAAACTTGTAAAAATGGATTGGTCAGTGATGGTGAAAATGAAGGACTGAGATCATGTTGATCAAGAAGAAGAGAAGGTGGGTTTGCGGAGATATGAAAGGTTGAATGGGAGTTGAGTTGCAGTGCTAGCACCTATGATTGGTCTCATATGACCCTTTCTATTCTCAGGTTGACCTAATTAATAAACATGTTGGGTTGAGGATACTCCTATTCTTATTATTTGAACATCAACCAACCTAGTAATTGCACTATAAAGTGCCCATCAGACCTAAATCCAACCTATTTATTTTATGCTCCAGCATACTCTATTAGTTTCTGCTTTGGATTTGGATTGACATGTTCAACCTGAATAATAAATAGACCGAATACAAGTTGAGCCTTTACAAGTTATCCACAATACTAAACTAAATCCACCAAACCTAGCCCACCCTAACCTATCGCCTCCCCTGATTTTTATCTTTAAGAGTGACAAATGTAGAAGAATCACTGAGAGGAGATTTGGACGTGTAAGAAGTATCCCTATTTAGGCATGGTGTGATAATTGATGAACCAAAGCCAAGACCAAGAAAACACACCTGTGAACCATGAAAAAAAAAATACTTTATTCATGTGTTGTTTGGTAATATATGAATTTAAGCTTACAGTGTACAGTGCCAGAACCTCTGATATATTATTTACTTGAAATCAGTTTCTCCCCACTAACTTGTTTTCTTATTTAATTCATTCAACCCAACAAGTTTCTGCATCCTTAGGAAGTAACTCTCGCATTTTATGTTCCTTTGAATATGTTGTTATGGGAATAAAGTATGGATGTAGAATAGTGGAACCACTGATGTCGGTTGCATTAACAGTTTGGTTGAATGCCCGGGATAGTAAAAAAAGAAAGTTGAAGAGGTATGGTTGAGCACCTCCCACTTGGGACAAGGGTTCATGATTGAGTCCTATAGGGTTGATTTTTTTTTTAATTAGGCCTTGAACCGATTATCCATAGACAAAAATAATAACTGTTTGTGTCCTAATAGCAATGGAGAGAGTTACAAAAGAGATCTTGTAATTAAGGATGTAAAAGGAAATGTGATTCTAGAAAAATCCAACCTTATTGCCAAAACTGTCAATTCACAAAGCTGAATTGTAAGAATTTCACTAATCAATTAGGAAATTTCATTTGTTAGGATCTCCACCATTCAATGGCATAGAGAGCAACTTATCCAAATCATATCAAAGTGGTTCATCAGGTCCATGACATTCTTTAACACTTACAAAGAGCTCTACACTGGTTAGTTTCTAAAGCTACTATTCCACTAAAACAGACCTTCCAGGAATTCATTAAAATCAATTAATAAATCAGTCAATAAATGGTTGCAACCATTTAGATTCTCACATTAAAATTAGATTTACTGCAACTTCGATTCCATTAATCAGCTTCCCCCTATAGACAATGTCATATCCACCCTATCCAAGCACATTTCCAATTTGGTTTCAACTCCTGCAGAAAATTATTCGCAGTTCAATATGAGTCCTCTCTAGCAAAAATCATAGACAACATATAGGATTTTCAATATTCTCATAGAAAATTTTTATTTGAGTTTCCCATCTCATTGTCACTAGATCTTTAGGTCATTTAAGCCTCCTAACATTAGTTCTACATTTTTAATAGGAGTTAAACCCTTTGAGATAATCATGTCATTAAGATTAAATTTCTATTGGACATTTAATCAAACAGTTGGGATTTGTAAAGGAAGGGGGGAAAACCCTCAAGCTGTGATTTATGAAGAGAAAGAAGGATAAAAAAAAAAAAAAACCAACGACATCATATACACATGCGTTGTGCTCCAACACTTGAAAAAGAAAAAAAAACCTTGAAAACAAAATACAAGCAAACACTCAAGCTCGACCTAAAAACTGTGAATAGGAAGGAAAAGGAGAAACAAAAACCAATATATATATATATATATATTATATATGGTGCTCCAACCGTGGGGGGAAGAACTTGAAAATAAAATACATACCTTGACAAGAAGAGTAGCGCAGGAGAGAGATAGAACTTAGTGGAAAGAAGCAGAGGAGATGAGGGATGACAAAGTGAGAGACGAAGAGGAAGAGGGGGTTCATTTGAGGGGTAAGCAGAGGACGGAATTGAAGGAGTAGTTTTGGGAAGAGGTCCTATTAGGAGGATTTGATGAGAAGAGATCAAGGAGAGGGAGAAAGAGAGAAAAAGGCGGGACAGGAAAAATGGTGAAGAAAGAAGAATCAATCGGCCCTGGTATGGATTTGGGGTGAGTTTGTGACGATGTCGTTCGGCAGCACATGGGGGTAAAGCCGTCCAAATACCTCGTACGAACACCGAATTTGTTGTTGTGGTGTATTTGTGATCAAATCCATCTAATACAGGTTTAGTAACAATTATTTGGTAAAAATCCTTTTTTTTTTTATCCTGAGAAAGAAAGCATTAAAAAAACCCCACCCCACCCGATTCCCATAAAGACAAAAAAAAAAACAAAAAAAACAAAAAAAAAAAAAACACCAAGAGAAATCTTGAGCAAAGGAGTGGATGAGTGAAAATCTATGGTAGGGTAATACCAAATTTTACATTTGTTCTACTGTCGGATTGACTGTTTCATGAAAAAAGGTGATAATGAATACACTTAATTACGTGTTTACTTAATTACGTATTTCATCAAATAGTCAATCTAACAGTGAAACAAACTTTGAATTGGAATAAGATTTGAGGATGCGTCATATGGTTATTTATTTCAAATGGTGGAAGTCCATTATTTTTTAACTCCGGATTTCTCTAGGTTGAAATATCTGACAATCCGGATTCTCCTAGCAATTATATAGGCTACAACATAAGTTAATTCTTATGAGTGGTTTAAGTAGGATTATATAATGTTAAAAGAAGACCGTTCAAACCAATTTGGGTAATTCACTTGTAAAATGACTTCAAGTGAAGGGTTATTTTAAGAGACAAAAAAAAAAAAAGATGGGTCTTATAAAAAAATATAAAATTTCAAAAACCACCTCTTGTTTTCTTATAGAAAAGTCAAAAAGTCCTCCTCTTATCAAAAATAAAAAATAAAAAAGTTCCTCCACTTGTCATAAAATGACAAAAAGCCAACAAAATTGGTTTTGCAACTTTCTACTTTTCTATAAAACCCCTCTTCTTTTCTTATCTCTAAAGTAATCCTTAACTTAAATTCACTTTAGAGGTAAATCACCCCCCCCCAATGGCCTTCTCTCTTCTAAAAATGGTCACCAAACTTGGTAAAATGACCAGGAGGGAGTGTAATTCTAATCCTCTATCCCGGCTTATAAAAACCATGTGACATATATGAAATTCTATCTTGAGGCTCACATAAAGATAATCCAATCCGTGCATAATGAATCTCATCCACTCAACTAATATATCCTCTAGTTTTACTTAAGAAGAATTTAGTTTCTCCCTCCAATTGAGGACCATGATGAAAACGTGACTCGCATGGTTGTTCATCACTGATGTTGTGTTAAATACATTTTTATTATGGTGCATATTTGTACGGTGGGATCCAATCCTTTTGAACTGAAACTTGAGGACATATCAGAGGAGTGGATGCAATTTATCATGAACCGTTTGGATTATCTCTTTGTGGGCCCTTAACGGAGTTCCATACATTTGTTATACGAAACAATGCTATAGCTGATATAGAGGATCCGGCCTCGAGGGAGTGAGCTTTTCCATATACCCTTTTTTCCTTCCATTCATGATGACAGAGATATTTTCTTCTCTTTTTCAATGATAAAGTGAGTGGTGATGGTAGCATCAACGTACTTAATTTGTTGGTCCGGAATCTTTCGCATCATCCACTCCCTCATGGAGTTCCTCTCTATCAACTCAGGATTTCTAGAATCCCAGAAATACAATATGGGTGGTTGACCCATGTCTTCAAATACAAAGCCAAGCTCTGATAACAAGCTTAAAAGGTAAGCAAGTTGCCCCACATGGCACATTGCACTTATTAGAGTATAAAAGTCAATTAACTTTATTGACTCTACTTGATGTAACGGCAGAACACAAATATGGACTGAACTTCAAGTGTTGTGTTTTACAAGAAGTAAATTCCTGCCCTGTCTGTTGCTCCCAAGTTCAGTCACTTGTAAAGAAAATAAATAAAGTTTTCTTTGGTTGCTGCTAATGAAAGAGGTTTCATAAGAAGGCTCTTACCCTAGTGGTAAGAGGCGACACAGTTTAATTACCTACATGTCCTGGGTTAGAATCCGGACAGGCACCTTTTCTCACCCGAGACTGTATCACCTCTCCAAAGGGCACCTCACTCGAGGTTTACTCTCCTCACCCGAGGGCCCCCTAGAACCCCCCAAGCATGGATACCAAAAAGAAAATAAAAATGAAAGAGGTTTCATAGTAGAAAGAATCAAAAAACACAAGAAAACCCAAACATACATATTTGGCTGGATCCAAAGTCAAGCTCTCTTCTCTTTAAAAAATAATTCTATATTCTTTCACGTAATAGTCATCAAATGCCAAGAAAGTGGGAACTTAGGGATGACCTAATGATAAAGGCTTCCCACTCCCATCCCATCCCACCCACCAGGGATTGATTCCTGATGGGTGCCTTTACTCCTCTTCAATTTGGCCATTGAGCCAATCAAGAAGAAAAAAGTGCCAAGAGTGTCCCTTGAGCTTGAAAGGCATTGGAAGTAGGCTATCTCCTTCAATAACTGCTTGTCTATTGTACAACTACTTAACGAGCTAAGAACGGCCACTTACCCTAGTGGTAAGAGGCATTAGTTCCTACTTGGTTGCCCAGAATTTGAAACTGGGCAGCCACCTTCCCTCACCCACATCTAACCCACGGTCTACTTCCCTCACTTTAGAGCCGGGTCCCAGCCCCCCAAAGCTGGGTAAAAAAAAAACCCTCCTTAGCAAGCCAAATCCCCCATTCTAATGGCAGCGAAGACCAAAGCTCACTAGGCAATCCATAAATTCTTGGGGCCTATATTCCGGATGTTTGAGATGTACCATTCATGTATACTTATGGTTTCCCTAATGACAAATTGTGTGTGTTGGACGGCATCCAAAATAATATTCATCTTGAACTTTCCATATGTACCATGAGACCATGACCCCTATGATTTTGGTCTATAGCCTCAATCGATGATGGTAAGATTCTATCAATGGGTGAATTATTGGTCTATTGATGGATGCTGTAAGTTTTCCCCAGATTATTTTGGTGAAGTCACACTGGGTAAATAGGTGGTCAATTGTTTTTGGGTCTCAAAGGCACAAAACACAATCAGAAATAAATGTGGAAGGAGTTTGCTTAAATAATCCAGGGTGGGCAAGTGGATTAACTAGACCCACCAGGCAAACAACCTCAGGCTTGATGGGATCTTAAAGTTTCCATAGTTTTGACAAGCTTAGATATTGGGATCAAGAAACTCATGGGTGAATAATTTTATATATGGCCTTGATTCAGACTATGCCACCATTTTCTTGATTCTAGCATATTTGAATATCCAACCCCAAATTGATATCTCCCTGATGAGGATTGACAATACCTCACTACAAGAAAAGAGGGCTTTTCCGGCGATTTTGTAAGGGCTGGAAAAACAATCGTCGCTTAAAGTAATCTTTTGCGGTGAAATATACACCGCTGCAAAATTGTAAGTTGGAGGGGACCATCCCATTTTTTGCAGCGATTTTAGTTCCAGCTGCGACGATTTAACTCGCCGCAAGATGTGTTAACATTTTTTTCGTCCATTCCATTCGCCGCCATAGTCCCCGCGCCAAAACTAAAAACGTAACCCGCCCGCGCGACTGTTGGTTTCCCCACAATATTTCCCTCTTATTTCCCCACACCCAACCCACCATTTTCCCTCCCACGCACGAAGAGAAAAGCTCTGCAACATCCTTCCTCTGCAAAGCCCTTCAATCACTCACCACCGAAGTCGAACACCACCGGTGCATAAACCACCAGCTTCGTACGCGTACGGGTGCCACCAGCTCACCGGCGACATCCTAAGCTCCATTCGCGCGATCATCTTTGCTTCTCATTCTCGAATCTTTCAGGTAACCCAAACTTTCTCTCGAGTATTTCAGTAGAAACGACGACTTATAGCAGAAATGACTAGGTTTTTGTTTCCTAATCACACCTTGCCCTTGCCCTATTTCGCAGCTTTGATCGATTGGTTGTTTTCGAATCCGAGACTGAGATTTGGGTATCGCTCCCCCATCAGCGCCTTCTATATAACGCTCTTGTGGTAAGACCTCTTCCTGATTTTGAACACTCAATCATGTGGGGATAAGCCAGGGCTTTTGTTTTACTAGATATAAACATGCTTTAGGTTAGGGCTTTTGTTTAGACATTGTTTCAAGTTTATTCTCTGCTTGATTTACTAGATATCTCTGCTTGTTTAAACATGCTTCAAGTGTCTCATTTTTACAAGTTTACTCGCTGATTTCTTTAACAAAATTTTGTTGGAGAGGAAAAAAGAAATGAACAATGTTTGAAGAAGCTGCAACCATTGCATCATTGGTTTCCAAATTTCTTTTTAAATGAAGTCATGCTTCTGGTAGCAATTATTAAAATCTAATCACAAACCACTCAAGCTAACCCTCATTTATCACTGCTCACTCATTTGAATCAAAACAAGATTCACGAGTCACATTTTTACACCAATTTACCTACAGTTATAAAGTGCCATTAGCCACCTGATCTAAGGCTGTGAAATCCACAACTGAAATAAAAACTCACTTCTCATCTACCAATACCAACAGCTATAACCACCAATCTAAGGGTTTGAAATGCACAACCAAAATAAAAACTCACTCTTTATCTACCAAGCATCCATTTTTCATGACCAATTAGATTGCTATCAACATCCAATGGGTCGTCCAACTTTTGGTGGATGGGGTACATGCAAACATTTATCCTATCTGGTAGGTCTGAGAAATGACTTCATTCCAATTAAAGTTAGCAGCAACCTGTATCAGATTTACTTGACCTTTCTCGTTAGCTTTCCGTTACAATATATGTTAAAACTACAGTCTACAGGTATGAGTACGACATAAGTTAATAGATAATCTAATATGGTTAATTCGATGCATAACAAGCTCTCCAACTGCTACTGGGGTCACAATTATGTGCAAACCCCAAGACTATTAGCATATCAGGTTTGAGCCTCTCAAAGGACTTCTACTCCATAAACACCAAAATCATCAAATACATAAATCATTCTGTAACCTGACATCAAAGACAGAGAACAATAATATAACACAATATAGCTTCCTCCAACATCTTTGAAAACTAGTAAATACAAATAGCAAATGCAACACATGCCATACATCATCACTTGAAGGTGGTGGAGCACTTGTTGGTTCTGTGTAAAGAGGAATTTCCTCAACAGTCAGCCATACATCATCACTTGAATCCAAATTTCCATCAGAATCTGGAGACATCCTGCAAACTTGCCTCATAAGCATTCAGATTATTTGGGTTAAAACCACTTCTACCTGTGGTTTTATGAGAGTTTGATGGCCCAGCTAGAATGTCAAACAGAGTAGGAAAATTCTTTTGGACAGATGCTTGTTCATTCCACGAGCCATTTGGAGGTAGCAGGCCATAGTAAAGCCCTAGATCTTTAAAAGAATAAATAAAAAGGTAAAATACTTCGGAATCTGAAAGTTAGATTGAAAGTTATGCTCTTTAAAAAATTGAGTATCAGGCCCTTCAGTTTTGTTTCTTTTATCTTGAATATCCATGAAGTTTTTCCTCACCTGATCTACATTCCCTGGAGTCTTAGGCTTATTAGCTATAGGTCAAGTCCGAAGTAAAAGATTGTAATTAAAATCTACAAGAGATCATCAAAGCCTAAAAATAAAATAACTATCTCCTCTCTTAACTGGGAGCGATTCTCTCCAACCAGTTGCAGTATCAGGGGGTACAGATGATTTTGTGAATTGCCACCTCTAAAGTTGTGTCATCAAAAGTGTTACTTGATGCCCAATGATGCATTATAGTTAAAAATCATAGTTTTAAAAGGCAATGAATGAACAGTGCTAAGCCTTTTAACCAGACAGTGGCATTTGTGCCTTTATCAAATAGCCTTTTACCGTAAGAACTACATTCTAATGGACTGTACAAGTTATGTATTAAATTTCGGTTGGTTCTCATTTCTTCTTTTTTCAATTGTTCTGATGAGGGTGTTCCATAATATTTGACCCAATAATACCTTGGGTGCATGCACCACCCCGTAACACATACACAAGGTAAATCATGGGGTTCTCGAACACATGATGTTGGAAATAAAACCATACATCATGCCAATGAGCCAGCACTTAGGCAGGTGGTTCTCATCAGTTTATTTTATATTGTGGCATCAGAGTCTCACCAAGTGTGTGCTTCTTTTTTTTTCATTATGTTTTGTTATTGTTATTTTTGAATTTTTATGGTCACCCCTTTGTCTACATTTTCTGTCTTTTGAGATTCTCAATCTTTAATGCTTTCATTTTCTATTTTTCTAACATTTCCTAACTTTTATCATTCATGAATAGACCATTTATTAAACATGTAAGAAATGCCCAACTCAGTCCACTCCTAACCAGTAGTCCAACTTAGCGAATAAAAAAATACTTAAATAATAATAATAATAATAATAATAATAAAAGAGTCGACCTAAACTTAAACTATCGGGTTGATTTTGGTCAATTTGGAAGCTTGGGTCAAGAATCGGTAGGGATCCCTTGAGTATAAATGTGACATAATGATATATTGGTTTTATTTGCATCTCAATGGTGTATTTGTTCTAGAGAGGATTTTTTAATCCGTCTTCTAGAAATATTACTTAATATTTTTTTCATATTAATGTTGACCGATTCAAATTACATCATAATTGTGTAATAAATCCTTATAAATAAAAGTGCTATACCAGTCAAAAGGAAAATCTTTGTTACTTTCATCATTGTGATTTTACAATCAGTAAACTAAAACAAATATGTAAAGATTTCAAAATTTAAAGCACTAAAAACAACAAGAATGAATTGTCTCAATCCACGATCTGTCAAATTATCAACTTTCCCTTGAAATCTGACAAAGCTCCAACAACTGAAGCAGGAAGATATCTGTAGTCGATCCTCAGGAGTTTCACCATCTTTCCAGTCAAGACCAACTTCACGAACTCAATATCATGCTCCTTGAAATCATAGATGGTGATCATCTTGAGTGTCTTGTTAAGATAGTTGAATTGTTTTCCCATATTGAGGAGGATTGTTCCTTTTCTTTCACTCAAATCAATTCCCATATTGAGCTTCTTCACATTAAAGATGGGAAGGTCTAAATTATCCGCGAACAGACACTGAAAAAAGAAAAAAATACTGTGAATACATAATTACTAACATTTGTACAAATCTTTCAAATTAACAACATCAACACTGATCTGGAATTTACCTTAGAGGTGTTGCTGCAGAGCTTGATGATCTCGACATGAGATAAGCTTTTCAAAGTGGCACTTAACTTATTTGCTTCACATCTTAGACTTACATATGGCATATGCTGAAGATGACCAGAATCCTCAATTTTAAGAACAAGTTTTTTCAGCTCGGGAGCATGGACTTTGACATCTTTTCTAATGATCACTTCTCCCAACTTCAGAATTGTAAGATGTGGGGCTCTGATGTGAACTTGTTCCTGAATCATTCCTAAGTCACCCATAATTTTAAATCTTTTGAGCTGGGGTGCACATATTTGAAGAACCGAATCGTCCTCCTTACATTTATCAACAATGCAATGATTCAGTGTCAACTCATTAAGATATCTAGATTGACTGAGGAGGCATTGAATCATGTCTTCGTTTAGATTCGTCCAGTTCCCCTGATAAAACCAAAGCAAACCTGGTCAAATGGGATACAGTTTGTCTCCCCAAAGCAGAGGGAGGTCTAGGCCTTCGTAGGGTCAAAGAATTCAATGATGCTTGCCTCAAATTTCTGGCTTGGTCTGCAATCAATTCCAACTCTTTGTGGGCATCTTGGTTCAGAGGTAGATATCTAAGGAATCCCTTGTTCTGGAATAAGAGAACCAACTGTGGAGGATCTTGTATTTGGAAAAGAATCAATATTCATCTTTCGTCTCTCCAAAAAGATAGTAAATGGCAAATTGGCAATGGTAAATCAATTAGTCTCTGGTATGATAACTGGGCTGACAGCGTTCCAATAGCCTCTCAGTTTCCTTCTATTCTCTTCTCTGTCAACGATCTGGTTGCTGATATAATAGAGAATAATGAGTGGAGTTTTCCCCCCCAGCTGCCTCCCCAGCTCAAGGAGTTTCTTCTTCATTCTACTAGCCTCATCTCTATCTCCCTTGAGTCTAGCTCTGTTTCAGACTCTCTCTCATGGCCAGGGAGCTCTTCAAGTGTGTTCTCTATTAAGGCTGCTTGGAATTCTATCAGGTCTGGTGCAGCTGAAGTCCCCTGGCATAAACTGATCTGGAACAACCTCATCCATCCTAGAATTGCCTGTATGAGCTGGCGTCTGCTTCATAGAAGAACTCCAACTGACAGCTGGGCCAAATCAAAAGGGTGGTTCTTGGCCTCCCGGTGCTTCAACTGCTTCAAAGAAGAAGAAAATGAGCCTCATCTGTTCTTCTCCTGCAACATGGCTTCTGGTATTTGGCAGTGGATACTCTCCAGCTGTGGAGTCCAGCTCTCTTCTCCCCTCTCTGCCTCTTCAATTTGGCTGGCTATTATCTCAGTTGGAGATTACCGTGGCAGGATCAGTGCTGCAGCCATTTTCTTCCATGTCATTTCTATCATATGGTCTCTTCGGAACAACTCCAAGCACAATTCAATTACTCCCTCCCTCGAGAGAGCTAAAGTGCTTCTCAAGGATAGCTTAAAAGGCATGGTCTCTTCTGCCAAAGTGAGGTATCCACACCCCTTGTTGGCGGCTTTGGGTATTCTCTCTTAATTTTTTCTTTGCTCTTTTTGGGCTGTTTCCTGGCTTTTTCTTTCCCTGTTCTGTTCCTTAGGCTTTCCTCTGTCGTGTAGCCTTCTGGCCTTTCTTCTGTTTGGGGGCCTTGCCCTTTCCTCTTAATTCAATTTACCATTTAGCAAAAAAAAAAAAAAGTTTAGATTCGTCCAGTGAAGCTTGAGTGATTTGAGATTGTTGCACATAAAATAAGACTAATTGCAGCACCTTACTAATGCACAATCTCTCAGCTCCAAACTATGTAGAGTCTTGCACTTGAACAAAGAAGGGGGCACCTTATAGCCTAATCGCTCATTAATGATCAATTCACCTATAGATCTTTGTATCAAGATTCTGATCCATTCGTTCACATCTTCATCACTGCACTTAGTGAGCTTAGTATCAAGTATGCAACTCTGGATAGGACCTTCATGGGTTGTTAAAGATCTTGTGAACAATTTGGCCCCACTCCTCTCTTTCATAAAGATCCCAATCGGTCATCTTATGCATAATGTTGGTGATGGCGATGTCAAGGCTTGGGACCCATGCCCATGCATTCTTCCAGTATGTTGACAGGGCAAATGTTGCTATGGCTTCATGAAGAGGCAGTAAAGATAATATTGACGACCATATGCTTTCACCAAGAATGGAGTAGGGATCTTCTTCTTGAATCCTATTATAGAGTTCCACCCTGCTGAAGAGTGAAGAGATTGTATATATCTGGTTTAATTAAACAAGTCATTATATAAGAGAAGGAAAGAGGATTACAATGCAATCAATCAGATATCATACATATGCAGGAGGGTGACACTCAAATAGTTTCAAGAGTCAAGTGGCATTAAATGCAAGAAAATCATATATATGTTGGGCCACACACAATGAGATCATAAAATCAAAGCCGTTTATTCATCATCAATTAGGTTGTTATCTTGGTAAAATTCTTGATCAATATACAATCATTTTTCACTGATAAAAAGGGAAAAGCATTCATGAATGAGCTACTTCTAAAGAGTGGAGGTAAAGAGAAAAACCAAAACAAGAAATAACAGTAAAGAACAAAACTCAAAATTGTTTTAGACATTTCTTTTGCTGGGTATATGTTTTGATGCACCCAGAAAGCCAAGATTAAAAAGTACCATTACAATCTGTTCATATTTTGGTTCTAAGCAAAATCGACAGCAATCAACTGATAATCGACAACAATCAATTGATAGAGAATTCTTGTGAAAAGAAATTTAAAAATAGGTTTCTTCTTTGTAAAATCCAGTCTATAAGGATGATGAAACTGTCTTGATGGACGATTGAGGGCCTGAAAAGCTCAGAAGATCTGACCCTGGACTGCCGATTTGGATTTTTGGGTTGTGAATTGTGATTGTATGGAATAGATTAGCAATCCTCTTATTTATAACTTATAAGGGTGCTTTTTTTTTCATGATTCCATTACTTTCTATTCTTGAAGTTTGATTTTAGAAAGGAAACAATGTAGAAATCTTAGTTTAAAAAGTATAGTATTCCTGGTTCGAAATTAGAAATCAAATGACCAAATAGAAATTTCACACTCCCAGTCTAAATTCAGATTCCAATTAATTAGAAGTTAGTTTTAACGGTTATTTTTTTTTTAAATTCCAGTGTTAGCAAAATCTCCCTGTCCCACCCAAAGTCCAACACCAGCAATAGCTCTCTCTTTCTCTCTCTATGAAAAAGAACACACAAAATCTTCCTAAAAATCAACCCAGGTGGGCCATCACCATATCAGTTGTATCGGAGTTATAATAAATGCTGGGATATCAAGTATCATAAGCCTGTAATCAAGCTACAACCTAAATAGTGTTCATGATGTGTGGCCGATTGTGTTATGTGTGGGGCCTACTCACACTCTCAATTGTCCCTTGAATACGATTCCACTCGGTGACACCCTAGTGTTACTGAGTCTTCCAAGTCAGATGAGGACAGTCCATATGGACTGTCTAATTGTTAGCTTAATTTCCAAAATCTCTCAATCAATACTAAAACTTAATAGTGATTCCTAATATATAAATGGCTGCTAAGTTGCACTAACACAATTAATTTAAGATTTTATCAAGAACCTAGTAGTTCCATTCAAACAAACAGGCCAAAACTGCAATTGTGAATCTCCACCCTAAAAGATTGAGCTATATCATATGATAAATAGCATCATAATTATTGAATATGATTAATGGGAAAGAAGAATAAGTACCTTAATTAGTTTCTTTGTCAAGTTTAATCTGTATAGCTTATGATGAGGCTGCTGCCTAATTGATATATGACACATAACTTTCACTATTTCTTACAAATTTTCTCCTGATATTATCATGATAAACTTCTCATTAATGTCAATATGGGGTCTAAATAAGGACCCAAATTCGATTTTTAACCGGTCGAAACTTCCGGATAATCAGATAATCAGAGAATCTTTAGATGGATGGTGGCTTCCCGGCGACTCATCCACCTTGCACGTTGGGATAGGCATACCAAGTACCAACCATGAAGTCAAAGGTTTAATAGTTCCAAAGACATCAAGGTGATGTAATGCCAACAGAGAATATAAACTTGTAAACACCTTGTATTGCAGCCACTTTTGAACACCTTGTATGTACAAAACACATAGGCCTCGTAGAAAAAAAAAGAGTGACAGAACAAAGAGAAGAATCGCTAAACAATGATGGTCTTGCTGGCAAGTTCGAAACATAAGAAATGCCCAATAGTAACTAACCACTTAGACAGTAGAAGACTAAACAGTATGCAGAGCTAGTTAATTTCAGAAGTTTAAATCCTTCGAATCTGAGTACATTAACCTATTCCATAAAGCACATGGCAAATTCATTACTTGCTGGTAATCCCTAATAGAGTCTGTACAACTTAAGAATTTACAAGACAAGGTAACTATTATAATTTCCATTAATTTAGTTTGTGTGAGCATCTATGTACATATATAGATGCATCCAGTTTACCTTGCCAAAGGCAGCACAATAACATCATCATTAAATCCTATGTAGGGCTCTATTAACACCTTAGTCCAGTTCTTCTGTTACCTTATTGAGGCAGACTTCAGTGAAGTTCTTTGTTAAATTATCAAAACCCATAAGAGGAGGTTCAATAGCTATCTTCCTCTTAATCTGAGAAATAGGAACATCCAAAATCTGAATTTGACACAACTCTATCTTCAAAGAGCATATGCATTGTGAACCACTCATTCAATGAAGAAGAATAACTTTTTCAAATAGTCACAAATTTCTTCTATCCCAAAGTGCCCAAGTACTAGCAAGAAACAAAATATGCACGAGGTGAACTCTTTGGAGACCCTTACGTGATTTCCTTTCCCACACTTACTTTATAGCAACAAATAACATCCCACAGACCATTCTTGTTCTCACATGCAACAAAATATATCCGACATTCATTTTCATTAAATGTGACTCCTTCAATGTGTCGAAAATTGCCGCATAACTATGGTTATCTAATAAGTTTTTCCAATCATGTCTTTTTTCTAGATGGATAAAAGTTGGATGAACGAGCCCGATAGACTTACATCACCTGCATACGCTGAAGGGGTTAACTCTTTTCTCACACAAGCTCGGAACCATGCTTGTGGAAGGGATCATATCCGATGTCCATGTCGTACATGCCTTAACAATCGGTGGTTGCCTATGTTTGAGGTGGAAACTCATTTGTATATGAAAGGGATCAGTCCAAATTACACCCAATGGGTATTTCATGGAGAGGAGGAGACATTTAATGACAGTGATGACGATATTCAGGACGATGTTATACTAGAAGATGACTACATTGATGACATGCAACAGATGTTGGATGACATTTGGGCAGGCACCTTTGTTGATGTGCCCCAAGACAACACTACTCCACCAAATAGGCCACCAATACCTGAAGCCACACAAGCGTCATCTTTTGACCAACTATTAGAAGATGCTCGACGTCCTCTTTTCGATGGGTGTACAAAATTTTCAAAGCTGTCATTCATTGTGAAGTTGTTACACATCAAATCAATCGGTGGATGGTCAATTAAGACATTTGACATGCTCCTTAACCTGTTGAGGTCTGCCTTCCCAAATGCGCTCTTGCCACAATCTTATGAGGAGTCAAGGTCTTTGGAGCGCGGTTTGGGTTTCAAGTACAACAAAATACACGCATGCGTCAACGACTGCATCTTATTTTGGAAAGAGAATGCAGCTCTTAATGAATGCCCTGTATGTAAGGCTTCGAGGTGGATGCCAAATACACACGGGTCACGAGTCATACCTCAAAAAGTTTTGCGACATTTTCCTTTGAAACCGAGATTGCAACGTCTCTTTATGTCTGCAAAGATAGCAGGTGATATGAGATGGCATAAGGAACAACGGGCGATACAAGATACCAGTATGAGACATCCGGCCGACTCTGAGTCCTGGAAGAAATTTGATGAACAACATAGTTGGTTCGATGCGGATCCTCATAATGTTAGGCTCGGTCTGTCAAGTGACGGCTTCACTCCCTTCAACAATTTGGCTAAACCTCATAGCATTTGGCCAGTGATCCTTGTTCCATATAATTTGCCGCCGTGGTCATGCATGAAAGACCAGTTCTTCATGACATCGCTGATTATTCCTGGCCCAAAGTCACCAGGGAATGACATCGATGTTTACTTGCAGCCGTTGATTGATGAACTGCTTGAATTTTGGGAACATGGGGTACCGACATATGATGCCTTGACTAGGGAAACATTTATGTTGCATGCTGCCTTATTGTGGACAATTAGTGACTTTCCTGCCTACGAAAATCTCTCTGGCTGGTCAACAAAGGGAAAATTGGCTTGTCCAGCTTGCAATTCTGACACAGATTCCAATTGGTTGAAATATGGCAGAAAACATTGTTATATGGGACACCGACGTTTCCTACCGACAGATCACATGTGGAGATCGAGAAAAGGGTTGTTCAACGGTGAAGAAGAACGTCGCATGCCACCGAGGGATCTAGGAGGAGACGATGTTCAAACTCAATTGCATATGATTGGGGATGTTCAGTTTGGTAAATCTTGTAGGAAGAGAAAACGCACTGCTGAAGAGCTAAATTGGACAAAGTGTAGCATATTCTTCAAGTTACCTTATTGGTCAACACTTAGACTTCGGCATAATTTAGATGTAATGCATATTGAGAAGAATATTGCCGATAGCATTTTATTCACTTTAATGAACATTCCAGGAAAAACTAAGGATAATATCAATTCACGGCGTGACTTGGAGATTTTGGGTTACAAAAAAGACTTACATTTGAGGCGTGAAGGTGATCATGTAACAATGCCACATGCACTTTACACATTACACGGAAATGAAAGGAATAAATTATGTGAGTGGCTGGCCGATATCAAATTTCCAGATGGATTCGCTTCCAATATCTCGAAATGTGTTTCTCGACGTGATTGTAAAATCTCAGGGTTGAAAAGCCACGATTGTCATGTTTTCCTTCAAAGATTACTCCCCATTGCTGTTGGGGGGTACTTAAGAAGTGACATTGCTCTGGCATTGACTGAACTTAGCACTTTTTTCAAAGAGTTGTGCGCTCGAACTCTAGATGTGAATCGTCTATTCCAGCTCCAAACGGATATTGTCACTATTCTATGCAAACTAGAGATGATATTTCCTCCATCTTTTTTCGATATCATGGTCCACCTAGCCGTCCATTTACCTCGTGAGGCTATTCTTGGGGGTCCAGTACAATATAGATGGATGTATCCATTTGAGAGGTATCTCGGCAAATTCAAACGGTATGTTAAGAATAAAGCCCGCCCAGAAGGTTCAATAGCCGAGGCTTACATTCACATCGAATGCCTGACATTTTGCTCCATGTACCTCCAAGATGTTGAGACGAAGTTTAATCGAGCGGATCGCAATGTTGATGCTGACGAAGAGGAAACTATAGATGGATTCAAAATTTTCAACCAGAAAGTTCGCCCCTTGGGTGCTTGTTCTAATGTGCAATTAGAACAAAAACTCTTTAGAGCAGCAATCTGGTACGTGCTTAACAATTGTGCGGAGATTAGACCCTATAAAGAGTAAGCATCAACGACTTTACTTATACATATACACTTCCATTCGAACTTAACAAGTCCCTATCATCCCTCACTAGCTAACTTGAATATATTGCTTGGCGATTCTGTGATCCAAATGCAGGGAGCACTACGAGAAATGTAGGGTACAACACCCTACTTGCATCGATCGCACGCATCAAAATGAGTTTCCAGATTGGTTCAAGCAACGTGTAAGTTCCTCTCCATCCCTATCTACTTTAAATATCATAGCTTTTGTTATGCTTTGGAATGACGAAAATATATGTTGTGATTTTTCACCAATTTTGGTGTAGATCCAGGAACAACGTATCTCCAATCCACTTGATGTGTCCGCTGATCTGTATGTGTTAGCCTGCGGGCCTGACCGTTGGGCTGCATCATATGCTGCTTGCATTATAAATGGAAAAAGGTTTCATACAAAGCAGCGTGAGCTTCGCCGGCGTACACAGAATTCTGGGGTGTTGGTAACTGGTGACGAGGCTACAAATAACCTAGATTTCTACGGTGTTGTTAACAATATTGTAGAGTTACGCTACATGGAATGGCGTCGGGTGTACCTATTTGAATGTGATTGGTTTAACGTTGGTGATCGAAAACAAGGGGTGCGGGTGGATGACCATATGATTAGTGTCAACATGAACATGACTTGGTACAAGGATGAACCATTTGTACTAGCGAGTCAAGCTTCTCAGTGTTTCTACATTAGAGATTTAAGGGCGAAAGGGAATTGGGGTGTTGTACAGAACTATACAAATAGGAATGTATACAACATTCCTCTAGTGCCGAGGGTTCTAGAATATATTGATGGTGAATCAAGTGATGATGATGCCGTTCAAGAAGATGAGTCATCATATTATTATGCATTAGTGCAGTGCGATGCATGTCCAGTGTCAACCCCACTGAGTAGGACTGATATACTACCTAGCCATATTGATGCACGAGCTGTCATGGATCAGGATGGTTAAGGCATAGATTCAACTGACTTTATCAATGACGACATTATTGCTTCTGGTTCTAGAGATGCATATGGTGATGAGGAATATTCAGATGAGGGGGACCTATCCACAGAGGAAGAGTCCATATCAAATTTATAATTACAGCCAAAAAAGAGATCACCGGGTTTGAGGGTAACACAATAGATGAACTCCTTGAAATTTAGTTGTGGACATAGGCAGTTAGTTATTATATCGTATGAAATTCTTGCTTTTATCATATCATATTATTATAAAAGTATGAAATTCTTGCTTTTATTTATTTAAACCAACATATTTATTATTGATGAATGGGCTGGACTAATATACTCAAGATAGCATTTATGTGTTCATATATATAAAGGGATAAGTATAACTGACCGTTTATTTATTTTCCTCTAAACTTGTTTGACTTCTGATATGTATGATATTGTTCTTTTTCAGGTGAGGGGAAATCAGGACATACCATACTTGTAGGCGGTACGCTATGTCGACACGTCATCGCAATTTCAGCATGAGTAGCAATTTCAAATATCAAGGTATATAATTTGATAATTTTGGTTATTTTTCTATTTATGTTATGCTCGTATGTTTGATGTAATTCTGAGTATGTCTGATTTTTCCGACTTCTTCGTGGCATTAGTCTCTCATATAGTTTTAGTACAACAGTTCATCAAAAGAAAGAGGAGCTAAAATGCAGAAATATAGGAACACACACATAGGAGAGATTACAAATTGGTTGGTATAGAGAATTGATTTATATTGGTATGTCACCTCTAAAGCTAATGCTCCTCTAATAAACAATGAGAGAGAAATACATGCATGACAATGAAAACACAAAAACAATTATCACTTGCATGAACAACTAGTAAAAATGTCGACTGAATGAACAAATGCCACTTGCAAGCACATAGGTGTCCACCTACACACACAAACAACCACCTAATTCACTGACAGCCACCTGCACATAATCAGATAGTGTAGGTGTAGATTAGTGAGAGCACAAAACGAGAGCAGAAAAGAAACATATGTATAAAACTTAAAACAGAGCATATCATAAAACATGGGGAAAAGTCCTAACTATGAACACCATTGACTCTTATCATGTGAGAAGGCTAAATCCAGGCTAAACAATAATAATTACCTTCAATCCTAAGAAACGTATCTATTATATATGAACGCCATTGACTATATATAGTGAGGCCTGTTCTAGAGCATTGAACAGTCCTGATTCAAATTAAAACTCATTTTCCAATAAATTGCATGTCTCAAGATGATTTGAAGGATTCCATTAGTCAAAAGAAATGAAGATTTACAAATAAATGTTACTATACTGACTACTTCAATAAGTTCTTGATAGTTCAATGATATGTGTGTGAGGAGGAGCAGGGACTGTTATTAGTGGAGAGAACAAACTTCATGATAACCCCAAAACTGAATACGTCCGATCTGTTGAGATAGGAAGAAACAAAATTTTTTTAGTAGCAGCCCAAGTTCTTGGTTTGTATAATATGATGACTATCTCTGCTTTCTGGGTTTTTGTAGATTACTTTTCATTTGAAGGTTCATTTCGGAGGACTTTAGGAGCCATCCACTGAGGCTGCACCAAGATGTAGAATTTCATCAACAAGAAATAGGGAGGTTTGAATCATTTAAACGTTAATGAAAATCACAAGGGGAAGGATTTGAACATTTTCATCTTTTTAGTGTGCTATAGGAAACAAATCATAGTTTAAGTAGATAAGAAAATGCACTTAAACAGTTTGCTCCCCTTCTGCACATAGCTAATTCTAGAAGGGCATTTATCTTGGCATTTTTTAAAAATCTTTGTTGACTGCTGCAATTTTTTTGTAGTCATTGACTTTAACTAAAGTTCCTTAGATTGGATACATTGAGTTCAGTAGTGATGATGATGAACAAGGTGGAGTTGTGGTACAGCCGTAATTTTGCAATACTTGTATGATCAATTGGAGTTCTATAAGAATATGTTCGAAACACGCCTTCTTGAAGTTAGAAGGTTGGAAGAAAGCAGAAATTGAGATCCAGCACTTTGAAATAGTACAATCAATGCTGTGGAAGGATATCACATGGTAAAAGTTTTTCCTATGAGAAATAAACTCAGTATTATGTCCTCATGTAAAGCAGTATATTACAAGTGGATAAGTTCTTGTCAGGAAAGAATTACTACAACTAAATATTATTTTCCTCTGTTTTGTGTTTGAACCCACAAAGTAGCTCGAACATCAGAAATAGTGGTGCTTCCAAATAACTGAACAACAGCAGTGATCTCATATGCAAGCTTTCGCTGTACCCTACCAGTGATTTCATGCTGAATCCCATTCGAGCTTTGACTGCGTTCTGTAGCAGAAGCAAAGAACTTGCCATTCAACGGAAGCACCTTCCCATCAGCCATGGAGTCATGTAGAAGAATCTTGCAGCCTCTACCAGACCAATTATTAAGGCCATCTTCATACTGAGGGTTCAGTATGATGTTTTCATCTCCATCAGCAAAACACCATCTGTTTATTTCCTTTAAGAGAAAATAGACATAGTTCCAGTGGAAGTGTTAAAATGATGAAGTGAAAATGATTAAATTTATACAAGAAACTAAAGTGCAATTTAGGATGTACTCCAAATCGCTAGTTACAGCCAATTGCCTTCATTTAATGAAGGCAAACTCAAGCAGTTTAGATCACATAATGGGCAGATTTAGGGGTTATGTCCTGTCTATTTAGGGTCCATGATATGAATGGTTTGGGGTCATAAAAAGATTAGTAAACGTTATGGCTGAACATGGATTGTTTGGTCAAAGATAAATAGGGAGAAAACAAATTTTTTTTTTTTTTTTTGAGAAACTTGGAATTTTACTACCTTCCCACAAATAAATAGCTAGTGGTTTCATTTGGGTACTCCAGTTTCAGTGTTGCTTGGACTCCAGTGGATCATTGAAAAGCACCCAAAACATGAACAATAGCAGAGACTGTGTAAGTAGAACCAGGGGATACTTTGCTTGTGATATCTTGTTCCAGGCCTTGCCAGCATTCTGTGTGATTTGAAACAACGGCATAACTTCCTCCTGAGTTTGCTGTCACGCCTTCAAGATGACCACACTCCCCTGATGCAACATACCCATGATAGCCATTGGGATGCCATAATTGCAACCCTCCAGAAAAATCATGATTCAAGATTATGTTGACAGCAGCACTTCTCCGTGAAACAAAAGGTAAGGTGACAGTTCAAAATTGGTCTATCCATTAGATGAGAATAGATAATAAGAGATGGATTATTCAATGAATTTTTCACTAGTTCAACAACCAAAAATAACTCCATATTTAAACTCCTTTGCCATTGAATAGGATTGTGCTGTAAACATGAGAGAGCTAGGATAGCACTGCAGGACTTAATTTTATAAATTGAGTTGTATCCTGAGTTATCTCCTTATGATCATCAATATATTCACTCGTTGATTTGAATTTGAGATTTCCATGAAAGCTGAACAAAAAAGGAATTAGAAAAAAAAAAGAAAAAAAAAAGAAAAACCCATTTTGAGAAATGAAATTAAAAACAGTAAAAAAATCCATGAAAACCCAATTACTGATGGGATCAACCCCAAACTGACCGTCCATAAGAACAAGCAAACAACCAAATAAAGTTTGTCGAAAAATAATATAACAAGAATTCTCCACACAAGAATGCTGAGATTCTGAACACCCGATATCAAATCTTCAACATAACAGGGGTTCTCTTCTCCACACATAAGCGCCAAATTGAGTTGAAAGGTGAAATCGTTGTTGTGAATTGAATGCAGTATGATAAACTAAACTGAAAATAGCAGACATCGAGTTTGAGTTAAAAAGAACTAGTAATAAGTTGAAGGCAGAGGTCTATACTTGGATGAAAGTAAAAGGCGGAGAGTGATTTTCGAGCTACAAGTAGTGTAATTCCTATAGGCAGAGGACTACTTTGAGTTAAACAAGTAGTAGCATCTTTCTCCCCTATCATATCCCTTGACCAAATCACATATAAAATAAAATTTCTATCTCTTTTTTATATTATTCTCATGTTATTCAATCACTTTCTACAGTTCAATGCTATATAATTTAGTCCAAGTTCCTGTGTGGAACTCAAAACATGCTCCTAAATCCATAATGCATAGGTATTTGAAGTAGTTATTTTGTTTTCTAATTTATTATTCTTTCTCATCCTCCGATGCAGTTGATAATACAATTAGGCTGATTGGTGCTGGTGCCTTTTCTTTTCATCCAACCTTGGAGTGGATTTTTGTTGGTGATAGAAAGGGTACTCTTTTGGCATGGGATGTATCAACTGAGAGACCAAATATGATAGGAATGTAAGTTTTATGTGTGATAGACCAAATTGCTGACGAATTTAAAGCTTTGGGTTCTGACACAAGTGTGAAGTGTGCTACGGTGAGACAGTTGGATCTTTTGAATTTCATTCCTTAAATAGAGTAAAGATAGTTTATTATACAAGTCAATGGTAAATTGATAATGACAGTTTTTTTTTTTTTGGTTTCGACTGGATTTGTTAAAATATTTGAAAACATTTATAGGCATAAAATCAACTTAGCTCAACTACATCATATATATCATATTAATAGAAAATAAATTTTAAGGTAAGATGGTGTGGTGGAGTGATGTAGTGTTCAACCAAACTTTTCTAAGAAGAAGAATAAGAAGCAAGTAACTTGGTTGTATTTTTGTGTCAAAGGTCGATTGTAAATATATTAAAGATTGCATAAGTAGTCAATACATAGAAAGAACTAACATACAGGATTGGGACTCAAAGGTATAAGGGCATTATAAGCAACCCAACAAACAAAAGAGCACACTAAACAAAAATAACAAAAGGCATCTTTGCTCTGCCAGGTCATCCGCCATCCCATCAGCAATCATCCTCACATGCTTGATTGTCACTTGGAGAGACAACACTGAAGACTTAATTTATACAAGTTAGAAATGGGATTGTACACTTGTGGAGGAAACCCAAGAGATCACATTCGAAGAATCACTTTCCACTATAAGCTTGCCATGAAAGAACCTTTGGAACCAAAGTATGTTCCTTTTTGTGGTAAGTTGCTTTCGATTATTATAGGTTGCAGATGGAGTGGAATTGGATGGGAATGGAACCAAAATCAAACTGCATGCTCTTTTGATCTAATGAATTAAATGAGTAGGTTTAGTTTCTATTTTTGCGATATGTAGACTTGTTATTTCTTATGGTTTCTGTGCTTTTGAAAATTGAACAAATCATCCTTGTTTTGTACCAGAGAATGTGGTTATCCTAACATTGAAAATGTGGTGTAAGCTTTCACTACAATGATGGAAAGAAGTGAGAAGAAGGGAGTTTGAAGAGAAAAGAGCCATTAGGGAGAAACTTGAATTTTGTCCAGTAATAACACAGTTGTATCTAGTACTTGAAGTTTTTGTGTGATTCTTATTCAGGGATAACACACACATATATTACTTGATGGATATTCACAACCCTAAGATTTGATTGCATGTAATTAACCTTTATCACGGGGCCATTGAAATACATATACACACTCATATATATAGTTTACATGATAATCTATGGAATATGATATTCCCTTGTTGATTGAACTGACAACATTCAGTGGATCGCAAAAAAAGTTAGATATCTGAAGGATCATGAGGTTGTCATCCCTGTTGGTTGACTAGGCTGGCTCTCTATACGTCATAGCATTTGTAAATGTGGATTTGCATCACAGCATTTTTCCCATTCCTTTTTTAAACTATTCTCTTATTGTTTTGTATGCATTTAAATAAATAATTTATAGATGCACTGTTGTTGTTTTCTTTTTGTCCATCCAAAGTATGATGTAGTTTTTGTCAAATAAGACTTTAATATGTGCTTGCCACTGAACAAGACTCATCTATTTTGCAGCTCATTGGGGATTGGACATGATTAATCAAACAATAGCCCTCGCAAAGCGGCCTCATATTGTGGTAATTCTTTAAGTAAAAGAGTTATGGTGTTCAATTGCTAACTCTTATGCACAAAAAGAGAACCCTACCAGAATCTATTAACTGACATGAGACCTTGCACAATTAAGACAAGGGGGATATGTCCTCAGGGGACCAATATGCTATATTCCAACGCATATTGAGAGAGCTTGAGTTGTATAAGCACGTGCCTAAGGGTCAAGAGAAAGCAGTGGAATATCAGCGTATTAATTAATCAGTATATTTGAATTTATGAATCAGTATATTTATTTTACTCCAAGCTTAATGTAGGGTCGCCATGTCACATCCTTGTTTATGTATGACCTAGAGGTATGGATATTATTCCCTTTTGACTCCCTTGCTAAATTAGCACCACCTGTCAACATATTTGTATGCCTAGTATACACTTCTTTAGGCAATGAACTGCCCTATCTTTCCCAGCCAAATGGTGTATAGGTGAAATGCTTATATACACCTTCATTTTTACCATTATGATCGTCTTACTCTGAGTGGCCTCTGTATACTTATGTATGTGTGTGTGAGTTGCTTTCTACTTTTTGATGTGTTTGTGTGGAAATTCATGGATGTATGTTGTGCTTTTCTTGAAGGTGAGGGGAAGCTGATCTGACTCTTTTCTAGTGGAAAGTGAAATGGCATCGAAAATTAGTTGGACCCTCTTTTGAATCTTTCTCATTTGGCATGTTAAAGGGAGAGGAAAACTGGTTCCTACATTTTCCTGGTTTTTCCTATTTGAGGAGAAAACCAAACCTTTTTCAAAATTGTCCCAACCTTTTATAATGTAGCCCTCCATATTCTTATCTTAACATCTAACATATGGGTAAATTGTCCATTGCAACAAGAATAAAAATTTTCATTAGATTGATCATAATATGAAAAGAAAAGAAAATAGAAAATGAAGTTCATCACCAAGGAAAGGGGTTTGAATTACAGAAAGTGGACAACCATAGCAAAGTACCCCATTGCAATAAAAAAAACGAAGAAGGATGACCTGACATAGTAGAACTCACACAGAAAGTGGACTGCAAATAGTAAAACATTTTTCTATCAGTCTGTCTGACTCTCCTCCACAAAGATTTGTAATCTTGTTCATTGAATTATAAATAGGGAGAATCCAGCTTAAATTTTCAATGGCAGAAAAGTCTTGCTGGGCTTAAATTTTCAAATGACAAACTTTCCCTTGATAATGCACCCAAAAGCTTAAAATCCTTCCCCTGATACTAAGTTCCTCAGATAATACAACCAAAAGCTTAAAATCCTTCCCCAGATATTACTTTCCTTAGATAATACACCCATACTCTTAAAATCCTTCCCCTGATATTACATCCAAGAGCCCAAAACATGTGGGTCTTGGGTGCTAACGTGCCGATCACAAGGCAAGTGTACCCACCCCTTTTCCTTACCTTTGATCAAAGTGCCTCACCAGCCATGCTGTAAGTTTATGGCCACAGCAGAGGCAATAATTTTGCCGGTTGAGTCTGGATCCCCCCCAGATGTCTCACTCACACTTTCTTTGATTAGTAACACATATTATTATGTCAGTTACATTATCAATCACATGGTCAACCTTACACCGGAATCAATTTTTATTAGAATTAAAATCCAAGGGCATTTTTATGTTCAGATTTTTAATAAATGGGCCTAATGTAGAGTCCCACTTCCCCAAGAGGTTCAAAACTCTTGCTGGCTGTTGGTCAGAGTATGTTTCTTATTCATCAACTCCTTTTTGTTTAGGACTCTATTGTTGCCTTTGATTTTGGACCATCCAAACAGCAATCTAAAAGTAGCAAAACAGCAGGGAAAATCACACTGCTCTAACCTTTCAATAATCTAGATCAGTCAAATATATACCTTAGAATATCTGATAAGAGTAGAATTTAGTGTCAGATTATTCACATTATAACATCGATTAGAAAAGAAGAAATTAAAAGTGAATCAAGTGGTTTGGTTCCTGTTGATGAATCCCATGATCAAGGAGACAGGTTTTTCTTGGCCCCCAAAGATTGATTTTTTTTTATAGTCTCATTTCAAGGAGACAGTTTGTGCTTTATTGAGCTCAAGTTTTGAAGCTTGAAATGAGTTTGAGTTTGATTCCAAGCCAAGCTTGAGCTTCAAAATTTGAGGATGAACCGATCGAGCTTGAGAAAAGTGAAGCTTTTGGCCCTTTATGGTTCTCTCGGGCTTCAGATGCATCAGTATCCTTGTGTTCTTTGATTTCTATATCTCTAGCTTGTTTCAATATATATATTTTTTTCGAATCTTGCAATATCGTTAAGGTTCTTTGTTTTATTTTTCATTCATTATCACTGCTGTATGCTTGCTACATAGCCATTATGTTTCTGGGTTGTCTCTTATTAATTTAGGCATGCAGTGCAGTTCTCGGACTAGTTTCCAAACACATAATGAAAATTTTTATTTTCCTTATTTTTAAATTAGTTTATGTTATATTTCTTTTATCCTCCAGGACTGCACAATCCGATCCTGTGATTTTGGTACTGAGCAGACTTCTGTGTTACATTCACCGGAAAGGAAGATGGAACCAATTTCATCTGATATGGAAGTCCATCTTGCACTGACTCCCCTCCAACCCGTTGTGTTTTTTTATTTTCACAAACGGATGAGTGTGACAGGTTCCCTTGTTTTCTTCTTAATTTTTATTTGCTCATAAAGTATATGATGAAAATTACTTTTACGTGCTCTCTCTCTCTCTCTCTCTCTCTCAAATTCCAAGGACCTGAAAAGAGGGCCGAGTCTATCTGAAAGAATGGGGACTGTGTACGTTGTGCTCTGGGTTATGGTCACTCTAGAGTACCACATTAGTGAATGCATGAGAATTTAGAACATGCCTCTCTCTCTCTCTCTATATATATATATATATCTATCTATCTATATATATAAAGTTTTCTTCTGAATCTAAGACCCACCTTCTTCTTTTAAAAGACATCACACTTCCTAGGACTGATAGTCTCAAATTCCTCATTGGTTTCAAGGTTTTTGGGATACAAGTTACCATTGATCGATCTTTTATAGTCAATAATTTGCACGTATGTATAAGATGTTCTAATTTCAAGTACCGGTAACTGGTAACTTGTATGTGCAGTACATTTGCAAATTTTTTATTCTTATAGGTGCAGTACATGCAATTAGCTTATTTGAGCTATGCAGCTCACATAGACATTTTTCATTTCATTCTTATGTCAGGCATCTCAAGCATGGATGTAGTGGGTTATGCAGAAGAGAAAAGCTCTTGATCAGCGGGGTGAGGTGGCCATGCATTCAAGATTGGGCTGAGTAGCAGCAGCGTGACTTGTACACCAGATTTTACCGCCTTCATTTTAATGATAATAGACTCCTTAAATCTTTTTATGGCCACGCAACAGTGATGTGTGGCTTATTTAATAGTAGCCCGGTTTGTACTTGATATGAATATAATGCACCGCCACATTGTATAAATACATGAGTTTGGATGAATTGACGTTTGAATAGATTAATGAATTTCTATGTGTTAATAGAAACAGAGATTAACCATACAGTGTTTAATTGGCAGATGTGACAATGAATGTGATGTGGGGAAAAAAATACACTGAAAACACCAATTACGGTGATTTAATTTGGGTCATATGCTAAAACAGTTTTCCGGCGATACATAGTCGCTGCAATTGAGTTTTAGCAACGAAATATCTTTTGCGACGAGTTAACTAAATGCTGGGAAAACTTAATTACATCGATTATAAACTTTGGTCGCTAGAGAGTGGGAGTTGTAAAATAGCTTTTCCAGCTAGAAATAGTTGTTGCAATCGATTTTTACCAACGAAATAATTTTTGCGACGAGTTAACTAAACGCTGGAAAAACATAATTGCAGCGATTATAAATTTTGGTCGCAAAAGATTGGCAGTTGTAAAATAGCTTTTGCAGCGATAAATAGTTGTTGCAATTGAGGATTACCAGCGAAATACCTTTTGCGATGAATTAATTAAATGCTGGGAAAACTTAATTGCAGCGATTATAAATTTTGGTCGCTAGGGATTAGGAGTTGGTAAAATAGTTTTTCCGGCGATAAATAGTTGCTGCAATTGATGATTACCAGCGAAATACCTTTTGCGATGAATTAATTAAACGCTGGGAAAACTTAATTGCAGCGATTATAAATTTTGGTCGCTAGAGATTAGAGTTGGTAAAATAGTTTTTCCGGCGATAAATAGTTGCTGCAATTGAGGGTTACCGGCGAAATACCTTTTGCGATGAATTAATTAAACGCTGGGAAAACTTAATTGCAGTGATTATAAATTTTGGTCGCTATAGATTAGGAGTTGGCAAAATAGTTTTTTCGGCGATAAATGGTCGCCGCAATTGAGGATTACCAGCGAAATACTATTTGCGACGCATATATTAATTGATGGGAAAACTAAATTTCATTACCTTTTCCGGCGATTAATAATCGCTGCAATTAAATTTTGCTCGTTGCAAATAACCATTTCCAACGACTAATAATTGAAATCTAAATGCTCTTTTGCGGCGTTTTTCACTACTAATAGCGACGAAAAAAAATGCCGCAAAAAGTACTGGTTTTCGCGGCGATTTTCCGTTTGCGCCGTTTAAAAGTATAAGTGAAGGATTAACTGCGGCAACTTTGCGGCGATGTTATAATCGTCGCAAAAGAGATTTCGCTGCGATTTTGGTAGTTTTTAGCGGCGAAAATGTGCGCCGCGAAAAGTCATTTTTCTTGTAGTGCCTGTTAGGAATTTTGTATTTGCAATTTGATGGATGCATTTTCACTTTAGCATCATTTGAATTTTCACACTTGCATGGATTTAGAAAACCTTGAAATCTGGTTTTATTCATGCATTGCTTTTAAGATTTGTAAAAGTATTTGTTTTATGCATGTTTTGGTTCTAATCTTGGATGCAATGGTTTTAGAATCCAAAATCTTTTGAAAACCTATTTCCTTGTGCATTATATTTGAAAAATCATCTTGAGATTTTAGGTTTGAACCTTGCATACATTCATCACTTTCAGAATCATCTTTGTATGCATTTTCATATGAAAAGAGTTTTAGAAATCAAGCTAGCCTTTGGTTTAAAGTTTCGAATCTTTTTAGGCTTTGTGTGTTTCATGTTTTTAAACACCTTAGATTGATTTAAAACTTGTTACCAAGCTTGATTTAGTGGCCCAGAAAATCCCCCAAAGAAATACCTTCAATTATGGAAAATATGGATTTTTTGGTCCCAGGGCAGTCATCCGGCAGTGTCGCCGGTCGACCGAGACCTGTATCTCGGTCGACCGAGACAACTGCAGGCAGACTGCACCCTGGGCGCCCCAACGGTCATTTTTCTGACCGTTGTGTGATCCCGGTCGACCGAGGCCTCTTTGCAGGTCGACCGAGGACTAGCCGTTGGACTGTTTTTCACTATAAAGTCCATTCATTTCCAACCTTCTTTGAGGCTTGAACCATGAACTTTTGAGACCACATTGGAGCCAAAGAAAGGGGAAGAAGTTGGAAAGGCTAGAGGCCAATTTGGAAATCAAATACATGAGTTTTTAAAAAGGTACACTTTACTTGTATTTTGATTTTCATTAAAATGAAATCCATGCATGCTTAAATCTTTGTATTTTCACTTATGCATGATTTCTAGAGTAGTGTTGCAAACTCAATATCATCTTTGGTAAATTAGTTTGGTTTGCAAACTCTCTTATTCTAATCACATGTGTTCTTAGACTTTAACATTCATACAACTTGTTTGTTTCATTTCTTCAAAGTTGTTTGAATCTTTTATGTGATTAGTTTTATCTTCAATCATCATTTTATAAGCTTTGATTTTAAAATGCATCATGCATTCATTTAAGAGCTTCATTGTTGAAATTGATTGAAGAATAGCATTCATACACTTGTGCACACACTTTAGCTTGTTTTAGTGTATGTTTGTAATTTGAATTACACTTTCATATTAGCCTATGTAGAGGCAATTTAATTGTGCTTAAATTGTATCTCTTAGAGTGATCTTTTGTGAAGACACTTTCTTAGAGAAATCTTTATTTGTAAAGGTTATTGCTTAGTCTAAGAAAAGCATCTTGTAAAGGTTTATTGCTTAGCCTAAGAAAAGCATTTTGTAAAGGTTATTGCTTAGCCTAGAAAAGCACATTGAGAGGTTGTTGTTTAGCCTAGAAAAACAACATTGTAAGGGTTATTGCTTAGCCTAGTAAAAAGCATAAATAGTGGAAATCCGGTGGGGTGATTGGATCACAAGCCGGTAGTGGACGTAGGCATTGAGGCCGAACCACTATAAACCTTGGTGTTGTGGTGCATGCTTTTGTGGTGATTGTTTATTTTAGCTTCCGCATATTGTTTGATTAATCATCACATATGACTAGTCATTGTTAAGGATTAAAATTTGTCTTAATTTGTCATAATTGTAGCACACCCTATTCACCCCCCCCCCCCCCCCCCACCTCTAGGGTTAGGATCCCAAGGACATTCAATACCCTCATCCCAATTAGGGACCACAGGAGATCAATATTCCATCCCACTTTTAGAATACAAACAAGAAAGGGAGTAAGAAAGTCTTCAAACATACACTCTTGATGGCTAGTCTTTAAAGATACCCTCTTGATGGCTTCTTGAAAGGGAAGAAGGAAGCTCTCACAGTTATGTAGAAGTGCTTCTCTAGCTCAACAAATTAGAGGAGGTGGACCCCTAACTAAAAACTCAGGCAAGGGTATTCTCATAATCTATTAAATAAAGAGCCAGCAATTTAAAAGAGGCCACATATCCCTTCAACTGGTGCACCCTGAGACCAGGGGTGGCTCTAGGAATTCAAGTTAGTGGGGACAACAATAGACATATCTTCCACAATTCGAATAAATTTATTTTCTCCTTTATAAACATTTGTTATCTATTTTCGATAATTCGACAAACATAATATAAAATTCTCAAATAATCTATTTTCTAAAATCTGACAAAGATAATATTGAATTCTCAAACAAAAATAAATAAAAAATTTAATACATTATTACTAATAGCTCTTAATCCAAAAATAAAATTCAAATATATAAACTCCTAATAGCTATGGACGGACAAACCTAAGGGCAAAGGAGATATTAAATTTGACATATACACTAATGTATATGCACATACATTTAGTGCATAGTAGAGGGGGGAAATCAATTAATAGCAAAAATCAATGGTTCATCTTTGTTTGAAATACTATATCTAGGAGGCCAGGACAAGATAAAGTAGTACTGTAGTAGTCTACTCTCTTGACACAATAAGGCACCACTGCAATCACGGCACAAAAGAAAAATGTTAGATACAAGTACTTAATAAAAGGACAAAAATATAATAAAAAATTAAGGGCTTGAAAAGGGTTAAACTTTTGCAAGAGAGAACATGTCAACAACAACAAGTGACTATTGGAGGACTTGAAATGGTTACTTTTAAATTGAGTGGGATCAAAAAAGAATTTTTAATATTATTTCATATCTCAGTGGGGTCAATTGACCCCACTATGGACCAAGTAGCACCGCTCTTGCCTGAGACAATGGGATCTTTGGGCCACTTTTAAGGCTTCAGTCTCCCTTGAACTCTCTTACATCTTTATTTATCAACATTTAAATATGTTTAGAGGCCTGGGTTGCATTTGGCGTGCCATTCAGATGTTTCCATATTTTCACGAGATGAGGCTGTAAAAAATAATGTAAATCACTGTTTCCAATTTTGTTCTCACAGGAAGGGATTCCCAAATCTTAACATGCTGGCATAAGAAAGTTGGAATGCATTTTTTTTTTTTTTTTTTTTTTTTGTTAAAAGCTTCTTGGTACAGTGGTTTCCTACTTATTTCTTATCTCTTGTCCTTTAGCGAAGATCATTTAAAGACTTCAAATCCTCTCACTTATTCTAAAGGTAAGCCCCGTGTTCTAATTTCTAAAGGTTGGTATTAGGTGGTAATTTTTAAAGGTGGGTCCCGTGTCTACAATCACAAAAGAGGTGATCTCACTTTATATTTCTTAAAAGTGGGTTATGTGGTCACAATCACTAAAGGTGAAGCCACATCGTACATCCCATGAATGTAGGCCCTCCTATGAATGTAGGCCCACATTGTGAATGTTATGAATATTACACCATGTTCTAATTTTTTTGATAGTGGTTGCCAAATTTTAATTTTAAAGGTTCGTCATGTATTCACAATAAATAAAAAGATGCCCCTACATTATAATTTCTATAAAGATGAGCCCATATTGCAAATCCCATGTTTGTGCCCCCATGTTCTAATTTATAAGGGTGGGTCATGTGCCCACAATCACAAAAAATATGGTTCCACTTTGTAAAACCTAAATGTGGGTTATCATGTGTCCACAATCACAAAAAATGTGGTTCCACTTTGTAAAACCTAAATGTGGGTCACATGGTCATGATCACAAAAGGTGGACCCACATTGTAGATCCTATGGATGTAGGCCCATATTCTAATTTCTAAAGGTGTGTGCGATGCTGTAACTTCTAAAGGTAGGGTCCATATTTACAATCATAGAAAGGTGGCACCACATCATAATTCCTATAAAGTGGCCCGCATTGTAAATCCTATGAATATGACCCCATGTTCTATTTTTTAAATGTGGGTACCACATTGTGATTTCACAGGAGGGCCCCATATACGACAATAATAGAGTGCCGCAAACAATAAAAGGTGGGTCCTAAATTATAAATCATATGATTCTATTACTTTCGTTCTTTGGAGCAAAACTTTTATAATATTACCAAAAAAGTTTTGTCTAGCATATTCTCAATAGAATAATTTAATATAATATTGTCAAAGAAGTTTTGCGAGGAATAGTTTCGGCACAACCCGATTTCAACACAATCTTATTTGAATATAAAATTAGACGAGATGGATGCCAAACGGACCCTGTAGTGCTCAATTTAGTTGGTTTTCTCTTGAAATAATTTATTTTAGTCGTTTGTAATAACAAGATAGGCCTCGGATTACTAGCCGCACTTAATAAGTGTACACTCATTCACTCAAAATTCATTAAGAATCACTACGAGGTGCGCTTCTAAGTTCTAAGGCTTGTGCCAACTTTCTAAAGTCTTTTAAAGATACTGGGTAACTTGTTCTTCTCTAAATCAAACTTAGAGATAACTATGAGCAAGGGTCAACTCATTCTCAATGGTGCCGAACCCTGGGGCATGTGACTATCAAGGGGTTCCTATCCATTGCAAGATTTGGATTGGGCGATAAATGAGCCCCACCCATAGTTCTCATGGTTTGAACCACGAGAACAGCTCTCAGTCTTCTCACTTGATTATTTTCCTTAGAATGGGACCCTAATTGCTTGATCTTTGATACGTACATATTATTTAATTTCAGTATTATATATTTTATTACAATATTTTTATTTAGGAATTAGTTTTAGGGTAAATTAGCCAAAGGTCCCTAAATACTATCCTTTAAGGCCTCTGATTCACAGGATTTTCGGTTAAAGCCTCTGGTCAATGCGCCTAGACTTATTGCAGGCGGAGGTCCCAAAGTATGCTAGACTAATTTGCCCTTCTAACAATTTGAAGTTATTTCACGCATTTAATCCCTAATTTTAAGCTCCTTAACATGATATTTAATGGCTGATTTGCCCCTTTATACGCATCAAGCTGTCTAACGTATTTTATTTCCTAGTTTTGGATCAAGTTCTGAAATTCAAATGAGATGAAATATATCAAGTTTCAAAATTCAAATGGGAGGGAACAGTTCCAAGCCTCCTAAAGCAATGTACGATTCGTTGCAGATGCACCACTTTCAGAAGCTTTCATGGGTTTTCTTTCCAATCATCTGATAACCATGCCCTAAGATCTGATCATCAGCCTATCTTTTTCCAACCGATCTTTTCCCCACGTCATTGTTGATGAGTTTCTGTGATCATTGCCCCATAAGACATATGAGAAGAATTGCACTAGAACATATCAAAAGTATTGAACTAATCTTTGCCCCACACAAGATCAGTATCATGCGCGCGCGAGAGCTTCTATGATTTTCTGTAGTTTTCTTCCTCACGTAGCTACTATATATCCTTTCTTTTTTCTTTTTATTGTGAGTTTCATCGAAAAGATATATAAGTTTATCTTAGTTTTTTTCAAAAGGTTTTGTTTCAAACTCAAATAAAATTTATTTGAACTTATGGCAAAACTCAGACAAATTTATCTGAGTTTTGCATAATTTTTTTGAGTTTTGTACAAATTTATTTGAATTTGGACTAAATTTATCTGAGTTAGGAACAAATTTATTCGAGCTTGAAAAAAAAATTATTTGAGTTTTGCCCAGTTGCATGTGTAGATTTTCTAGATGATTTGCCCTTCTCAGATAAATTTATCTGAGTTTTGCGCAGTTCCACGTGCAGATTTTCTGGATGATTTCTCCTTTATTGAATCAGTTTTTTTCTTTTCTTTCTCTTATCTGTCGTAATCCTTGATTTCTACAGTAAAAAATCTTCGCGAAATTGACGAGTTTTCTCCCTTTTTTCTCTCCAATTAAAACTCTTAAAGAAATTAGTTTTCCTTTTTTGTATACCGCACAAAGTGTATTAAGAGGGGCACTCTGAACTTTTTAACCATTTAATACTTGAAAAAGGACTTTTGGCTCTACGGAAAAAGAATGTGGACCATTTGCAATAAAAATCAATGTTAAGGGACCTCTGACCAAATGCCCCTTAGTTTTATTAGGATTCTTAATTGTATTTAAAATAGTGTTGTCCAGATTGTATATAAATATGCTTTATGTATGTGGAAAAGTGGAGAGATAGTGGGTTAGTGGGTTGGTGGAGCAGTGGGTTAGTCGTAGAGTAGTTTTAACGGTTATGGAATATGTATAAATATTTGTAGATACCATATGATTGAATATATGAATGAAGAACAATTCAAGGTTTGCTCTTATCTCAAGAGTTATGGTTCTCCTCGAATTGAACCATAGGAGGTCTTTGTCCCCCTCGAAGTTCTTTCCCATTCTAATTTTCTTTTTTATTTTATTTTATTTTGTAAAAGGGTACGTATCAGTTGGTATCAGAGTCATCGGTCCTTACAATGGCTACACCTATGGAGATTTTGCAGTCAATGCACAATGATTTTCAAAGAGGCTTCAAGAAATTGATCGAGGATAATCAACGCATGCAAGAAGGCTTCAACAATCTTAGAAAAAATCTTCAAGAAGAAATTCAAGATGTCAAGAAAGCAAGTCCAGCACAAGAAGAGTCTACTTATTCTGGTAATCTATCCTCGACACGTGCAGAAAAAAGCCAACAGAATATAGTTGATGTACAACTCTTTATACATAAATTTGGCCTAACAATAGTTAACGCAATCAACTTTGATCATGGGAAGCAAATTTCTCCAGTTATATTCTATGGCTCTCATCGCGTGCCTCTAAAACGACCATCTTGTTCGTTGCGATTATTACATGAGATACACATTGATCATGCTCGTGTTTTCAGTTACCAAGATAAAAAAGTTTGTATGCTTGCAGAGTTATTTTCTAACAAAATTTGGAATCCCGGTATATTGGTACAAATAAAACCTTGAGGGCAAGGTTTTTCAAAGGGGAATGGAATGATACATACCTATTATTTAATTTCGGTATTATATATTTTATTAGAATGTTTTATTTAGGAATTAGTTTTATTAGGTTTTTAATTGTATTTAAAATAGTGTTGTTCAGATTGTATGTAAATATGCTTTATGTATGTGGAAGAGTGGAGAGATAGTGGGTTAGTGGGCTAGTGGAAGAGTGGTTTTAACGGTTATGGAATATGTATAAATATTTGTAGATACCATATGGTTGAATATATATATATATGAATGGAGAAAAATTCAAGGCTTTGCTCAGGAGTTGTAGTTCTCCTTGAATTGAATCTTAGGAGGTCTCTATCCCCCTCGAAGTGGACTCTTTCTTTCCTATTCTAATTTTTTTGTTTTGGCTTTATTTTATTATGTAAAAGGGTACTATCAATCTTTGGATTTTTTGCACTTGGGACACTTGAAATATTCCTGATTTCCTTCTTTGGGTTACTAAATTTTTGGTGGGGTGAAGCAATTACTTTGAAGGATTCTAGGATTATGGGCTTCGATCAAAGGTTGGTAAAAAAGTTGCTCAATTTCTGTGAATGGCTTGCTCATACCTTGGTCTTAACCTTTAAACATCAAAATTCTTTTTGATGGTCTACAAAGGGTTGTAGGGTGGCTATTGCATCCCATATTGTTGGAGATTTTCCAATAAATCTCTGAAATCTATTTTTGAATTATTCAATGGAAAATATTTTCTAAAGCAATTGAAATTTCAAATGAAGATTTGGAAAGGAAATTTCCTCTCATTGAAAAATGGCTCATTCACATAATTAGAAGGGCCTTTGAGGAGTCTCAATTGTTTACTCTGAGTGACTGTGGCTATGTTGAATCAGTTGAGTAAGCAAAGTTTTGACTCGATTCACCAAGCCATCAGGTGTGTAGGGTCATTAGCCCATTCATGAGCTAATTGTTTCACCCAAAAAGGTTGACTCATGCAAGGGACCATTGTGAGTGTCTATTTTTAAGAGTCACAAGCCAATTTAAATGAGGGTCAACGTCCTTTTTGATGAAGGATCAAAGCCCATTTAAATGAAAGGTTACCTAGCTATCTTTCGATTAAGGGACACAACCTTTATATGAAGGGTCACCTAAGCCTCTTAAGAGTCTTGGAGAGGTATAAGACAAAAAAAAAAAAAAAAAAAAAAAAAAAAAAACACACACACACTACAACATTTTGCATGGGCATCATGGTGTGCATAAGGCTCATGGCAAAAGTCTTCAAAAGTTCCTGATATAAGGAATGAAAATACATATAAAGCTTTTTCAAAAGATGAACTTTAAAATGTGAGATGTCTTATTTTCAAATAGTCTACTACAACAATCTACTACCTACGTAAAGCAAAAGAACAAAAGGACAAAACATCTTTTCAAAACACATCTTTTGAATTTTTGAAACAACCAAAAACCCAACACTGGATAACAGTTTCACCGAGGAGTTATATTCTCAGACCTCATCACTTCAATGCCCATGAACAACCCCCGACACCTCTATCTAAATTCCCAATATCTGATTTTCAATTGTGAACCAAAACATACTCTTGTATTGCAATCATGTCTAGATCCTTGAGAATGGCAAGATATCAGTAAAAAAAAGTAGTCATTGTCGTCTGGGATAGAAGAATGAAAGGTTTCTTCAAATGCTAATGTTAGTTTGACTGATTTATGCAGGTTTTAGTTTTATTTAAGTAAGAGAATAAAGAAAGGCATTCACGAATGGATGCGTATCAAAATTGATGAGATGCGTCTATTTAAAGAAGGGTTGTTTCTGTTTGAAGAGAAGAAATGAGTACCCACTTTCTTTGGAAGAGGATCCCATATTTGGTCCAAACAAGGAGACCATGTTTAGACCACTCAGGGGGTGCCACATGGGGGGAGAGATGTCAACTCAATGACATCTCATTTCCTCCATAAAAAAAAAAAAAAAAAAAAAATCCCCCATGTGGTACCCCCTGATTGGTCCAAACAGGGGATCTTTTTCCACTTTCTTTTGGTGTCTCTCTTTATGTGACATGAGATGTCAAAGAATTAGAAGCCATTTGCTGATGTGGCCTTATGAGCTTGATTTACACTCAAAATTAACAATCTCTCTGTGTAACTGTTTTACAGCTTTCAAGAGAGAATGTTTTGCTCTCTAATCATTGATGGGTTCTCAGTTGGTTTTCATCTTAGCAACTAGCAACTACCATAGCATATAAATGTGGGGACTTCCAATGCTGACGTCCTCGGTGGCTCCCACTCTAGGAGCAGGTAGCCCTTTTCTGGCGGTAAGTAGCCCTTATCCCTTTTTTTTTTTGGACGGCTCTCCCTCTACTTCAAGTAGCCCTTTCCGTAACTCGAACCTGAGACGTGAATGTCGGCTCTCCCTGATACCAAATGTTATATGGACCTAACCAATACGCCAAAAGCCTTATGACTGATGATGAAATGTGTCAAATTAAATCTTATAATTATTTAGGACGGTAACAGGTGACTCACCTATGAACTGATTTTTGTTTTGATTCCACCAAATGGTTAGTGAAAATCATTTTAATAATAACACTTGAAGTAATCATTCTTCTTCTCCATTTGACTTTTGCCAAAGAAGGGTCTCCAAATCCAACAAGACGATTTTCGATATTTATTTATTTATTTCTTGAACAATAAGGAATGATGGCCATGGGTTAATTTTCAGTATATCTTTTCTACATAGGCCCTTTGATTGTGTGGATCTCATCCGGTGCACTAATTAGTCCTTGATCATTATAAAGTATGTACATTGAATTGATTTGATTTTTTCATTTCCTACATAAAGTGGTATCAAAGCTTCTACTGGTTTGCTCCCATCAGATTCAGATGGCAAACGAGTGCCTCGAAAATCAAAATGACCTAAAACCCCACTTGTAATCTATTTGTGGACTCCTTTTGTGTTTTGTTTTTTTTTTTTTTTGTTTTGGTTAATCTAAATTCTAATTGAAACCATTCATCAGGAGGCTCTTCCCTCATTTGGCGCACATGCCATTGGGGGCATTTGAACATTTTGTAATAACATGGTATTAACTTAGACTATTTTTGACCTCTATGGGCTCTCGAATTCCAGTTTGTTTAGAAAAATTGTGAGAATTTTTATCTGGGAGAATTATGAGAATTCCAAATGCTGTCCCCTAAAGTAGAATTTCAAATGCTCAATCCCTCTCTAGCACTTGGAATGCTCGAATTTTGGGAATTCATAAGGCTAAAACTGTATTTTCATGTGCTTTAGAATTCTAAATTCTTGCAACAAACAGACAGAGCATTTGGAATGCCTAGGGAACATGATGTTACATCATGTCATAAATCACCAACAAGCCCAATTCCTTGTTAGAAATGCCTCTAATCAAACAGGAGGTCAAGGAAGCTTTGAGCTGGATATGATGATGTTTGTTCTCATTTTATTTTTATTGTTTTATTTTTTGGGAAGGTAAGTAAGAATATATGAACTTCAATTAAAATAGGGTAGGGCAGCTCACTATAAAAAAAAAAAAAAAAAAAAAAATTGGAGGATTTGTGAATTTTTTCAGAGGACGAACACGCAATTGTGGTGATTCTCCAACTATGTTGTGCCCTAAAATAATAAATTTCCACAATTTGGGTAATCCTTTTTACGCATTTTGTTTATGGGCCAGGCCCAATAAACAAAACGATCCGAGTTACCATCTCTAAGGGTCTTCCAAGCGTCAAGAATCCTACCTTGAATTGTGCAAACTTACCTTTGCATCTTGGTGCCACAATAGAGTTCTATGCATTAAAAGTAAAAACAAGCAAAACAACAACATTAAGTAAAAACATGCCTACATCCGAGCCTGACGCAAATTCCACTACTGATTCAAAATCCATTCCCAAGCTCAAGTCCAAACCACAGTTTTTTACTGGAAGATACACCCACCTACGGCCAGGCGTGAAAACTGGCCAGGCCAGCCAGACATGGCACGGCCCAGCACGGAAATTACCTGGCCGTGGCCCGGCACGACCCGCTGACCGTGTTGGCACGGTACGGCCAACGACATGGGCGGTGCTGGGCGAGGGGGTCCAGGGCCATGGCATGGCACGGCTCAGGGCTTTTGGCCGTGCCGTGTTGGGCTAGGGTGCTTGGTCTTCGACACGGCACAATACAAAATTTATATAAAAAAATTGATTTTTTTATATTAATAACATATAAAACTTAAAATAATTTATATAAATCAAATTTAAAGTTTGTGAATTTATTCTAATAGTTTCAACTTTATTTCAAGTTGGGAGCCCTAAAAGTTCATAAAATCGTTCAATTTATATAAATTCTTTTTAAAAAAAAATTAGGAGAGGCATGTCCGCCGCTCCACGGGCGGCACGACCAAGCATGGCATGCCCTGAGCCATGCCAACCCAGCCCAGGCGGGCCGTGCCGTACTACCTGCAGCATTATAGTTAAACAAAAATACCATATCTTAAAACATCATTCTACAGACCTTTAAAAAAAATAAAAAAAATAAAATTCTGCAATGGACTTCCTCTGGGTTAATGGGAAAACCTGAGTACGCTTCAAAATCTCATTGTGGTGTTTCTTCAACTCAGTAGGAACAGACTGCACCAGCTTTTTGTCTCCAACAGAAATAACCTCAAATACTCGTTATTACCATTTTTGATAATGAGTCCCCGCTTCCACGACAGTGGTACGCCACGGTCATTGATTTATGAGTTTATGAGTTTGCGTCACTTTCATGGAAGTAGGCACCCTATCCAAAAGTGGGCACACTATTTGGTAGTGGGTGCGGTAGTAGGGTGCTCAACCGGCTGTAGGTACGGTACCTCCGTTGATGTAAGCGTGTTACTTGGTAGTTACCTCCATTGATGTAAGTGTGTTATTTGGTAGTTTGTACGTTACATCCGCAGAAATAAGTGCGCTACCGCGGGAGACATTATTTTTGTCATGTTTGGGCTCCTCTTTATATAGAGGTTCCGCGGAAGGGCTCCTAGCGCACACAACACTATTATCGTCCCGTGGAACTTTTTGTCTCTTTTGCTCACTAGGTTTTGCCATTGTTGCTGTAAGAAAGTTCAAAATAGTGGTCCCTGAGTTCAAATTTACCATTTATTCGAGTGCATGAATGGGGAGATATCTGATCAGAAAGCCATCGTATCATGAAGTGGATGTCCACGAGTCCACTGCACAATTGTGGGGGCGAATTTTTTTTTTAAGATAGCTTCCTCTGTGATATGCTTTGGCTGCCAGTTGTTCGGGCTCCTTATTTCCTTTCTATAATATTATTATTATTTACTTATTGACAATTTTCCCAAATAAATTTCCAATAAGCGCTTGCTGTTGAATCAGAATATGATGATAAGCATTAGACCAAACAACTAATAAGAAATGATACCATGCCATTAAGAACACACATAAGAATCACACAAGCATCAATGTATCATGCTCAAATAAATCCATATATATATATGCTCAGTAAATCCACTTTTACAAAACTGTATGTAGATAAGCAATTACAAAGAAAAAGAAAGAAAGAAAGAAAGAAAGAAAGAAAGAAATCACTTTGGGAATCATACACTGCTTACTTATATAAAATCATATAAGAATCATATGAAAATTACACAGCTTACTTATATAAAATCATATAAGAATCATATGAAAATTACATAAGAATCATATTAAAGATTAACATAAGAACACGCCTAAGAATCACACAAGCAGGGGTGGAACTAGGTAGGAGCTGGGCCAGGGCAAAAAACTAGAAAAAACAGTAAGGGCATGTTTGGTAACAGTTGAGGAATCCATTGATCTTATGATTCTTTAGTACTATCACTCGAACAAAGATTCCTTATTGGGATTTGTATAGTTAAGGATTTCACATTGATATTGGTATGTATTGATGAATATAGTTAAGAAAAATAGGGTTCGGTGTGCAAATCCACTTAAGTGAGGATTTTCAAATCTCATGAGGAGTGGTTGGATATGAAAATTCTATCAAATGAAGATTTCCATTCGTTCAAATCCTCAAGAATTTACAATTTCCAAACATTGATTTACTACAATTATAGGGAAACCGAAAATCTTTTCCCTATAGATTTGGTTGCCAAACGTGACCTAAAGAATTTCGCTTTTTCACATTTGGCCCTCCAATAAAAATAGAAAATCCTATAGAAAATTAGATAGTGCCTTCCCAAGGCAAATTTCCTGGTGATGCCCCTGCACATAAGAATCATCCTCAAACAAACCCCACATATATATTCAAATAAATCCACATAGAAATGAATATGAAAACCAGAGGGCCGGGCTGGACTGGCCTGGGCTTAGTATTGTCCAGCCCGGTCGTAAAATTGGCGGGCCTACAAAGTACAAACCGTTTAACGGGCTGGGTGAATCTACCAAAATGAGCATCTGGTGCCGAGCATTATCAGACTCTCTCTCTCACACTCAAATGTGAGTTTCCCGCTTTTTAAACTGTCTAGTGGCTATCTCTTCTACATTTTTGTTTCTGCTATGAGAGCATGAATTGTAACAGCAAATCATTCCTCACCTCATTTATGTTCTTGTACACTTCTCCTACTCTTCTCATTCCTCCAAACACCCACCCAATCTCCTCTTCACTCAAACACCTCACCTTCACTGCCTCCCATCTCTGCTCCCACATTCTCCCAAGCTCAATCATCTCTCTATATACCATTTCACATCCATCTCACACCTCCAAACCCACCATCTCAATTGAGGAAGAACCCAAATCCTACATTTCTCAAGAATTCTGCTCGCGGGTTCTCTCCACCTGCAATTCTAAGTCCTCGAGAGAGGGAGTCTCCGTCCACGGCCTCATAATCAAGTCGGGTTTTCAGGATGACTTGTTCTTGAACAACAATTTGATTTCGTTGTACTCCAAGTGTTTAGGATCTGGTCACGCACGCAAATTGTTCGATGAAATGTCCCAGAGAGATGTGGTCTCTTGGACCACGGTCTTGTCTGCTTATGTTAGAGATAGGAACTATGAAGCAGCCGTTGAGTTTTTTGATTTCATGGTTGGTTCTGGTTTTATTGCTAATGAGTACACGTTCTCCAGCGTCCTGCGCTCGTGTGCCTCTTTGGGGGATTTCGAGTGTGGTACCCGTGCTCAGGCCCAGATCATAAAGTGCGGGTTCGGGTTGCATCTGGTTTTGGGAAGCGCACTGGTTGATTTCTATTCAAAATGCGGAAAATCTAGCGAGGCATACAAAGTTTTTGTGGGGATGAATGATCAGGATACAATGTCGTGGACCACAATGATCTCTGCTTTTGTAGAAGCTGAGGACTGGAATGGGGCTCTGAGGCTGTATTGCTATATGGTAAAGGACGGAGTTCCTCCAAATGGGTTTACTTTTGTGAAACTTTTAATGGCATCTGCTTTTCTGGGTTTGGAGTATGGGAAATTGGTTCATGCTCATGTGATCCTGTGGGGAATAGAACTGAATTTGGTTCTGAAAACAGCCCTTGTAGATATGTATTCCAAATGCCAGAGGATGGGAGACGCTCTCAAGATAGCGAACAAAACGTCGGAAGCTGATGTGTTGCTATGGACAGCTATGATTTCTGGTTATAACCAGGCTTCTCGTTACAATGAGGCTATTGTTGTATTCCAACAGATGGACCTTGCTGAAATCTTACCAAATTCTTTTACATTTGCAGGAATTCTTAATGCTTGCTCATCCATTCCCTCTCCAAAATTGGGGAGGCAGATCCATTCACGGACAATAAAGGCAGGACTAGATCATGATGTTTCTGTTGGAAATGCATTAGTGGATATGTACATGAAAAGCTGTTCATATGCCGTGGAAGAAGCTTCACTTGTGTTCAAAGGAATAGTTCAAAAGAATGTTATCTCTTGGACCAGCCTGATAAGTGGATTGACTCAAAATGGGTATGATCAAGAGGCTCTTCAGGCATATAGTGAGATGTGGATTACTGGAGTACAGCCAAATTCCTTCACTCTCTCTAGTGTTCTCAAGGGATGTAGGAGTTTAGAAGCTCTAAGACATGTTAGAAAGCTTCATGCTTATATATTTAAGACCAAGGCTCACTTTGGCATAACAGTAGGGAACTCTCTTGTTGATGTTTATGCAAGATTTGGGATGGTTGATGATGCATGGCGTGTCATCGACATGATGGCCAATAGAGATGCCATCACATACACAAGCTTAACAGCAGGAATGAATCAGATGGGTCATCATAAGATGGCATTGGACATCATTTCACTCATGCATCATGATAATGTTAGTATGGATGGATTTAGCATGGCCAGCTTTTTATCTGCATCTGCAAGCTTAGCTGCAATTGAACCAGGCAAGCAGCTGCATTGCTACTCCATAAAATCTGGTTTAGATCATCAAATTTCTGTTTCCAATGGAATTGTTGACATGTATGGAAAATGTGGAAGTGTAAATGATGCCTACAGAGCTTTCCAGGCAATAACTGAGCCAAATGTCGTTTCATGGAATGGGTTGATTTCTGGGTTGGCCTCTAACGGACATTTCTCTGCTGCGCTCTCTTATTTTGAAGATATGAAGTTGATTGGAATCCAACCTGATGATATTACCTTCTTGATAGTCCTCTATGCTTGTAGCCACGGTGGCTTGGTCGATATGGGGCTTGAGCATTTTAAATCAATGGGCGAATGCTATGGTATCCCACCACAATCTGATCATTATGTTTGTTTAGTTGATCTCCTTGGCCGGGCTGGACGGCTGGAGGAGGCTGCAAGCGTTATTGAAGACATGCCTTTTCCGCCTGATGCTCTAATTTACAAAACATTGTTGGGTTCATGTAAGGTGCACAGGAACTTACCTTTAGGAGAGTATATGGCAAGTTGTGCTCTTCAAATGGACCCATCGGATCCAGCAGTCTATGTGCTTCTTTCGAATATGTATGACGATGCTGGCAAGTCAGATTTTGGTGAGCAAATGCGCAACATGATGAGAGATAGAGGGTTGAAGAAAATTCCTGGCCAGAGTTGGATGGAAATAAGAAACAAGATGTATCTCTTCACTGCAGGAGATAGGTCGAATCCACAGATAAATGAAATTCATCAAAAGATTGAATCATTGACTGCAAAAGTGATGAGTCTTGGATATGGTTATGTAGAGAATAACGGTTCTTCTCATCATAGTGAAAAATTGGCCCTTGCTTTTGGACTTTTGAACACCCCATCTATGGCTCCTATACGTATAATTAAGAACATACGCATTTGCGATGACTGTCATAATTTTATAAAGCTCGTGACTCATTTCATTGATAGAGAGATAGTTGTTCGGGATGGAAATCGCTTCCATTTCTTCAAGAAAGGTGACTGTACTTGTGGAGGCTACTGGTAATGGTGGCAAATCAATGGTCAATTTTTCAACGTAAAAGGATGACTGTGCTTGTTATTGTTGAGAAATCATCTTCTAATGATTGCACTTCCTATAGATTGATGGCAGAAGTTCTCGCAATCAATCATTTAGTTACCGGGGCTACATTTGGGAGTCTTCGTATTCAAAGATTGATTGATTAATATAGGTGAGAAAGGAGATTGAAATACTCAGTCTGCATATTAAGGGTCTTAGAAGGCAATCAACACTGAAACATATTTTATGCTAGATCCCAAGCAATTCTTTTTCCAATTTTTTCGCTTAAATTTTGTACTATGAATATATATATATATATATGAGCAGGGCTCTCCTAAGCTGAGGCTTACCTTATCCTAAATTGGGTCCCACAAATCAAAGTTGATTATATCTGTTTTTGCGTGATGGAACTGGAAAATCCAGCTCTGATTGGATTTATCTTGATTTTGGAGACGATCATCATGCAAAAAACAACGATAATCGACTTTGATTTGTGGGACCAGAACTGTTTCATCTTAGGATAAGGTAAGCTTCAGCTTAGGAGAGTTGTCCCATATATGAGAATATATATGCGTGTGCTTAGGATAAGGTAAGTTTCAGCTTTAAGACAGAAATGTTCCTAATATATATGCGTCGAAAAAAATAATACAGGTACGATTATATAGAAACCAAGTTAAAAAAACTGGTTGAAGAATCCTCCTCTTCCTCGTTTTATCTTACGAATGAAGAGATTGGTTCCAACTAAAAGTCTTCCATCCACAAAGTTATATATTTTTTTAAAATCCTCAATCTAAGATAAATTGCATTCAGTCATACACTTTATTAAGATTCTAAGCAAAATCGAAAAGAATATAGTTTTGATATTATTTGCTAAGAATTTGTACAGAACGGAGAAGTTTGTTATGATGTGTTATTTATTACTAATGTATTAAACTCATTACTCACCTTCATTCAGTTATATTTGCCTCTAGTTTTAAGTCCACTAGAAGTAGTTAATTGTTTGGACTTTACCCATTTAAGCATGAGGCTCCTTTTGCTAAATTGTAGATCTTCTGTAGCCTTCAGTTTTCTTTTTAATTTATGAATAAAAATATTTTCATAAATCATTTTCTTTCTTTAGGGGGTATCTTCTCCTTCAACTTAGAGGGCTTCTTTACTTGGTTGCTATCACTTTAAGTGGGTGTTTCCACTTTGGGCTGGTGGATCTTGCCGTCTTACCAGTTTAAGTGGGTGATTCCATTTGCATTTGCACTCATGAACCGTTATTTGGAAGCAGGCTTGATCGCTTTAGTTGGCTTGTCCACTTGGTTCCTTGAGACTGCTGGTAATGTAGGTCCTGAAGACAAGACTGGGCTTCGATATGTGGGTACCATCTCTCATTTGGAAAGTGAATCCGAGATATGATAAGTTCACGATGATGTATCCATGACTTGATCTGGAAGTGAATCTGATTTCAACCAAAGCTTTAAAATCTAGGCATTATGACATTCTAAATAACATTAACCTTAGTTGATAAATAAACGAATCATGCATCTACTTTTGGTAATATGTGAAAAACGCATATATGATGTGCAAGTAATGCGACCCTTTTGCCAAATTGTTTCTGTTTAGATGAATTCATACACTTTAAACATATTCTCATCATCTTTATATCATTGTTCCATTTCAGCTACTCTTTCATGAAAAAGGTTTTCTGCTGCAGACTCAATTTTATATTATTATTATTATTTCCAATTGTACTACACTGGTTATGTTACCCCTTTCTTGTGATTTTATTGCTCAATGGCTGAAGAAAATGGTGTTGGCTGTTTTGAACAAATCTGCTCTGAGCCTTCAGATGGTGTCAATAGTCAATACCATTGTTGATAAGGTATGAACTCGAGCCTTGTACACTGATGACCTTCCTATAGTATGCACTTACTGATGTTTATGTATGTGATTGATCTTTCCTGAACTGATGGGTGGGGGTGAGTCATCCTTAGTGAACCTTTTTCTGACCATGAGTGGGGAATATACAAATGAGGCAGGAAACTAGATCCAGAAGACCGAACATACTTCTAGAAAGAAACCCATCATTGACAAAGAACATGGGACGTCCATATGTATAGTAAGTTCTTTAACTTAGTTTTGCACATATTTGGCTTGGCTTGTATTTCTGTAAATTTGGCTCTCCTTTCAGTTAGTTTATTATGTTCTAATTCATGGGGTTGGTTGTTGCACTTTTATCATGGGCAATGATATAAATGGATCTCCGGACTTTATTTTTAAGCTCATATCCATGCATGTGTTGATACTTGATACATTTTATCTTGGGATGGGTTGGTGGGTTGGTAAACTTTTGTTTCGAGAAATAACATGCATGGTTCTCAGGACTCCAATTCCTGCTGGTTACTATGGGGGGAGTCAACTGTTTTAACTCCACCTTTCTCTCAGTTGCAACAAGAAGAACATGCCCTAGTATAAGGTGAACAAAGTGTGCTAACCTTTTACTTGAGACGTACAGAAAGCTTAGGCTTCTTTGGGACCAGCTGAACATGAGGGACCCATTTAGAAGATAGGGGCTCGGATCCTAAAGGTTCTAGATGGGACGAATAGGTGCTCAGATCCTAAAGGTTCTAGATGGGACGAATGTCATCTAGCAATAAAATAGGCTAATGATCTCCAAGTTCTTTACAGTTAGATTTTTAAGCTACTTAAAAAATGATCTAAAAAATAAACCATGACAGACTGTTGAATCATAAATGGTAGCCTACATCTATTAATGGTTACTTTGGAGGTAGAATCATCTCTTTACAACTAGACTTGATTGGCTGTGTACCAGAATTGGTGTTTTAGTTATTATCTTTTGAAATGCTAGAAATTATATGTAATTCTCTGTCATGCATCTGGAATATGGCTGACCTAAATCATGACAAAGCCCTGAAGTTACAAATTACTAACAACCGCTGATTATGCTGCCAGCAGTGATCACAAACAGGAGAGTAACATTGTCACTTGACCACACAAACCTTTTCCTCTGCGCATGTCACCTTTTTTTACTGTTGTTGCAAAATGCCCGTCTTCTCTCTTTGCAGTACATTGTTTTTCTTTTACTGAGCTTATTCATCTTCTCTACATTTCTTCTTTTGAAGCCATACAAGCCTCAACTAAAATTTTGTTTGTCCTCCCCATGCATTGGATTGGTTGCATTTTAGTTCTTTTTATGGGAAATTCAGGACTCTTGTTCTGGCCTAATCACATTTTGATAATTTTTGCAATTGCAATGAAGCTCTTCTCTGTGTGTGATAGTTCCCTATTCATGTTCTCTTACATTCTTCCATTAATCATATAAGCACGATCAATAGTTAAATTACATCATGTTTCAGAATTTGATTGTTTAGAAAAACTAATGTGCATGGAATCTGTGTATCGGCACGCCTATGTGTGGGATTTTCCAAAAGTACTTCCAACTTTGAATTGTCTTTTTCCAGAGACACAACCATTGCATTTCCCACTATTGTGGTAAACTCTGAAATTGAAAACTAAGCCCAAGCTTCACACTTATAATATCCAAGTTTTTATTCCTGAAAATGCATAAAACTCTATTGTGACACCAAGATGCAAAGGTAAGTTTGCATAATTCATTTATGAAAGAATACTGTGATTCTTGACACTTGGAAGACCCTTAAAGAATGGTAACTATCGTTTTCTTTTATGTACAGATACTGAAGTTCTAGACATACCTTGTCTTGCAAATTAGGTTGGCCACGATGAAACTCATATATACCATCTGTAACTCCTTATATGCCAATTTCTGCCACAAGATTGTGTTGTGGGCATAACTTGTGTGGCTCTGTATGGCTTAGGTGTTAGGTGTGGAATAAGTTTCTTGAACAAGACATATTCTGTTTTTCTCCACTCTCTTAGTAGTTGCTATTTGTTAGGTGGGTTGTTGCATATTATTTGGTGCTTATTGCTAGTTTATAGGAGATGGGTTATCCACTTTCTTTTGTTATGTTGTATGATGATGCCTATAAATAAGTAGGCAGCAGTCAATAAAAATTATCTGCAATTTATGAAGTAATCTGGGAGGTTTGGTTTCCCTCGAAGAAAACCAGTCACAGTCCACTCTTATTCATAACTTCCATCAGTACTTTCTCCGCTCTCAAACCCTTATCCAAAATAGCTAGGGGCAGGAAAGGTCGGGGTCAAGGAACCCATTTCCTATCTAAAGAAAACTTAGACCGCGAGCCTCAAACCTTTGAGGAGGCACACAACAGATTGTCATCCCTTGAAAGTTTTATGCAGAAAGGATGCAGATACAGTTACAAGCTTGATATATTCTATGTAACATTTTCAATTCGAGCATGCTTTTCCTATCTGGACACAACAATTGAATGTATATGAGGCTTCTCTTCCATTTTCATGGATCTTGATCCATGGTACCTGGTTCTTCAAAATAGGCAACGTGAGCATGCTTTTCCTATCTGGACACAACAATTGAATGTATATGAGGCTTCTCTTCCATTTTCATGGATCTTGATCTATGGTACCTGGTTCTTCAAAAGAGGCACGTTATCATATTGCATCTGATACTCTTCATTATGTGTAAAATCAGTGTTCCTGTCATATCCATGGCATGTCCTATTATCATCTAGGCAGCATAGATCTGGATCCTATTATTAAGAAAAAAAAATTGTCAGCTTTATTTGGTTTTTTCTTAGTTACCAAATTTGCTCAACTATTCCTATTCTGTAAACGAAGCCAATTGAACTATTTCATAGTTCATTGCAAACTAAGTCAAAAACACTAAAAAATGACGCTGAAAAACACATAAAACGTCGGCCCAAAACCGTCCTTTAGTTTGGATGGTCACGCTTTAACCGTCGTTATTCCCTCTTTACCGAACTTTAACAAAAAAAGGAATGTCAGGCCAAATGAAACCCTAAAACGAAGCCACACTCTCTGATCTCTTGCTACTCTCTCTGTCCCAACAATTTCTAGGGTACGAAAGTTATCCATTGAAACCTGAGTAGGTTTAAGCTCTTTTTGGCATTTCTTTGAAAAAAATCTACTGCAGCTTCTAATGATCTGATTTGCTGAGAGGAACATAGAAGCATTTTCTGCAGTTCTTGGATTGAGTTTTTACTTCACTGTTGGTGTGTGGAAAGGGCCTTAAATTGGGTTATTCTTCAGAAATATTGATGAAAAAGGGTTCTGATTTTCTTTGTATGATTTCAGTTGCTATCTTGAGGTGGGTTTTAGGTCTCCCTTTTTTTTTCACTATGGACTTCCAATGGGGTTTGAAACCAAAATGAACCACTTGAACTAAGTTATACCCGACCTTAGCCTTCATCAATTTGATGGCCTTCCTATTTCAAAAACATGGCCTCAACCTGCGGGCGCACTAAATTATGATGTTCAATCATTTTTAAATATGCAGCATGATTATGACTATAGGATTATATTCTACCAAATTGAGGATCTTTACTTGAACACTATGAGGTAAATGTGGGGCATGTTTACTAAAGTGAGATCTAGTATCAAAATCACAAAGCATGACGAAATAAATTCATCCATCTTTTAATTTTTTTTTGCTTCAGAAGAATCTAGGCGAGTTTCGCCTTTCATTTTGTACAGTGGGTTGGCTCCTCATTTTTTTTTTAAATAGAGGGATATTAATATTATTCACAACAGAACAGAGTCCACAATAAAAAAATATGCAGAAAAACAAACTCTACAACACTCCAAAGATAAATTAGGTAAACCAAAACAGACTATAGTCATAGCCTACCTACAGGAGACTCGAACTCATGCGCACTCACACACCACACAATGTCCATAACCAGCTGACAGTTCCAGTTTAGGGGATGCATCCAAGTTCAGTTCCACAAGAAAGGTCCACTTGCCCAAAACTATGAAACTAAGCCGTCCGATGGAGCAACTGATTCTAGTGAGAGCCTTGTCAGCCAATGAACTTCTGCAGCAGAATTAACTCATGGAAGTGGTTATGAATCTACAAATGGCAATGACATTGATATGGGAGATTTCACATTGGCAAGCAACAATGAAAATGGAAATGTTTCAGATAATGCTGTTGGACCTGTTGTGGAGCAACAGTTTGAGGAGGGTTCTGTAATTACTTCTGATTAATGACTGAATCTTTCACCCTTTATCGCATTTTAAATCTATGTTGCTTGCTTGCTTGTACACTGCATATATATTTCTGAAAGTTGCCTGTGCATGCACTGATCATTTTTTGGTAGAATTATTTGCATTTAGTTTTTGGTGTCGAGCTTGGCATATGGAGTGGTGTTTAGTAAATATGTCATTGTGGACTTTGGGGATGGATGCTGGCTATATTATGAAAATGATGGATGCTGGCTATTGAAATAGAAATGATCTGATACTAATGATGATTGGATTAAATTTATTTCACTTATTGGTTGATCTTGCAAGACTCCAGCATCTCATCTAGTGCCTTGTTCGACCTTTTTGTGCTTCAAATAAGGGTCCATCTACATCTTGCAACTTGCTACAAGGAGACCAGACTTCCATTTCTTTGCACACATTTGTTTGTTGATGAAAATCACTGACAGACCCTACCTCTAAGATCGCTTGGTACTTCAGGGATTAATAAGCATTTTCTCAGGATTTTTCTATAAATCTGAGGTCAGTTTCTAGCCTGAGTTCTGGTTCAGCCTTTATCTGCACCTATTTTAATCACATTGGTTGATATTGGCAATCAACGGTGAGATCTAGATCATATTCTGGGGCAAGTTTCTTTGTTTGGTGGGACACATTTTTTTAGTGTTCAGATTTGATCTTAGTTTCTCCTCTGGAAGAAATCTGCGTTCCAAAATCATATTTTGTGGTTGCCCGGCCAAACTTTTTTCAGAATTTCTCTTCCTTTGCATTTTTTGGCATCAATTTATGCAATGGACAAAACATATACTATACAAATCAAATTTAATGGGACTAATTATTTTGGATGGGCATTTCACCTGAATTACTTTGTCATGGGTCATGCCCTTATGGGATATTTAGATGGGACTGTCACTAGAGATGACAAAACTGCCGATACTTGGGGTCAGAATAATTCAAAGGAGGTCACGTGGATCCTTAATTATATTGATCCTTCCCTCTCAATATCATTGCAATCTTTTTCTAAGGCATCTGGAATGTGGCTTCATTTGCAATGGCACGAAAATCCTACCTTAATTACTAACTCACAAAATACAATCAAGGGAACAGAAATGTCCAAGAATACTACAGTGACTTCCTTACCCTCTAGACTGAAAAGGATTCTATAATACTTGCTATTTTGAAAACTGAGGCCAAATCTGAGATTCAACTAATTCAAGAAGAGTCTCACATCAAAAATTTCCAAATGAATCTCAGGCCTGAATTTGAATCAATTAGATCTGCCTTAATGAACAGAGAAGCCTCCCTAGATTTGAGAACCCGTGTTCAAGAGGCCCTTTGGGAAGTGATAAGTCCTTAAAAATGCATCATTTCCTCATCATTTTAGAATTGATTAAGGACTTAATAATTAAATCATGAACCATTTTAGTGGAAAATCATGATTCCTTGTTTGTGAGCATCAAAGTTCGAATTCGAGTCAAAATTCATTGAAAAATCACATTTTCACATAAAATCATGAATTTCTCTATTTCTTGGCATTGAAAGTCACAAATTTCTCATAACTTTTGATTCACACATGAAATGATGAATTTTATTTGCACCATTGATTCAATTAAAGAAAATTTGATAAAATGGAGACATTTTATGCATCTATTTAGTTTGAATTGGGCCCGTATCTTGCATCATTCCTTCTCAATATGAATAGATTATTCTTTGACATTTGTTTTTATTTTTTGTAAGAAAATCAATTTCTTGGGACCTGTGGAAGAGATAAATCAATTAAAGAATTAAAGAAGAAAGGGAAGGAAACAAAGAAGAAGAAAAAAATGTCAAGGGGGAGATGTACATCCAAGATCTTCCATTCAAGAATCACACATCCAAGTGGGGCCCATTCGTATGTCATGTGTGCAATGAAATTAATTTCAGATCTGAGATTTTTTTTTAGAGGGAAAGTGGGCCCATGCAAGGTGATCTCCAAGCCATGAAGAATTCTAAAATTAAGGGACTCTTACTAGTAAACAAATCTAGCAAGAAGGAAAAGCATCAAACCATGCCAATATTTTCTCAAATCTGAATTTCATCAAAGCAAGAAGTTGTTGCACGTTGAACACCCCCACTCCAAGCATCAGACGACCATGGTGGGCCCATACATGTTACAAGATTGCAACACTTTCAAAAATCAGTTGGGCAATTTTCTTTTTTCTTCAAAGTGGGCCCAAGTAAAGAAGTTGCAAGGGATAAGGAAAGTGCTAGGATTTGTGCACCAAAGAATTCAAATATGAAATTCCCACGAAAGTCTCCTAAATCTACCAAAAATCCTATCCTAACTTGGAGATTAAGATAAGAACCCTTCCAAACAAAAAGGGGGAACCCGAGCCTTACCCAACAAAAAATTCAAAAATCCACCAAAAGTGTTGGGCGTGCAACACATTCACCACTCAAGTTCTGCACGTCAAAACCAACCTTGGAAATTAATAAACATTTTGTTTAATAATTTTTCTTGGCTTACCACACAAAAACTCTCTCTTGGGCCCACTCATCATATATATATATATATATATATATATATATATATATATATATATCTCCAACCAAGTATCAATCCCCCATACCCTACCTTGGACGACTAGCAACTCCTTTCTCCTCTTTTTCCCTTAATTTTTCTCTATCACTCATCCTTACATCAATTTTTCATCCAAAGGCCTTCCCTAAGGCACACCACCACTTGGATTTCTACGTTGCCGTGCCGCCGCGCCGCCGCCATTGATATTGTCATTCCACCATCAAACCAGCCTTGAAATCATCTTTCCTTGCTTGTATTTCATATCACAAAACGAGAGTCGATTGGATCGCCATTCAAGACCAAGAGTCACTCTCCTCTGTTTAGTGTTTCATGTGTCCAGGGTAAAGTTGGATGCACTTTATTTTAATTCAAATAACTTTGTAATGGTTATTTTCTTGTAATGGGTCTTTCATTAATAAATCAAGTTTATGGGGTCTTGGTCTTCACCAATGGGTCAACATCGAATTTTTGTGCGTAGTGACAGTAGTCACTTGGTGCGGTGGTCTTGATTTTTCTTGACGGCATCAAGCAAAGTAACTATTGTTATATTTTAGAATTAAAATTCATTTTTTTATTCTCTGATTTTATTTTATTTTATTTTCATTTTTATGTACCTTAACAATTATTGCAGTTGGTTGGACTAATAAATCTTATGGTGAATGCAGTAGTTAGATTAGGTTTCTAGATTATGATTTTTCTTATTCTTAGGTTGTAATTAATTTTTCAGAATTGTAAATAATTTTTAATTAAAGTAGGACATTTGATTTGTATATGTTTTTTTTTTAAGGCTAGAACTAATTTTTCAATAGGACAGGTTTTGTGTGATTACTTACTCCTTGTGGATCGACCTCGGACTTCACCGAGTTATTACTACAATTGTGGCCTTGTACTTGAGGCTGACGATCAGGAAGAAACTAGACTTCGCGCACAATATTCTCTGAATAATGACATTAAAGCATTTGTTGCTCTATCTTCTGATGATGCTGTCCTTTTGGCCTCACGGATGGTTCGGTTCTTTGAATGCAAGGGGTATGACCATGTTGCTATATTGTAAGATGAAAAACTTTTGTAATTACTGTAAATGCAATAGCCACATTATTTCTCAATGTACTCGTAGGCCTACACAGAAACTTGGAAATTACCAACCAGGACATCCTGTGAAAGGGACCTCCACAAGGAAATCGAAATCAAACCACTCTCAGGCTTAGACCACTGATGCAGATGCTTCCTCTTTAGCATGCATGAGTCTTACTCTTGAACAGATTAGAGACATGATCCATAGTTCAGTTCATAGTTATGTCAATAACTCTATGGTCTTTGTTTTCTCCTCCATGGGTATTTATGGTCAGTCCTCTATACTGTTTATTCTTCTCTATCTATGTCTAATATTTCTCCCCGATTCATTGATTATTGGGCGTTTAACCATATGACCTCAATTAACCAACAATTTACCGACATCAAACCATATAATGGACACAAGTAAATCATGACTGCTAATGATCATGACCATCTCTCTATCACTGGTATTGGGTCTATTGGACTCACTACCCCTAGAATCATTCACTTACGCTGTCTAATATTTTCTTTGTTCCTAAGTTATATGCTAATTTGTTATCAGTTGGACAGTTAATTTATCATGGTTGTTTCATAACTTTTTCTTCTTCTGGTTGTACTATATAGGACCAGTAGACTAGGAAGGTGATAGGGATTGGGCGTAAACATGGGAGATTGTTTCGATTAGACAACGGACCAATATCTTTGCTTACCTCTTCTTTTCCTTTTACTAATAATGTTTGGGCCCTCTGGCATCATAGATTGGGCCATCTGAATAATGAACATTTATCTCTTTGTTTGTTTTTAGAATGAATGTCTACATGCTTTTGTTTCTAATAAAAGCATCTTGCCTGCTTCTTTACCATCCAGATGTCATTATTGTTGTTTAAGTAAAATCCATATCTTACATTTTCCCACACACAACTCACAGGCCTTGGCCTCTTTTGATATTGCTCACTCTGATATTTGGGGAATTGCTCCTACACTAAGTCGGCTCGGTTTTAAGTATTATGTTACTTTCATTGATAATCATACTCGTTATACATGGATTTGTTTTCTTAGAAAAAAAATTGAGGTCTTTTCTACATTTTAAAACTTTTACAACCTCATTAATACACGATTCAATAAATCCATTAAAACCATTCATTCAAGCTCAGGGGGAGAATATATCTCTGATAAACTCTCTACCTTTTTGTCTGAAAAAGAAATTAATCATAAAAAATCATGCCCTCATACACCACAACAAAACAGTGTGGTAGAAACAAAAAATCGACGTATCTTGGAATGTGTCCGAGCTTTTCTTCTAGAATCAATGGTTCTAGAAACTTTTGGTGTGAGACAACCCAATCTGCAGCTTACTTGATCAATGGACTTCCAACTAAGCTATTGAATCAAATATCTCCTTTTGAGAACCTATTTGGTACTCATCCTTCTTATTCTTACTTACGTGTTTTTGGTTGCCTTAAAGTTCATCTTCCAACTTCTGAAAGAACAAGACTTTTTGCTCAATCGGCCAAATTTATTTTTGTTGGACACAATAATGATTATAAAGACTTTCTTTGTTATGACCCCGAGGCCTGTCGGATTTGCGTTTCTCAAAATATGATTTTTCTTGAACACGTCCCTTTTTACTCTCTTCCTTCAAGCCCTAGTCTTTCACATATCTCTTACCTTCCTCTTTTTATTTTCTTTCTTTCTTTCTTTTTTTTTTTTTTTTTTTTTTGTAAATTCTTCACCTCAAAAAGTCTATGCTCACCGACAGAAACATAATTCAAATGTTATACTGAATTCCATTCCTTCTCAAATGTTGGGTCCTAGTCATCCATCAGGTACTTTCCTAGCCCCTATTACTTTGAGACATTCCTCTTAGCGTTCTACACCTCCTGATATATATGGTTTTTCTTCTTTATTTAACATATTAGATTTTGTAGCCATCTCTACTACCTATTCATAGGCCACTAAAGAACCATGTTGGCAGAAGGCTATGGCTGATGAGTTATTAGCCTTTGAATCTAACAGAACTTGGAATCTTGTTCCACTTCCTTCCTCAAGCTCTATATATTGGAAGCAAATGGGTTTATTTCATCAAAGTAAAACAGAAGGTATACTTGACCAATATAAAGCCATTTAGTTACAGATGGGCACAAACAAGAGTATGGGATTGACTAAGAGGATACCTTTGCTTTCATTTCCAACATGACAATGGTTCGCATTGACCCCTTTGGCAGATGGATGTGAGTTACTCATATCTTCATAGAGATCTTCGAGAGATAGTTTACATGAAGCCACCACTTGGTAATTCCTGTCCCCAGGGTATGGTATGTAAGCTCCGTAAATCCTTATATGGCTTGAAGCAAGCTCCACGTGCCTAGTTCGAGAGACTTCGACATGCCATTCTCAACGCCAGAATCTATCAGAGCCATAATGATCACTCACTATTCATCCGCATCACTTCTAGTGGTTGCACTATATTATTGTTTTATGTGGATGATATCATTATCAATGGTAATGATATCATTGGCATCAATCAAGTAAAGTCTTATCTCATGCAGACATTTAAAATGAAAGAACTCAGTGAACTGACATGCTTCTAGGTCTTGAAATTAAGCGCACTCCATTCGGCATATATGTATACCAAAGAAAGTATGCTGAGGACTTGTCGACGGTGATTGGATTCTCCAATTGACGAATTTTTGATACTCCAATGGAACTTAATCTGAAGCTTTGCACAGACAATGATATTCCTCTTTCTGATGCTACCTCATATTGTCACTTGGTTGGTAGCCTAATCTACCTAACTATGACACACCTAGATATAACATATGCAGTTCAAGTTGTCAGCCAATTTGTGAGTGATCCTCACAAAAGTCATCTTTCAGCTGTACAACATCTCCATGATACATTAAGGGCACGGTCTCCCAATAATTATTTTACTCATCCACCTCTCCCCTTTCTCTTTGGGACGATACCGATGCAGATTGGGCCTGTTGTCCTAATACTCGGCGTTCCACAACTGGTTGATATGCTCTTAGGAACATCTGTTATATCCTAGAAGTGAAAGAAATACCCACGATTTATAAACATCAGCTGAGGTTGAATATAGGGCTAATATATGTCATCTACTTCTAGTGAAATTGTTTGGCTTTGCCGTCTTTTGAGAGAGTTTGGTGTCTTCCTCAAATATCTTACTCCACTTTTTGTTAATAATACAAGTGTTACTCAGATTGCCAACAATCCGTTATTTCATGAGTGACAAAACACAGTGAGATTGATTGTCATTTTATTCATGAGAAGATCTTGTCCAAAGTTTTTTTTAGCTCCCACATATTCCATCCCACGATTAACTGACATATTCACCAAAGTCCTAACAAAGTCTTGCCAGGATTTTCTCACTTCCAAAAAGCTGATTCGCTCAACTTCACATCAATTTGAGGGGGAGTGTATAAGGAATGATCTAGCTGAAGCTCAGACCCAACCAATGGCCCAACATCTTAGATGGATCAAAGCCCAGCAGTCCAATAATATCCCACAAGGATATTCCATTGGTCAAACATAATGTATATAGAATTAGACAGTTGTACAAATACTTATATTTTTCCTTTTATGCTTGATGTAATTTTTTTTAATTTCTGCCTTCTATGGAAAATACACTAATATAAATATGGGTGTTGATCCTTGAAGCAGACCCCAAGAATTCTCCATTTTCATCTTACATTTCTGATTAGGTTAAGACCCAAATCCTGATCATCACTACACTCTTGTAGGAGATTGGTTGTGGACCCCACATGGCCCACCCTTTGATTAAAAACCTGATAATCTAAAAGAGTATTCATGGATAACCCTTGTTGTGCAAGTTTTCAAGTGGTATGGGCTACCAAATCAACGCTCCAAAGCTAGTGCACGTATAATGCTATTTGAGTTGTGGACTTTTGAAAAAAAAAATCGCAATAATCCCATGTTTTCTTTGTTTTCTTGAAACGGGCCTGAAATCACATTGCTTGAAATATTTGAGTCCATTTGAGACCCAATTGATCCTTTGGCACCTTGTAAGTGTGTCCGAGTTCCATGTGCTCCATCACTCACGTCCAAAGTATTAAATAACTGGTTTTCTTAATTGTCGCGACCCCGGACCGGGAATCCTCAATCCGGGATCGGGACTAATTAGAAGTAGTGATGATTGATGATGATTATCTACATCCACCATATACAATTTATTTAATTTCCCACAGGTGTCCGCGGTGAGGATATCACAACCTTGCATGAATGTTTCTTTTAAGTGCGGAAGCATGTAGCAAATCAAATAGTTGGACTATCTCTAGTCATGCAAGCATTAACTTCAAGTATCAAACTGTATCAGAAAGAGCAATGATCTATAGCATGTTTCCCAAAAGTTGTTAAAGTTAGAAAAAATATCATTTAGTTACATTCCCCAAAATTAGAGGCCAACAAAGGCCAATACTACAAAAGAATAACCCAAAAGAATGGTTAATAAGTTCTCCCCAAAATGTTACGCCTCTTGGCAACCCGATGTCTACATGACATCGTCAGCACGCCACTCTACTAGAGGTTGCAGCTCACCTACCGCCTCCCCCGGCTCCTCCTCAAGGAAACCGGCAACGGGACCTGAGTACCAAAGCAAAGGATCAGACACAACGGTCTGGCAAGGGAGTGAGAAGATATAACAACAGGTAATAGAGGAAAAATCTCGAAAAGCAAAGAAATCTGTTTAAGCAAGAACTCTCATAAAATATATAAATCATTTACTAGAAAACATGTAAACAAGATAAAACATATGAGGTAACCAAGGAAATCGGGAATAACAAGGTGGCAATCACATAAAGCTAAGTCATCTGTCACTAAAGTGACAACAGTAATACGGGATGTTGTTATCAGTCACACAAGGTGAGGAGAAACAACGCAAATCATATATACAATATAAATATACGGGAACGGGACCACGGTAGCGAACCGGGTATCGGGACGGGACCACGGTGATGACCGGGTATCGGGATCCAAACTGCAGCTGGCGGGACGGGAGAGGGATTTCCAAGTCGGTGGATCAAACCGACAAGGTATCCAAGCTTAGTGATGCCGACACATAGGTTAAATAACACATCGATACATATGCAAGCAAATCAAGTACGAGTAAAACAATGGACGGGCAAGAATATTCAATGTATAACTTTCCTTTCATATCGGGCAATACTCTTCGGGACAAGTCCAGGTTACTAGTGTAACCATCAAGCTTTCGGGAAAACAGATTATGTAAAGTAAAACTTGGAAATGAAGAAAATAAAACGAACTATTACAATTCCGGGAAAATATTGATTTCAAGATCTATTTAAGTGAATAGGGGTCCCGTACGTCGATTATTGCAATAATTTGGTACTCTTTCAGTTTGAAGACATTCCGGGCTCCTTATGCACTTCTATTATTTTTAAAACTTATCATGAGCTTATGGATAGTACTAGATGTTATGATAGAAAAATCAAGACTATAAACGGTCCATCCTAAGTATGATGTCAACCCGGAACCATCGAGCAACCTACTCAGTCACCGAAAGGAATAGAATTCGCGATACCCAAGGAAATAGACTTTGCATTTAGGTATGAAGAGGATATCGTGTCGTTCCATCCCGTTCAAGATTGAATAGATTGAACTTCGATGCATTCCGAACCAACCGTGAAGAGCATCGGCTCAAGACGCTCTCACATATGGTCAAGTGAGTCCAAGGAGGGTAGCCAAGGTCCCCAGCGTGACCTATGCCTGGCAGACCGCATCGCTCGAGCGAATCGAAGAGTTCGCTCGAGCGAACCCATCGGTCGAGCGGTTATTAAAATGCGTTCGAGCGACCGGGCTACTGGAACACCCGTATCCTTTTCTGGACAGGTCGCTCGAGCGAACTGTCATGGTCGCTCGAGCGAACTGTCCAGAGACTGAATTCCGGGCAGTTCAGTTCCTCTCTTTCTCTTCCTTTTTACAACCCTCTTTTAGCCCTTCTTACACATCAAATGAGGAGCCTATTTCTCCCTCCAAACTACAACAAATCCTCCATTTAATCAATCAAATTCTCCTCCACCAACCATACATTCAACACAAGGAAAAAGGAAAGAGGAAATCATTTCACAATGAGAGTACATGATTATAAACCAAGAGGAAATTGAATGCAAAGAGCTAACATAGCTTTATGGCCATAAAGGCACTCTTTAATAATCCAACAAGAACATTTATTTCCAAAATGAGAAATCAATAAAACATGAGAAGGTCATTAATGTTCACCAAACCATTTAAAACTCAAAGTACTCCAATCATTCACTTGCCTTAGGCCTTCAAATAATGGAATCAAGCTCTATCAAGTCCTCCAAGACAATGATCCAAGCTACAAGGCAAAAACCCCAAATACAACAAACCCTAAAAGAGTCAAAACAATAAAGTAGCAAGGAAATCCCCCAAGGATAATAGGGAAGCTTCTCAAGAGCTAGGAGGTAACAATATATAGGAGATGAAGGGAAATACTTACTTGCAAGGTTCTCTAATGGCAATGACAAGCTCTAAGGAATTCTTGTAAGGGTTGGTGTGTTCCACAAAAGCTATGGAAAGGAAGCTCTCAAGGAGATGAAGAAGGTGATGACCTCCACTCTCCTAATGGTGCAAGCTTGGAAGTGGATTGAGTGGTGGGGAGCAAGAGCAAGAAGAAGAGGAAGAAGAAAGCCCTAGTTTGTTTTCTCTTGTGCTGGAAAAGAAGAATGAAGAAGAAGGGAAATGGCTTCCCTTGTTAACAAATGAGTTGGGTTGGGTTGGGTCCCACAACTAAATGAGCTACATTGGCTGAAATCATCTTTCTCGGGTCCTCGGATGAATTCGACGAAGAAGGAAGAAATGTTCGTCGAAATATCTAATTTCTAAAAAGTGTATGTTTCGCGGGTTTCGAGGATATTAAGTTTTGGGTACAGATTTGGTGTGCAATGACTGCTTTGCCCTCAAGGCCATGAAATCGGATTTCGGGATCTCAATTGAACACGGGATCAACATGAAAGTTGAATGAAATAACAATACCAATAAAACGGGATTAAAATCATGAATGTAAAAACCTCCGATAAATCCTCAAACATATGCAATGTCAAGAAAAGGAACCCCCAAAGGGCCCTACTAGCACAAAGCAAAACAAAATCCCCAAAACTATATCAAAAGCTATTCCAAACCCAACTTAACCAAAACACTAATCAAGCTTAGCACTAACACGTAACTTAATTAGCACTAATCGGGATCACTCGGGTCGGGGTCTTACATCTTCCACCCCTTAGGGCATTTGGTCCTCCAAATGAAACATAAGACTCACCTCTGGTAGAAGATGTGGGTACTTCTTCTGCACTTGATCTCGTAATTCCCATGTGGCCTCTTCCGGTCCATGATTCTCCCACAATACTTTCACCCACTGAATAGTCTGATTCCTCAGCTCTTGTTCCTTTATGTCGATGATCTCAACGGGTTTCTCTACATAGGTAGCATCCTTTCTGATCTCCAAAGGTTCATGCCGGAGTACATGCAAAGGATCGGGAACATACTTCTTCAACATAGACACATGGAAGACGTTGTGTACACCAGATAGCTCAGGTGGTAAGGCCAATCTATAGGCCACGTCACCGATCTTGCTCACAATGTCATACGGTCCAATGTATCTCCGTGATAGCTTGCCCTTCTGCCCAAATCTCAATGTTCCCCTCGTAGGTAACACTTTTAAGAAAACCTTATCTCCTTCCTTGAACTGTAGATCTCTGCGATGGGAGTCTGCGTAGCTCTTTTGTCTACTCCGGGACACTTTCAAACGCTCTTGAATCAGTTTGATCTTGTCGCTGGTTTCACTAACCATAGTCGGTCCATGGAAACTGCGAGTGCCGACTTCTTCCCAACAAACAGGTGTCCTACACCTTCTGCCATACAAAGCCTCAAAAGGAGCCATCCCAATGCTCGAGTGGTAACTGTTGTTGTACGCGAACTCACACAACGGTAGAGTCTCATCCCATTGAGTCTTGAAGTCTAACACACAGGCACGGAGCATATCCTCAAGAGTCTGAATCGTCCTCTCTGACTGACCATCTGTCTGAGGGTGATAAGCTGTGCTGAACTGTAATCTCGTACCCATAGACTCGTGCAATGTCTTCCAGAACCTCGAAACGAATCTGCTGTCTCTGTCGGATGTGATAGAAACTGGCTGCCCGTGACGACTGACAATCTCGTTGACAAACAACTCTGCCAAAGGTAGCATGTACATCTTCTTCCCTGTCTTCATAGCAAGGAAATGTGCTGACTTGGTGAGACGGTCCACAATGACCCAAATCGCGTCGTTGCCTCTACTAGTCCTCGGTAATCCCGAAATAAAGTCCATAGTAATGTGCTCCCACTTCCATTCCGGGATCTCTAACGGTTGCAACAACCCTGGAGGCCTCTGATGCTCTGCCTTAATCAACTGACAGGTCATGCAACGGGAGACAAACGCTGCAATCTCTCTCTTCATATTGTTCCACCAAAATCTGCCCTTCAAGTTCTGATACATCTTTGTGCTGCCTGGATGCACAGAGTACTTCATGCTATGAGCCTCAGTCATGATGTCGTTCCTCAAATCTTAAATGTTAGGCACACACAGACGGTCACGGGAATACAAAACTCCATCAACAACACGAAAATCAGGACGTTCTGCTATATTTTCTGAAATCTTAACCAACTCTGGATCTTGCAACTGACTGTCCTTGATCTTCTGAATGAAGGAAGGTTCTGACACCGTCATGTTAGCTAATAGTACACCCTTCCTCAGTGGCTGAAGATCTAAACTCAACTCTTCAAACTGCTCAAAAATACAAGTGCCACTAAGATTTGCCAAGCCTACTGATTTCCTACTCAAGGCATCTGCAACTACATTGGCCTTCCCCGGGTGGTACTTGATTGGAAAATAATAGTCCTTGATATATTTCATCCATCTTCTCTGCCTCATGTTCAAATCCTTCTGTGAAAACAGATACTGTAAGCTGCGGTGGTCGGAGTGGACTTCGAACTGCTCTCCATAAAGGTAATGTCTCCACATTTTCAACGCGAACACAACCGCTGCTAACTCCAAATCATGGGTGGCATAGTTCTTCTCGTGCTCTTTCAACTGTCGAGATCCATAAGCGATCACTTTTCCCTCTTGCATCAACACGCAACCAAGTCCAACATTGGAAGCATCGGTAAAATAGTAAAACTGCCGCTCCCAGATGGCAAAGTAAGGACTGGTGCTGTAGTCAATCTCTTCTTTAGCTCTTGGAAACTCTCTTCACACTGCTCTGTCCACATATATGGTGCATTTTTCCTTGTCAACTTCGTCAAAGGTGACGCAATCGACGAAAAACCTTGCACAAACCTCCTGTAGTAACCTGCCAATCCCAAAAAACTCCTGATTTCTGTCACATTCTTCGGCCTTTCCCAATTCACTACTGCTTCAATCTTGGACGGATCCACTGACAATCCTTCCCTTGAGATAATGTGCCCCAGAAATGCTACTTGGTCTAGCCAAAATTCACACTTGTTAAGCTTAGCATACAACTGATTCTCTCTCAAGAGTTGCAATGCAATCCTCAAATGCTCTTCATGCTCTTCCTTGGTCTTGGAGTACACCAAAATGTCATTAATAAACACTACAACAAACTGATTTAGATACTCTGCAAATATCTTGTTCATCAATGCCATGAACACTGCCGGTGCATTAGTCAACCCAAATGGCATCACTAGGAACTCATAGTGGCCATATCTTGTCCGGAAAGCTGTTTTCAATACATCTGCTTCTCTAACTCTCAGTTGATGGTAACCGGATCTCAAGTCAATCTTCGAAAAGTATGATGCACCTTGCAACTGATCAAACAATTCATCTATTCTTGGTAATGGATATTTGTTCTTGATGGTCACTTGATTCAATCTTCTATAATCAATACACATCCTCATCGAACCATCCTTCTTCTTAACAAACAACACTGGGGCTCCCCATGGTGAAACACTCGGTCTCACAAAACCTTTGTCCAATAACTCTTGCAACTGGGTCTTCAATTCCCCCAATTCTGCTGGAGCCATCCTATATGGTGCAATAGATATCGGAGCGGTCCCTGGTAGCAACGCGATAGTGAAATCGATCTCTCTCATGGGTGGCAAACCTGGAATCTCCTCCGAAAAAACATCCGGGAATTCCCAAACAATTGGGATCTCCTCCACCCCTTGGGACCGTTTATCCTCCGTGATAAACGCTAAATAAGCTTCACAACCACTTCTCAAAAGTCTGTCAGCCTTCAACGCTGAAACAAACCCTGCACGAGGATTCCTCCTCTCTCCCTGAAATGACACTCCTGCTGGTGTCTCAACCAACTTGAAAGTAAGGGTCTTATGGAAACAATTCATTGTGGCATGGTACCCTGCCAGCCAATCCATCCCTAGGATGACATCATAATCAAACATCTCCAAAGAAATGAGATCTGCGGTTAAAACCACTTCTCCTATCTGGACTGTGCAACTAGGATAAAAGGTTCTACAAACAACTTGTTTACCTACTGGGGTTGCCACAGTCAAAATGAACTCCAGTTCTATAGCATGCATATCAATCAACTTAGCAAACTTATGGGACACGAAAGAATGTGTAGAGCCAGGGTCAAACAAAATCATAGCTTTAATCCCACAAACAAGGAGTGTACCTTCCACTACATTACCCGCTGCCTCTGCATCCACTCTGTTGACTCCGTAGATTTGGCCTCGCTGTTGGGGCCTATTCTGTGCCTGCTGTGGCCTGCCTTGGGGTGCATTCCTATTCTGTTGCGGTGGACGCTGCTGTCCCTGCTGATGACGGGCCTGCTGTTGTGGCTGCTGCTGCTGTCTGAACTGTTGCTGCTGTGGTGCTTGCTGCTGAAGTGGCCTAGGCTGGTTTTGGGCAACCAATGCATGCTGTGGTGGTGGTGGTGGACGTTGTGGCCCTTGCTGCTGCTGCTGTTGATTCTGTCTATTTGGCCTAGGGCAATCCCTCATCCTATGGTCCATCGAACCACACCTGAAGCACGCTCCTGTGATGGTACGACACTCAGCACTAGCATGGTTCTTCCCACAGTGGATGGAAACCACTGGATTCTGCACATTAGGCCCTGTCCTCTGCCTCTTATTTTGATGATTCCTTTGATGCTGATAGTTCTGCTGCTGCTGGGCTGGACTCTTGCCTTGCACCTTGAGGATTTTGTTGTGGAAGTTCTCAAATTTGTAGGCTCTCTTCACTGCCTCATCAAAAGTTACCGGTGGCACCACTCCGGTGGCATCTCTCTCAATGAAGGGATTGAGCCCCTCAAAGAATTTGGCAATCTTCTTCTCAACGGTATCCACCAACTCCGGGGCATACCTGGACAACCTCTCAAATTTGGTGAGGTACTCTAAGACTGTCATGCTTCCTTGCACCAACTGTTGAAACTCTATAGCCTTTTGCTTCTTGACGTGGGCGGGTACATATTTGTCATGAAACTGCCTCTTGAAGTTGGCCCACACTTCTGCATCAGCCATAGTTCTATATTCTTCTCTCACTGTCTTCCACCATCTATCTGCTGTGCCAACAAAAAGGGATGATGCTAGCTTCACCCTATCACTTCCCGTACACTGAAAGATCTCAAAGATGTTCTCGGTGTGCTCCAACCAATCATCTGCAGCTAGTGGGTCCTCTTGCCCAAGGAATTCCTTCGGAGCTCTTTTCCTGAACCGTTCAAACAAGGCATTTGGATCATGTTGCCTTTGGTTTATGACTATAGCTGGTTGGGGTTGAACCGGATCTGGTCTTCTTTGCAAGACCTCAAGCAATTGCCTCTGCATTTCTTGCATCTCTCTAGCATGGTCTTCCTCTCTCTTTAGCATTTGTTCTTGCAGTCTGGCCTGGTTTTCATTGGCTTGACGTTGTTGGTCAAGCATGGCTCTCATCATATCTTGAAATTGGTTAGGTGGATTGTTCTCCACTATATCCTCTTCTAGAGGCCTTGTATGATTACTATTGCTTACAGTAGGGTTGTCATTCAACGGTCTCTTACGTGGAGGCATGATGCTGCAAAACAAATGGTTAGCACATAATAATCCAATAAAAGGGTCACACATTGCTCACACGATACTAGCTAACGAAAGATCTAACGGATCCTCGCCACGTCCTTAGGATTTCTAATTTCTTTTAATTGCTTGAAACACGTCTCGCTCTGATACCAGTCTGTCGCGACCCCGGACCGGGAATCCTCAATCCGGGATCGGGACTAATTAGAAGTAGTGATGATTGATGATGATTATCTACATCCACCATATACAATTTATTTAATTTCCCACAGGTGTCCGCGGTGAGGATATCACAACCTTGCATGAATGTTTCTTTTAAGTGCGGAAGCATGTAGCAAATCAAATAGTTGGACTATCTCTAGTCATGCAAGCATTAACATCAAGTATCAAACTGTATCAGAAAGAGCAATGATCTATAGCATGTTTCCCAAAAGTTGTTAAAGTTAGAAAAAATATCATTTAGTTACATTCCCCAAAATTAGAGGCCAACAAAGGCCAATACTACAAAAGAATAACCCAAAAGAATGGTTAATAAGTTCTCCCCAAAATGTTATGTCTCTTGGCAACCGGATGTCTACATGACATCGTCAGCACGCCACTCTACTAGAGGTTGCAGCTCCCCTACCGCCTCCCCCGGCTCCTCCTCAAGGAAACCGGTAACGGGACCTGAGTACCAAAGCAAAGGATCAGACACAACGGTCTGGCAAGGGAGTGAGAAGATACAACAACAGGTAATAGAGGAAAAATCTCGAAAAGCAAGGAAATCTGTTTAAGCAAGAACTCTCATAAAATATATAAATCATTTACTAGAAAACATGTAAACAAGATAAAACATATGAGGTAACCAAGGAAATCGGGAATAACAAGGTGGCAATCACATAAAGCTAAGTCCTCTGTCACTAAAGTGACAACAGTAATACGGGATGTTGTTATCAGTCACACAAGGTGAGGAGAAACAACGCAAATCATATATACAATATAAATATACGGGAACGGGACCACGGTAGCGAACCGGGTATCGGGACGGGACCACGGTGATGACCGGGTATCGGGATCCAAACTGCAGCTGGCGGGACGGGAGAGGGATTTCCAAGTCGGTGGATCAAACCGACAAGGTATCCAAGCTTAGTGATGCCGACACATAGGTTAAATAACACATCGATACATATGCAAGCAAATCAAGTACGAGTAAAACAATGGACGGGCAAGAATATTCAATGTATAACTTTCCTGAAATCACATTGCATGAAATATTTGAGTCCATTTGAGACCCAATTGATCCTTTGGCACCTTGTAAGTGTGTCCGAGTTCCATGTGCTCCATCACTCACGTCCAAAGTATTAAATAACTGGTTTTCTTAATTGTCGCGACCCCGGACCGGGAATCCTCAATCCGGGATCGGGACTAATTAGAAGTAGTGATGATTGATGATGATTATCTACATCCACCATATACAATTTATTTAATTTCCCACAGGTGTCCGCGGTGAGGATATCACAACCTTGCATGAATGTTTCTTTTAAGTGCGGAAGCATGTAGCAAATCAAATAGTTGGACTATCTCTAGTCATGCAAGCATTAACTTCAAGTATCAAACTGTATCAGAAAGAGCAATGATCTATAGCATGTTTCCCAAAAGTTGTTAAAGTTAGAAAAAATATCATTTAGTTACATTCCCCAAAATTAGAGGCCAACAAAGGCCAATACTACAAAAGAATAACCCAAAAGAATGGTTAATAAGTTCTCCCCAAAATGTTATGCCTCTTGGCAACCCGATGTCTACATGACATCGTCAGCACGCCACTCTACTAGAGGTTGCAGCTCACCTACCGCCTCCCCCGGCTCCTCCTCAAGGAAACCGGCAACGAGACCTGAGTATCAAAGCAAAGGATCAGACACAACGGTCTGGCAAGGGAGTGAGAAGATACAACAACAGGTAATAGAGGAAAAATCTCGAAAAGCAAAGAAATCTGTTTAAGCAAGAACTCTCATAAAATATATAAATCATTTACTAGAAAACATGTAAACAAGATAAAACATATGAGGTAACCAAGGAAATCGGGAATAACAAGGTGGCAATCACATAAAGCTAAGTCATCTGTCACTAAAGTGACAACAGTAATACGGGATGTTGTTCTCAGTCACACAAGGTGAGGAGAAACAACGCAAATCATATATACAATATAAATATACGGGAACGGGACCACGGTAGCGAACCGGGTATCGGGACGGGACCACGGTGATGACCGGGTATCGGGATCCAAACTGCAGCTGGCGGGACGGGAGAGGGATTTCCAAGTCGGTGGATCAAACCGACAAGGTATCCAAGCTTAGTGATGCCGACACATAGGTTAAATAACACATCGATACATATGCAAGCAAATCAAGTACGAGTAAAACAATGGACGGGCAAGAATATTCAATGTATAACTTTCCTGAAATCACATTGCATGAAATATTTGAGTCCATTTGAGACCCAATTGATCCTTTGGCACCTTGTAAGTGTGTCCGAGTTCCATGTGCTCCATCACTCACGTCCAAAGTATTAAATAACTGGTTTTCTTAATTGTCGCGACCCCGGACCGGGAATCCTCAATCCGGGATCGGGACTAATTAGAAGTAGTGATGATTGATGATGATTATCTACATCCACCATATACAATTTATTTAATTTCCCACAGGTGTCCGCGGTGAGGATATCACAACCTTGCATGAATGTTTCTTTTAAGTGCGGAAGCATGTAGCAAATCAAATAGTTGGACTATCTCTAGTCATGCAAGCATTAACTTCAAGTATCAAACTGTATCAGAAAGAGCAATGATCTATAGCATGTTTCCCAAAAGTTGTTAAAGTTAGAAAAAATATCATTTAGTTACATTCCCCAAAATTAGAGGCCAACAAAGGCCAATACTACAAAAGAATAACCCAAAAGAATGGTTAATAAGTTCTCCCCAAAATGTTATGCCTCTTGGCAACCCGATGTCTACATGACATCGTCAGCACGCCACTCTACTAGAGGTTGCAGCTCACCTACCGCCTCCCCCGGCTCCTCCTCAAGGAAACCGGCAACGGGACCTGAGTACCAAAGCAAAGGATCAGACACAACGGTCTGGCAAGGGAGTGAGAAGATACAACAACAGGTAATAGAGGAAAAATCTCGAAAAGCAAAGAAATCTGTTTAAGCAAGAACTCTCATAAAATATATAAATCATTTACTAGAAAACATGTAAACAAGATAAAACATATGAGGTAACCAAGGAAATCGGGAATAACAAGGTGGCAATCACATAAAGCTAAGTCATCTGTCACTAAAGTGACAACAGTAATACGGGATGTTGTTCTCAGTCACACAAGGTGAGGAGAAACAACGCAAATCATATATACAATATAAATATACGGGAACGGGACCACGGTAGCGAACCGGGTATCGGGACGGGACCACGGTGATGACCGGGTATCGGGATCCAAACTGCAGCTGGCGGGACGGGAGAGGGATTTCCAAGTCGGTGGATCAAACCGACAAGGTATCCAAGCTTAGTGATGCCGACACATAGGTTAAATAACACATCGATACATATGCAAGCAAATCAAGTACGAGTAAAACAATGGACGGGCAAGAATATTCAATGTATAACTTTCCTGAAATCACATTGCATGAAATATTTGAGTCCATTTGAGACCCAATTGATCCTTTGGCACCTTGTAAGTGTGTCCGAGTTCCATGTGCTCCATCACTCACGTCCAAAGTATTAAATAACTGGTTTTCTTAATTGTCGCGACCCCGGACCGGGAATCCTCAATCCGGGATCGGGACTAATTAGAAGTAGTGATGATTGATGATGATTATCTACATCCACCATATACAATTTATTTAATTTCCCACAGGTGTCTGCGGTGAGGATATCACAACCTTGCATGAATGTTTCTTTTAAGTGCGGAAGCATGTAGCAAATCAAATAGTTGGACTATCTCTAGTCATGCAAGCATTAACTTCAAGTATCAAACTGTATCAGAAAGAGCAATGATCTATAGCATGTTTCCCAAAAGTTGTTAAAGTTAGAAAAAATATCATTTAGTTACATTCCCCAAAATTAGAGGCCAACAAAGGCCAATACTACAAAAGAATAACCCAAAAGAATGGTTAATAAGTTCTCCCCAAAATGTTATGCCTCTTGGCAACCCGATGTCTACATGACATCGTCAGCACGCCACTCTACTAGAGGTTGCAGCTCACCTACCGCCTCCCCCGGCTCCTCCTCAAGGAAACCGGCAACGGGACCTGAGTACCAAAGCAAAGGATCAGACACAACGGTCTGGCAAGGGAGTGAGAAGATACAACAACAGGTAATAGAGGAAAAATCTCGAAAAGCAAAGAAATCTGTTTAAGCAAGAACTCTCATAAAATATATAAATCATTTACTAGAAAACATGTAAACAAGATAAAACATATGAGGTAACCAAGGAAATCGGGAATAACAAGGTGGCAATCACATAAAGCTAAGTCATCTGTCACTAAAGTGACAACAGTAATACGGGATGTTGTTCTCAGTCACACAAGGTGAGGAGAAACAACGCAAATCATATATACAATATAAATATACGGGAACGGGACCACGGTAGCGAACCGGGTATCGGGACGGGACCACGGTGATGACCGGGTATCGGGATCCAAACTGCAGCTGGCGGGACGGGAGAGGGATTTCCAAGTCGGTGGATCAAACCGACAAGGTATCCAAGCTTAGTGATGCCGACACATAGGTTAAATAACACATCGATACATATGCAAGCAAATCAAGTACGAGTAAAACAATGGACGGGCAAGAATATTCAATGTATAACTTTCCTTTCATATCGGGCAATACTCTTCGGGACAAGTCCAGGTTACTAGTGTAACCATCAAGCTTTCGGGAAAACAGATTATGTAAAATAAAACTTGGAAATGAAGAAAATAAAACGAACTATTACAATTCCGGGAAAATATTGATTTCAAGATCTATTTAAGTGAATAGGGGTCCCGTACGTCGATTATTGCAATGATTTGGTACTCTTTCAGTTTGAAGACATTCCGGGCTCCTTATGCACTTCTATTATTTTTAAAACTTATCATGAGCTTATGGATAGTACTAGATGTTATGATAGAAAAATCAAGACTATAAACGGTCCATCCTAAGTATGATGTCAACCCGGAACCATCGAGCAACCTACTCAGTCACCGAAAGGAATAGAATTCGCGATACCCAAGGAAATAGACTTTGCATTTAGGTATGAAGAGGATATCGTGTCGTTCCATCCCGTTCAAGATTGAATAGATTGAACTTCGATGCATTCCGAACCAACCGTGAAGAGCATCGGCTCAAGACGCTCTCACATATGGTCAAGTGAGTCCAAGGAGGGTAGCCAAGGTCCCCAGCGTGACCTATGCCTGGCAGACCGCATCGCTCGAGCGAATCGAAGAGTTCGCTCGAGCGAACCCATCGGTCGAGCGGTTATTAAAATGCGTTCGAGCGACCGGGCTACTGGAACACCCGTATCCTTTTCTGGACAGGTCGCTCGAGCGAACTGTCATGGTCGCTCGAGCGAACTGTCCAGAGACTGAATTCCGGGCAGTTCAGTTCCTCTCTTTCTCTTCCTTTTTACAACCCTCTTTTAGCCCTTCTTACACATCAAATGAGGAGCCTATTTCTCCCTCCAAACTACAACAAATCCTCCATTTAATCAATCAAATTCTCCTCCACCAACCATACATTCAACACAAGGAAAAAGGAAAGAGGAAACCATTTCACAATGAGAGTACATGATTATAAACCAAGAGGAAATTGAATGCAAAGAGCTAACATATCTTTATGGCCATAAAGGCACTCTTTAATAATCCAACAAGAACATTTATTTCCAAAATGAGAAATCAATAAAACATGAGAAGGTCATTAATGTTCACCAAACCATTTAAAACTCAAAGTACTCCAATCATTCACTTGCCTTAGGCCTTCAAATAATGGAATCAAGCTCTATCAAGTCCTCCAAGACAATGATCCAAGCTACAAGGCAAAAACCCCAAATACAACAAACCCTAAAAGAGTCAAAACAATAAAGTAGCAAGGAAATCCCCCAAGGATGATAGGGAAGCTTCTCAAGAGCTAGGAGGTAACAATATATAGGAGATGAAGGGAAATACTTACTTGCAAGGTTCTCTAATGGCAATGACAAGCTCTAAGGAATTCTTGTAAGGGTTGGTGTGTTCCACAAAAGCTATGGAAAGGAAGCTCTCAAGGAGATGAAGAAGGTGATGACCTCCACTCTCCTAATGGTGCAAGCTTGGAAGTGGATTGAGTGGTGGGGAGCAAGAGCAAGAAGAAGAGGAAGAAGAAAGCCCTAGTTTGTTTTCTCTTGTGCTGGAAAAGAAGAATGAAGAAGAAGGGAAATGGCTTCCCTTGTTAACAAATGAGTTGGGTTGGGTTGAGTCCCACAACTAAAGGAGCTACATTGGCTGAAATCATCTTTCTCGGGTCCTCGGATGAATTCGACGAAGAAGGAAGAAATGTTCGTCGAAATATCTAATTTCTAAAAAGTGTATGTTTCGCGGGTTTCGAGGATATTAAGTTTTGGGTACAGATTTGGTGTGCAATGACTGCTTTGCCCTCAAGGCCATGAAATCGGATTTCGGGATCTCAATTGAACACGGGATCAACATGAAAGTTGAATGAAATAACAATACCAATAAAACGGGATTACAATCATGAATGTAAAAACCTCCGATAAATCCTCAAACATATGCAATGTCAAGAAAAGGAACCCCCAAAGGGCCCTACTAGCACAAAGCAAAACAAAATCCCCAAAACTATATCAAAAGCTATTCCAAACCCAACTTAACCAAAACACTAATCAAGCTTAGCACTAACACGCAACTTAATTAGCACTAATCGGGATCACTCGGGTCGGGGTCTTACATTAATCTTCACCAAATAATGCAAATTGATTCGCATCATTCTCCCCCACTTTAAAAAAAAGTGTACTTGAATTATGATGCCATCTCGATTTGGAGAAGAAAAATTTTCAATTCCACAAATCTTTGTGAGATCTCTATTGTTGAGGTTGTACTTGGATGGTATACTTGCACAATCCATGTGTCACATCAACTCAATCCACCCAATGTGTTTTGATTCAGTAACGTATGATCAAATCACAAATGGGTTTAGGTTGAGATCTACTTGCATAGACCTCCATGTAGGGGAGGAACTACATTAAGGCCAGGCCCCCCTGGCTTAGGAAAATCCTTTAACATCACCAAAATGACCCACACCCGAGGTTTTTGCGCCCCCCCCCCCCCCCCCCCCCCCCCCGACTTGGAAAATCCTTTGAACATCACCAAAATGAACCCCCCCCCTAGGTATTTTGGAATTCTTAAGTTAAAATCCATCCTATACCCTCCACACCCCCACGACTTTACAACTCCTCTTTTGGAAAACCTTTGCAGACTCCTTCTTTTATCGTTTAATCTCTTATCTTCAGTTCGATCATTTAATCATTTTGCGCGCTGTCTTCTCGATGTCCAGCATTTTCAAGGAATCAAGATCCTCTCATTTTTTCAGCTAGTGAAGAAGAACGATTCTCAGTTGACCACTCTCGATTGGGCATGTGATTTCATCATCTCGTTCTCATCAGACATCAGCTCTTTTAATTATTTTCGAATACAAAGTTGAGTTTGGAGTTTTTTGGGGTTTTATTTTATGTGGTTTTTACTTTGTTATAGGCTTATAGCTTTCGTTTCCGTCATGTTATAAAAAGTATTTTAGAGTTTGTTTGGAGTGTAATTTCTCTGTTTGTTTGATGATGACGTGGATTGATTAAACACACTTTTATCAGGATTTTCCACTTTATTAAACCCACTTTATCATCAGGATTTTCCACTTTAATAAAGTGGGTTTTCTCTGTTCATGTAATTTCTCTGTTTGTTTGATGCTGACATGGATTGATTAAACCCACTTTTTTTTATCAGGTCAACCATTGGGATTAGTAGAAATTCATGTGTCATTGTCTTAGAAAGTTTGTTTTTTTTTCATGAGATTTGGGTTTTTTTTTGCTGAGATTTGTTGAGAGTGATGTGGATTTGTTGTTTATAACTATTATCTTTGTAAATTGATAGTTTATGACTTTGTCTTTGTAAATTGAGAATGCATCTGATAGTTTATAACTTTGTCTTCTGTCTTCGTAAATTGATTGGTGATAGTATTCAATTAGTACTAGCTGCCATGATATGATATTAAACTAATACTAATTAGTACCAATAGTGATCATTTTAGTTAAGAAAGTGAATGTCTTCAAGGTGAATTAGGTGTTGGGCATGTCATATAAATTGATAAATATCAATATAAGATGCAACAAGTATAAATGGTTGGTCTTTCATTCGTTCACCATAACAACAGTGTAAATGAACATTCCCCAGTTACCACCGTGTGTTTATTGAGTTGTTTGACGAATGGTTCATATTTTGAAACATATAATAAATATGATTTTTGTTTGATTTGTAGATGGGAAAGTCATCTATAATTGATGATTTTTTAAAAGAAAAAATCCTCAAAACTTAGAAGCCGATGCATCATTGCCGACTTCTAATGTTGCGATTCCAATTTCTGAAGATCATCCTACAAAATCACGAAGAACTGAAACCAATGAAGTTGATATTAGTTCATTAGAGTGTGATCCAAGATATCGTCCACACATATGGGATATGACATTAATTGGCGTGATGAAATTCGACGGAAGTACATTAAGGTTGGTCCATACCAACCTATGCTTTCAAAGTATCCGAAATCTGGATCAACAACTCATCTTTGTAGCTTTCAACATTCGTAGTTCAAGTTATTCCCGTCATGGTTGAAATATTCTCCAGAGAAAGATGCTATTTTTTGTCTACCATACTATCTTTTTAATAAGCAAACCAGACTTGCTTTGCAAAATGCATTCACTCTTATTGGATTTCAGAATTGGAAGAAAGTTAAAAATGGAAAAAAAATGTGCTTTATTGAGTCATGTGGGGAAGGAACCTAACTCTCCTCATAAAGTTGTCGAGAGATCATGTGAAGACTTGATGAATCAGTCTCAACATATACAAAAAGCGCTTGACAAATTCACTTCGAAAGAAATTACAAACAATCGACTACGGCTTACGGCTTCAATTGATACAGTCCAATGACTTACATTTCAAGGTTGTGCTTTTAGAGGCCACGATGAAAGTCATAGTTCAATCAATCGTGGAAATTATATTGAAATGTTGAATTTGTTGAGTTCTTATAATGAGAAAGTTGCAAAAGTTGTGTTAGATAAAGCACCAAAAAATGCTTCTTACACATCACCAAAGATCCAAAAAGAAATTCTACATGTTTTTTCAACCAAAGTGAAGAAGATAATTTGTGAAGAAATTGGTGATGCAAAATTTTGTATAATTGTTGATGAAGCGCATGATGAGTCAAAGAAGGAGCATATGGCTATAATTTTGAGATTCGTCGACAAAAATGGCTTTGTGCGAGGGCACTTTTTTGGGCTTGTTCATGTCTCCAACACTGCAGCATTGACCTTAAAAAATGAGATATATGATGTATTGTCTTATCATAATCTCAATACTCAAAATATTCGAGGATAGGGATATGACGGTACAAGCAATATGCGGGGTGAGTGGAATGGATTACAAACTTTGATTATGAATGATTGTCCATATGCTTACTATGTCTATTATTTAGCACATCGCTTGCAATTGGCATTAGTTGCAGCATCAAAATAAGTTAATCCAATTTATCATTTTTTTACTAAATTGACTTCTATTGTCAATATTGTTGACGTTTCATGCAAGCGTAATGATGAGTTAAAAGTTGCTCAAGCTGCTGAAATTGCACATTTGATTGTCAATGATTAGCTTGAAAATGGGAGAGGACTTAATCAGATTGGTTCTTTACAACGGGTAGGAGATAGTCGTTGGAGTTCTCACTTGAAATCAGTTTATAGCTTGATAAAGATGTTCAGTCCAACATGTGCAATTCTAATTAACATCATTGAGGATGGAACTACTTTTTCTCAACAAGGAGATGCAGACTCAGCTTACGAGGCAATGACTTCATTTGAATTTGTCTTCTTCTTGCATCTCATGAAAGAAATCATGGAGATCACTGAATTACTTTGTCAAGCTTTGCAATGTCAATCTTAAGACATTTTAAATGTCATGCATCTTGTTTCATCTACTAAAGCACTTATCCAAAAATTGAGAGATGTTGGGTGAGATGCTTTACTTATCAAGGTGAAATCATTTTGTGAGGCACGCAATATAGATGTCCCAGATATGAATGCCCGTTATGTTGCGCGACGAGGTCGAGCCCGCCATCAACAAGATGAGTTTACAATTGAAAATCATTATCAAATAGAAATTTCTTATGTTGCAATTGATTCTCAATTACAAGAATTAAATGGTCAGTTTAGTGAGCATGCAGTAAAGTTGTTTATTCTTAACTCAGCTTTGGATCATCGAAATGCACATGAATCTCTTAGAGGCGATGATATTTGCAAGTTGGTAGACAATTTTTATCCTTAAGATTTCACAGAAAATGAGAAAATGCAATTGAGAATGCAACTTCACCATTATGAGTATAATGTAGTTCGACATTCAGACTTTCAAAAATTGTCAAGTGTTTCTGATCTGTGTCAATGGTTGGTAAAGATTAGAAGATCAATAATCTACCAACTTGTTTTTAGACTGATTGAACTTGTGCTTACTCTTCATGTTTCTACTGTAACCACTGAACGATCATTTTCAGCCATGAATATTATCAAAACTAGGCTTCGCAGCAAAATGGATAATGATTTTCTCTTTGACTCTTTGATTGTATACATTCAAAAAGAAATTGCCGAGAAGCTTAGCATAAAATCAATCATAGACGATTTTCAAGATTTGAAAGAATGTCGAGTTCCATTTTGATAGATGATTGAATTGAAATGTACTAAGAAACAATTATTTTATGACTTTTCTTAGCTTATATTTTGTTAAGGATAAATGGATACTGGTTTTAATTTTCATGTAAAAATTAGTCTTGAATCGTAATATATTTTTCATGCTTGAACTTACAACTATGTCGAAAGAAAACTTAAAAATATGATAGCTATAATAATTGGCGAAATAAAAATTTATTCAAGTTCCCCCCCCCCCCGATGAAATCCTGGTTCCGCCCCTGCCTCCATGAATGGATCTTCAAAAGCAGTGTATCTCGATATCACCATCTTCCTTGAGCAAAAGATCTAGGTAATCTTTCATCCTCTTTGTGCTTGACTCATGATCATTGCAATAAGACATTTACCTATAGTATGCATCAAATCTTCTGTCATCGGGGTATACATTGAAGATCGGCCTGTCCTCATCAATATTAATGGCATCTTCATGACCCTTCACATCTTTATTGCACGCGCGTAGGTCACATTCATCATTTGAGTACTCATCAAATATCTGAGGCTTAGACCAATTGTCTTCCATTGATGTTGATGATCGGGCCCTATCACCCTTGTTATTCGATCCGTCATCATAAATAAAATCATCTTCATCATCATCATATATGGCTCCATTATCATACTAATCTTCCTCTGATTCATTGTTAAAATCAACAAGATGATGTGGATGAACCATATGCTCTAAGCATTTGGTTAGCTACTCAATTTGCGTTCTTATATTCTGAATCTCTATGTCTCTTGGATTTGGTTCAGGACTTGCATTCATCCTCGTCAGGGCAGCATAATTAGAGAGACGGGTTCACAAAAAATAAAAATCAAATGATCTTCTAGCTTTGATACCAACTGACGCAATTCTAATTTGAAAAAATCAAACTAACTATGGCGAGTTAAACCAAAACTAGAAAATCCAGCAAATAGGGTTGTCTACTTGTTGCATACAATTAACAGAAAATATCAAAATTTAAATAAGCAAAGAACATTTTCTCAATCCTCTAGTAACCACACAGTATTAAAGGGAAAGCAAAAGAACAAGGAAAAACACTATATCTCTTCTTCTTAGTTTTTACTATAGCAAAAACAAAACCGGCAAACATTGTACTATTGTGGTCGACTGTATATAGAGCATACAATCTATCAAAGAAAAAAAAAATTCTCTAGGAAACACTACCAATTACCTTCTTACAATTAGAAGTCCCATCAAAGGTTGATTGCCATCAAATATGGTGAGGACATATGGGGGTGGTGGCCTAAGATGGGACCTAGCTATTGTAGATCGGGTGTATGGAGGGTTATTGCTTCAGTTGGAGATAAATCCAATATAGGGGGGGGGGGGGGGGGGGGGGGGGGAGGGGAACCTTACACAAAGGGGTGGGTTTTGTGGTGGGGGAAGGTAGAGAAGTCAGGTTCTGGTTGGATGATTGGTTGGGGGGTGGGACCTTTGTATAGTTTGTTTCCCAAACTGTTTAGATTAGCGATTAAAAAGGATTCTTCTGTCAGTGATTGTTTTGAGGTGAAGAGTGGTTGAATTATATGGGAGGTCACTTTTAAGAGGAGTTTACAACAGTTGGAGGGGAGACAATACAAGGGGTTATTGAGTGTTCTTACTGACACATTTTTTTGCAGGGACTTTAAGGACTCTTGGATTTGGAAACATCCCATCTCCGGGGAATTCTTAGCTAAATCTTTCTACTTGGCCTTGGAGGGAACTCCCTCTCATAGAGCCCCTTCTTCCCTTGTGTGGTTGGGGCTGGTTCCTCCTAGAGTCAATGGCTTTTTGTTGGTTAGCAATTACAGGGAAAATTGCCACGATGGATAATCTAAGGAGGAGAGGGTTGTCTTCTATCAATTTTGCAGATGTTTGCGTAATGTGTGAAAGGAAGAGGAGTCGGACAATCATCTTTTTCTTCACTGTGAGGTGGCATCTTATGTTTGGAGCAACTTTATTGAGAGATTCAGTCTTGCTTGGTGATGCCCGAAGAATATTACAGAGGTGGTCCATTCCTGGTTGGGAGGGTGCTTTGTAGGGTGCGGTGGGGTGTTGTGGAGGATAATCCCATTTGCCATCTTATGGTCTATTTGGAAGGAAATGAACGAAAGGATATTCAAGAGCACTTCTTCCTCGCTAGAAGTTTTGATATCTAAAATCGCTTTTAGAATTGCGAAATGGGCTTTGATTAGAAGGGAGTTCTTCGAGTTTTCTTTTGATGATATTCTTTCTAATTTGGAGAGCTTGCATGGCATGTTGCCTGCGTAAGGAGAGAAGACCTATTCCTTGGAGTCCCCCTCTTTATGGAGTTTTAAAGTTTAATGTGGTTGGTGCTTCAAAGGATAAGCTGAGTGCTTCACAATAGTAAGGGTGATGTCGTTCTTATGTTCTCCAAGCATGTTGGTGTGTGCGACTCTAATGAAGCGAAGGTGCTAGCAATTTTGGAAGGTCTTAGATTGTTGTCAACAAGATATAGTGGTGCCATTGTATTAGAAAGTGATTCTTCAAATGCAATTGCATGGGTATCTAACCGAAAGTCTTAATTCATAGAAATTTCAATTCCTCTTTAATGAAATTAGAGAGATTTCAACTCGCATTACCGTCTCCTTCCGTCATGAGATTAGATCCGCCAACTCAATGGCGGATGTGTTAGCAAAGCAAGGGGTGGATAGGTTAATTCCTTGGATGGTTGTCATCTTGTAATTGGAATTGTGGCTGGTGCTTCTCTCTTGCACCTTCCAACTCCTCGTTTCTTTAAGTTTTGATGTATTATTTTCTTCCTTTTTTTAATGAAATCTTTGTTACATTTTAAAAAGAAAAAAAATTCCTAATCACATCAAGCTTTAATTTCTGAAAAAACTCTAAGTCGCAATTTCCATAAATCCTAGTCGTCACTGTACTCTTCTAATAGATTGGCATGGACCACACTTTGGTGAAACAAACCCAACAAGATGAAAGAGTATTCATAGGAGAACCCTACGGTGCAAGTTTTCAAGTGGGATGAGTTTGGAATGGCCCACCAAGTCAAGGCTCCAAAGCTGTTGCACGCACAACTCAATTTGAGACTCTTTTGAGGCCCAAGTGATCCATTGGCTCTTCAAAAGTGTGTGTCCAGCCAGGTTCCTATACTTGATCACAAGCATCCAAATTTTCCAAAGCATTAACTAATCAATTTCCTTGTTCTTCCTCAACTGATGTAAATTGATTGGCACTAGAAACCCACTCTTTTTAGAAAAGGATTGAGATGATGACCCATTCAATCCTATTCCCACTTTTTGAATTTCCTTGTTCTTCCTCAACTGATGTAAATTGATTGGCACTAGAAACCCAATCTTTTTAGTAAAGGATTGAGAAGATGACCCATTCAATCCTATTCCTACTTTATGCCATCCCTTCCTACAGTGGAATTATTTTTCTGACAACAATGGTAGTCGGTAGATGCTCAGGGTAGATGCGCTATTGATAAGAGTATCCAATGTAAAAAAACGATTTTCCTCTTATCCAAAACATACCTCAGCAGGAGAAGGACCGCCCTATTTGAAAAGTACCACTTGATGGGACATGTATCCTTTAGACTTAGCTGGCCAGTTGCCCCCTTCTTGCTACATTTATGAGAATATGCCCAAATGAATCCGTTGCTAATAAAGGTTAGCACTTAGCACATCTCCACCAACTTTTTAGACTTTTTGTTCCATATCTTATGTTACAGTGACTCAGGCTTAGACTTAGGTGTTTCCACCCTCCCTAATTTCGACCAGTACACAGTGACTAAGGATTAGCCACAGGTGGATTCGTGCCGATCAGAGAAAAGAATTTCATCATGAATAGTCAGCTATGTAAAATCCCTAATGACTCTTCTCTCTCAAAAAGATATTATTTCTATTTGGATTGAAAAAAAAATTTTACAAAAATTTAAATTTATTAGAGATTTATGACATGATGTGATATCTTATTTCCTATACATTTCAAATATGTTTGATTTAAGAATACAGACTTTCAAACCACTTGAAAAAGACATTTTTAACGGTATAAAATTTCTGAATTTTAAATACTAGATAAGTATGGGGCATTTAAAACTATACTCAAAGATACTGTATTTGAAATTCTCAAAATTATCAGGGACAACAAATCTTACAATTCTTTTAACCAAAGAGGTATTCTCTGGCAACCTTTCACTATGAAATTGGTATCTCATACTTTGTTATGGTGCGGGTCTTCCCGTGCCTGCTCCTACGGACCGGGTCACAAGGTAAAAGATCTTATCCTTTTAATTTTTCTACTTTATATCACCTTGTCCCCTACAAAATTAAGTCAACAAAGACCTAACATTAATCTAGCAGCAAAAGGAAACGAATCCCTGTTTCGTCGGCCCCTCCTCTGCCCCTTGCGTGGCAGCCCCTAATTCGACTGTTTGGACGGATCCGGATCCAAAAGGAAAATCCTAAATCCTACACGCATACGACATCACAGCCTCACCCTCCTATAGAAGGCCCCTTAACACAACCATGCATGCATAGAAAGTAAGTAGCAAATATGACTCCCTCAGACAAGCTTCCTCTCCTCTTCCTCCTCCTCACCATCTTCATCTCCACCACCCATGCAGCCACCTTTGTAATCCGAAACCAATGTCCCTACACTGTTTGGGCTGCAGCTGTCCCCGGCGGGGGCCGGCGGCTCGACCGGGGTCAGTCATGGACCGTTGATGTGCCAGCAGGAACCGCCGGTGCCCGCATCTGAGGCCGCACTGGGTGCAACTTTGATGCCAGTGGCCGTGGGCACTGTCAGACCGGTGACTGCGGCGGTGTCCTCCAGTGCTCCGCCTACGGTGTGCCGCCGAACACTCTTGCTGAGTATGCTCTGAAGCAATTTTCCAACCTTGACTTCTTCGATATATCGCTGGTGGACGGATTTAACATTCCTATGGACTTCAGCCCCACCGGTGGCGGTTGCCGGGGCGTCCGGTGTACTGCTGATATCAACGGGCAGTGCCCGAATGTGCTGAAGGTGCCCGGCGGGTGCAATAACCCCTGCACTACGTTTAAGACCGATGAGTACTGTTGCAATTCCGGCAGATGTCAGCCCACCAGCTATTCTAGGTTCTTCAAGCAGAGGTGCCCAGATGCTTACAATTACCCTCAGGATCACCGTACAAGCACTTTTACATGTCCCAGTGGTGTGAACTACAGGGTGGTGTTTTGCCCCACAGGCTCCTCTACCTCCTCTCTTCCTGTCTCCTCTCAGTGAGGAGGGAGAGGAGATTCACATGTTCCTCTTTTGGTATGTGTGTATGTAAACACATCTAAAATAATCTCTGGGTGTTGAGAACTTCTAAGGTTTCAAAGACTTTATAATATTAAGAGTTGAGAGATTCAGATGTCCCTCTTTTGGTCTCTGGGTGTTGAGACCTAGTAAGATTTCAAAGACTATATAGTATGGAAATGTGTTATGTTTAAGGAAGTGGAATGTGGAATTATGCTATATCCATTCACTTGGTTTTTCTTTAGAAAAAAGACACATGGCAGTATGGGTGGAAAATTTAAACTGGCACCTCAATCTGAACCTGATCTAGCAATTCAGGGTTGACTTATTATCTGATTTGTAGTCTTGGATTGATAATTTATTGGGTTTAGCCAATTTCTAGAAAACCTGATAGTATGAGTAAAGTATACAAGATAAAATAGAAAACAGATGGAAGTATTTATAGATTCAGGTTCAGCTTGGCAACTCTATTCACTCCCTCTATTTAACTTAACTTTTTCAAACCACATATAGTTCATTTGGAAAGTTAATTTGGGGGGCTGTTTGAATTCACTTTAAGGTGAAACACGTCTGTTTCAAAAATGTTGATAAAATGGGATAATTCGAATAGATGGATTTGTCTGTAGCGGAAAGACAGGCCATGCATGTCAATTTTTGGACAAGTTTGCCGTCATATTTTTTTTTTTATAATGACAAGTTTACCTATGTGTAAGGGTAATTTTCTCAGCTTCCTTTTATCAACTTGTCAAACGAACAGTGAAAAGCTCTCCTCTTCCGGTGAACAAGGAAAAAAAGTCTTCTCTTCCTTGGATCTTCTTCCCCACACAATAGAAGAAAGGATTCAAAGGTTTTTAAAATTTTTTGAGGTTTCATCATCTTCAAACACTTGTCTCTCTTTCCAGGTACGAATTCAACACGTTTTTCACAAGCTTCCCTCATCTAGGGTTTTGATTCGGAATTACAAATGAAATTATTTTGTTTATGGAGATGCCTTGAATTGACAGTGCTTGTTCTTTGTGCATTTTGGTTTGCTCATGAGCTTTTTGAATGTGTTCTAAAAACTATCATGTGAATCTTATATTGCAAAAACTTGAGATATTTTTCTTTCTTTCCCCTTTTCCACAAAAAGAGAGTGGTAACTTGATTTGCTGGGTGGGTTGCGACCAAGGGTGCTCACAATATTCTCTCCTGCAAAAGGGAGGGAAAGTCAATACAATGATTATGCTGCTGCATGAGAGATGTGATAATAAGAAGCAGAGTTTCACTTACTATGGGCAAAGAACATGGTTGAGAAGCTAAACCTGCAAGGAGAAAACAGGAAGGGGGATCAGGCAGTGGAGAAGCTCAGAGTTAGAAAGATTCATTCCCAACTGATGGATAGGAAAATCAGTGCATAAATTCATATTTGAGGTGTGCTCAAATGCACGCTAGGTTGCATAGTTCATTTACTTGGAAGAACAGATAGTTAGCTATTCAGTAGTTCAGTCCCTTCTACATTTGAGGTGTCAATGGGTTAGAAATCAAGTTAAGTAGTAAACAATTGTCTTTTTGCTGCTGCCATCAAATCCTTACCAGTACCAATCACTAATCATTGATATGATCAGAGGTAATGAAAGCAGGAACAAATTATTATCCCAGTGTGTAAAATATTAATGGTCTACTTTTGTTGTTTTGAACTAGAGCTAAATGTTCTGCTATGCCACATTCATACTAGAAATATTTTATGCGAGCTTCAGGAATTTTCTGCAATGGTGTCTGTATTTGCCTATAGATCTCAAAATTCCCAATCATCTTGATGAAAAAATCAAGGTTATCACTCAACAATCTAATTTATACCAACTGTAGAAACAAATATTTAGACCACTGATATGAACAGTTGGACAAATTGTAAATCCAAGAGACTGGGATTCTACGTGATAATTATCTCAGAAAAACACCACCTATAATTTTATCATTTAAAAAAAATAAAAATCATAAGGGATCAAGAACGTTCAGATTATTTTGCACAGCCATCCTGCAAAATGTATGGATCTAATGGCAACCACATTGAAGTGAAGTGTCTGTGTAGTGGGTATTACTTTTTTTTTCTCTAAATACTTACCACAGAACAATGACAACTTGTCTTTTGGGTGGGCCACGAAATTCATCATTCAGCCTATTTGTGAAATTCTAAATGCCAAGGGAACAACTATACTTGTATTTTTTTTAGAATATTGCTAGTTACTTACATGTGTTAGCATAGGCTCTACTTTACCATTTTGAGTAAAGCATATGAAGTCTGATGTTTTGGTAGTGCAGTGTTGTGTGCTCAGTTCAGTGATTAGTGGTTTTCTGCTGAGTAGTGTGGCGAAGTGTTGAGCTTCTGTCTTCTTTAGTAGGCTGTTGGTTTCTTTGTCTTCAGTGATCCTGTTCAATCCTTCATTTTGTGGTTTTGGGCGTTTTGCTTTTTGTTGTAGCCCTTTTGTGTTGTAAAGCTTAAATGAATGAGAAGTTACTATTCAAAAATTAAATAAAGTAAAATTTGAAGGCACCATTTTTGAACAGCTTGTACACAGTTGGAAGTTTCCTTTCTAATGACTTTTTTTACACATATCTGATTTTTCATGAAGCTTGAAGCGGCCAGTGCTTGCTTTGTTTTGTTTCATTTTGATTGGGCATTGCCACATGGGATAAGTGTGTTGATGATGTGGACTTGGGCGAGATCTTTGGGCTAGCCACTAGGAAAAGGGCCCCTCTTGTTCTTGTTCCAACCATAAATAAGGACTATCAATTTAAGGAGTAGTGTTGTGGTCTTTGTACATGCACAACATCAATACTTGTGTTCTTGACTGCATTCAGGCCCATGATTTGAAACCCATATGTTCCAACCTTTGAAACCAACCTTCAATCATCAGAAGGGGCTTAGTAGTGCAACACATCATGAAGAATTCCAGGGGGCTTAGTGTAATGGTTAGCTCCAATTTTTCTAGGCCCGAAAACAAGCCCATGAACTTTACATCTTGTGTTTTATATCCCTCATACCCAGTTGCTATATTCTTATGCTTTAATAGTTGCCCTTGTTGGTTATGTTACAAATTAGTTGCATATGGGTTGCATGAAGGCCAAGTATATGATTAATATGAGACTGTCCTTTCCATGTTTTTGTTGGAAGATCATCCTACTGTGTTGAGTGATTTAAATTATCCACTTTTAAATCAAGATCCTCCTACTGTGGTATCTTTTTAGTTCTTATATTGTGAAAGATGATGTTAAATTGTCCCCCAAATAACCAAGGATAGAATGTCTTCGCCTTCCAAATATTATAAATGTGTTATGGTTTTTTTTTTTTTTTTCTTTCATTGATAAATAGTGATGCATTTGCACACAATGTGCATTTTAGGAACTCTATCCCTCAGTCTATAATGTGTCATTTTTCTTTATTAAATTGCTTATAACAGCAAAGATACAAAAGACCATGAACTTCTTTTCCTGAAGCATCCTGCATCCATACCCCAATAAATATTTGCATGTTATAGAAGGTAGATACCCCAATATATATTTTCATGTTAAAGAAGGTCTAAGTATGGTCTTGAATAGGAAATTGGGCCATAAATATTCATAGAATGGAACCAAATTTTGTGTCTCAATGAAAGTTAGAACTCACTTTTATGAGCTTTACATTGCCTTAATTAGATAAAAAATCATTTATAATGGATGTCAAGTTGAATTTCTATTATAAATTACCCTTTTTTTAAAAGATAAAAAATGCCCCTGTAATAAGCTCTTACTTGAAAATTCACCAAACATATTTTTTTCACATAGATCCATTTAAGTTAGATATATTGCATGTGTTACCAAACGGTCTATTTGAAAAGAGTCTATATCTCACAGATCTATTTCTCGCAGATCTATTTGAGCCAGATTTATTTCAAACATATAAGATTTGCCAAACAGGCCCTCAATGTCTCTCTTCAAAAAGGAGCATTTGAACTTCTAAGGAGGAAGCTTGGTTCATTTCTAGAAAATCACTTATATGGAAAATCTTGAAATTAGCGGAACTTTCTTTAATTTCTTTATGTAATTATGAATTATCAAAGTGTAACTTATGGTGATTAGGCTAATGGTGATCACCATTAGCCTAATCACCAGCTCAAAGAAATGAAGTGACGAACAAAACATGGATTGTTGCCTTTCCTATACACGAAAAAGATCAGTTTTTCTTACAAAAAGGAAAGTAATGATAATAACGGCCAAATAACCCTGGATTGTACGATAGGTATTGGAAAAAATTACTAGTTAATGGACTTTGACTAGTTATAGCGTCCAATAGATGAGTAATTAGAAAAGAGAATTTTCATTTTAACAAATTTCATTTACAGCATGGTGAAAATTCCCAGTTCCTTTTTTTTCTTTTACTGTTACCAATGATAGTGGGACCTACTAGATGAAAACTTTGGATACTACATTTGAAGGTGCAGGAGTGAGAAAAAAGCATGCATTGCTAGCAATTTTCTCTGTCAAATGGAGAGCCATGTTCGAAAAATTTGTCATCTAAAAATAAGAAATGAGAATGGTTTTCAGATGTGAGTAACTGAAAATGGAAGTCTCAAGTTGCATGAGTATGGGTACATGTGCCAGAATCCGATAGCAGTACGAGATTCTGAGTTCAAAATCTTTCCTAGCCTGAAAATAAGTTGACATAATTGATTTTAATACTTTACCTCCACTTTGTAAGCATACATATTTTATTAAGATATTATTAATCCATATCTTAATAGATTCGATACTTGTCTCCTGGATCGGATAAATTGTAAAATATATGATTTGCAGATTTGGTATGAATTTTGTATAGATTTCACTTAATTATTATTTTGAATAAAATAATTTGAAAATCTATCAAAAATAATATGCAAAAATGGTACCAACTAGAAAGTACAAATCTCATTAAAAAAAATCCTGCAAGGAACATTCCAATTTTTTTCAGTAATAATTATGCACATGAAGCCTGGTTCCTTGGTGCGAACCATGAACCTTAGGGGGGCTAGTTTTGGAACCCAAGCACTATTCTTGACCAAAATGTGTTGTTTGGCTCTAGGGATGCTCGTTGACCTTAGTTCTCACCCCCGTAGGTTGTTCGAAGGCATGTAGGTGTAGTTTGAAGTTGAGTATGCGCGTAGTTAGGGTCTTAGGTGCCAACCAACACTACTATGATCCAAGGAATTACACTCGTCATCTGGACACTAAATGCGCGTAACGTTAAATCTCCCTACCCCGACATGTCAATGGCAACCCAAGCCTTAGATTAGCCAGTTTGTAATGGATCCTTGACTGTTATACTGGTTTATCTCATCTAACCCATAAGTTATCGTTTCCGCGTACATGGCGTGTGCAGTCCTTGAAATTGCATGATTTGTAAGAACCCCACCTCTTAATCCTAGGACTAGCACTAGTTAATTCTATAAATCTGTTATTCTAAGCTTATTAGATCGAGATTATCATTCCGGACAACTTTTGTATTCAACTCGAATCAATCTGAGGCCGTGAAACCCTTCAATTGACCAATTTCGTCATAAATTGATAGACTTTGACCAAGCATTTGATTTTCTCCTTGGAACCATGAAATGCGTAGCTCTTGAGCTCAAACATTAGATCTCGACCTTCCCAACAACTTTCATGTTCAGTCCAAACTCATCCGAGATCCAGAAAGTCTAATTTGACTCCCGGCACATTTTTCAAGGTGTATACTCGGAACTTCTGCCACTAATCTCTGAAATTTCTGATTTTGGGCTTGTTGGAAAGCTCTTCTCATGACCTACAATGCTCCTTTAACTCGGCCAGTCCAGGGTTCCAAAGATCCCCATTATCGCACTTCAAGTTCAGCAAGAATATGACAAACTCACAAACTAGCCATTACAAAATATCTCACCAACCCCTCTCTCTCATTAAATGCCCTCACCTACCTCATTAAATACTCCCACCTACTACCATCATCCCCCATTAGTCCTCAATTCCATCGGCCAACAAGAGAGTTCCTCCTCTCTTGCTTTCTTTCTTCTTGTCCTCTCTTTTCTCCCTCACATGGCTTGGTGAAGATCACCTAGATGGAAGCTCCTTTTGCGAAATCTGACCCCACTAAGAAACTCTATGCCGTCAACTATACAACATAGTGTGTTTTAGTGCAAATCCACCGGTGGCCGCCCCTCCATCCATCACCCTTCTTCTTGGACTTCTAAGAGGAAGGCTCTCTTTCCCTTCTTGAATATTTCTTGGTTCGAGCCCCATTTTTTATCACTTGTGTTGGTTTTTATGGGGTTTGGAGTATGACGGTGGATGGGTTTTTGCTTTAGGGTGAGTTTGATGGGTTGTTTGGAAGGGAAAGCTCTTGGTTTGGAGCTTGGATTGACCGCGGGTTTAGGGTTGTATTGACTCTTGATTACAGGCAAGTATCTAATAAAATTGCACAACTTGTTAGTGTTTTTAATTCTAGTTGATCTCAGACCATTGAGCATGCTAAGTTGGAAATGGACTCACGCTAATGATGTTTGTTACTGGAAACAATTTAGCCCTCTAGCATTGCTTATCACGGGGTTTTATTAATATTGTTAACCACCCCTTTATTAATTGGTTAATGACTGATAGTTAAATTTAATGGCCCTGGCGGCCAGCACACCCCTTTCGCCCAAGCACCCTGATACCCCCCTTGCTGCCCCTTGGAGAAATGGCAGGAGCAGTCGCTGCATGCTGACCTGCCACCAGGCAGCTGGTCGCTGCTGCAGCTGCCACTGTGCTGGCCACCTCTCTTTGCCTAGCCACCCTGTGGCCCCCCTTTCCCCTCCAATGTGTCACTCTCACAATCTCAAGTCACAAGAATGGAACGAGACTTCTTGGAGACAGATTCTATTATTCTTAGTGTCAATTTCTTTGGAGATCCCTCCTAAATATTTAATTATTACATATCTTAATCAAGGCTCTAATCTAGGCAAGTATATCAATTACAATTCTAAGTTATGGAAGCAATGACTAAAAATAGAATATACACAACTATGTACAATTGTATCATTGACCCAAGCAATCCACGTGATATATTATGAACGGGGCTGGATCCCTTCATGGGTTGTGGACCTATTTAAACCCCACACCACCCCCCCCCCCCCCCCCCCCCCGGTCTCAAATTGATGCTGGAGAATCAATGAGCATCAATTTCCTAACCAAGAATTGATAACATGGTCGTGAAAGACCTTTAGTAAGAATATCAGTAATTTGAAGCTCAGTGGAGACATGCAAAAGGCTGATGACACCACGTATGAAGTGACAATCAACCTCCATGTGTTTAGTGCATTCATGAAAAATTGGATTTTTAGTAATCTGAATTGCACTTGTATTATCTACATAGAGGGGGGGGGGGGGGTAACACCTTTTGCTGGAAATCCAATGTCAGAGAGCAAACCTCGGAGACAAAGAATTTTGGAGCATACAACAAACATGGCTCGGTACTCAGCCTCGATAGAAGATTTTGAAATTTTTTCACGTTTCTTGCATTTTCAGGAAATCATACTATCACCTAAAAACATGCACCAGCATGTTGTTGATCTACGAGTATCTGGATAACTAGCCCAATAAGCATCTGAATAAACTATGAGAGATAGAAGATTGTTTGATGAAAAAAACAACCCGCGACTCGGTGTACAAATAAGGTACCGAATGATGCGGCAAACAACAATTATATGAAGGTAACGAGGAGTAGTCATGAACTGACTCATTAGGATGACTACATAGGAGATATCAAGACAGATAATCGGGAGGTAGATCAAGCAACCAACTAACTTGCGATAAGTGGTAGAATCTGGAAGAAGGTCACCATCCTCTTGACTGAGTTTGACATTCAGTTCGACCGACGTATTTACTGAAGCTGAAGCAGTAAGGCCAGCTAAGTCAATGAAATCAACAGTGTATTTGTGCTGATCGAGAGCTATACCTTTAGTCGATTGATGTACTTGAAGACCGAGGAAATAGTTTAAAGGGCCTAGATCCTTCATGTGGAATGTCTCATTAAGAGAAGCTTGGAGTTCCTGAATCATTTGTGCATATGGACCAGTAATGACTATGTCATCAACGTAGACAAATAGCACAGTAATTCCGGACGGAGCATGATGTAAAAACATAGAAAGATCATACTGGCTCGGATGAAAATCCAAGTGGAGAAGAGCATCTTGACATTTCTCAAACCATGCACGAGGAGCTTGCTTCAAGCCATAGAGGGAGCGACGGAGTTAGGCAACCATACCCTTCCCGGATGAGTACCCCTAAGGCAGACGCATATAAACGTCTTCTTTTGAGATCACCATGAAGAAACACATTTTTTTATATCCATTTGATATAGAGACCAAGACTAAGATGCAGTAACAGCAAGAATTATGTGTATGGTGGTTATCCTGGCGACGGGAGCAAAAGTTTCATCATAATCGATGCCATATTTCTGCCGATTCCCAAGAGTGATAAGGTGCGCCTTATATCGATCTAATGTGCCATCTGATCTTAACTTGAGAGAAAAATTTCCACTTACAACTCATAGGTTTGACACCCATAGGAGACAAGACAATATCCCACGTATGATTTTGCTCTAAAGCATCCAGTTCATCTTGCATTGCCTTGTTCCAACATTGGTGCTGCATAGCTTGAGAATAGGATTGTGGGATGGAAGAGGAAAAAAAAGTGGCCATTAAGGAAGTATGTGAGAACCCATATCGGTCCGGTGGTACCAAAATACGAGTGGAGAGACGTAATGTATGATGTCCAGAGGGACCAATTGCCAGAGGTGGACCGGATGCTAGAGGAAGATCAGGAGGGGGATTCCCGGTAGACGCTTCTCTATTCCTTCTGTTATACACAAAGTTAGGATTAGATCAAACAACTGACGTGTTGTCAAAAAACCAGGTAAAGAGACTAAGGAGGAGTCAGGAGGATGAAGATGTTTTTGAAAAAAATAATGCGTTTAAAAAAAATGACATTCCTAGAGGTACGTATGCGACGAATGTGAGGATTACAGCAAAGGAACCCTTTCTGGAAGGGTGCATGACCTAAAAAAACACACTTAGCTGATTGAGCGGTTAGTTTGGTTCTTTCAGCTGGAGGAAAATGCACAAAGCAAACTGAGCTAAAAATATGAAGATCATCATAGAATGGAGATATCTTGTACAATTGGTAATATGGGCTCTGATTTTCAAGAGAGGTTGAGGGCATACGATTTATAAGATGAGCTGCAATAGCCAATGCCTCAATCCAAAAACGGGTAGGAACCGATGATTCTAGAAGAAGGGAACGAGTGACAATAAGGAGATGTCTATTTTTTCGTTCAGCGACTTCATTCTGCTGTAGAGTATAAGGACAAGTTCTTTGAGAAATAATGCCTTTGTTTTGCAAAAACTGTTGAAAATCAGAGGACCCATATTCCCCGCCCAAATCAGATCGCAAGATTTTAATGCAGGTGGAAAATTGATTCTCAACATAAGCCAATTTAAAAAAAAAAAAACATTGAAAACATTTGGAATGTAGAAAGTAAACCCATGTGAACCGACTGAAATCATTACTAAAAGTCACAAAGTATTTATAGTGAGTGTGGGAAAGAGCTGGAGCAATTCCCTATACATCACTATGAACTAAATTAAAACACTGAGTACTGTGTGAAGTGGAAATAGGAAATGGAAGAGTTTTGCTCTTTCCCATTTTACAAGTAACACAATCAAAAGGCACAAGGATGGAACAAGACTTCTTGGAGAAACAGATTCTATTATTCTCAGTGTCCATTTGTTTGAAGATCCCTCAATATATAACTATTACTTGTCTTAATCAAGGCTCTAATCTAGGCAAGTGTATCAATTACAATTCTAAGTTATGGAAGCAATGACTAAAAATAGAATATACACAACTATGTACAACTGTATCAGTGACCCAAGTAATCCACGTGATATATTATGAACTGCGCTGGATCCCTTCATGGGTCGTGGGCTTGTTTAACACCCCCCCTTAAATTGATGCGGGAGAATCAATGAACATCAATTTGCCAACAAAGAATTGATGGCATGGTCGTGGAAGACCTATAGTAAGAATATCAACAATTTGAAGCTCAGCGGAGACATGCAGAAGGCTGATGACATCACGCTTAAACTCATCACGTATGAAGTGACAATCAACCTCGATGTGTTTAGTGCGTTCAAGAAATCGGCTAGGCAGCCTACGCCTAGCAGCTAGTCTGCAACCAGCCACCCTACCAAAGGCCGGCGGGCCCAACCCCGAGACCCGCAAAACCCGTTTTCAAATTGGATTTTGGCCCCCTTTAAACCTATTTTTAACCTGATTAACCCCTGAGAATTTCTGAATTTCTTTCGAGCCAAAATTTCAAAATTTAGCGAAGGTTTAGGCGGAATAAAAAAAATTGTCCACCAACCAAAAAGTAGGGGCTATGGACTTAAAGATCAGAGCAATGTGAAGAGGCCCCCAAAATGTTTATATACATATTAATGAGACCTTCTTTTCTTGAAAAAGGGACCGAGACCTAGACTGGGATGAACCCAGTTCTCCAATTTCTTGCTTAACACTTGACCAAACAATAGTGAAGGCATGTGGAGAATGGTGACTTGTATTTTTATTTTAACTTTGGTGTTGGATCTTAACCACCTTCCGAATGCATTAAGAATATGAAAACACACTCAATATCCATCCCTTTGAGCGTATAATTTTGGGAATCACCATACTTGCATGTCTAAGATTATTTTAACCAAACTTTTCATACTTTTGTCATGTTTTATGCACCCTGTCAACCCGGCCCTAGCATTATGCTCTATGGGACATCCTTGGGTCTTAGCGTGCGATCTTCTCATTGCTTGGCCATTGGATGTGCCCAAGTCCTTAGACGGTTTCTCGGTTAGTGTGTGAGCATTCAATTGCCCTGCCTTTCCCAGTCACCCGGATCACCTTGACTTTCCACCACCCGTTTTAGGTCCCCCATTTCTACCTGAAATACTGCTCGTATTTCTAGAAGTTTTCCTAGACTTAGAAATTATTGTTTTAGAACCTGCTTCGATTTGGTTTACTGTTTTAAGCCCGACTTAACTTGGTTTACTGTTTAAAAAACCAAATCAACATCGGTTTCCATTTTTTAGCATTCTAATGGTCTGTCAACCCGTACTTGCACATACATCTCTTCATTCTCTTGGGTAACTGAATTACTCATTAATTCCTAATTAAGTACCAAACCCTGCATTCTGCATTTATTTTTGAGTCGGTACTACCAAGCTTTTATTCTAGGATTTATTATAGATATACATATATATATATATATATTGCTCGCTGTGGTTTGTAGTCCTATATGTGATCAGTGTCACTAAAGTACCTACCCTACCCGGGCCAGAGCAAGTACTCCCGTGGCAGGGCCAAAAATTTCAGACGGCCGTAAACTCTCAAGTGAGTTCAAAGGTACTATCAATCAGTTCAATTGGGGCAGGCGAATGCTCCCCTTCCGAGGATTATGCGACGTGGTTGCCATTTAGAATATAGCTACTTTTCGGCTATTATTGATTCTGTTATTTTCCTCATGCTACACTGACTTTGCCTAGACATACTATTACCTAACCTTTGATTAATTAACCTGTCATTTATATTCTGCTTGTATTGTACCTACAAACTATGTTTCTTTATTTTGGATACTTGCCAGGCAATTTGTCTGATCTACGCTTGGTGTCGTAGTTATGATCTACACTTTGCCTAGACTTCCTGACTTGTACCCTAGTATGGTTTCTGAGGAGGTGGTTGCTAAGCCGCAAGTGGCGAGTGTTTTAGTGTAGAGGTTGTCATGTAAACTCCATTTCTTGCCCATGAGACGTGAAATACCTGTGAGTATTATTTTGAGTTTTGTATTTTGTTGTACTGGCCTCTGTTAGCCTTTTATTTTGGGAAATGTAATTAATACATCTTTGTAACTTTTATATTGAATTAGGGGAATGTAATATCATGTTTACCTGTCTAGCTCTATTATCTCCTGTTTGTATCGTACTAGTCTGATGATGTATTGTATAGTAGTATTCAGCTAGTAAGACATTAGTGATGCAACACGGAATCCAATGAGCTCCGGACTTCGGATTGCACCGCAATGCAAGTTTCCGCTAAACATTCCATGATGGTGATGGATATTGTAATTCTCACTTGTGCGGATCCTGGGGGAAAAGTACGATTATGCTACAGTAATTGTCGTTGCTATAGTAATTATCGTAATCATGGCCCCTTAATCCTACCCCCATTTTTAGGTCTCTTAATCCTACCCCCATTTTGGGGTCGTGACATGATTCCTCCTTATACCCTCCGTACCCAGCCTTCACATAGTATTTAGAATTTGTGACTTGCGCACGAGGTTTAGTGAGCATTCTGTTGCCCTACTCCCTCACGGTCACCCGGATCCGCCCTGTTACCTTTTTATCCATTTCGGGTCAACCCATTCCCTGTCGAAATGCTGCCAAACTTTATAGAGACCTTACGCTCTGACCAGTTTTTAGTTTTAGCCGTTTTGTCCGTCTTGCCCGTATTTTCGGTGTTCATGCCCGTTTGTCTGTCTGACTTGCCCGAGGGTCCGTTTAACCCAGATTTCAATTAAGGGCTCCTCATCTTGTTATGCGTGCTTGCTTGTTCCTAGTTTGCTCGGAGTAGTTCACTATCACACTTGTCCTTGCATGTCTTGAAATACTTGAGAGAGTGGAGTCTGTGAGATATACCATGGACTTGGTACCCTTTCAGAGTTGAGGGTCCATTGGGCTATGAACCACTTTTTGAATGGATTGAGGACATAGGTAACCCTTGGGACGCCTTCAAACACTTAATGGGACCTCGAACTCCCTAGTGAGCTTGAAAGACAAAATATAGAACTGAAAGGGTACAAACCTCCCCCGTTCCTCTGGATTCTCGACTCGGCAGCAGTATGGTTGGAGTTCCTCTTCATCTTGATTAGCCATTTTGGATGTCCTTTAAACTATGATTTACCATCTACAGGTTGGTCGTGCTTGTTTTCCATGGCCGGTGTCGTGCTTATATCGCCCTTGAGACGTGTCGTGTTTATATCGTTGTTGAGGTGTGTTGTGCTATCGTGATTATATCGCCCTCGTGTTATCATGCCCCCTTCACCTTGTGTGTTGGAGAGGGTATAGATGCATGTGGTTTGCCATTTTGCTAGAACATGCGTGTTAGTGGTACTGTTTTTGTGATGATCATGTTTTACATTGTTCAGGTTATATACTCATGCATGATATTGCCTAGTTGTACCACTTTGTTGACATTTTACTGATCTTATTTTGTCATTATTCGTATTTACTTCGAACATGTATTATTATTGATTTTAAACATCTGCGAAGTCGTCGTACTTGACCCTGCTCACCTTGGTGATGTAGATTTTACCTTGACTTATAGGAGCTTTTGGGGAGGCGGTATGGAGCGACAGCTTTAAGTACGTTAGGATCGTGTTGACAGTGTCAAAGAAACATCGGGTTTCACATTGAGAGTTTGTAACCTTTGGTGCCTATTTTATATGTTAGTTTATTTCAGTTGTATTGGCCTTTGTTGGCCTTTTTTTGTTGGGTTGTAATTAATACACTTTTTATATTGTAACTTTAATATGTTGGATAATGATATATCATGTTCCCTGTTTTGCTCTGTATATTATGGGTTATGAATTTCCAGTCTGAGAAGGTATGATATTTTTGTATGCTTATGTTAAGTGCTGGGTTTCGACATGGACCCGAGGGCCACAGACTTCAAGTTGCAAGGCCACTTAAGCTTCTGCGAAATGCTCATCTAAGTGATGAAACTTTGTATTCTCACTCACGCAGATCCTGGTGATAAAAATGCACTAATCATCCCATTAATCAACATTCTTTGATTAATGACATTAAAGCATTTGTTGCTCTATCCTCTGATGACGCTGTCCTTTTTGCCTCACGGACGGTTCGGTTCTTTGAATGCAAAGGGTATGACCATGTTGCTATATTGTAAGAAGAAAAACTTTTGTAATTACTGTAAATACCATAGCCACATTATTTCTCAATCTACTCGCAGGCCTCGATAGAAGCTTGGAAATTACCAACCAGAACATCCTATGAAAGGACCTCCACAAGGAAATCAAAATCAAACCACTCTCCAGGCTTAGACAACTGATGCAGATGCTTCCTCTTTAGCATACATGAGTCTTACTCTTGAACAGATTAGAGACATGATCCATAGTTCAGAGTTATGTCAATAACTCTATGGCCTTTGTTTTCTCCTCCATGTGTATTTATGGTCAGCCCTTCTATACTGTTTTTTCTTCTCTATCTATGTCTAATATTTCTCCCTGATTCATTGATTCTTGGGCGTTTAACCATATGACCTCGATTAACCAACATTTTACAGACATCAAACCATATAATAACACAAGTAAATCATGAACGCTAATGATGACCATCTCTCTATCACTGGTATTGGGTCTATTGGACTCACTACCCCTAGAATCATTCACTTATGGTGTCTAATATTTTCTTTGTTCCTAAGTTTTTTTTTTTTTTTTTTTATAACATGGGAACCCGCCGACCCCCCTTTGGGGGATCATTGGTAAACCCACGGATACATAGAACCACCCACTAGCCCTATGTATCGGGTAAGGCCTTAAAGATTTGAAGGCAGAACCTCCAGGTTAAAACTGGACTTCCTAACCACACGAATATTTTAAGTGTGGGTCGAACATTTTAACTAATTTGTTATTAGTTAGACAGTTAGTTTATCATGGCTGTTTCATAACTTTTTCTTCTTTTGGTTGTACTATATAGGATCAGTAGACTAGGAATGATAGAGACTGGGCGTAAACATGGGAGATTGTTTTGATATCTTTGATTACCTCTTCTTTTCCTTTTACTAATAATGTTTAGGCCCATTGGCATCATAGATTGGGCCATCTGAATAATGAACGTTTATCTCTTCTTGTTTTTTTTTTTTAGAATGAATGTCTGCAATCTTTTATTTCTAATAAAAGCATCATGTCTTCTTCTTTACAATCCAGATGTCATTATTTTTGTTTAAGTAAAAGCCATATCTTACATTTTCCCACACACATTTCACGGGCCTTGGCCCCTTTTGATATTGCTCACTCTGATATTTGGGGAATTACTTCGACACTAAGTCTGGTCGATTTTAAATATTATATTACTTTCATTGATAATTATACTCGTTATACAAAGATTTGTTTTCTGAGAAAAAAAAATTGAGGTCTTTTCTACATTTCAAAACTTTTACAACCTCATTAATACACAATTCAATAAATCCATTAAAACCATTCATTCAAACTCAGGGGGAGAATATATATTTGATAAATTCTCTACTTTTTGTCTCAAAAAGAAATTCATCATAAAAAATCATGCCCTCATACACTGTAACAAAACAGTGTGGTAGAAAGAAAGAATCGACATATCTTAGAATGTGTCCAAGCTTTTCTTCTAGAATCAATGTTTCCCAGAACCTTTTTGGTGTGAGACAGCCCGATCTACAACTTACTTGATCAATAGACTTCCAACTAAGCTATTGAATCAAATATCTCCTTTTGAAAACCTATTTGGTACTTCTCATTCTTATTCTTACTTACGTGTTTTTGGTTGCCTAAGTTCATCTTTCAACCTCTGAAAGAGCAAGACTTTCTCCTCAATCGGCCATTTTTGTTGGACACAATAATGATTATAAATACTTTCTTTGCTATGACCCCGAGGCTTGTCCGATTTGCATTTCTCAAGATATGATTTTTCTTGAACATGTACCTTTTTACTCTCTTCCTTCAAGACCTAGTCTTTTACATATCTCTTACCTTCCTCCTTTTTTTTTTTTTTTTATAAATTCTTCAACTCCATTCCTCCTCAGACGCTGGGTCTTGCTCTTCCATTAGGTACTTTCCCCAGCCCATATTACTTTGAGACATTCCTCTTGGCATTCTACACCTCCTGATATATATGATTTTTCTTCTTTATTTACCACATTAGATTTTGTAGCCATCTCTACTACCTATTTACAGGCCACTAAAGAACCATGTTGGCAGAAGGCTATGGTTGATGAGTTATTAGCCCTTGAATCTAACAGAACTAAGAATTTTGTTCCACTTCCTTCCTCAAGATCTATATATTGGAAGCAAATGGGTTTATTCCATCAAAGTAAAACTGATGGTACACTTGATCAATATAAAGCCCATTTAATAATAGAAGGGCACAAACAAGAGTATGAGAATGACTACGAGGGTACCTTTGCTTTCGTTGCGAACATGATAATGGTCCGAGTAATGCATATCTTCATGGAGATCTTCGAGAGACAGTTTACATGAACCCACCATCAGGTTATTCATGTCCCCTGGGTTTGGTATGTAAGCTCCGTAAATCCTTATATGGCCTGAAACAAGCTCCACGTGCCTAGTTCGAGAGCCTTGGACATGCCATTCTCAACGCCAAATTCTATCAAAGCCATAATGATCACTCAATATTCATCCGTCACACTTCTAGTGGTTGCACTGTATTATTATTTTATGTGGATGATTTCATCATCAGTTGCAACAATATCATTGGCATCGGTCAAGTAAAGTCTTATCTCATGCAGACATTTAAAATGAAGGATCGCAGTGAATTGACATGCTTCTAGGTCTTGAAATTAAGCGCACTCCATTCGGCATATATGTATACCAAAGAAAGTATGCTGAGGACTTGTCGACCATGATTGGATTCTCCGATGGATGAATTTTTGATACTCCAATGGAACTTAATCTGAAGCTTTGCACAGACAATGATAATCCTCTTTCTGATGCTACCTCATATCGTCACTTGTTTGGTAGCTTGATCTACCTAACTATGACACACCCCAATATAGCATATGCGGTTCAAGTTGTCAGCCAATTTTTGAGTGATCCTCACAAAAGTCATCTTTTAGCTGTTCAACAACTCCAAGATACATTAAGGGCATGGTCTCCCAATAATTATTTTAGTCATCCACCTCTCCCCTTTCTCTTTGGGGCTATACAGATGCAGATTGGGTCGGTTGTCTTGATACTCGGCGTTCCACAACTGGTTGATATGCTCTTAGGAGCATCTGTTATATCCTAGAAGTGAAAGAAATAGCCCACACTTTCTAAATCATCAGCTGAGGCTGAATTTAGGACTATGTCATATGTTTCTAGTGAAATTGTTTGGCTTTGCCGTCTTTTGAGAGAGTTTGATGTCTTCCTTAGATATCCTACACCACTTTTTGTTAATAATAACAGTGCCATTCAGATTGCCAACAGTCCAGTATTTCATGAGCGACAAAACACATTGAGATTAATTGTCATTTTATTCGTGAGAAGATCTTGTCTAAAGTTTTTTTATCTCCCACATATTCCATCCCACGATCAACTGCAGACATATTCACCAAAGCCCTAACAAAGTCTTGCCAGGATTTTCTCACTTCCAAAAAGCTTGTTCGCTCAACTTCACATCAATTTGAGGGGGAAAATAGAGTGAATGATCCAGCCCAAAGCTAAGGCCCAACCAATGGCCCAACATCTTAGATGGATCAAAGCCCAACAGTCTAATAATATCCCACAAGGATATTCTATTGGTTAAACATACTGTATATAGAATTAAACAGTTGGACAGATACTTATATTTTTCCTTTAATGCTTGATGTAATCTTCTGTAATTCCTGCCTTCTATGGCAAATACACTAATATAAATATGGGTGTTAATCCTCAAACAAGACCACCAAGAATTCTCCACTTTCATCTTACATTTCTGATTAGGTTAAGATCCAAATCCTGGTCATAACTACACTCTTGTAGGAGATTGGTTGTGGACCCCACATGGCCCACCCTTTGATTAAAAACCCGATAATCTAAAAGAGTATTCATGGTTGACCCCTGTTGTGCAAGTTTTCAAGTGGTTTGGGCTACCAAATCAACGCTCCAAAGCTATTGCACGTATAACTCTATATGAGTTATGAGCTTTTGAAAAATCACGCAATAACCCCATGTTTTCTTTGTTTTCTTGAAATAGCCCTGAAATCATGTTGCTTGAAATATTTGAGTCCATTTGAGACCTAATTGATCCTTTGGCACCTTGTAAGTGTGTGTCAGAGTTCCATGTGCCCCATCATTAATGTCCAAAGCATTAAATAACCAGTTTTCTTAATCTTCATCAAATAATGCAAATTGATTTACATCATTCTCCCGCACTTTAAAAAAAATTGTAATTAAATTATGATGCCACATCGATTTTGGACAAGAAAGATTTTCAATTCCACAAATCTTTGTGAGATCTCTATTATTGAGGTTGTAGTTGGATGGTATACTTGCACAATCCATGTGTCACGTCAATTCAATCCGCCCAATGTGTTTTGATCCAATAACGCATGATCAAATCACAAATGGGTGTAGGTTGAGATCTGCTTATATAGACCTCCATGAATGGATCTTCAAAGGAGTGTATCTCAATATGACCATCTTCCTTGAACAAAGGATCTAGGTACTCTTCCATACTCTTTTAGTGCTTTATTCATGATCATTGCAATAAGACATTGACGTGTAGTATGCATCAAACCTTCTATCATCGGGTACACATTGAAGATCAGCATGTCCTCATAAATATCAACATTTTCATGACCATTCACATTTTTGTCGCATGCGGGTAGGTCACATTCATCATCTAAGTACACATCAAATATTGGAGGCTAAGACCAATTGTCTTTCTTTGATGTTGATGATCGGGACCTATCACCATAGAACATCTCATCATCACCATCGTTATCCGATCCGTCATCTTCATCATCATCATATATGGCTCCATCATAATCATACTAATCTTCCTCCAATTCATTGTTAAAATCATTAGGATGATGTGGATGAACCATATGCTCTGAGCATTGGGGTTAACTACTCAACTTGCGTTCATATATTCTAAATTTCTACATCCCTCGGATTTGGTTCATGACTTGCATTCATCCTTGTCAGGGCAGCATAACTAGAGAGATGGATTCACAAAAAATCAAAATCAAATGATCGTTGCTTTGATACCAACTGAGGCAATCCTGTTTTAAAAAAGTCAGACTAACTATGGCCCGTTAAATCCAAACTAGAAAATCCAGCAAATAGGGTTATCTACTTGTCGCATACAATTAATAGAAAATATCAACATTTAAATGAGCAAAGAACAATTTCTCAATCCTCTAGTAACCACAAGGTATTAAAGGGAAAGGAAAAGAACAAGGAAAAACACTGCATCTCTTCTTTTTAATTTTTACTACAGCAAAAACAAAACCTGCAAACATTGTACTATTGTAGTCGACTGGTCGATTGTATATAGAGCATACAATTTATCAAAGAAAAAGATATCTCTAGGAAAGCCTACCAATTAGCTTCTTACAATTAGAAGCCCCACTGATAAGAAGTCCCATCGGAGGCTGATTGCCATCAAATATGGTGAGGACATATAGGGGTGGTGGCCTAAGATGTGACGGGTGTATGGAGGGCTATTGCTTCAATTGGAGATAAATTCAATATGAGGGGGGAAACCTTACACAAAGGGGTGGGTTTTGTGGTGGGAGATGGTAGAGAAGTTAGGTTTTGGTTGGGGTGGGACCTTTGTATAGTTTGTTTTCCAGACTGTCTAGATTAGCGATTAAGAAGGATTATTCCGTCAGTGATTGTTTTGAGGTGAGGAGTGGTTGTATTATATGAGAGGTCACTTTTAAGAGGAGTCTACAACAGTTGGAGAGGAGCCAATATGAGAAGTTATTGAGTGTTCTTACTTACACATTTTTTTGCAGGGACTCTAAGGACTCTTGGATTTGGAAACATTCAATCTCCGGAGAGGGAACTCCCTCTCATAGAGCCCCTTCTTCCGTTGTGTGGTTGGGGCTGGTTCCTCTTAGAGTCGAGGCTTTTTGTTGGTGAGCAGTTGCAAGGAAAATTGCCACGGTGGATAATCTAAGGAGGAGAGGGTTATCTTCTATCAATTTTTCAAATGTTTGCGTAATGTATGGAAAGGAAGAGGACTCGGGCAATCATCTTTTTCTTCATTGTGAGGTGGCGTCCTATGTTTGGAGGAACTTTATCGAGAGATGCAGTCTTGCTTGGTGTTGCCTGAAGAATATTACAGAGGTGGTCCATTCCTGGTTGGGAGGGTGCTTTATGGAGTGTTGTGGAGGATAATCTCATTTGCCATCTTATGGTCTATTTGGAAGGAAATGAACGAAAGGATATTCAGGAGCACTTCTTCCTCGTTAGAGGATTTGATATCTAAAATCGCTTTCAAAATTGTGAAATGGGCTTTGATTAGAAAGGAGTCCTTCGAGTTTTATTTTGATGATATTCTTTCTAATTGGGGAGCTTGCATGGGATGTTGCTCGCGTAAGGAGATGAGATCTATTCCTTGGATTTCCCTCCTTATGGAGTTTTAAAGTTTAATGCGAATGGTGCTTTAAGGGGTAAGCTAGCCCAGTGGGAATTGAAGGAGTGCTTCGCAATAGTAAGGGTGATGTCGTTCTTATGTTCTCTAAGCATGTTGGTGTGTGCAACTCTAATAAAGTGGACGTACTAGCAATTTTGGAAGGTCTTAAATTGTTCTCAACAAGAAATAGTGGTGCCCTTGTGTTAGATAGTGATTCTTCAAATGCAATTGCGTGGGTATCTAACTGAAAGTCTAACCCATGGAAATTTCAATTCCTCTTCAATGAAATTAGGGAGATTTCAACTTATATTAATGTCTCCTTCCGTCATGAGATTAGATCTGTCAACTCAATGGCAGATGTGCTAGTAAAAAGCAAGGGGTAGATAGGTTATTTCCTTAGGGGGGTATCATCTTGTAATTGGAGTTGTGGCTGGTGCTTCTCCCTTGCACCTTTCAACTCTTCTTTTCTTTTAAGTCTTAATGTATTCTTTTCTTCCTTCTTTTAATAAAATATTTGTTACCGTTTTAAAAAAAAAAAAAAGTCTTAATCACATCAAGCTTTAATTTCTAAAAAAATCAAAGGAAGTCACAATTTGCCCAAATCCTAGTCGTCACTGTACTCTTCTAACAGATTGGCATGGACCACCCTTTGATGAAACAAAGCCAACAACATGAAAGAGTATTCATAGGGGACCCCTACGGTGCAAGTTTTCAAGTGGGACGAGTTTGGAATGGCCCACCAAGTCAAGGCTCCAAAGCTGTTGCACGTACAACTCTACTTGAGACTCTTTTGAGACCCAATTGATCCACTGGCTCTTTGTAAGTGTGTCCAGGTTCCTATACTTGATCACAAGCATCCAAATTTTCCAAAGCATTAAATAATCAATTTCCTTCTTCCTCCACTGTTGTAATTTGATTGGCACTAGAAAGTAGAAACCCCCCTCTTTTTAGAAAAGGATAGAGAGGATGACCCATTCAATCCTTTTCCTACTTTATGCCATCCCTGCCTATAGTTTACTGACAACAGTTGTAGATGCTCAGGGTATATGCTCTATTGATAAGAGTGTCCAATGTAAAAAAGAATAGATTTTTCTCTTACCCAACACACACCTCAGGCTCAGCAGGAGAAGGGCCGCCCTCTTTGAAAAGTTACCACTTGATGGGACATGTGTCCTTAGACTTACCTGGCCAGACTGGCCAGCTGCACCTTCTTGCTACATTTATGAGCATATGCCCAAATGAATCCGTTGTTAATAAGTAGGCACATCTCCCCAAACTTTGACTTTTTGTTCCATATCTTATGTTACAGACTTACAGTGACTCAGGCTTAGACTACTGTGATTTCACCCTAATTACTTCAGTACACACTGACTCAAAACCCAGTGGGGGCAAATATATATCCATGGTAAATAAGTTTTGATTGGATTAAAGTTTTATACAGTAGGAAAGAAATAAAATGAAAGTTCTTTTAAGTGGGTTAGATTTCAAGTATTAAGGTATGACGATTGAATAATAAAATGATATATGATACACTCGGATATCTATTATATGTAAGTATATATTAATGGACAAAAAAAAGTTCTCTTACGAGATACCTTCCTTTCTTATGCATGTAATTTATAGGTTACAATTTAAGACTTTATTATTTAAAGCCTCAAAAAAAAGTAATGATATCGTCCCATATCTAAAATTTAAATCATTCAAAAGCATGGTAAAACCTCAAAAAGCAGTAATGACATCGTCCCATATCTAAAATTTAAATCATTCAAAAGTATGGTTCCAGTAGTTTTTATCTCTTTAATATAAATTTCTTTAATCAGATTTTTCTAAAATAGATAATAATTAAAAAAATACAACTATATTTCTTTATCGACAATGGATAAAACTTCAATTGAACTAAAACTTAATGTAATAATAGAACCCAAACAAACATTATTTTTAAGCGGATAAAATTTCAATATAAGCCACAGAGATGGAAATTACATATTAGCATGTTGTGAAATTAGTATATCCATGCAATGTAAAATAAAATAAAATTATAAAAGAGAAAGTGGGTTCGTTGTTCTTCTTTTTTATTTATTCGTCTAAGTCTCTACAAGTCTGTCACCTCTAGATCATGAGATTTAGGGCAAGTGTAGATGGATTAGAATGAATATTAAAAAAATCTCTTCCCTAATCTCCATCAAGCATTCTTTATTTGATCTCATTTCCTTCATTTCATTTTCTTTCTTTTCCTTTCCTTTTTCATTTTAAATATTCCCTAAAATAAACAATATTTTTATTTCCTTTTTTATATGATTCAAAATCATATTAAAAAAATTCTTAAATAATGTATGGCCACATGATGGAGCGGCCAAAGTGGTATTATGAGGGGAGCTTATGATGTAAGGGTGGGGCATGGCCCCTACCCGCCCCCCTAGGTCCGCCCCTAGACTCAGGCTTAGCCACGGTTGGATTTGTGCTGATCCGAGGATGTTCCATAGAGAAGAACCCTATATTCCTCTTCCTCCCTCCAAAAGGAAATCAAAATCTTCTTAGTAAAAGATACACAGAAAAAAATCTCATCATGAATGAGTAAGCTATGTAAAACCCCCAAAAAAAATTTCTTTCTATGAAAAATTCTACTTCTATACTTGTACAAAAGGATACTGGCACGTTTACTTAGAAGAATTTTTGAAGAGGAATTAAAGTTGTTGGGATTTATAACATGATGTGACAACTTGTTTTCTAAGCATTCCAAATACTCTATTTGATGGAAAAATTCAGAATTTCAGACCACTTAAAAAATACATTTTCAGCCCAATAAATTTCAAGAAAGGTTGAGCATTTAGAATTCTTATATTTAGGGAGGCAGCATTTGAAATCCTCACAAGTCTTCGAGAGAAAAAAACGAGTAACAATTCTTCTAATCAAAGAGGCAATCTCCTTGGCAACCTTTCACTATGAAATTGATATCTCATACTTTATTATGGTGCGGGTATCATAATGCCTGCTCCTATGGACCGTGTCACATGGTAAAAGATCTTATCCTCTTAATTTTTCTACTTTATATCACCTTGTCCCCTACAAAATTAAGTCAACAAAGACCTAACATTAATCTAACAGCAAAATCCGACACGCATACGACATCACAGCCGCCACCCTCCTATAAAAGGCCCCTTTAACACAACCATGCATGAATAGAAACAAAGGGGCAAAAATGACTCCCTCAGACAAACTTCCTCTCCTCTTCCTCCTCCTCACCATCTTCATCTCTACCACCCATGCAGCCACCTTTGTAATCCGAAACCAATGTCCCTACACTGTTTGGGCTGCAGCTGTCCCCGGCGGGGGCCGGCGGCTCGACAGGGGCCAGTCATGGACCATCAATGTGCCAGCAGGAACCGCCGGTGCCCGCATCTGGGGCCGCACTGGGTGCAACTTTGATGCCAGTGGCCGTGGGCACTGTCAGACCGGTGACTGCGGCGGTGTCCTCCAGTGCTCCGCCTACGGTGTGCCGCCGAACACTCTTGCTGAGTATGCTCTGAAGCAATTCTCCAACCTTGACTTCTTCGATATATCGCTGGTGGACGGGTTTAACATCCCTATGGACTTCAGCCCCACCGGTGGCGGTTGCCGGGGCATCCTGTGTACTGCTGATATCAACGGGCAGTGCCCGAATGTGCTGAGGGTGCCCGGCGGTTGCAACAACCCCTGCACTACGTTCAAGACCGATGAGTACTGTTGCAATTCCGGCAGATGTGGGCCCACCAACTATTCTAAGTTCTTCAAGCAGAGATGCCCACATGCTTACAGCTACCCTAAGGATGATCCTACGAGCACATTTACATGTCCCAGTGGTGTGAACTACAGGGTGGTGTTTTGCCCCACAGGCTCCTCTACCTCCTCTCTTCCTCTCTCCTCTCAGTGAGGAGGGAGAGGAGATTCACATGTTCCTCTTTTGGTATGTGTGTATGTAAACATCTAAAATAATCTCTGGGTGTTGAGAACCTCTTCTAAGGTTTCCTAGACTTAATAATATGAGTTGAGAGAATCAGATGTTGCTCTTTTGGTCTCTGGGTGTTGAGACCTAGTAAGATTTCAAAGACTATAAAGTATGGATATATGTTATGTCTAAGAGAGTGGAATGTGGAATTATTCTATATCCATTGACTTGGTTTTTCCTAATAATAAAAAAAGAGAGACATGGTAGTGTGGGTGGAAATTTTAAACTGGCCCCTCAATCTGAACCTGATCTAGCAATTCAGGGTTGACTTATTATCTGTTTAGTAGTCTTGGATTGAAAATTTATCGGGTTTAGCCGATTTCTAGAAAACTTGATAGTATGAGTAAAGTATACAAGATAAAATAGAAAACAGATGGAAGTATTTATAGATTCAACGTCTCTCTTCAAAAAGGACCATTTGAGCTTCTAAGGAGGAAGCTTGGTTCATTTCTAGAAAATCACTTTTATGGAAAAATTTGAAATTAGCGAAACTTTCTTTAATTTCATCATGTAATTATGAATTATCATAGTGTTACATCTAATGGTGATGAAAAGAGGTAGGGTTCGAATTTCAAAAGTTTGGTCTTTCGTGAATTTTATGATATGGAATGTAAGCTTTTATTTGCCACAATTACTGCATTCATGTGTACTAGAATGCATCAATTTTGGAAATCAAACAAGTATTTTCACTGTAACCCTATATAAGCTTTTGTTCTATTCTCCCTTCATTGTTGTTGTGAGTCTTGGATTAGTGTGAACCTGAAATCAACTAGTTGAGAAGTGAATTTGGTCTCTTTAATTTTTCATATATAATGACCAAAAGAAAAAAAAAAAAGTAAATAAGCCAAATCCGGGTCTAATCTTTACTCGAACTGAGATGATAAATAAAAATCCCAAGTCAAATGGAGTGATACCTGGCACAAAGCTTGGCGCTTTCATCAATGAGCCTGTAGAATAGTTTCACCCTGGCAAGTAGAACTGAAGAACAGAACTCAAGCCAGGAAAGCTCACAAACAGCTCAATCAGCTTACACCCTTACATGTGTAAAATTTAAATAAAAATACAGTAATAGAACCCATAAAAGAAATTGTACAAACTAAAACAATCAAATCAAGCCGTTGGTCTAACAATTAGACCTGCTTTTAATTTGGGCAGGTTCACCGCATGCTTACATCCATGATTTCATTCTTGAAACCCAAAGATTCAACTGCACGGCAATATTTTTTAGTTATGAATTTATTAAGTAAATTAGTACAAAGTACGGGCACAAAAGAGTTTGGGCTTCAGTATTATCCCTCCTGAGTATTTGCGAGCACGCGCGCACAACCATACAACCTTAAAAAAAGGGGGAATCTGGAATAGCTAAGAAGATGAAAAGCTCATAACATCAGAAAAAGAGATGCCCACTGCTGAACTGCAATGTTGAAACAGTTTAAAAATGGGATGCAAGCTGCTTCAAACACAGGTAAATAAGAAATCCTTGACAGCTCCAGTGGATAATGGTAAGCTGCTTCACTTGGGATTTTCATAAGTAGCTCCAAAAATCTTATCAAACTCTTCAAATTTATGTCTAGATTCTTCTATAGTTTCAGCTTGCTAAAATCGACCTTCCGGACAGGATATGTATAGGCTTCATAATTTATTTGCTGGCCCAGGTAACTCATCTTTGTGAGAGTAGTTATTAGATCAACCTGACAATATAAAATACATTCAAATGAATAAGATGAATACTCCTAGTTTTATTGGATGAAAATCTCAACAACTAGCAGTGTGCACTTGACAGCCAATGTCCTGTGATGTCCTGTGCGGAACTCATTGGGATCCACTTAGGATGAGGTGATGGAGAAAGGGAGTACTATGACAGGGGCGTGCTAAATATCAGATCTAAAGGATTCAAGATGATGAAGGTATAGGCTCTCAAATCAACAGCTTAAAAAAAATCAAGGCACTGGTGATGACAGTCCCGATGTGTATCAAATTAGGTCTAGTGCAATTCAGGCGGATGGAGGTGTAGGATCGCAGGTGGGTGCCATTAGGCTTTTCCCACATAATCCTGCCCTTGAGATCATTTACTTCCGCAATTAACTATATTTCTACTTCTACTTATGGCTCTACATTGCTCACAAGCTCAAAGAAATGAAGTGACAAACAAAACATGGATTGTTGCCTTTCCTATACATGAAAAAGATCAGTTGTTCTTACAATATGGAAAGTAATGATAAAAAAGGCCAAATAACTACGATAGGTATTGGAAAAAATTACTAGTTAATGGACTTTGACTAGTTATAGTGTCCAATAGATGAGTAATTAGAAAAGAGAATCTGCATTTTAACAAATTTCATGGACAGCATGCTGAAAATTCCCAGTTCCTTCTTTTGTTTTTTTCTTTTACTGTTACCAATGATAGTGGGACCTACTAGATGAAAACTTTGGATACTACATGTGAAGGTGCAGGAGTGAGAAAAAAGCATACATTGCTAGCAATTTTCTCTGTCAAATGGAGAGCCATGTTCAAAAAATTTGTCATCTAAAAATAAGAAAATGAGAATGGTTTTCAATTGTGAGTAACTGAAGGTGGAAGTCTCAAGTTGCATGAGTATGGGTACACGTGCCAGAATCCGATAGCAGTACGAGATTCTGAGTTCAAAATCTTTCCTAGCCGGAAAATAAATTGACATAATTGATTTTAATACTTTACCTCTACTTTGTAAGCATACATATTTTATTAAGCTATTATTAATCCATATCTTAATAGATTCGATACTTGTCTCTTGGATCAGATAAATTGTAAAATATATGATTTGCAGATTTGGTATGATTTTTGTATAGATTTCACTTAGTAATTATTTTGAATAAAATAATTTGAAAATCTATCAAAAATAATATGCAAAAATGGTACCAACTAGAAAGTACAAATCTCATTAAAAAAAATCCTGCAGGAACATTCCAATTTTTTTCATCAGTAATTTTTCGATAAAATTTCAAAAGAAGGTATAATAACACGAGGGCTCCGCATGCACGCCATTTTTGCGGATTCCACCACCAACAACCCTCCAATCAGCCAATAGCACTGCTGTAGGGCTCCTTTAGAGTAAGAGTCTTGCTCCCATCTTTTAATATGTTGTTTAGGAGATTAATTAACCCCATGATTCCAACATGCAAATGCTAGTTCCACTTCCTTGATGATTTTCCATTTTTGGGTGATTTTTTAATGCTATTTTTGGGTAATTTTGGTTCTAGGAGTTCCAGCAGTGGTCGGAGACTTTGAGAAGTGATTTTGGAGTGTCTTAGACCGAAGGCAAGTGTTTAAATTGATTAATTAGACATGCATGCACCATTTCACGGAAATCAAATTTCTATCCTAGTATGTATTTGTGTATTTTCAAGCTTTTGTTCCCCTATCTTTTCCAAGTGCTTAATTGTGTTTTAATCACGTTTAGGGGGCTAATTTGCTTCCTTTTGATTGGCCAAAAACCACCTAAAAATCCCCCAAAGAATGGCCAAGCTGAGGACCTCAAAACTGCCTACTGCAGTGGACTTCCGGAGGCTTTCCGGAAGTCCCCCTGCAGGGAACCTATGGCTAGCCATGGGCCATCTGGAAGTGGGGTGCAGGAACTTCCAGAAGTAGCCCACAGGGCCACCCAGTAGCCCCTGTTTTGCACCGTTTTAGCTCATTTTGACCCTGGTTCAACTCCGAATGATCCCCAACCTTTTTCAAAATATTTTTAGGTGGTTTTGGCCCCCTTTAAACCTAATAATTATGCACATGAAGCCTGGTTCCTTGGTGTGAACCATGAACCTTAGGGTGGCTAGTTTTGGAACCCAAACACTATACTTGACCAAAATGTGTTGTTTGACTCCAGGGATGCTCTTTGAGCTTGGTTGTCACCCCCGTAGGTTGTTCGGAGGCATGTAGGTGTAGTTTGAAGTTGAGTATGCGCGTAGTTAGGGTCTCAGTTGCCAACCAACACTACTACGCACCAAGGAATTACACTTTTCGTCATCTGGACACTAAATGCACGTAAGGTTAAATCTCCCTACCCCGACATGTCAATGGCAACCCAAGCCTTAGATTAGCCAGTTTGTAATGGATCCTTGACTGTTATACTAGTTTATCTCATCTAACCCATAAGTTATCGTTTCCGCATACATGGCGTGTGCAGTCCTTGAAATTGCATGATTTGTAAGAACCCAACCTCTTAATCCTAGGATTAGCACTAATTAATTCTGTAAATCTGTTATTCTGAGCTCATTAGATCGAGATTATCATTCCGGACAATTTTTGTATTCAACTCGAATCAATCTGAGGCCCTGAAACCCTTCAATTGACCAATTCCGTCATAAATTGATAGACTTTGACCAAACAGTTGACTTTTTCCTTGGAACCCTGAAATGCGTGGCTCTTGAGCTCAAACATTAGATCTCGACCTTCCCAACAACTTTCATGTTCAGTCCAAACTCATCTGAGATCCAGAAAGTCTAATTTGACTCCCAGCACATTTTTCAAGGTGTATACTTGTAACTTCTGCCGCTGATCTATGAAATTTCTGATTTTGGGTTTGTTGGAAAGCTCTTCTTATGACCTACAATTCTCCTTCTTTAACCCGGCCAGTCTAGGGTACCTATGATCCCCATTATCGCACTCCAAGTTCAGCTAGAATATGACAAACTCACAAACTAGCCATTACAAAATATCTCACCAACCCCTCTCTCATTAAATGCCCTCACCTACCTCATTAAATACTCCCACCTACCACCATCATCCCCCATTACTCCTCAATTCGATTGGCCAACAAGAGAGTTCCTCCTCTCTTGCTTTCTTTCTTCTTGTCCTCTCTTTTCTCCCTCCCATGGCTTGGTGAAGATCACCCAGATAGAAGCTCCTCTTGCAAAATCCGACCCCGCCAAGAAACTCTACGCCGTCAACTATGCAACATAGTGTGTTTTAGTGCAAATCCACCGGTGGCCGCCCCTCCTTCCATCACCCTTCCTCTTCTTGGACTTCTAAGAGGTAGGCTCTCTTTCCCTTCTTGAATATTTCTTCGTTCGAACCCCATTTTTTATCACTTGTGTTGGTTTTTATGGGGTTTGGGGTATGACAGTACATGGGTTGTTTTTTAAGGGTGAGTTTGGTAGGTTGTTTGGAAGAGAAAGCTCTTGGTTTGGAGCTTGGATTGACCATGGTTTTAGGGTTGGATTGACTCTTGATTACAGGCAAGTATCTAATTAAATTGCATAACTTGTTGGTGTTTTTAATTCTAGTTGATCTCAGACCATTGAGCATGCTAAGTTGGAAATGTACTCATGCTAATCATGTTAATTACTGGAAACGATTTAGCCCTCTAGCATTGCTTATCACGGGGTTTTATTAATCTTGTTAACCACCCCTTGATTAATTGGTTAATGACTGACAGTTAAATTTAATGGGTAAATTGCCCTTGAATTTTTGGGCTTTAAATCCCTTAAACGAGCAGCCCGTGGATCCCATCAGAAATCCAGCACGGACCGTGTCCAAAACACTCCAACAGTGGACCCCACGCTGGCCCTTTCCCTGATTAGGATTGGCGGCCAGTAGCCAGCAATTCAGCTGGCTGCCAGCAGGCCCAGCAGCCAGTCTCCCCCCCCCCCCCCCCCCCCCCCCCCAACACACACACACACCTGTCTCCCCCCTCCCTCCTTTGGATCCTGGCAGCAGCCACTGTGCTGGCCCTGGCGGCCAGCACACCCCCTTCGCTCAAGCACCCTGATACCCCCCTTGCTGCCCCTTGGAGAAATGGCAGGAGCAGCCGCTGCATGCTGACCAGCCACCAGGCAGCTGGCCGCTGCTGCAGCTGCCACTGTGCTGGCCACCTCTCTTCGCCTAGCCACCCGGCCCCCCTTTCCCCTCCAATGTGTCATTCTCACAATCGCAAGACACAAGAATGGAACGAGATCCCTCCTCAATATATAACTATTACATGTATTAATCAAGGCTCTAATCTAGGCAAGTATATCAATTACAATTCTAAGTTATGGAAGCAATGACTAAAAATAGAATATACACAACTGTATCATTGACCCAAGCAATCCACCTAATATATTATGACCCCCCCCCCCCCCCCCAAAAAAAAAAAATTTGATGCGGGAGAATCAACGAGCATCAATTTGCTAACCAAGAATTGATGGCATTGTTGGAAGACCTTTAGTAAGAATATTAGCAATTTAAAGCTCAGTGGAGACAAGCGAAAGGCTAATGACATCACGCTTAAACTCATCACATATGAAGTGACAATCAACCTCGATGTGTCTAGTGCGTTCATGAAAAATCGGATTTTCAGTAATCAAAATTGCACTTGTATTATCTGCATAGAAGGGGGTAGCACCTACTGCTGGAAATCCAATGTCAAAGAGCAGACCTCGGAACCAAAGAATTTTGGAGCATGCAGCAGACATGGCTCGGTACTCAGCCTCGGTAGAAGATTTTGAAACTTTTTCATATTTCTTGCATTTTCAGGAAATCAGACTATCACCCAGAAACATGCACCATCCTGTTGTCGATCTAAGAGTATCTGGACAACCAGCCCAATCAGCATCTAAATAAGCTAATGAGAGATAGAGGATTGTTTGATGAAAAAAACAACCCGGAGTCGGTGTACGAATAAGGTATCAAATGATGCGGCGAACAGCAGCCATACGAAGGTAACGAGGAGCAGTCATGAACTGACTCATTAGGTTCACCGCATAGGAGATATCAGGATGAGTGATCGTGAGGTAGATCAAGCTACTAACTAACTTGCGATATGCGGTAGGATCTGGAAGAAGGTCACCATCCTCTTGACTGAGTTTGACATTCAGTTCGACCGGCGTATCTACTGAAGCTGAAGCAGTAAGGCCAGCCAAGTCAATGAGACCAACAGTGTATTTGTGTTGATTGAGAACTATACCTTTAGTCGATTGATGAACTACAAGACCGAAGAAATAGTTTAAAGGGCCGAGATCCTTCATGTGGAATGTCTCATTAAGAGAAGCTTGGAATTTCTGAATAATTTGTGCATTTGGACCAGTAATGACTATGTCATCAACGTAGACAAGTAGCACAGTAATCCCAGACGAAGCATGATGTAAAAACATAGAAGGATCATACTGGCTCGGATGAAAATCCAAGCGGAGAAAAGTATCTTGAAATTTCTCAAACCATGCGCAAGGAACTTGTTTCAAACCATAGAAAGAGCGACGAAGTTTGGCAACTATACCCTTCCCGGATGAGTACCCCTGAGGCAGATGCATATAAACGTCTTCTTTGAGATCACCATGAAGAAACGCATTTTTTATATCCATTTGATATAGAGGCCCAAGACTGAGATGCAGTAATAGCAAGAATTATGCGTACGGTGGTCATCTTGGCGACGGGAGCAAAAGTTTCATCATAATCGATGCCATATTCCTGCCGATTTCCAAGAGCGACAAGGCGCGCCTTATATCGATCTAATGTGCCATCTGATCTTAACTTGAGAGAAAAAATCCACTTACAGCCCATAGGTTTGACACCCATAGGAGACAAGACAATACCCCACGTATGATTTTGCTCTAAATCATCCAGTTCATCTTGCATAGCCTTGTTCCAACATTGGTGCTGCACATCCTGAGAATAGGATTGTGGGATGGAAGAGGAAGACAAAGTGGCCATTAAGGAAGTATGTGAGAACCCATAGCGGTCCGGTGGTACCGAAATGCGAGTGGAGAGACGTAATGTAGGATGTCCAGAGGGACCAATTGTCGGATGTGGAACGGATGCTGGAGGAAGATCCGTAGGGGGATTCTTGATAAGCGCTTCTCTATTCCGTCTATGATACACAAAGTTAGGATTAAATCGAACAACCGACATGTTGTCAAAAAAACCAGGTAAAGAGACCAAGGAGGAGTCAGGAGGATGAAGGTGTTTTTGAAAAAAATACCGTGTTTAAAAAAAATGACATTTCTAGAGGTACGTATGCGACGAATGTGAAGATTATAGCAAAGGAACCCTTTCTGCAATGATGCATGACCTAAAAAAACACACTTAACTGATTGAGCGGTTAGTTTGGTTCTTTCAGCCGGAGGAAAATGCACAAAGCAAACTAAGCCAAAAACATGAAAATCATCATAGAATGGGGATGTCTTGTACAATTGGTAATATGGGCTCTAATTTTCAAGAGAAGTTGAGGGCATATGATTTATAAGATGAGCTGCAGTAGCTAGTGCCTCAATCCAAAAACGGGTAGGAACCGATGATTTTAGAAGAAGGGAACGAGTGACATCAAGGAGATGTCTATTTTTCCGTTTAGCGACTCCATTCTGCTGTGGAGTACAAGGACAAGTTCTTTGAGAAATAATGCCTTTGTTTTGCAAAAACTGTTGAAAATCAGAGGACCCATATTCCCTGCCCGAATCAGATCGCAAGATTTTAATGCAGGTGGAAAATTGATTCTCAACATAAGCCAAATTTTTTTAAAAAACATTGAAAACATCAGATTTGGAATGCAGAAAGTAAACCCATGTAAACCGACTGAAATCATCAATAAAAGTCACAAAGTATTTATAGTGAGCGTGAAAAGAGCTGGAGCAATTCCCCATACATTGCTATGAACTAAATCAAAACACTGAGTACTGTGTGAAGTGGAAATAGAAAATGGAAGAGTTTTGCTCTTTCCCATTTTACAAGTAACACAATCAAAAGGCACAAGAATGGAACGAGACTTCTTGGAGAACAGTTTCTATTATTCTCAGTGTCCATTTCTTTGAAGATCTCTCAATATATAACTATTACATGTCTTAATCAAGGCTCTAATCTAGGCAAGTGTATCAATTACGATTCTAATGATCTTATTTTGTCATTATTCGTATTTACTTCAAACATGTATTATTATTCATTTTACACATCTGCCAGGTCGTCGTACCTGACCCTACTAACCTTGGTGATGGAGATTTTACCCTGACTTGTAGGAGCTTTTGGGGAGGCGGCATGGAGCAGCAGCTTGAAGTTAGGATCGTGTTGACAGTGTAAAATAGACATCGGGTTTCGCATTGAGAGTTCGTAACCTTTGGGCCTATTTTATATGTTAGTTTATTTCAATTGTACTGGCCTTTTTTTGTTGGGTTGTAATTAATACACTTTTTATATTTTAACTTTAATATGTTGGGTAATGAAATATCATGTTCCCTGTTTTGCTCTGTATATTATGGGTTATGAATTTCCAGTATGAGAAGGTATGATATTTTTGTATGCTTATGTTAAGTATTGGGTTTCGACATGGAACCCGAGGGCCACCGTGAAATGTTGCAAGGCCACGTAAGCTTCCGTGAAATGTTCATGTAAGTGATGAAATTTGTATTCTCACTCACGCAGATCCTGGGGATAGAAATGCACTAATCATCCCATTAATCTCCTACTTGGCAGCCCGGGATGGGGGCGTCACAATATGTAAATCAGGAAAGGCAACAGTAGGACCAGTACACATGCAATGAGCTTCCTCGTATAGGTTGCAGGATCAAATCCCTTCAACCACATTTCTTTTTGCATTTTTGTGGGCCCCAAATTGATAATCCGAGCTGTTCATCTTCTTTATTGTCCAAAGCCCTAAATATTTAGTTTCATATCTTAAATCTTCATAGATTTCGAGACATGTTTGAAAAGCATCCGAAAAATTCCAACCTCTAGATTTGATTTTCTGCACTTTTGAGGCCCCCAATTCGTTAATCGAACCGTTCAATATTCTCATATTAACGATAAGCCTCGAGCCATTTAGTTTCATATTATAAATCTTCACAAATTCTGAGAAACATGTGTGAACAACACAAACACATCTAAAATTGTTGAATGTACTCATTTACTCATGCAAAAATGGTGCTTCCAAATAAACATGTGTTTCACATATGTACCATTTGCATATGAAAAAGATACACATAAGGCCTTTACATGTGTAAAAACCATTTTCATATCCCATGCGTAAAAGGCAAACAACCCCTAACCATCCACCACCTAACTATACTTTCCTTACAGCCCTTTGACAGGCATGCGGACATATTTTTCTGTCATGTTGAATGAACCCACTAGCTATTATTTTCCTAGGAGACATAATCCCCTTAATTTACATTAGTTTGTAGTAAACCTATTGTCAAATCTAGGTTCAAATAACTAAATATTCTAAAATAAAAAATCTTGAAGTATCGTCTTCTCCTTATACTAACAGTAATTTATGTTTTTCCCCTTATTAGCTTAAACTACCATAGTTTATTTTCTAGGTTAAACGTAATCACGGGAAAACTATGAAAGCCAACTGTAGTTAACGGATATTTCAATCAATTATTTTTTTGTGAAAATCAGTTAAAAGTAATCAAAAGGCCATTTCCAACCTTCGACCACTATATAGGTGGTCAATTAATATTGTCAGGAGAGCAAACATAGTTTTATTTCAAATCGAAAATAGATGTGGCTGTTTAAAATATAAAAAAGGAAGGTGAATAAATTATAAATGTAAATTTGTCTAACAATTATCGATCACGAACTAACATTTAAATCAAGGTTGGAAAACTTGGAACTCAAACTCGACTTTCCCAATCTAAAATTTGACTCGAGTCAACGCAGCTACTCGGATGAGTCGTTTTTTTTATATTCAAAACTGTTTAAAATGTATTAAATACCTATAAAAATATAAATTTATGCCGATATATCTCTATTCACAACTAAAATTCACATATGCTATTAAGCTCTTATGGTTGAGAACAATAATAAGAAAAAAGCTAACAATAAAAGGATATAATAAAAGATGATAATAACTTAAAAAGGTTAACTCAGCCATGATTCAGCCAAGTGCATGCTTGGGTCTGAAAGGTTGTGTAAGAATTAAATTTGTAAAATAAATAAATAAATAAATAAAAATGCCCAGTTTATATCACTCATCCAAGTTGCAGGGTAGAAAACCCACTTGAGTCAAGCCTAGTCAGTTGTTTTTAGGGTCTATTTAGGGTCTACTCAACTGAACGGTCTGGTCAACTCAACTCTAATTTTGGCTCATACTCCTCCAAAAACAGGTTGACTCAGAGTTCTCCAATCGTGGTTTAAATTAGTGCTAGAAGAAATACCAACAAGGGGTATTATTCAGTTCATATTTGACACTATAGTTCTCATTTGAAATGGTCTTTCATCAAAATTTGATGGAAATGACTGATTTTTCAATTTTTATTTTCCTTTGCACATGACTGAGATATTGGTACCATTGACATATGAAGGGGGGGGAATGCGAGAGTAACTCTCACCTCATAGTCAGTTTGAGAAACAGTTTCTCGGCTACGCTGATATTTTTGAACCCATGGAAGAACCTCAGGATCCGAGGCCAATAAACTTTCAGTTGCCGATTGATCAGGACCCAGAAATGCAGACATGACTGCTAGCTGCAAAACAAAGTATAAATCATATAGTTAGTTTCACCAACAGTAAATAATTTGGTTAGTTTGATTATGAAAGAACACACTTTGACTAATGACGGTGCATAAAGTTATGGGTGCAAAATCTGACCTGACCCACCAATCCAACCTGTACCCAGACAATCCACCTTACCACCACACCATTAGTAGGTCAGGGATTGAATATGGGTTGACCTGCCATACCTGTCTAACCCATCATGTCCCTGCGTGAGCCCTCCCCACCAATATAAACCTAAATAGATGGTTGTTAACACTTCTATATAGCCCACATGTAGCACAAGGGAAAAAACTATACTAAAATGGTTAAGCAGGTCGGATCAGGGTGACCCATGTCAGGTGTGGGATGGAGGTGTCATACTGTCAACCAACGTAGAACTCATCTCAATCTCGCTGTTTAGACTAAACATCACCCATTTTCTAACCTAACCAAAGTTGTTCTAGAGACCCACCCAGTTACTTAGACCTGCCTAACTTGTGCAAGAACTAGAGTAATAGGTAAGAATAGACTACTTAACCTGAGTAACTGTAACTCTACAAGTTTTTGTACTTTGTTGCGACTAATTGCAGATAACCAGGAGGTGATTAGAGTTAGAGATGAAATGAGTTAACCCTGTAATCAAGTTTCAAGGATGCAAATGGGCCTCAGAGAATCTGGGATGAACTTATTCTTCAAATACTCTAAGGACCCGATTATAACAAGCAGGAATGGGCCAATATCTGGAACCATCTCTCATCTGGATTCAGTTTTCAGTCCACTACAGGGATCCCTATTAAATAATTTAAAATTTTTGTCAAGGATCTAAAGCATGCTAAACATAGGCAAGCATTGGCACGGGCACCATTAAGGAAAAGTTTTTCCATGTAAGTTGAAGGCCCACCATGGAAAAGGGGTAGGCCAAGAGAACATTGATGAAAGTAGTACGGATAGATTTGAAGAAGAGCAACTTAACCAAGAATTTGGCCCTAGATATATCGGAATGGAGAGAATTCATTTAACCAACCCCATCATAGTTGTGACAAGGCTCTGATGATGATGATCTAAAGAATGATGAACATCATCAGAGCAAAATAATAAATGAAGTTAAGTAACCATATTTAACTCATACGGTCATTTGAATTGATTAAGAAGAGAAGTATAAACTTGACAAGATTTTAGCCTGAGACTACTGTCCATCCTTTATCTCTCTACTTCTCACAATTAGTGCTAGAGTGATGGCCCCATAAATTTATGATGTGTAGAGAGAGGAGTAACCTTATGGGAGAAAAGTCTCCTCAAAGAGGAAATCAATCACGTGGTCAACTCTTCAAATTTAAACCAAAGAGTTTTCCCAAATTTAACTTAAAATTTAATAGTATCCAGAAGGAACTAGAGAATGGGCCAGGTGGATTGGATAAGCCGAACAACTATAATGGGTCTGTCAAGCCTAATAGGCCTGTTGACATATGCTTCATCATGCAAACATTTCATACGCTAAGACCCTAATACTCAACACCACAAGCATCATCATCACCATCATGATCATTAAAGCCTTGTCCCAATTATGTTGGGGTCGGCTACATGAATTCTGTTGCTCCATCCACAGGCATATATTATGTAAATTATATAAATGCAAATACATAAAGATATTGTGTGTGTGTGTGGACAAGGCTCTGATGATGATGATCTAAAGATTGATGAACATCATCAGGGCAAAATAATAAATGAAGTTAAGTAACCATATTTAACTCATACGGTCATTTGAATTGATTACGAAGAGAAGTATAAACTAGACAAGATTTTAGCCTGAGCCTACTGTCCATCCTTTATCTCTCTACTTCTCACAATTAGTGCTAGAGTGATGGCCCCATAAATTTATGATGTATAGAGAGAGGAGTAACCTTACGGGAGAAAAGTCTCCTCAATGAGGAAATCAATCACGTGGTCAACTCTTCAAATTTAAGCCAAAGAGTTTTCCCAAATTTAACTTAAAATTTAATAGTATCCAGAAGGAACTAGAGAATGGACCAGGTGGATTGGATAAGCCGAACAACTATAATGGGTCTGTCAAGCCTAATAGGCCTGGCCTGTTGACATATGCTTCATCATGCAAACTTTTCATACGCTAAGACCCTAATACTCAACACCACAAGCATCACCATCACCATCATGATCATCAAAGCCTTGTCCCAACTATGTTGGGGTAAGCTACATGAATTATGTTGCTCCATCCACAAGCATATATTATGTAAATTATATAAATGCAAATACATACAGATATTGTGTGTGTGTGTTTTAAGTATATTTTATGAACATATAAACACACTATACTAGTTTGTAATTCAGCCTTCCTTTGGATCTGGGTTCAGTCCCTTTATTCTAATCGGGATCCAGGCTCAGGCCTTTAATTTAAGGCTGGGTATGAGAATGAGTCCTGCAACATGGTACATGTACCTAATGCAAATTCAGGTACAATATGGACCCAACCCAAACCCAACCAGTTTTTATCCCAGTAGAGTGGATTATCACATCATTTTTGGTTCTTTTACATGGCGACACACGACATCAAAAGTGATGGAAAAAATACCTGACGAGGGCCAAAGCCAATAGCAGAGAATTTATCTTTCATTTCCTGGACGGATGCTCTGTCCCACTGCAAGATCCTCCCATCTGGATCCGGTTCTTCAGAATCAGACCGTCCAAATTGTCTGTCAAACAAGCCCCACTGTCCATATCACACAACATGATTCATATATGTCAACTTATTTTAGCATATTGATAATTTCATCAATCAAGAAAAGGAAGAAAATTGCTTTTAAAGACAAACTATGGGTTCAAATTGTTTAGGCAGCCAGTTTGTTCTTGCTCAGATATCACAAGTACACACCTTGCCTCTATTTTCCAATTGCTATTTCCATGGTATATTTTATTTTCAGGTACTGAGAAAAGTGGAGAAATTTGACTCTGAATTTTCATGTGCAGTATATTTCTTGTCCCCATGTTGTCTCCCTTGTTCCCATTGCTTTTTAGTTTTCATTTCTCTCCTTCAAAGGAAGTGAAATAACAAAAAGAAAATGTACATTTTCATCTTTACTTTTTGTAAGGAAAAGTACCCTTTTCCAGGTAATAAAGAAGGTAAATTTCCATCGAAATCGAATCATCTAAATTCAGCTAAAGAGCGAAGTGCTTAGGAATGTGTTTTATACTGTTTTCATCGAAATTTCTTGTCCAATTTTTCTAGGATGCATTACACCCAAATAAAGCTCTCTCACTTCTTTCCCTGGTGAGCCTCCAGTATCTTGGGCACTTCAGTATTGAAATATTTAGAGGTCTTCCTGTCAAGCTTTATGTTCTCTATTGTAGGCTCTGGAAGACTGGAACTTTCATGGCAAGCAACTAAGTTTGAATGATTCTTGTGCTTCTCATACTTTTTCCAGAGTCTTGAAGATAGCATTGCATTATTTCATTGTGACATTAACTCAGCAATCTCATTTTTTCGAACTTCTTCTAATTATTGTTTATTATAATTCTCAGAAATCTCAGAAATTTTCCTTTCCATTTGTTTTCCTTCTAATGCTACCTCTTTTTTTTGTTTTTTAATGTTAACTTTCATTAAAAGAGGCTTAACAGTACAACAGAGTTACAGAGGTATATTGAAAAGCAAAACGACGACAAACAGAGGAAAATCAACCAACACCACTATGACTACATCCATGCCATAGAAGATCCACAAACCAAAACAAAAGCCCACAGGGGAAATAGGGGAGCTTATAAGCTCAAGAGGCAAACAACAAAGAGGAGAAAGGAGACCACACTAAGAAAAAGCCACTTCCTTCCAATTGAGAAGAATAAAATCCATGGGAACACTGTCGAAGGAAGGGAGGATGGACTACCAAGAATTGTGTGACCATGGCTTGTCATTATGAAAATTAAGAATTGTTCATATACCTATAAAGGGCTGGTTGTGTGATTGCCCATGCACAACAGATACCAATACCGAATCGGATAGGGGCAGAGGAAATCTGGCAACTTGCCTATAGATGCTGGAATGGATTAAGTAACAAGTCTGATTTGAAGTGTGAGCTAAAAAAAGTGGAAAGTTATTTAATGACCAAGGACTTAAGAGTAGTTTGGAATCACCATGGACACCCCTAGGCCACCAGCACTGTACAAAGATGACGTCCTTCATACAACGGCCATGTAGTTACATGTTGCCTGACTTCATGTCAGCCGTGGATGATAATTCGGCTTATGCCAGCCATGTTAAGAAATTATCTGACAGAGGTCAGCCATGGGAGGACTTGATCTTCTGGTATCGCCATGCTGTTGTCGAGCAGTGGGTCACTGTGTGTGCACATGAGAATCTTTAAGTACCCATGTGTGGTCTTGTACCTGTAATACTTGACCCCGTGACTGGCCGGTGCTACCTGGGGATTAGGTGGATGTCAAGGGATGTGTGAAAAGACTATGGGACAGTTTTGCGGCTTATTATACTGGAATGTTACTTTGTTTTCCATGCATTTATTAAAGTTATAAGGAGTTTCAATGTTATTGTATTATCTTAAAGGCAAATAGAATTGAATGGTTGTTCACTCAATTTTCACTAACCCAGGGATTGCCCCTCCCAAGTAAACCAGGATTTAGAGAATGAGGAATACCGTGATGATCAAGAGATGATAGGCTTCAGAATGCATAATTGAGGAATGACGTCACCTAGAGATAAAGAGAATTAGATTTATCATTTGATTGGTTCATTTTATTTATTTACTGTAGTTGAACATTTTGAATTGTAGAGGTTTTATCTTACTCAAGTATAGTTGGCATTGTCAGTTGATTTATTTGGACCTTCAGATTTTAATATATATGCAAGTTATTTAATAGATTTGCACTACATTCTTATTGTGCTCAATTAATTTGATTTAAGATAGTGATTGTGATATATTATTAGTCGCAACACGGAATCCGACAGGACCCCGGGTTCTGTGTCGTGATAGTTGGACACTTGGACTCGCCATTACTTATTTCAAAATGTTTTTCAAATCTTTGACTAGTGCTCATATCATGGTTCAGCAAGTTAAACTTCATAGTTGGGTCACATTGAACCGAATCATACACTCCACCAGTTCATCATCCTGTCTAGTTTCTAAAACACTGGTCGGCACCGGGATGTAAATATGCTACGTGGCGGCCGATATATCGGCCATAGCGGGCGATACCGCCACGCTACGGCCAAGTTATTGGCTGCCACAGGATATCGTGCCCGTAGCGGCCGATACACTTACGTGGCGGCCGACACGACGGGGGGGGGGGTCTTTTGGCGTTTTTAGGGTTTTTTACCCTTCTCTTCCCTCTCTTCCCCTCTATGTTTGCTGTTTTTTACTCTTTGTGGTCCCAAGTGTCTCCCAAATCCATTTCTTCAAGATTTCTTGCCACCAAATCACCAACATTCAATTATTGAAAGAAATCTAAAGATTCTAAACAAGATTCTTCATCTAGGTATGTGATTTTTTTTTTCAACTTTTGAGATTATCACTCTCTAACTACTATGAATCACAACATAATGGCATCATTGTCTTGTTTTATTGTAGATCCATGCTTCCTTTTGATCTTGCATGCATATCTTTTGTTTGTTTTTTTTATATATTGTTATTTTTATTTTCGGATTTATGTTATTTAAAAAAAAAAACACTGAAGGGGATGAGGATAACCATAGCCCCTTGAATCTTGGTAGACATTCCTTTTGGTGGTGATTAAGGTATTCCTAATTTCCTATTTCCTTCACTAACTCTCTACTCTCTTTGTCATTTCTAAATTGGTGTTGAATGTTGATTGTTGATCACTTCATAGTCCATTCACTTGATTGAATTTGAAACTTGAATGTTGAAGTATTGATATTTGATTGTTCAATGTTCACTAATGAGTAATGACCTAACTCTTAACTCTTCCCAATTCTTATGCCTTTATTTCATGTTCTAATTTTTTTTTTTAAGAGCTTTCCATTACTTTTTAAGTTAGCATGACTAAGAAACATGAATACATGTGAAAAAACTAATCATTACTATTATTTTCTATTTATACAGCGATACAGGACTTCATATATTGAGGGCACCGCTACGCCCCCTTTTCTTACTTTTGCAAAAGAACCACATTTTCTTTCATTTTACAATTTTCTGGATTTTCTGGAATTTTTTCAGATTTTTTTGGCGATTTTTTAAAATCACACCGCTACGCTGCTACGTATCGCCCGCTTCGTCCGCTGCCACTATTTTCATCCTTGGGTCGGCATGCATATAAGAACAAAAGGAACAAACCTGACCAATAGAACCATATGCAGAATATAATAAGTTCCCTTTCTCTTCATTTCCGCCACATTTGCGGATTGCAGAGGCCAAGAAGGTTTTCTTTGTTGCCGATTGTGCTGCATGCAGGAAGAAATTCCCAGTCAGCAATAAATCAATTAGAAGAATCACAATTTGTACTATTTTTGTTCCAGAAAAAAGTGAAATTTAAAGACCCATGCTAATAACAACCATATCTAATATGCTAGAGGCCTAGAACCTTGATCAAGAGTGTTGGTATTTGCATAATGAAGTTTATCAAAACTTGAAGGACTACGATTAAAAAACTCATCTGAAACCGAGTTGTGTCGCTTGAAACCTAAGGAATTGTTTGTTTAGTGCAAGTAGTAGTAAAAGGTGGAGTAAAAAGTAGCCATGTGATGTGATGTTTTTACTTCACCATATTTGGATAAAAAAGTGGAGTGGAGAAGTAAGCTTGGAACTGTATCCTCACTGCATCATATTATGTTTCGTTATTTTATTTAACTCTAAAATACTCTAAAAGCAATTAAAATGAAGATTTGTGACTTTTATATCTTCTATATACTTTCTAAAATTATTTTTTTAGAAAGAAAGATGCATAACAAGCCAAAATATTAGTCATTAACCGATTTTTCATCGATACATAAAGGAGGGAAGGAAGCACTCTGCCATAATATTAAGAAAGTCAGGAACTCTAACATAAATACAGTCTTTAAGGAATTTTCACATTCAAACCCTATGATAAATACTAAATTGCTTCCTCTCATATTGTAGTAGCATTTATAAAATAGCTGAATATAATTCTACTTAATAATTACATTATTTCGTACACACATGAGAATGATTAGATAAGGTTGACCTCACTGTGAGTTGAACTATGATCGAATTATATTAAAAAAATGTGTTGTCCACTTGTGAAGATCCAAACCATTCAAAAGATGCACCCATCCTAGTACCCATCCAAGTTCATCATCCACTAAAACAATCCACATTTAGATCGAACACATTTAGTTCGGGCATTTTCACAAAATGAGGTGAAATCACTTATTAAAGATAAATTTTTTATACAAGTTATATGGGCCCAATCCAGCATTAACCTTGATAGGATTAACAGGCTAGTGAAAGATGGTCTCTTACCTTCATTGGTGGTAGAACCAATGCCTATATGCGAGTCCTGTCTGGAAGGCAAAATGACTAAATGACCATTTTCATCTAAGGGCAATAGGGCCAAAGATTTATTGGAATTAGTACATACTAATGTATGTGGACCCATGAATGTTAGAGCAATAAGTGGTTATGAGTACTTCATCACTTTCACAGATGATTACTCAAGATATGGATACATATACCGGATGCACCGCAAGTCTGAGGCTTTTGAAAAGTTCAAAGAGTTTTGAGCGGAAGCAGAAAAGCAATTGGTATCAAGACTCTTCGATCAGATCGAGTAGGCGAATATCTCTCAGCTGATTTTATGGGATACTTATTAGAAAATGGGATTCTATCCTAGTTGTCTGCTCCTGGAATGCCTCAACAGAACAGAGTAGTAGAAAGAAGGAACCAGACTCTTTTAGATATGGTTAGGTCTATGTTGAGTTTTTACCTATATCCTTTTGGGGATATGCTTTGGATACTGCAACATACATACTAAATATCGTACCATCTAAGTCTGTACTTTAGACTCCCCGGGAGTTGTGGTCTGGGTGAAAGCCTACTCTACAACATTTACACATTTGGGGTTGTCCGGCACATGTGCTGAGGGTAAAGGCAAATAAGTTGGAATTGAAGTTGGACCTTTGTAGGGTATCCTAAAGGAACTAAAGCTTGGTTATTCTATAATCCTAGAGAGCAGAAGGTGTTTGTTAGCACCAATGCGGTTTTTCTGGAAGAAGAATATATGATTGACCTGAAAACTTTAGAAAAGGTTGTCCTGGAAGAAATTCAAGAACAATCAACTGAACCTGAGGAAAATCCGCCCTTACCTGAACCAGTAGTTATACCGGAGCCTCATCGTAGTGGGAGGATTGTTAGGCTACCTAAAAAGTTCACGTTTGACGTTACTGGGAGAGTCCTACGAGGCAATCCCGGAAGAACAAAGAACAAGATCCTTGTAACTATGATGAAGCAATAAATGTCCAAGATTCGGGACGTTTGCAAGAAGCCATGAAAGTTGAGATGGAGTCCATGTACTCTAATCAGGTTTGGAAACTAGTGGACTTGCCTGCGATATTAAACATATTAGGTGCAAATGGGTCTACAAGAGAAAGAGGACCAGACAAAAGAGTTGAGGCCTTTAAGGCCAGGCTTGTTGCGAAAGGGTACACTCAGAAAAAGGGTATCGATTATGAAGAGACTTTTTCGCAGGTAGCCATGCTCAATTCTATCCAAATACTATTATCCATTGCGGCTCATCTCGACTACGAGATTTGACAAATGGATGTCAAGACGGCATTTCTCAACGTCCAACTTGAGGAAGACATCTATATGATGCAACCAAACGGTTTTGTAGCTAAGGACCAAGAGCAAAGAGTTTGCAAACTGTAGAAGTCCATTTATGGACTGAAGCAGGCGTCTCGGAGTTGGAACATCCGTTTTGACCAGGCAATCAAATCGTTTGGCTTTTGTCAAAACCCGGATGAATCGTGTGTACATGAAAAGTGGAGGCGGCAGGGTAGTTTTTTTGGTATTATATGTCGATGACATCCTTCTTGTTGGAAGTGCAATAGGAATGTTATCAACGGTCAAAGTTTGGTTGGCTAAAACATTTGATATGAAGGATTTGGGAGAAGCCAGCTACATCCTAGGGATCAAGCTTTATCGAGACCGGAAAAATAGGATGATTGGCTTATCCCAAGCTGCATATATAGATAAGATACTGGTACGGTTTGCAATGCAAAAATCCAACAAGGGTATCACACCTTTTAGGCATGGATTGCCCTTTTCCAAGGATCAGTGTCCTAAGACAACTGAGGAAAATGAGCAGATAAGAGTGGTACCATAAGCTTCGGTTGTTAGTAGCCCGATGTATGTTATGCTTTGTACTAGACCTGATATTAATCAAACCTAGGTCCTGGCCATTGGATTGTTGTGAAGTGTATTCTCAAATACTTGAGAATGACTAGAGATTGCATGTTAGTTTACTGCAGTGATGAGTTGATTACGGTTGGATATACAGATTTTGGCTTCATGTCAGATAAGGATTCTAGGAAATCTACCTCTGGATATGTGTTTATGCCTGGCGGCGGAGCTATCAGCTGAGGGAGTGTCAAATAGGATTGTACCACTGATTCCACCTTGGAGGCTGAATACGTAGCAGCTTGTAAAGCAGCTAAGGAAGCAGTATGACTCAAAAGATTCCTTTTGGAACTTGGAGTGGTAACTTTGGCACGACAACCACTTATAGTTTACTGTGACAGTAGCGGGGCAGTCGCATAGTCCAATGAACCAAGAAGCCATAAAATCCAAAAGCACGTACAAAGAAAATATCATCTAGTCCAAGACATTGTGCAAAGAGGTGACATAGTTATCACCAAAATAGCATCTGCAGATAATCTCGCATATCCCTTTACTAAGCCTTTGATTACCAAAGTCTTTGAGCGGCATGTAGATGAATGGGCATGAGATGCAACACTAACTAGAATTGAGTCCAAGTGGGAGATTGTTAGATTGTATGTTCTCAATCCAGTGGATGATGTAAATAAATTGATTTATCCTTAATTAATTTCTATAATCATGCTTTTATTCATGTGATGGATAGTATTAATCTCATGAGATGAATAGTATTTTATTTAATGACTGTACATGACCAATACAAAATGGCATGATGGTTAATGAGATGAACCGGAGCCCACAGGTATACTAGATGTGATCCATGTATGTAGATGAGATCCACATACAGGAGATAGATCAAAAGTCATTCACAACCAGTGATGAGATTGGGCATCTCATCTGACAAGATTGCAGCATTATGATCACTATGAGATAGTGTGATTTGTCTCAGTCAATAGAGTGTAAGACTCTGGGTCATTGTGCTGGTACATTGGATGTATTGAAGGACCACGAGATGCACCTCATGCAAATCTGTCTTTGATTTAAGGATTGCTCTCATAATTCCCAAGCAATAGGCTCTTAATCCTGAGAGAATAATTAAATCAAGTTCTTGTTATACATTTAGTTTGAGTCACCAATGAGTGAGGCCAATTGTAGGTCAACACCTCGGTGTCTTGGGTACATGGTAGTGAGACTGTGGGAACATATAATTATCAAGATGGGATCTATCCCTATTATCCCCTTGTGTCAATTAATGGATTTATCATTGGTAAGTGCGCGCCCATCTCAATTAAGAGTTAATTGGATGGTACTGATGATCACTGTGATTAATTGGGTCACAAGGATAATAAGATATGGATCTAACTTGGTTGGACAAATTTAATCCAATTGATCCATGGATATAATTGATAAAGGCGCCTACTTGTAGTAATTGGGAAGATTAGGGTCTTCTTGTAATTTATTTGTAAGACTGGAGTTCAATTGCATTTATATAGTGGAGTTATTTGCAATTAACCGTGGGTCTGGGTTTCACAAGAGATGTGGGGTTCGGATATCTCAGTTGGAGCCCGCTTCTAAGGAATCTCTAGTGGTCCCCACACTAGCCCTTAAAAGAGATTGTTTCTAATACAATTTGAACTCTTAAAGGAAGGAGGAGTAGAACACATACTTATAATAGAAGTGAGACTTCTAATTATATGAAAAGAGGAGGCTGCCAAAACCTATATATAGAGGAGGGGGTGCTGGACATCCACAACATGCTTGCACGCCCAAGCCCCTCTCCCTCCTCTCTCCTTTTCACTCCTCTAGTTTCCTACTAGAGAGTCCAGGGTTTCTCTTCTTTTTGGAGATCCCACCATTCTCCTGGAGAAGACCTCTAATAGAGGGTCATAGCGTGGAAGATCACGAGGCGTTGGATATCCTTCTTGTTCTTGCGAAAGAGTTTTACAACAAGCCGAAAGATCAACTTCTCGATTAGAGCACAACCAGGCTCCAAAAGCATGAGTCTACTTTGTTTATTCTAGTAGATTATATGGATGCATGTTGCTGTTGTTGTCTATCTTCTAGATAGTGTTTCTTTTGATCTTGATACATGAGAAAGGGGTTTTTGGATCTTGGATTGGGTTTCTGGCCTTGTGGGTAATTGATCCCTGCTTCAAGTGGGTCAAAAGTTTGGAAAACCTATCCACAAGGCCCAGCGACTTCCAACAGAAGTAGCTAGAGACAGTAAAAATTACTATGAGGAAATCTCAGCCACTAAAGTCGCTGGTTTCCTTTGGCTGCTACACTATTGGTGAATGGTGTCCTTTTGCATCTGGCAGTTCGAATAGCTCAAGAAAGAGGAAAAAAACATTAGGAGGAAATCTCAGCCACTACAGTCGCTGGTTCCCTTCGGTTGCTACACAAGAAAGAAGGCAAATGAGGGGTTGATGCCATCCTATAGGTTCTTTGGAGGAGTTATAGGGGGAAAAGGCCTTTTCGGCATTTATGAAGACCAAAAAAAAAGAGTAAAGAAAGCAAGCAAAAAGAACAGAAGCACAACTAGGATCTCATGCCAAGCGTCCAAACAATGGTTAGTGACATTTAAATTTCAGTTATTTGCTATAAAACACCTTTTTTCCATTCATCTTCCTTTTTCCTTTTCACAAGATTTTAAAGTCCCATTTATAGCTGAAACTCACTGAAATTTCAGTGGAATTTTAACCGTTATAATTTTTTTCTTAAAAAAGTCATACTCCAATCAATTCTTTTTTGTTCTAATTTCAAAATCCTTAAGCTGGCCTTGGAGTCCAACACATTTAAGTCCCTTAAATCCAAACCAATAGATTCTTGTTTCCTAAAATCAATTCCCATTAAATTCTCTGTCTTCCTAATTCCTACATCCCAAATTGTTCCTTAGTTCAATGTCAAAACCCAATGTGTCCATTTTCCAATGAAAATTACACGCAAAAAAAAGAGTAGATGATGCCTCTGAAAAGCAAGCAGAGATGAACATCTTGACCCGGAGCAAATAAGTGAGTCAATCTCTGATCTAACATAACAAGTAGATGAGTTGAGAACAGGTATGACCAATTGTCTACCGAACTCACCACAAATCATGCCCGAATAGCAGCTAATGTCAATCATACTGAAGTAAATATTTCATGCCTCCCACAAATTTAGCAGCATTTGACTCGAATGGATGATAGATTTATGAATTTCTAGCACAATCATATGAACAATACTTGCACAGAAAATAACTATCAAGAGGAGATAATCAAGTCAAGCAAAGATAATAGATCAAGTGTTCGCTCTAATAGTCAACTAAAGCAGTGCAGGGAAGGAGGATGGCCAACAGGCTAAACTCCAAGCCAAAAGGCTTAGGGTAGGATGTCTTGGTCTCACAAATCACACGATTGAGAAAGCTCAAATTCATTCAATTTTTGTATATCCCAAGGAGCTGGGATTACATCTTTATATAATAAAGTTTAAGTACTGATTTAGCAATCAAGCCATACCAAATTAGAAAACTCCCTAAATCTAAGAATCTAGGAAAATTTAGAAATTCCCTAATTATTGTTAAATCTTAACAATTATTATCTAAGAAATCTACTAGAAGATAAAAAATTTAGGAACTGCCGTAGGAAAGAATCCTTCATGGATTTGCCATTGGAGAAATCTTGGGAATTCATTGATGGGCATTGATGGGCCTTGTGGGCTTTGGGCTTCCTAGTATAGACCTTTAGGCGGGGCCCATTAGTCTGGCCTGCCTCATCAACCAAAAAAGGAGAAGAACAAATTGCAAGGTCACTTCCCATTCCAATGTCCGCAACAACCCACAAAGGCCATGTGACAGAAGAACAAGAAGTTGAGAAGAATGTGACATTTTATGAAAGAGCATGAAGAGGAGAGGAAGAGACAGAGACACAGTTTGGAGAGAATAGTTGTGTATCCATTGAGGATCGACCAACCATCTTTTATAATGATATTTACCCTAATCACATGCTATCAATCAGCAATAATTACAATCTAATTACAATCAGAATCAAAGAATAAAAGAATCATAATCTCTATACATAGAAGTATATCTACAAAACAGGTTGTATAATGCTTAGCCCAGTCCCACACGTGGGATATTCTACATGGGCCTTTTTATTTCATGAGTTATCTTCTACAGAATGATGAACCTAAACATAAGGAGCAATTGACCCTAGAGGCAAAAGAAGAACAAGTACAACAAGCCCATCTTTATGGTGATTTAAGTGCTGAAGTTTAGATGATCAATGGATGTCACCAAAGGCACCTACACCGACTATTGAAAAGAGATAATTACAGAATAACATCTTTCATTCGACAAGCCATGTAAAAGGATTGATTTGTGTAATTATGATTGATGGTGGAACTCAAACAATAGTGTCACAAGTTCTTGTGGATCATCTACAACTAAGGGTGCAGAAACATCCTCGGCCTTATTTCATTCAATGGCTGATAACAGGTGATGAAGTACAAGTTCGACACAGGTGTCAAGTTGTCTTTACTGTCAATGATAACTACAAAGATAAAGTGTCGTACAATGTAGTGCCAATGGATGCTGGGGATACTTCACTTGGAAGGTCATGGATGTATGATAAGAATGGAATCCATCAGATGAAAGACAATACATATAGTGTATATGTATTACATTTGTTAAAGATGGAAAAGTTGTTCCACACTACCATATGAAGCTGGACCAACCAAAGAGAGGATCGGGTTAAGTATAATGAACGAATTTGATGCAGCCCAGGAAAGAGGACCAAACCCTCAACAGGGATTTGGCCGAATCCAGATGGATTCCACAGCTGAAAACTCATGCATAAAGAAACTAAACAAACAATATCAACCCAGAACTAAATTCTCAATTCAATAATAAGATGATGTGGATATCTAAAGGGGATTTACATATTTATAATAAAGTTCCTACGATCTTTCCTATCTCATAATATTCAAATTAAAGAAACCTACTAATTCTAAAATACAAAAGTAATTAGAAGACTACTTAAAATAGGATAACTTCCCACATCAGTCGACTAATCCTCATTGGATTTGTGGGCTGTTCCAATGGGTTGGATTTGATTGACCCGATAGCTCCCGGGCTAGGCCCAATGGACTTGGCCCGGGCTCGACTTGCACCAGTTCTCCCCACCTTAGAAAAACTCGACTCCGGCGAGTGTATATCTTGATAACGTTCATATAAGTTTGGATTGATGCGCTGGAAATCAATAGCAGTGATCCATGATGCATCTGAGATGGGGCGATCCTTCCACCGAACAAGAAACTTTTGAAAACCTCCGCGGCATGTAGACACGAGTTGATCGTCAAGTACATCCACAATTTGATCAGACGGAGGAGTAGGCGGTAGAGATAAGATATGTTCTTCAATTCCTTCATCAGTGCGATGTACACGGTAAAGAGTCAAGTCTTCTACATTAAAAGTGGAACTGATGCCTAACTCTGCGGGCAGTTCAAGAATATATGCATTGGAACTTATCTTCTTCAAGATCTTAAAAAGACCCGAATCTCAAGGATGCAGCTTCTTATTTGCATTGGGAGGAAGGCGCTCGGGACGTATTCTGACCATGACCATGTCAACTTCTGCAAACTCAACAAAACAGCAACGTGCATCAGCATGCTGCTTATAGTTATCATTACTAGTGGCGATGTTACGTCAAACCTCATCATGAACATGCTGCATGTGTCGGATAAAATCTTCAGCTTCTCCACTCAGTCGCGCTATCATCGACAATGGAATCAAATCGGCAGGTAAGCGCGGTCGTACTCCAATCACGGCTTGGAATGGTGACATCCCAATAGATCGGTTGACTGAATTATTGTAAGCAAATTCAGTCATGGGTAAGACTAGATCCCAAGATGTAATGTGGTCTCGAACCAAGCATCTCAACAATTTGCCCAAAGTACGATTTACCACTTCTGTTTGACTGTCAGTTTGCGGATGATAGGCACTGGAAAATTGTAACTTCGTCCTAGTGGCTAGCCAGAGTATCTTCCAAAAGTAGCTCATAAACTTTGTATCTCGATCCGACATAGTTGTCTTAGGAAGTCCATGAAGGCATACAACTTCGCGGAAGAATAACTGCGCAACTTTGGATGCGTCAGAAGACTTGGAACATGGTATGAAATGAGCCATCTTAGAAAATCGATCTACCACAACAAATATAGAATCAACTTTCCGTGTTATATTTGGTAGACCCAGAACAAAGTCCATGCTGATGTCTTCCCACGGAGCATGTGGGACAGGAAGGGGCTGGTAAAGTCCTGTATTCTTTTTGTTACCCTTCGCAAGTTGGCAAACCCTGCATAAATCACAGACTTTAATGATATATGATTTCATCTTAGGCCAAAAGTACCTGCCGCCAACAAGATCGAGGGTCTTGTCACGGCCTAAGTGTTCGCTGAGCAAATCCGATCTTAGATCTGTATTCCGATTATCAATTCGATGTAATCCCACCATCCAATCATCCGGTCCGTTCACAACCCATCACCGTCAAATTGCTGAACCCCTTCCCTTCCGACAACCCAAACCCATACACTGCTAGAACCCACAATACCCACTTTCCCTCTAGGCCAGCCCCTGCCCAATCTAGTCATCCACAGCAACTCCAATCCCATTCATCCGTCTTCCCAAACACCTTTCCCTACCGAACCATCAACCCAGACCCCTATCCACTTGAACCGAATAACCAACCGGTCTCCACTGCCTCACTCGCCACCCCATCTCTCAAAACCAAACCCTAAGCCGCTAACCCCTTCCCTGAAGCCTCCATCCACATCTACGAACATCCCAGCACACTCCTTTCCCCAACAACCAAAAATCCATTCCAAATATAAAATAAATAAAAAAAGACAAAACAGAGAAAGGAGAAGAGAAAAGAAAAAAAAAAACCTTGAGTTGGGAGAGCATACCTGGCACCATTGATCCTCGTCTCCAGCCATCGCAGGTTACATCTTCCAGTAGGAACAGCAGCAACTGTAGCGAGCATCTCCATCGCCCAAGCAGCGTCTCGCTAGTGCCCTCATGCTGGAGCCCTCCGCCTCTTGCCGACCCAACCTCTCAGCTCCTCAGCCATCCAGAACCTCCCCTCCTTCACTCCCGTCATCTGAATCTCATAAAAGGGATAAGAGACACCATTTTTTTTTTCTGCGTGTACAAAGCCCAAAACAGGGCTAAATAGACACCAGTTTTAGCCTCCCACGTGTATTCTCATCGTCTGGACATGACCTGCAGTTCGGGTCCGACCTGAGTTCCAACCCAACCCAGCCCACCAGTAAGCAAAAAAAAAAGGGTCTCTGATACCTTAAAAAAAAAAAAAAAAAAAAACACTTGCAATTGAGTGGGCCAAGCCAAGTCACAAGGGGTCAAGCCCAGTGTATCCAAAGTGCAATCCAGTATTTTCCTAGTTGCTCATTCTCAGCCCTTAATTCTCAAAAGAGTGTTATTTTGGCCATCTCACATCCGATCAACGATCCGTCTTCCTGAGCACGCTTCAATCAACAAGATCTACATAAGAGATCAGTCATTTTATGAGAGCATTATATTTTTCTATCCTTGCATCCAAAATCAGTATGAAAAACATTGGACCTTCCGATGAAGTACTAAGTTATTTGTATCAATACAAATATGGAAATTGGTATTTTCAGAATAAGTTCTCCTTTGATCAATTTCTTAATTTGAAGCAAGGAGAGTTGTCAGTTGATGAATATACTCGCCGATTTCGAAAACTGCAACATCTATGTGCATTAAATGAAAGTGAGTCACATGATGTCACTCGTTTTATGAGAGGTCTAAACCCGGATATAGAGGAGAAAATGAAGTTTTCTCCAACTATTCAAGAAGCATACGAAGAAGCTATCCATGTTGAGCATATGCTTCACCCATCTCACATGCAACAATATAAATCTCAAGAAAGGAAGTCCCAGGAAAGAAGAAGAGCTCATGTTGTTGAAACACATTTTTCAGGAGAAGATAATCCCAAGCTTGTCATACATCGACTTCTCACCACAAATAAGATGGAAGAAGAAGAATGGACACAACATACAAAATTCCAAACACGTGTTAGGTGTGAAGGCAAGCTAGCTAATCTGGTTATTGATCGTTGCAGCCCGATAAACTTCATTGCGCAAGAAGTGATTGACAAGCTTCACTGGCCAATCGAGAAGCTCCTGAAGCCATATAAAGTTACATGGGCCAATGATGTAATCATTCTAGCAACTCATCGATGTCTGGTATCTTTCAAGATTGGTAATTATGAAGATAATATTTGGTGTGATGTGATCCGCATGAATGTCACTCATTCTTCTTGGAAGACCATGGCTTTTGGATATAAATGTGCATACTTACGAAGCGAAGAACATACATTCTTTTCTTTGGAAAGGACAACAAATCGAGTTCATTCCATTGTCATTGACAACACCTTATCCATCTACATCTTCACCTCTAATTGAAGAATCAAAGAGTGAGCAGAAGGAAGAAACAAAAGTTATGTTGGTGCCAAAAGCGCTAGCAGACAAAGGGACTCAAATTATTCCTATGGACCGTGCTAATCAAAAGAGTCGAGGCAAATGAAGAAGGTCAAGCGCATGTTGAAGACACGGATTTAATGAGCAACAAGTATAATCATTCAGTGGATCTAACGGTTGTTCAAGAGACATCAATAGCAGAACAAATCGTTGAAGTCCCACACATTGACTTCATCTTCGGGAATCAACAATGGATATTCAAAGACCAAGATCTGTTGGTACACATGCAACAATTGAAGCATCTAATGGTTCGATCAAAGATCCAAGAAAAATGCAAGCATCAAAAGAATCAATACCTCCAATCTGCTTCTAACTAGAGGAAGAAATCAATTCAAGTTCCCAAGCTATGTGAAGAATATGAAGATCAAGAACTTCGGAAGTTTGTACGCTTGATTTTTGACCCAGGTGGACATTTAGAGAACTCAACATCGAGTTCTCTCCAAAGGTGGGGAGAAACTGATGCAAGCCAGACCCATGGTCTTCCAACTAATTGGGACCAGTCCATAAGCCCAATTGGTCATTCATTTAGTTAGAGTTTTAATTAGTTAAGAGTCTTATTTAGAGAGTTGTTATTTATTTATAAGTCATTAAAATTAGGAGTTTTATTTTATTTGGATTGCAAACAAGTTTAGTTAAGTTTAGTTTCCTTTATTGTTTAGGAAAGCAAAGTCATATTAGGAAAGGGGATGTCCAACCCTAAACCCTTCCTATAAGTATGTAATCCCTCTAATCTGATGCAGCGCAGGAAAGAGGATCAAACCCTCAACAAGGATTTGGCCGAATCCAGATGGATTCCACAGTTGAAAACTCACGCATAAAGAAACTAAACAAACAATATCAACCCAAAACTAAATTCTCAATTCAATAATAAGATGATGTGGACCCAAAAGGGGATTTACATATTTATAATAAAGTTCCTACGATCTTTCCTATCTTATAATATTCCAATTAAAGAAACCTACTAATTCTAAAATACTAAAGTAATTAGAAGACTACTTAAAATAGGATAACTTCCCACAACAGTCAGCTAATCCTCATTGGATTTGTGGGCTTTTCCAATGGGTTGGATCTGATTGACCCAATAGCTCACGGGCTAGGCCCAGTTGACTTGGGCTTGGCTCGACTTGCACCTGAATTGCTTTAAGTACGGGGCATGGGCCAAACCAATTAGACCTGTCATCCAGATGCAGGATCCAAAAAAAGGGCTCTTGTGAAAGGACGTTCAAAACTAAAGAATACTTGTTTCCTTAAAACTTTGATTTATTTCTTTCTTTGAGTCGGGGTGTTTAGGATTTTAATTAAAAATATGATTAGGTTAGATGTAGTTTCCAATTTTTGAGAACTTTCAGCTTAGGGTTCTTTGTTTCCTTTATGTATGGATGTAATGCAGTTGGAAAATCAGAGTTGATGATTAATAAATAATTTTTTCTACACTTGAGGTTTTTTACCTCTTTAAAAGAGTCTCTTGGAGACCTAATTTCATGCTTCGACACTTTCAACCATTTCGATTAAGCAGTTTTTTGCAAAGGTTTGCATCAATTCTTTAATAAAAACAAATTTTGCACACAACGGAGCCAACATAACATAAACCCTTCAATTTGATCCTCTCTTAATGCTTCAATGCCTGTCCTAAATTTCAAATCAATTTAGTTGCATAGACAGTCCAATTAGACACATGTCAATTATGTTGATAAATTGTGCTTTTCCAATCCAACAGTGAATGTAATTCAACTTGCACTGAAATTTTCTTAAGTTATAAAAGGGAATTGCAATCTAATGGAAAGTCCGGATCACCAAATGCTGACCCATTATATGCAAATAATAATAATAAAAATAAATTAAATGTATTATAAATCATCATTAAAGTTCATTAATCACATTTTCTTCAACACAACGGTTGATATCACTTTATTGGACAAGAGCGCAAGTCTGCTCTAGGTAAAAAAGGTGAGGCCACAACTTAAACGGTTCAGATCTTTGGAAAGTGGATCCCACATACTTGTCCTTACTGACGCACCATGTTTGTCAATGTTAAATAATCACTCCCCATATTTATAAGTGAAGTACCCTTATGAATATATACTTTATATTAATTTACTTTTATGGACATAGAAACATATTAAGCATCTTATGCTGTGTTACTGGATACTTGATATTGATGTCCAATAACGAGCTTATGATTTAAATGACTCTCTAGGGCAAATACAAATAAAATTCCAATTTAAAGTTGTCATGGAGAAAGCATTATTCACATCCATTTGATTTTCATACCGGTGCCTACAAAAGTGACAAATGCCAAAATCAAGTTGTGACCATCCTTGATTTTGGAGCAAAAAATTTGTTGTTGTAATGTAAGCAACCTATCACATATCTTACCTGCAAATTGGATAAGATCTGAATATGAAAGAGGCCCCCCTTTGGAGTATGAATCTATTTCCTTTTTTGCCTCTTCTAAAAGACGCAAAGCTGCTGAAAGCCCTCTATTTTCGGGTCTGCTTATCTCCGCACTTCATACATGAACAAAAGGGCAAAAAAAACCAACTAATTAAAAAAAAGAACATCGCCTAAAATCATGGAGTAGATTTGAAGTTCTGTTGTTTAGGAGAATGAGTTCGCCCTAACTAAAGCATGACTTGCAAAGTTGCACTGACCACAAAACCTAATCATAATGTTAAAAGTGAAGCTAGGTTGAGTCACACAATATAATTAGGTTTATGCTAGTTTTTTATTTATTGCAAAGAATGAAGCGAAGGGCATGGATCCAGATTTTTATGAAAATACATAATGATAAACCTTGTCTGAAAATAATACCTGAATCTAATCGATCCATTTGGGCCACCAGATTTTGTAGCCTACAAACTTAATTAGAAGAAATCAGTTGTTTTTATTTCTGTGAAGTAGGTCTAAAGACTAAAGAGTGAAAAGTAACACAATTCCAAATCAAACATGCACAATTTTTTTTTTTAAATTGGAAAGTTTGTGTCTGACCTTGTCATAAGTCATTGCGTCATTCAGAGCAAGTGTCAGTATGGATGGGAGAAGATCTGGATTATCCTATATCACACCCAGAAAAACTGATGATCAGATGTCATAACGATCAACAATTAAAGTTATATTCAAGACTGAGATTGATGATATACTCCAAGCAAGCACATTTTGATGCAGCCCACATTTGAATGGTATTTAGATTTTGACAGACTGGATGGTTACTCCAGCTTTGCATTTGGGATGGAATGGATATTAAAAGAATTCACATTTACATTTCATTACTTATTTTCAACCTTTTCCTGCCCAATAAATATCCAATCAAATGTGATTTTTGCTTTATATGCTACCCAAATGCAGAGTGAATAAATTGACCATCTCTTAGGCAAAACAATTTCGATCTCTGTGACTTTGGGTGCGCTCAAATGCAGTGTAGATCATCATTTTCAATAAACAACTGCTTACGCATACCTTTATGGCTGTGTATAAAGTTCCTTTGATACTTGCTGTTACAGTAGAAAATATCATATAAATATGAAGATTTGGAGAGAATCTAACTAAATAAGCAGGAGAAGAAAGGTCAGGTAACTTACACAAAAATTCAGAGCGCTGCCTTCTTTGGATCAGATCAGCTGCATATGATTTTTCTGTGAATGAACCTGAGCTTGCGATCATTTCCTAAAAGAAGGGATATAAACTGGCAGAAACTCAGTATCACATCATTCTAATTTTTGGCAAAAGAAGTATTAGCCTATAACTTTTGTTTCTTGAAGATTTCTGCACTAATCTAAAAATAACAACTACCGGAATAAACTCAACCTATATATAGCATGCCATTGCATTATTAGATAAATATTGGAAAAGTACAATAAGCACTCTAAGTAAGAAAATTCACTGCCAAAAAAGGGGAAAACAAAGCTCATAACCCAAATGATATTTCATACAAAAGTAACAAGTAATCAGTGTCAGTTGGGAGTTTTGCTAGTGTGCTTTGTTGTATAGTTTGATCTCTAGAGCTGAGACTGGAAGAAGGTAACAACAAGGCACATTTGGATGTACTCCAGATCACGCATAAAGCATTTTTGTGAAGTAAATGATCATCTGGTTTCCTAGGTCAAGGATGTTGGAGTCATCAGCAATTTGGCATGATAAGTCCAATTTGAATTGTACTTATCTAAGATAGAATATGATTTTATTTTAAATTAGACTTATCTACATCAGTTAGGATAACTTTGTGAAAGTTCAAAAAAAAAAAAGTTTGCTTTGTTAGAGTTTGAGACAGTGTAGGAGTTAGGTTTCCTTTACTATAAATAGAGTAACATTTGGAAGGTGATGCAATTTTGTAACAAATTACTCAATAAAGTAGCCTTGAGGCTTGAGAGAGAAAAGAGTTCTCTGGGTGGTTTGGTTACGACTTACGAGGCAGAAGTCACTTCTTCTTTAATTATCTCATTGTCTTTCTTGTTCTTTGTTAAGCATAGAGTGTAGTTCCGCTACATGGCAGACTCTATAAGTGGTATCTGAGCCAAACAACTTTCTGGGAGGTATCATTATTTTCTGCTCCACACAAATTTGATCGACAATTTGAATATCATAAACACATCAGAAAGAAGATGGCTTTGATAATAGAAAAGAAAAGGAAGATGGTCGGTAACTCAGGTTTCTCATATTTGCAAAAGCTCAACAACAAAAACAGCGATTATGGAAATCATGCATGGAGTCATGTATGCTGGGTCACGAGATCTGGAAGGTGACATGTGGAGAAAACACGGAGCCGCCAGCAAATGCCACATCAAAGATGAAGTGGAATGCTAAGGCCTCTCAAGTTCTCTACGCACTGAAGCAATCTGTTCATGACAACGTGCTCATTTGTAATCTCAGATGCAAAGACACAAAAGGAGGGATGACACACATTTGAGAGGCTCTTCTCAAAGAAGAAATGCATCAATGCCAACTCTTGGAATAGGAGATCGGAAGCCCATAACAAGTAAAACGTTCAATGCAACAGTATTTCTTAAGCAGCACGGCGTCATGTAGGGAGTTGTCCCTATTGGATCTAGAGAATAAAATCTTAGATGCCAAGATGATGAGACTCCTGATCAACAGTTCATGACCAGTTTATGCAGCATAAGCAATGACCATTGCCAAGTGGGTGAAACCATGGATCAAAATAGTGGCCACTACGTAGCGTCACCGCTACGCTAAATGGTATTTATCACCGTCCACATCCGTAGCAGCCACTACGGGGCTGCTACGCCAGCTACGAGACCGCTACGGGCCGCTACAGAGTGAGATAGATTTCTACTTTCCAAAAAAATTTAAAATGCATAATAAGACTTATTTCTTTTCTTCTTCTATCCAAAAAACATTTCTACGCAACTCTTCTACCCTTTTATGTTTAAAAGAATACCAAAAAGCACATGATCTCACCGAATTAGAGTCAATACAGAGAGTTCTTCTCAAGGATTCTTCTCTAGGTACAACCTATTAGACGCCCCCTTTGGTAGATGTATTCTTTTCTTTTATCTAGGTACTCTTAGTCTTAAGTCTTGACTTCATGACATATTTTTTTTTTTTACGAGCCTTTCATTAGTTTCTAAGTTAGCATAAGCATAACTAAGAAATATGAATACATGTGAAAAAAATGATCATTATTATTATTTTCTATTTATACAGGACCTCATACAATGAGGGGACCGCTACGCCCCCTTATCTTAGTTACTTTTGCAAAAAATAAATAAATAAATAAATTCTCTCATTTTCCAATATTCTAGATTTTCTACAAAAATTTTCAGGATTTTTTAACAATTTTTTCAAATCGCACTGCTACGCCACTATGTAGCGTTTTGGTAGCGAGCCGCTACGCCCGCCGCTACCAATACTTTCATCCTTGGGTGAAACAATCATCTGTGAATGAGTTAGAGAATTTGCTCATTATCCACGAGATGGTGCTCATTAAAACTGATAGGGGCCTGTTTGGATAGGCAAAAAATAAAGTAGAGTGAAGTTAAATGGGCCTTAACAGTTTAAAATTTCAACTCTACCCCGTTTAGATGAGTCTGGCCCGATAGATGAAGTAATGTTGTGAGCCACATGTACTCCATTTCACTTCAACTCTAAATACTTCCATTTCCTTGAGTAAAAGTGGATTCTACTCCAAACCTTAACTTCAAAATAAGCATCCAAATGGAGTGAAGTGAAGTACTCTACTTTAACTTCAACCTACTTCTCTTCACTCCACTCCACATGTGAAATTCACTTCATTTTACTCCACTCCTCATTTATCCAAACAGGTAAGATTGAAGGCAAAGAAGAAGCCACGTTGTCCAAAGACTCTGAAGGCAAGCCATAAGGCAAATCCAAATTGAGATGCGACAAAGGTGGATCAAATGACAGTGGAGATAGCTACCAATGTCAAGTCAGAATGGCAAGAAGACACATTATAAAAAGACATCTTATCACTCTAAGAAGCCCACTTTGCACGTAATTGTAATGCTAGACTTGTTCCTATGGAAGGTAATTCAGCCACTGAAGATTTGCAGCATGGAGGAGCTAGCAAGTAAGGGGAGCTAGTGATGAGGAAGATCAGGAACCATAGGCAAATTGAGTATCGAAAACCATAGACGTTTGCTTGTCTATAAGAAAAACTATAGAAATAATCAAGGAGCAGGCCTTGACAACTGCCATACAAGATCAACATGATGAAACCAACATGGTGGTCTTAAGGAGTTCCACATCTAGAAAAAGTGCAATAATTGACCATGCAAAGAATTGGATTGCAGACTCCTGTTTGAAACAACCACATGACGGGCAATGAGAAGAAGTTTATAAGGATGTGGCAATATGATGGAAATTGGGTGGTGATGACGGTTAACAACTCACAACACCCAATGAAACATGTAGAGGATGCATAGATTGCGACCAGATTTCATGAAGACCACTTACTTTGTGTTGTTTACCATGTCCCTGACATGGAAAAGAATTTTTTTTTCTATGAAATAGAGAACTTTGGGCCCAATGGTGTGCAGATCCTTGAGAAGATGAAAGTGGACAGCACCCCCATGATGACAAGGAAGCGAGTAAAGTCTGTACATGATAGTGGCAGAAAAAGCATACGTGGAAAGGACCAAACACATTTAGGGCATGTAAGATACAAAATGCTCTACGAGATCACAAAACATGGACTTTTCAGAAGACTACCAAAGATAGAATTCCGTTTAGATGCAATATGTGCAAGATGCAAGTTCGGCAAGGTATCGACTGCCCTTTGAAGAGTCAAAGTTTGAATCAAAAAAACCCTTCGAGCTGGTGCGTATGGACATGTTCAGAAAGAAGTACCCATCAATAGGTGCCACGCTAAATGATCACTTTCATCGACTACTTTTCAAGGAATGTCTTTGCATTTTTCTTAAAAGAAAATTTTGAAGAACTCAAGAAATTTAGAGAATTTAGAGAACCAGCTCTAAGAAATGCTCTTCCTCTAGCCTCATAAGTTCAAAGCGGAAGGGCGAAGGTCCCCATCTTTCACAATCCGAGTCGAGCAGAATCGGGTAGTGATCGGAAACTGGCTTAGGTAAAGCTAGCTGTGTAACCTCTAGGTAGGTTTGCGAAGAGATAGACAGATGGAACTGTAGAACATTACGAGGCTCATTTTCCGACACGTGAATTTAGTCAATAGTACGGAATTGATTTCAACAAGATATTCCGTCCACTGTCCAAGATCACTTTCATATGTGTTGATTGCACTCACAGCAAGCAAAAGATGGAAGCTTGGCAAATGGATGTCAAAAATGTGCTTCTGCATGGAGAAATTAAAAAAGAAATTAATGGAATAAACACTTGGATTTGAGGACCAATAGAAGCCAGAATATATTTCCAAGTTGCGCAAAGCGCTTTACGAACTCAAGCAAGAAACCACGAGCTTGGTATAGCAAGATTCGGAGTTCTTGGTGTTCAGTGGTCACATAGTAGCCCTGGCTAATTCAAGCCTATTTATGAAGCAGGATAATGGGCAAACTACTGCTGTGCTAATTTATTTGGATGATCTCATCCTCATTGGAGATGACACAAATGAAGTTACACTAATCCAGGAAAGTTTCTCAGTAGGTTTGAGATGAAGGTGATTGGGGGACTCAAAAGTCAAAACACTTTCTTGGATTGGAAGTTGAGCAGTGTGATAAGGGAGTATTCTTATGTCAGAAGAAGTATGTTATAGACTTCCTATGCAAATTCGGAATGGAGAACTGCAAGTAAATCTAACTCTAACAGAAGTTAATGACAAGTTGAGAAGTGATATAGGAGAGCTGCTAAAGGATGGATTGAAGGAACTATGTCTCGGCCATTGCTCGGGAGTCGAGAGTGTGACTTATCTGACAATGACACAACCAGATATTGCTTATGCAGTTCGAATGATAAGCATGTCATGTTAAGTCTGAGGAAACCATACCCGGAAGCAATTAGATGCACCTTGCTCTATGTGGAGGGCACAATCAATTTTGGGATTCTCTATGAAGAGGGAGTCTTATGCGAAGTAGTCGGGTTTTGTGATACAAATTGTGCAAGCGATTTATTGATATGCAAATCCACTACTGATTACGTGTTCAGCTTAGGTTCAAGAGTGACATCTGGGTGCAGCAAGAGATGATTGACAGTGTCACTTCAAACAGCCGAAGCAAAATATACAACAGCAAGCAACTATGGCAGCATATGGATGTGCATGCCTAATGCACTCCGCTGCATGGCAACCTCTACAAGGGACCAAGGCAGAAACCAGACTAAGTGGGTTAACGAGTCTAGTTTTTCTACCTCAAAACAAGATTGACAGCATTTTAGGTCAGACATGAAATATAGCCAATTTTAGTTCAGTGAGAATATCATTCCCCCACTTGAAAGTAGACCTCACATTAGACAGAACATCTGTTGTTTTGCCGCCTTAAAATCCAAATCATGCAAGTATATGTTGCTGCTATTGGTGGAGGCCATTCATCTATTTAAATAGGTAGGCATGTTTTGCTGCTATTAGTGAAGGCCATCATATAGCCATCTAATACAAGCACATTTACCTTGGTTAGAGATTTTTTAAAATCTATTTGATTGGTTCCTGTTCTAGAGCTCTGCTGTTCTCAAAAGAAGTCGCTCAACTAAAAGAAGGAAAAGTAATTTCCTCAAAATCTAATCATGCACATTATAAACAATCTAATGCATACCATGCCAATGATAGTGCCAAAGCATTTCAGGACATCCCTTCTGGAGAATCTATCTTCATCTTGAACCGAATCAGTTGTTTTACGACAAAAAATGTTGCCCTGCTTGTTCAAAATCAAACACAAACTTGTCATTTCCAAATCAATATCATTAATGAATTCATTTTCAAACACCTTACATGTTAACAATTACAGTTTAGGCTCCCATAAATTTGTAAATAATAATAATAATAATAATAATAATAATAATAAATGAAATCAATTAAAGACAGTCATCCAATTTTTTTTTCCTTCTCCTCTTTTGATCAGTTGTGGATTCTCATTACCATGTAGAAGTAGTTATTGGAAATAAATCGCAAAAATTCTCAATAAACAAATTATAAAATAAAATAATTAGATAAAGGAAAGAAAGAACCCGAACGAATTGGCAGCTGAAGCAAGTCGGAAAGGATGCTTTCTTTAGACATATTTCGTACCCACAGTTATGCAGTAGACTCACAAGCGTCTACCCCAAAATACGACGGCTTCCTGATGGGACAAATCTCCACCACTCGTGCACTCGAATGGATGAAAAACTCAAACATCAATCGACCACTATCTCAAACTTACTTGCAGCAGCGAAACAGAGAGGGCAAAAGAAAAAAACAGAAAGCAGAAGAGAGGAGTTGCGTGCTATGTATTATGTGTTGAACGCTTACCTGCACACTCTCTTATATAGAGGAGTCTCCACAGTAATGTCACTTATTACACATTATAGTCGTTGTTGGTAACGGTGGCATACCACTAATGCAGGTGGTTACATTTCAAGCCCCATAACTCCATAACGGCTAGTCTCATAATACCACAACGGTTATGCCTCATAACTCCACAATGACTAGTTTCATCACTCCAACAGCTATAAGAAAACGAACCAAGCTAGATGGAAGGTAGTGGGCCTAACCTATAGGAGTCCAAGAATTAAATACAAAAAAGCGAAATAACCTATGCTATAATGCACAAAACCACCAACAGTAGTGGCTGATATTTTTTAGATAGAAGAAGTCATTGAGATACACAAGAAATGTTTCCAAACAAAAGTTTTATTCAAGATCTAAAGGAAGTAGAAAAAGGATGATGGATTAGTGTATCGAGGGCATGCAAAGTCTCTCCCAAAAGAATAAACTCTAGAATTTTCACTAGGAAGATAGCAGAAAATCTCACAATTTTGGAATTAGATTTATGAATTTTGCAGTTCAGTATGCAAACTATTCTCATAAACTTCTCTAAGCTCACTCCTATAATTCCATTAGTGGAGCCCACCTAAGAAATCTAAGCTGTTTAAAAGCACCATTGACCCTAATAATTAACTCGAGTTCATATCTAACTTTACTTAAAGTTGCCCCCTCCCTTACCATTGATTTTTTTTGTAAAACATGGGATTCTACTTCCATCAGATTTTTTTATTTTATCATGCATTTTACATGTGATCAATCTCACAACTATCTTGAGAAATTTGGATTTTGGATCCGAGCCCTAATGATGAATTTTCAGCGTGGAATCATACAAATCAGTTTCCAAGCCGATCCAACTCTAAATCCAAATCAGATGAATTGAAAAGCAAATCAAATGACCCTGCACCCATCGAATTTTCCAATGAAGTAAGCTAATTCTCAAACTACAAATTAAGAACGCGAATACAAATTGATGGAACTGCAAACCAGGCAACTATGAACTCAAGGTCAGAATACTCCATTAAGATATTTTCAAAATGCATCATAATACCAAATCTAATGGTCATAAGAAAAGTGGGTCCTATGAACTTGGAAATCTGTTGTAAGGAAATGGGAAAGCAGAGACATAGGCAATATTTTGGAAGCAGCAATAGACAGACAATTACCAAAAGAAAAGAAAGAGAGAAGCTGTTCTTAAACAAGGGCACCAAAAAGAGAGATTAAAAAAAAAGTTGAATAACCACTTACTTGGGGATCTGGGTGTGGTTTTCAGAGATGGGCTTATGAGAAATGGGAAGGGTTGAGAGGAAGGACACTCTAGGAGGCCCCATTTCAGTTTCAGTCACTTCTGCTTCCAGTATCAGAAGAGGATACACAAATGGTGTCTCTGTAATGTATATTCCTATTTCCTATTCGTTTTTATATCCGGGGGAATTTATCTCCTCTTTATTTAATGGGGCTGTTTGAAAACTCTGATATAATTAATAAGAGTTAATTAAAATAATATCTAAAATTAAAAGCACTAATTTTTAATTTACAATTAGTGTATTTGATAAAATTGTTTTAAAAAAAAATTGTTATAGGTATTGTGGTGATTTTTCAAAATTATATTGTATAACCCGTCAATTGCATCATTTTAAAAATTTATGAGATTATTTTCATCCGGGACGCATAAATTTTGTACAATCTCTCTCCGCTTATGATAAAAAGGCTCTACAAAATAAGCAGCAGCTTAGTTTTTTTTATGAGACAAATGCTCTAATCTAACTAAGCTCTAAAATCATAAAATTAATTAGAGGTTTACCAACCACTCTCATAATTAAATAAGCTCTAAATCACAAAATAAGAGCTTATTGCAAAGGGACCCAAAGAAAGAGCACTATGTAAGAGTCCGGATCCTTTGAAGATTTCCCCCACGTTAATTGTGAGTGGGTCAATCAAGGTCTGTCACGTCACCGCGGGCAGCCAGCACCGTGATTGATCTACTCACGATCACCATGGGGAAAATCCTCATATGATGTGTAAATGTCAAATCCCTAGAGCTTGAGATAAACTGGAAGGAGGTTTTCATTTTCTTTTTCCCTTGTTTTTCATATAATTTTTTGTCAATAGGTTGCAATATATTGCATCGATTAAATTGTCAAAAGCTAATGTTTCACGATGATATCACAAAATTTCCAAAATATCAATTATTTTTGTAAAACCGATTGATAGATGTTCGGTTGGTCTTGTTTTTTTCCGCTCCTCCTACACCTACCTATCTCCCTCTTCCTATTAATAGACATTAGTCGTAGACTCACAGTAGGCCCTACAAGCTGGACTACATATAAGCAATGGAGATTGTAGGAGAACATTCTTCCTGGCTTTTGTTGACGAAGTTTCACAATGACATACCAATTGGAAAATAGGAGAGAAGCCTCCCCCACGATTGGTAGTGGGCCACACAATATGAAGTTGATAAGAGTGAGGGTCCCCATTGGATTGAGTCATTCTAAGGGTTGAGATTCACTTTAACAAAGCCCCCCTTGGAAATTCAATCCAATACCAAATATGACCATGATTGGTATGTTATTGGGCCTTGTTACCAATCAAGAGATCATAATACCAAACATAATGCCACCAAGGAGATGGCCCCCATTATCCAATTTGAAATATTTTTAAGATATTATCTACCCTATTCTTTTGAAGATATTTACTTATTAGAGACAGTTTTAATAATAGATCGACTGTGTTCCTAACCTAGAAAGGATTGTCCTGTGGGCCACTCCCTTGAAAACATGATAAGGCGTTGTGGGGTCAGAAAGATCTCCCTCCCTCTCGAGTCCAGATCATCTATTGCAATTGTTATATATTCACCATGAGTGGACCAATAACAGTCCACCAATCATCTAAATTTCTGAATGATGCGGCGGAATTTTATTGGTTCACTCACGATGAAGGTATAACAACTGTGATATGTGATCCGGACTCAATAAAGTGCTTAGATTGATCATTAGTTTGGGGTGGGGGCAGGTCACAGGCAGGGCTGTTCCGAGCTCAATAATGGCCAGGGCAAATTTCAAATGTGATCTTTCAAACCACTTCATATGTTATCTCTGGCCTTAAACATGACAAGGGCAGAGAGAGATGCAGTAAAAATCTGCCGAATTGGACAATCATAACTCTCAAATTCCTAATTCTCCAGTTGTAAGCTCCCATTTGGATGAAGAGCATCTCACACACACACACACACAGAAAAGAGCTGAAATGGCTTGTCACAATAAGTGTGGGAAGCCTACTTGATCAACGGCTTAGATTCCTGAAAGGTGGGACATATTTGTACCATTACCGGCCAAGTGAAGATTTGATATAGGAATGATACAAGATGGGGTCCCCTCCGGGAGTTCTACATAGTAGAATTTCGGTCCTACTTTAACTCAGAGGGTCTCACTCTGTGGAAGAAATAAATTGAAAATCCCACACCTCTTTTGTGCGGAACTCCTAACCATTGAAAATCCGGCTACAATATGGTAGATGCATTGTCCAAATTTGAGGTACATGGGTATCACAGGCACGTCTGACAATCAACAAAAACTCATCCATCCTGCACCACATTGATGTCATCCCCAGTTCCAGGTCATCCAACCAAACATACTATCATATGAACCCAAAAAAAAAACCCATGAAGAATTGCACATATAAGGAATAGAGTTAAGAAATTGCGAATAGGATGAACACATGAGCCCAAGTGCCTAATGCGGGCCAAAGATCCACACAAATAAGAGGCCTAATGGAGGAGCACATACCGCAACAAGAAGAGCGACGCAGCCACCGGCGATCTTGGTGGAGCCGGCTTGTTCTAACCCAAAGGCTTTGGAAAGCTGAGGAGGTTTCAGCTGTGACAAGCTGGTCCGGCCCAACATGGGCCTAACCTTGGTGGGCTGGATGAATGCAGGTGCAGCTTGCAGTGACAGGACCATGTTTGTATGAGCCAGTTTCTGTACTGGGGGAGGGCCTGGCTATGCTGTCGTAGTGGCTTTGAAATGTGACACGGTGAAAGAAATGGGTTCCATGGGATCATTCTTTCCTGAAGCTATATAAATACATAAGACAGACTAGAGTATTCTGATGCTGTGGTTTGTGTGGTTCAAAATTGCAAGCTTGAATTGCATAAGATAACACTCCTGGATGGAAATATATTCCTCACCACCCAATCTACTCTCCCTCTCTCTCATCACTTTTTCTTTCCGTTCTCTGGTCACCACTTTTTCTTTCCGTTTTCTGGTGGGGCATAATGGTGTTGGAAATACATAGGAAAGAAAACCCCAAGGAAAATGTTTTAAACTCATCCAAAGGAAGAGAAACTCGAACATGTTTGGTAATAGGTGAAGAATCCATAGATCTGATGATTCTTCACTACTATTAGAATAAAGATTTTTCACTGAGAATTTGTATAGTTGATGATTTCACATTGATATTGGTATGTATCGATGCATATAGCTGAGAAAAATAAGATTCAGTGTGCAAATCCACTTAAGTAAGGATTTTCAAATCTTATGAAGGGTGGTTTGATCTGAAAATCCTAACAAATGAAGATTTTCATTCTTCCAAATCCTCAAAAATTTACAATTGTCAAACATGGATTTACTATAACTTTAGATAAACCGAAAATCTTTTCTCCAAATATTTGGTTGCCAAACGTGACCTCTGAAATGTTTGTCTAGAGTGATTTTTGTTGGGAATTCCATTTGTTTGAAAATACTTACATCAATGTTGTTACCAACTATAGAGCATTTGGAATTTCTTATTTTGCTGCTAGAATTTTACATTCTTTCGAATTATCATTTTTGGCCTTCGAAATTTACAAATTTCAGCAATCTGTTGAGAAATAAAAGTCCTCTCTAAATGGAATTCTCTAAATTCCATCAAACAAACAAGCACCTAAGACTTACTCTGCAATTTAGAATGGAGATTTATGACCATTTTATGATAGGAGGAAACTTGGGTTGGGCCAAATCCGAACCCATATGGCCTAACCTGACAAAAAATGGAAGTTGGCTTGGCTTGATCAGGTTTGGTTCAATGTTGGGTCAAAGTTTGGTTCAATGTTGGACCAAAACTTTGAAATATGTATGGAGTTCGAGTTGAGTTCAGGACTGGGCTTCGGATCCATTTTTTCTTAACATTCGGGTCAAGTTTGCGATTTGCCTTCAGGCACCAATTTTCACTCAACATCTCTCTTCACACACACACATAAATATTCAAGTGAGAACCATTCGCATGATTCTTATGTGGGCCTCATCCTATTTTTTGAGACACCTGACCAACCTTTGATCAAGTTATCCCCCTCACACAATACCGCTCCCACAATGAATTGCAAGAAAGCCCAAATTTGGTACTCACCTAACCATTATTTACTGTTGGATTGCAATTCAAAAACTGTTCGACTGAAATTTTAAAAAATTGCATTTTAGAGAAATAGGTTTTTAGTTAGGGCTGTGATTGGATAGCTTTCAATCCGGGCCAATTTGGGTCTATGTAAACCGAGTGCATGTAGCGCTATTTTATTCGTAAATGGAAGTTCATTTGCAGTTAATCACAGCGAAAGCTGTATTTCATTCATATGAGGTATCAATTCTCATTCAGTCCAATTAGTATTCAAGTTGTAATACAAAAGAATTTATACAAATATATACATTGTTTTACAAAAGAGGGTATAAAAGAACCATGTGCAGACATTACCAAAAATATAACAAAAGAATAATTAAACCTAAGTGTGGCTCAAGCAAAAAGGGGCTAGCCACACATCTGCTACAATTCCAAAACATATTCTCGCTCTCCGAGGAAGGCAACTAGACACCACGGACCTCAGATCATTCTTCTAATCCTGAAGGTACCTCTTAGATAACCTTCTCTCCCTCTGAAGCCTCTTTAAGGCTGGAAGTTGTACCTGAGACTGTGACACCAAAGTAGTATCATCAATACAATGATTTAGCACGTATAGGCAATAATAAGGAAATACATAATGTTTCAAGTTGAATTAAGACAAATAAATTAATAGATGCGAAGGATAAGTATAACTAGGCAGGTTATGCAAAATTGAATAATTTATGCTTGTGAATCAAGTATAATGAAAACATACTAATTGGCTACTACCTTAAGCTCATCCTCTCAAAAGAGAGCGAATCTATTTAGGATGTCACCAGCGGCCCGGCCAAAGGCTAGCTGGCTACCCATATCTAGAGTTCCGGTGCTCCAGATGACTTACTGCAGTAGTCTCAAATAACTAAATTGAGTTCAACCTCATCGGGTATCGCAAGGTTGAATTTAAGTAGTGCCGACTCGATCAAATCAAATAATAATCGGATTTGAGTAAGTTTGTATTCATTTAATCATAATCAAATCGAATGATGATCACATATACTCAATTTCATACTCAATCCTCATTTCCAATAATTGCCAAATCGGATATACAACACAAAAGTTACGAATTAATTATAAACAATCGAATCTCAATGAATACTAACAATGCTATCAATCTACTAAGCAGGATTTGATATAAAGAATGAAATTGTGCTCCAATATGAAATGCAATAATTTAAGGGAATCAATATATTTTTACGAGCCCATACTAGACTATTATTTGTTTAGTCTTTCACTGTCCAATACAAAGTAGGTTGGGAAAATCAACGTATTATTACCTTGTTAGGTGTCACTATTTATGAGAAGTATGTTGAATTGTCAAACTAGCCTTCATGGCGTAGTGTTAAACTAAATAATTATCCGTTGGACCAATTAATAAGGTTAACAATTCCATTTTTAAGGTCATAAAGTCTCAAAAGTTCCTAAATTCCTATGGAAGTAAGGTGAGCACCATGATTATCTATTGGAGAGGATTATGGTGGGTTATCGTAGGTTAATGATGATAATTCACTCTTAAAAGTGGGTCAGAAAAGGCCCTGGTTCCAATTTCAAGTTCGGTCGAGCGAACCCCACACTCGCTCGAGGGGACCCCATCCAGAGGTCAACTCGCTCACGCGACCCATTCGTTCGCTTGAGCGGTGGTTTCAGGGGTGCGGTCGCTCGAGCGGACCCATATTCGCTCAAGTGGACCTATCCAGAAAGGTGAACGTCCAAGCGATCTTTTATTTGCTCGACCCAATGCTTTAGGAGGGGGGGTTCGCTCGAGCGAACTGTCAAGAACTCTTGTTTTTAGAATTTTCATGGTTTCTTCTCCCCAATCAATTTCTAACTCCCCTTCCACTTCAAAACCTGCATAAATGGAGCCTTCCTACTAACATTTACATGTCATAAAGTTCTTCCATTCAAATCCATAAATCATAATTCATAAGAACAATTCGACCCATCAATTTATTAAAAGATAAAAGCATTGAGAGAGAAAGTGGGTTCATTGGAATCAATGGTAATAATCCATATGTAAATCCCAATTAAAGCTTATACTTGCCTCTAATAGAGCTTTCTAAAACCCTTCTCCACAACTTGGCTCAAGAACCCCAAAATCCCCAAATATTCAACCCCAATCACACAAATACACATGGAAAAACACATGAATATGTATGCATGTCTACGACAAGGGTCTTTTGACTCAATTGCAACCCAAAAACATGGAATAAAAGAGGTTTGGCTCTACCTTAACAAGACGTCCGAATTTGACAATAATAGGGAATGAAAGAGGTGGGTTGTTGCCAACCTTGTCAACAAAGGTGAGAGGAAGAAGAAGATGATGATGAGTTCTCTTTCTAACTCTCAAAGTACATGTACAAGATTTTGATGATTGAGGAAGAGGGAAGAGAAGAAGGAGAAGAGTAGAGTGGAAGGGAATGAAAAGGAAATGAAAGAGAAATGGGTAAGGCTTATATAAGGGATAAGGTTGATATTTTTGTAAGAAAACCCACAAAAATTGTTTATTTCTATTTTGAGTCGAATGAGGGTCTAATTATTCAATGATTAATCAAATGAAGGAATGCTTAGTACGAAAATCGACGTGCTCATCGAGATACACGCGATGACGCCAATATGACGTGCAATTTATGCAAAATGGAAAAAAATCCATAATTACGAAAAAGCCCTTGACTCCACTCAATTTAGTCAACTCGATTCCCACTTACCTATTTAAGGTTCAAGACTCAACAAACTCAGTCTATCGGAGCTAATCAACCTTAATTATCATAATTAGTAAATAAACACCATTAATTTAACTAAAACATATTTAATTAGCACTAATCAGGCTTTAATTGGGTCGGGGTGTAACATTTCTCCCCCACTAGGACTCATTCGGTCCTCCGAATGATCTTAGCTGCGTGAAGAGTTCAGGGTAGTGTCATGCAACTTTCTCCTCGAGTTCCCACGTAGCTTCCTCGGGTTCGTGGTGATCCCAAAGGAGTTTCACCCAACGAATTGTCCTCGTTCGCAACACCTGTTCTTTCTCGTCAATGATACGAAGTGGACGCTCTACATATGTGGAGTCAGGCTTGATTTGTACTTTTTCATATTGGATGACATGAGACAGATTGCGGACGTATTTGCGAAGCATAGAAACATGGAATACATCATGTACTCCTGTAAATTCGGGTGGCAGCTTGAATTTGTAAGCCACATCGCCTATTCGACTTTTAATCTCAAATGATCCCACATATTTAGGTGAGAGTTTCCCTTTTTACCCAAACCAAATGGTGCCTTTTATCGGAGATGTCTTCAGGAATACCCAATCTCCAACTTGAATTCGAGTTTCCTTCTTTTGTTATCTGCGTAGCTTGTCTGCCTGGACTGAGCAGTCTTCAATCTTTCTCTGAATAGAAAAACTTTCTCGGTTGTGTCTGCAATAATCGCAGGTCCATGAAAACTTCTCGTGCCAACCTCTTCCCAACAGACCAGAGTCCTATAACTCCGTCCGTAAAGAGCTTCAAAAGGCGGCATCCCAATAGTCGAATGAAAATTGTTATTGTATGCAAACTCGCATAAGGCCAAATGTTCATCCCACTCACCACCGAAATCGTGAACGTTAGCTCGTAGCATGTCTTTCAAAGTCTGTATGGTGCGTTCGGATTGTCCATCTGTCTGCGGATGGTAACCGATATTGAAACTGAGTTTGGTGCCCATGGATTGCTGAAAAGACTGCCAGAATGAATAAACGAACCTCGTATCTCTATCGGAGATTATCGAAACTGGGGTGCCATGCAATCGAGCTATCTCTTTCACAAAAAGTCTGGCCATCTCATTGAACTCATACCTTTCTTGAAAGGGAGAAAATATGCCGATTTCGTCAGCCGGTCAACTATCACCCAAATCACATTATTCTTCCGGCTGGTCAACAGTAGACTTGAAATGAAGTCCATCGATATGTGTTTCCATTTCCATTGAGGGATAGACAAAAGGTGTAACAAACCCGGAGGTCTCCTATGCTCAAACTTTACACGCTGGCAAGTGTAACATTTAGATATAAACTCTGCAATTTCTCTCTTCATATTATTCCACCAAAAACGCTTCTTGAGGTCTCTGTACATCTTTGTGCTCCTAGGGTGTATCGCATATCTGGCATGATGGGCTTTTGTCAGAATTGGAGCTATTAATCGATCGTTCTTCGGTACGCACAATCGATCCCTGAAATATAAGATTCCGTCCACCAATTGGAAAACAGGCTTTTCAGCGATGTGATCTCTTATCTTAACCAAATTAGGGTCTTTGAACTGTTCATTTTTAATTCGGTTCATCAATTCTGGTTCGTACACCGACATTGCGGCCAGCATTACCGAGTCTAGAGTTCCCCGAAAACATCAAAAGCTCTCGTGTATGTCCTTAGTCGCAACTAAAGAAGACTTCCTACTCAAGGCATCAGCTACAACATTTCCTTTCCTCGGAATGTATTTAATGGAAAAATCATAATCCTTTATAAATTCTAGCCATCGTCTCTACCTCATGTTGAGATCTTGTTGGGAGAATATATATTGTAGACTACGATGATCGGAGTGCACTTCAAATTGTTCTCCATATAAGTAATGTCTCCAAAGCTTTAGTGTAAACACAATGGTGAATGCTAACTCAAGATTGTGGGTGGCATTATTCTTCTGTGGTTCTTCAATTTCTTGACCCATAGGCTATAACCTTTCCATATTGCATTAGGACACACCTCAAGCCAATTCTAGAAGCATCTGAATAAATGACGAACCCTCCTGAACCTTCGGGTAAGGACAAAACTGGGGCTATCGTTAATTTCTCCTTTAGGGTCTGAAAGCTGGACTCACATTCCTTAGTCCAAATAAAGGGAACATCCTTCCTAGTCAATTTTGTCAACGGGGTTGAGATCTTGGCAAAATCCTTGACAAATCTACGGTAATATCCCGTAAGGCTTAGAAAACTCTGAATTTCCATTACTGTCCTCGGACTCTACCAATTTATAACAGCTTCTACTTTGGCTGGATCCACTTTTAGGCCGTCTCGAGAGATAATGTGCCCCAAAAAGGCCACTTGTTCAAGCCAAAAGTCGCACTTCTCAAGCTTGGCGTACAATTGATGAATCCTCAAAAGCTGAAGCGAAGATCTAAGGTGGTATGCATGTTCTTCCAGAGACTTGGAGTACACCAAAATGTCATCGATGAAGACTATAATAAACTGATTGAGGTAGGGAGCGAAGATCCTATTCATTAACGCCATAAACATTGTCGGCGCATTGGTCAAACCAAATGGCATCACAAGGAATTTGTAGTGACCGTATCTCGTCCTAAATGTTGTCTTCTTAATGTCTTGCTCACGGACTCTTAGTTGATGGTATCCGGATCTAAAATTGATCTTCGAAAAGTAGGCTGCTCCTTGAAGCTGGTCGAACAATTCGTCGATGCGAGGCAATGAGTACTTGTTCTTTATCGCCACTTGATTGTGTTAGATTGTATGGACTCAATCCATCAGATGATGTAATAAATTGATTAATTTCTTTATTTATCAATAAAATCATGATTTCCTTTCATGAGATGAATGGTGTTTTATTACTTAATGAGCATGACCAATGCATATGACTTGATGGTTCATGAGATGAACCGGGTCCCATTAGTATATTAGATGTGATATATGTATATAAATGAGATCCACATACGGGAAACATATGTCACAAATCTTATACTTAAATATCTTCACAGCCAGAGATGAGAATGTGCATCTCATCTGATAAGGTTGTAACACTTTGATCACTATGAGATAGTGTGATTTGTTTCGATCATCAGAATGTAAGATTCTGGATCACGGTGCTGGTCATTGGATGCATTGAAGGACCATGAGAAACACCTTATGGAATACTGTCTCGATTTCAAGGTCTGCTCTCATAATTCCCTAGCAATAGGCTCTCAATTTTGAGACATTGACGAATTCAAGTTTCTATCTATTCATTTGCTTTGAGTCACCAATGAGTGAGGCCAACTGTAGGTCAACACCTCGGTGTCTTGCCTACGTGGTAGTACGACTGTGGGAACATCCAATGGTCAAGATGGAATCTATCTATATTATTCTGTTATGTCAATTAATGGATTTGTCATTAGTAAGTGCACACTCATCTCGATTTAGAGTTAATTGGATGGTATTGATGATCACTGTGATTAATTGGGGCTCAAGAATAATAAGATATGGATCTAAGATTGGATGTGATGGATTTATTCAAATTGATCAATGGATATTGATAGAGGGGCCTACTTGTGGTCATTGAGAAGTTTAGGGTCTTCTTTGTAATTTATTCCTAAGACTGGAGTGCAATTGCGTTTAAATAGGGGTGTTATTTGTAATTAACTGTGTGCCCGGATTGTACATGAGATGTGGGGTCGCAGTGTCCTAGTTGGAGCCAACTTTCTTTGGAATCCCTAGTGGTCCCCACGCTAGCCCAGGTTATTCGAAAGATAATAATCCTACTTGAACTCCTAAAGGAAGGAATTAGAAAGTTACTATTTCTGTTTGAAGTGAGACTTCTAATAGTGGTAATAGTAAGTTACTAATTGTTTTGGAAGTGAGACTTCTATAATAATTAGAAATGAGAAAGTTACTAATTCTTAATGGGAGTTGGACTTCTATTTAATTGGTAAAAGGAGGTGTCTTAGTACTACTATAAATAAGGGAGATAAACCCCTTGGACGTCTAGCCATAGAGATCCACGCCCAAGACCTCTAAATTGCAAGAGTTGCATTCTCCCTTTCCTTCTAATTCTCTTCTAGTTCCTTAGAGTTTCTAATAGGGTTTTCTCTTAAAGTTTCCACCAATCTTTTTGAGAAAAGAGATCTGATATGGGTCATAGCGTGGAAGGCTAACAGGACTTGGAGATCCTAAGTTGCTTAAAAGAAAGAGTTTCTTCAACTAGCAAATCTTCTTCTCCATTAGAGCACTACCGGACTCCAAAGGTATAATCTACTTCTCTATTTGTTGTGGATTGTTTTTCGATGCATGGTGTTGCTGATTTCTATCTTTTAGATAGGTTTTATTGCTGTACATGATTGATGAGATGGAGGGATTGCATCCTAAATATGGTTTATGGCCTTATGGGTACTTGATCCTTGAGTCAAATGGGTCAAAAGTTTTGAAAAACCTATCCACGAGATCCATGCACATGCGAAGAGAACCATCATTTTTCCTCACGAACAATACCGGAGCTCCCCAAGGCGATACACTAGGGCGTATGAGTCCCTTGTCCAGTAAGTCTTGCAGCTGCTTCTTCAGTTATCTGAGTTCTGTTGGGGCCATTCTGTATGGTGCATTCGAAATCGGAGCGGTGCCCGGTATCAAATCAATGGAGAAGTCCACTTCCTGAGGCGGGGGTAATCCTGGGACTTCGTCCGGAAGTACATCTGGGAATTCGCACGCCACAGGGATATCTTCGAGCTTCAAGGGCGACTTCTTCTTAGAGATAAAAGCAAAGTAGCCTTCACAACCACTCTCTAGAAGCTTCACAACATCCAGTGTTGACAAGAGTCCGAGTTTAGGCTTTTCTCTCCGTACACCCTCGAATATCACATCCGACTCAGGCTTCTTCACCTTAAAGGTGATAGTTTTGTGGAAGCAATCCACATAAGCTCGGTATCTCGCGAGCCAATTCATTCCTAGGATGATGTCAAAGTCTTGCATCGAAAGAATTTTCAAGTCTGTTGGCATCGGCAAATTCCTGATCTGAACACTGCACTTGGGGTAGTTGTTATCACAAGCTACTCTCTTACCCACAGGGGTAGTCACCAACAATACGAAAGGAAGTAACTCGGGTGGTTGCTGAAAACCATTAGCAAAATGGGGCGCCACAAACGAATGTGTGGACCCTGAATCGAACAATGTCCTTGCATCTCTTGCACATATTAGAACAATACCTTCTACTACAGTTCCAGCTGCTTCTGCCTGTTCAAGATTCGTGGCAACATGTATCCCTGTTTGTTGTGGCAACTGATGGGCCTGTTGGCGTGATTGTCCTGGCCTTCCTGGCTGTTGTTGTTGCTGCTGCTGGGGTCTCGGAAGAGGCTGCTGGAAGTGCTGGCCCGGCTAGTTGCTGAAGAGGTTGCTGTTGTTGAGGTGTCTTGTAACCCCTTCTGTCTCTAGAGCAGGTTGTTGCTCTGTGCTCCATGGATCCACAAATGATACATGCACCGGTGTTCCTCCAACATCTCTCGGTGGGGTGCCCCTTTCCACATGTCCTACACTTGGGTGTATTCTTGCCAACCACTCCACCTTTCTGCCTCTTGTTTTGGAAATTCTTTCCAAGAAACATACCCCGCTTTGGGTCAACGATCCTCTTATATATTCATTTTCTCGTAGGGTTAATTCTTTATGAACAAACAAGAGAAAACACAAAAGACAACAAGAAAAACATAAAGAGAACTTGTAAGGCTGTGAGAGTAAAAATTGGGATATGTGGAGAGAGATAGGGCTAGTAAGTATTATCGGGTTAGGAATTCTTGTAATGCGTTGCCAACTTCTTGGTAATAAAATGGAGCAATCTTGTAATGAGTTGTCCAAATTTTTTTAGGGCACGTTTGGCACACATCCTCGCCGTGGATTTCTGCTGGTTTTCCGTGATTCCGTGGAAAACCCACGTTTGATTCAGTGTGGAAAAGCCTTGAATGGTGCAAGGATTCTTCGTTTCCAAATATTTTGGGCGTCAGACACCCCCCCTCGGATCCGTGGAATCCACGCACATGAGGATTTGCGGAGCTACAGTGATTTCAGACGTTAATTTAGATCAAATCGGTTTTTTGCATTTTTTGGTTTCTATGGGCCCCACAATCAAGATCTGAACCGTTAAAGTGTTAAGAAGATTCAAAACGGCTATCTCACAAAATTTCAGCCGTTGATTCATCATAAATCGTGAGATATTTACAAAATCGTCCAAACCGTTAAAATGCCAATTTCTGTGATGCAGTGGGCCAAAAAAGGGGATTAAATCCAGTCCCTTGTTTTCAATTTTCTGGTTCCTGTGGGCCCCAAAATCATGATCTGAACCAATAGTTATTTCTACAAGGTCAAACACGGATAGTTGACCAAATTTCAACCGTTGATCCTTACCATATCTTGAGATATTTGCAAAAAAGTCTAGGTACTAAAATATTAATTTCTTATTCCTTTGGGCCCCCTTTGCACAATCTAAACCGTTCAGATTTTCTAGATGACCACAAACAACTTTAAGGTGAAAGTTGAAGTCTTGATTTTTCATGGATTTTGGTAATTTTTTTAAAACATATTTATAACCATTGAATCATACATTCTACAATTTGTAGGAATCCTCCTTCCATCCAAACATGGAACTCTCTTTGGAAATCCTACTTGAGGATTGTGGACTTCTTTGGAAATGGAGAGAATCCACTAAATAGAGGATTTTTCTACGTTTACCAAACGTGCACTTAGAGTAAAATTGAAAACTCTTATAATGAGTAGTCCAATTTTTTCATAGTAAAATCGAGCATTATTGTAATGAGTGACCCAATTTCTTGATAGTGAAATCGAGTCAGGGATTGCTTAGTCCTTGATTGTTGATTGCCTTTTGACCTAAAAATTTCAAACAATTGGAATTGGAGCCTAGGGTTGGGGCAGTGCGCTTGATCGACGGTGGAGATTGGTGGATGGGATCTCTCCAACGGTTCTCGGTTCTATGTTGCGCTGAAACCGGAAAATAGAGAGAAAGAAAAGAGAAGCCAAGAAGGGTCGTGCCCTGTTCCTAGTTGCAGAGAACCAAAGAGTTTGAACTCTGGACTCTTCGGTGATGGTTGCAGAAGACAAAAAGGTTACGGAATTTGGGCTGATCGTCACCGGAGAAGGAGACTCAATCTCAGGTTCTTCTTCCAAAGTGGATCTGGAATCCAGAGAAGTGGACCGCCTGTCGTTTCAGAGAGAAATCAAAAGCAGAGATAAGTTGCAGAGGATTCTGGTTGTCGTCGCTGCCCAATCACCATCGCTAGAGGAAAATCAGAGATCCAGACTCAGTTGGTGAATTGGTTCCTGCGAGAAGGGCCCAAATCAGTCTTTGATTATCGTCAAAGAAGAAGCAGAGAATCTGGTTCTCTGTCCGGACTCTGGTTTGGTCGCTGCAAATCGATCGCCGCCCACCAGAGCTTCATTGTCGTCGCCTTGCCAGTCCAATCACCACAGCCGCCTTCCGATCGTTCCCAGTCGGAGTTGTAAAGGTGCAGAGAATAGAGACATGCTTGTCTCTCTCGCTGATCGAAGACGAAGAAGAAGACCTGCTCCATTCGGTTCTTGTCTCAGGCCAATTACAGGTCAGGTCTGACCTAACCCGATTGCAGGAAGCCCAGCCTACAGAGAACGGCTGACGTCACGTAGTCACATTTGATCAGATTAACGGACAGAATTCAAAAGCGATTTTGAAAGCCATCCAGGGTCAGAATCGTCCTCTATTTTTTTTCTATAGCCTCATGTCAATGAGATCTACAAAATTAACGGAGGAGATTGACCACTATTACAATAGGTATCAAATTTGAAATTGAAAATTTTTATGGCAAAATCAACTTTGGTTTGTGGCAAAGGAGAATGAAGAATATCTTGATCCAACAAGTGGCATTGTTAGGCAAATCAAATAAAAATATCCGATGATTGATGATGATGATGATGATCTCAACGAAAGGGCTCTTAGCACAATTCAACATTATCTCTCTGATGAAGTGATCTTCAACGTCATGGAAGAAGAGACTGCAAATGACAAATGGGAGAAGCTCAGGAAGCTTTACATGGGGAGAAATCTAACCAATAAACTGCATTTTAAGAAACAGTTGTATGGGTTGAAGATGGAAGAAGGATGTGTTGTGTTGGAACACATGAATACTTTCAACAAGATCATTGAGGCTTGATGTTAAATTCAATGACGAAGATAAGTCCATGTTGTTGTTGACGTAGCTTCCCGACTCAGATGATCATTTTGTGACTACCCTACTATTTGGAAATGAGACATTCGAATTCAAGAAGGTCGCATGGACATCATCTCAAATGCTGCAAGGAGAAAGTGTACTAAAAATGATTCACATGTAGAAGGGCTCCTAGCAAAGGAAGGCTCTTACATAATCGTGGTAGATCTGAGGTAAGGGGTAGATAAAAAATAAACAACTCCATATTGAAATTCAGAAGCAAGAAGGATTCAAAATGTTTTCATTACGTTAAAAAAAAAGAACACTAGAAGAGAGATTGCCGGAAATACAAGGTGAATAAAGATGGGAAAACTAATAAAGATGGGAACAAAGCTAAAAACAGTGACTCCGCCAACGTTGTTCCCATCATATGTGTCCTGATCATGATTAGTGTTACACCCCAACTCAAGTTAATCTTAATTAGTGCTAATTAATGAGGATTTAGTTTAAATAATTGTGCTTAGTTGTTAATCATCGAAATTAGTACTCGTTAGTCCTTGTAGATTGAGTTAGTTGAGTCTTGAGCCTTGGATAGGTGAGTTAGAACCGAGTTGACTCACTTAGGTAGAGTCAAAGACTTTTTCGTAACATTTTGCATCATTTTCACGTCATCTTGGCGTTAACGCGTGTATTTTGACGACCACGTTAATTTTTGTATTGAACTCTACCTCATTTGACCAACCGTTGAACTAGTGGACCTCCATTTGACTCAAATTAGAAATATGAAACTTTAGTGGGTTTTCTTGTAAAAAGGGACATCCTTATCCCTTTATAAGCTACTTTACCCTTTTCTTTTCATTCCTTCACTCTCTTTTCTCTATTCTTCTTCTTCTTCTCCATTTCTTCTCTTCCTTCCTTTAATCATCAAGAGATCTTGGCATTTGCATTGGAGGCTTGGAGAGGACTCAACTTCATCTTCTTCATCTTCCTCTCTTCTTTGTTAGCAAGGAAATACCCCCATCATCTTCCATTTTCTTCAATTCGGATTTCCTTGTTGAGGTATGAGTCAACACTCTTTCCTTTGGATTTTTTGAGTTGCATTAGAGTCAAAAGACCCTCTTGTAAACGTGTATGGACATTGATTGGTGTTTTGATGGGTATTTGTGTCTAGGGTTTGAATATTTGGGGGTTTAGGGTTCTTAAGCCAAGAGTGTAGAAGAGGTGTTGGAAAGCTACATTGAGGCAAGTATAAGCATAATATGGGTTTACATCTTGTTATTTCCATTGATTCAATGAAATTTTTACTCCATTACTCTTAGTGTTTAATAAATGTAAGGTTGGGCTCTCTTTATGTATTTAAATTTATGGAATGATTATATGTTGGAAATGGGAGCAAGGAGGCTCCATTGTTATAGGTTTAATGTGAGAAGAAGTGTGGAAATGGAGGGAAGAGAGAGAGCTTTAGATTTGGCAAAATGCACAATTCAAAAGCAGTGCCGCAGGCCAAGCGGTCACCTAGCGGTTAGCCACGTGACCCCTGGCGGCTAGCTGAACTCCACGGTTGCATTTCCAGTAACTGATATTTCTATCAAGAAACCGCGGTCACCAGGCGGTTACCTGGCGGCTAGCCAACTGTTCTATAGGCGGCTAACCGACTGGCCACCTCCAGCTGACCGACCTTCCATAATTTCTAATTTTTTTTATTTTATTTCAAAAACCCTCTTAGAGCCATGAATTGATACCCTAACCCCTTAGTTGCCTAATTGAAACCCTAGGAACTTGAGTAGCCCTAAAAGTCAGGACTTTATCACAATGCCATGGATATTAATTTAATGAACCTTTTATTAAAATGTGATACTAAGTAAAAGTTCCTTAAATGTATGTCGAATTGGATGGTGAGAAAACAATAGAGGATTAGACTAGATTGGCTAGTAAATTCCTTGATTCCTTAAATTATTGCATTTCATATTGAATTACACTTTCATTTTGTATATCAATAATAATTAATAGATTTATTGTATCATCAATATCCTTTGAGGTCTAATTACTCCATTTCTTCCGTAATTCTTCAAGTATTGTATATCGATTCAGTATTTATTGGAAATGTGAATTGAGTAAGTATATTGTGATATACGAATTGCATTGATTTTGATTATCGACAGTTTGAAATACAAACTCACTCGAATCCACTTATTATTTCGATTATTTTGATTTGATTGAGTCGGCACTACTTAGCTTCGACCTTGTGATACCCGACGAGGTTTGAACTTGGTTTAGTTTATTAGAGACTACTGCAGTAAGTTGTCTAGAGTACCGGAACTCCAGAACCGGGTAGCCAGTAGCCTTTAGCCGGGCAGCTGGTGACATCCCAACTAGATTTTCTCTCTTTGAGAGGATGAGCTTAAGGTAGTAGCCAAATTAATATGCTTTCTTATTAATTGATTCACCAGCATAATTATTCGATTTTTGCACAATTTGCATAGTTGATACTTATCATTGACATCTATTGATTCAATTGTCTTAAATTCAATTTACAGCATTATGTGATCTCTTATTTTGCCTATACTTGCTAAATTTTCGTATTGAGATACTATATTTGGTGTTACAGACGCAGATACAGCTCCCGATCCTGAAGAAGTCCCGGAGGGAGAGGAGGTTACCCAGGAGGTACCTCCAGGATTAGAAGAGTGGCCAGAGCAAGGGCCAGCTTAGATTCTACCCCCTCGGAGTGCGTGCTACATTTTGAAGATATCATAGTTCGTGTGACTAGCCCCTTTTTGTGTGGTCACACGTAATTCTTTTGAATATACTTTTGGTAGTGGATGTATATGGTTCTTTCATTGATCCCCTTTTGAAACTAATGTTTATACTTGTATAATTCTTTTGTATCAAACTTAAATGTTTAACTGAACTGAATGGGAAATGATACATTCTGTAAATGAATTACGACTTCTGTTATATTTAAATGTCATTCGTTTGTGTTAGTGAGCTAGACTCACACGTGGAATAGTCAATTCTTCTCTCCTTCGTGTGTTGTATTTGGCTCGAGACAGGTACAACATTCGGGAGTATGTGTGCCACACCTCGGGGATTACCCTAGGCCAGGGTGATTTCGGGACCGGGATGTGACAATTAGTTTGATACCCATGGACATGTAACGGTGGTAATGCTCTAATGGGAAATGATGCACTATGTAAGGCCATTGGAATAAGTTACCATTAAAGTTAAAATGGCGGATGGAGTTTTGAGAACCTTGGGTGGTGTGAGACGTGCCGACGCTCAAGAATAATTTAAACTCTTTGGCACACTAGAATCTAATAAATGCTCATTTCTTTCAAAGAATGGTGTGCTTAAAGTGACTAAAAGAGTTCTGATATTAATGAAGGGTACTACAGTGGGTAACAACCTTTACAGACTTATGGGAACATAGTCTTAGGTGGAGAGAAACCAGCAAAGATGAGTCTCAATTGTGGCATATGCGTCTAGGGAATGCTAGAACTTCTCAAGAAACAATTGTTAAATGGGTTAAAAACATACAAGCTGAGTTTTTGTAAATATTGTGTTTATGGCAAACAAAAAAAGATGTCTTTTAAAACCGCAACCACTAATTTTAGAGGTAGAGATATTCTAGATTACATTCACTCATATGTGTGGAGACCATCGCCAATTAAGTTAAAAGGTGAAGCATACCTATGTTACACAGACTCGCCACTTTTGGCCTCGCACCCGCATCGACACACTGTATGGCACGAATGCGAACATGGTAAACATATGGGATTCGTTTTGCTTCAGTTCGACACGGTACTATATTTCAGAAAATATGAAAGGTGTGGGAGACTTCTAATGGAAGTAAAATACCTTATAAAAATATGAGTTATTTTTAAGAAAAAGTTCACATAATAGAGAAGAGAGACCTATATTATAGCAACATTAAAAAAAATAAAAATAGAAAGTTAAATAAAAAAAAGATTCAGAGAAGAACGGGTTTTCAAAAAAATAGAACTTAAATGGTACAACACCCATTTAATCTTGTGCTGAGCATGCTTGCGGTATCCACAGAATCCATCACTCTGGCACACAGACTCGTCATCTCATCGTAATCACCCATGTGGGTCATATTTCAGGTCTGCATCTCGTGTAATCTTCTTCACCCCCAACATGCAGAGAGTTGTATTGAAAAAAAAAAAAAAAAATTCTTGCAGAGCTTAATGATGGAGATGGGAAGGAGTAGGTGAAGGGACGATATTTTGGCTTCCCCATCTCGTTCAATGCAACTTCCTCACTTCTCTAGATGGAAATTAATTATACTTTCTTTCCTTATACCCTCACTTCTTTTCTAGTATTGCAACACAACTAATGGAAAATAAAATCGAGATCGTGAGAAAAGCTAGGTGGCGTCCACGTATTGAGATCCAAACAATACACAATAATCATCCTCCAAGTTTATAAGTTATCCTTGAACCATTCATCAATATGAATTTGATCCATTGTTGGATTGGCTTTTTTTATGAAAATTATTATAATAAATATGCATAAGATTTGTGTTGGTCACTTTTTTTATCAAGCAATTAATTTAATGGTTGAACAAGCTCCAATTGATGTAATATTTGAGGGTACCCCACATTGATATAGGACATGTATATTCAACAGGTTGGACTTTAATAGGTGGACTCTCACAGTGGAATTCCACTCTTTTAACTAATGATTTCTCTAGGTTAGAGATACCGTCTCAGACCATTATATATATATATATATATATTAAAGCAAAGGGGAAGGTGGGTTGTGAGGGGTGCCACCTCAGCAACCCAATCATTCTCCTTTCAAATAAATATTGAGAAAAAACATAGAGTGCTTTAAGGTGCTATGTCATCACATGCCACAATTTTTTCTCCAAAAAAATCTCTTTATCCATATCCTCTATTTTATAAAGTCTCTCAATCAACATCCCATAAAATCTCTCCATTTTGCTACAGTTATTGTCTCTCTCAACACCATCTATCTTCCATCCTCTCAAGATTGTCATCTTTTTATTTTAATATTTGGGGCCCACCTTTCTACAATTTATACTGATAAATTTTTCATTAAAAATATCATTTTTTATTAGTTTCCAAATACAGTTCTACTCTATTCAAAGATTGTCACATGTGAACGAAAATCAGACCCGACCTTCTGGTAGACCACCTCATGGATGGGCTTGTGATAAAAATGTTTTGAGGTTGGAGTTTTTTGGTTGAATCTTATATATAGGCATCCTTTTCTGATCTGATTATATAGACATATGACCCTAGGTTTGGCCCACCATAAATTACACTTCTGTGGGCCCACATGGACTCATAATTAAGAAATATATACATTGATCCAAGGTGGGCCAATTATTACAGGGATCAAATAACACTAGCATGTGGTTTTAAAGTCTCATAAGTTATGGCTTTTAAAGTTAAGATGTTTAATTATACATTTTTTTAAAAATTTATAGCTAAAAAATGGTTTGATTAGTTCTAACAAAATTCGCTTTTCTATTTCTTCTTTAGTAATTATTGCTGTTATTATTATTTTTATGTAGTTGTTGAATGGATTTTTTTTAACTTTATCTTTGTAAGATGTTGACCACTTGTATTTGTGATTGAAGATGTGTTGACTGTTTTTATATAAATATTTATGAATATATGCTTATATGTTTATAATTAATTTTGATATCTCATAAATTCAAAATGTAATATCTTACTTTTTGGCACGGGGCGTTGTTGCTAGTTATTTATTAAAGGTGATCAGTTACACGTTTTGATATTTGAATTTTGAATACTGATGCAGGAGGAACATGGCATATTCTAGAGGATCAATCCTTAAATCAGGCCCCTAAGTATTTAGATCCATTTGATCAACCAAATGGGGTCTTGATCCACCTTTTCTAGGGCTTGATCAAGGGGAGAGACACAAGATCCAAATTGGGCGGTCAAGATGAGTTCAAAATAAATGTCAGGACCAATTATGATTGTTCTAAATTAATTGAGAAATCAAGTCAGATCAATTTTGGCCCATTTGGATCAGTTAAACTAGTTAATGCAACTCCAAATAAGGCCAACAGCTCTATTGAAATGAGTAGCAGGTTGGCAGATTTTGATCCACCTAAACTAGGCCCAAATCAGAACCAGTCAAACCGGGACGGCCACCAAACAAGTCTCGTGGACATATTGAGCAGATTCCATTATCTAGCAGGTCCCACCAGTCCTTACGTGTGGCCCACCGAATTAAATTGTCACTTCGTTCTTCAGCAACCAATGCTATGTTCAATAAAATATGGCCAGCCTATATTTAAGCTCTTTTGAATTGTCAAGAGATTCTTTAAGAGGTTGTTAGATTTGTGAGTGGTTTTGATTTTGAATTTTTGATATGCAAGAAGTGAGGGACGTCCAGTGGTTGATTAATCAAGATAACTTCCTACTTGTGTGCTTTCCAATTGGAGATATCTAAGGATTTCTCATTTTATGGAAATAGCTGGTTGTTCCATGAACTAATTAGTAGGATCCACTTATTTAGAAACAAGCCAGACAACCTTGAAGTCCAGGATGTGTTATAGTTTCTTATAATAGAAATTGGTATTCTTGATTATTTTGGAAATGTATGATGAATGGCTATGATTTAATTTTAGATTTAGGAATATTTTTTCTTGCTCTATTTATACTCTTAATTATAAGGAACAATCAAGGGGTCTTGAGATATTTTATGAAAATTAATTAAAGTTGCATGTGTGCAATTTTATCTATTTTCTTTCTCCTTGGTTTGAGTATCTCCTATAACCCTTTTCCTTATCTACATATTCCAATTCAAATATAAGCTTTAGCTTCATCTTCATTTTTCATAGTGGCAATAGGATCCAATATTTGCTTTGCCAATCCTTATATGTTATATCCTTCTTTTCTTCATTTTTTGAGTGAAAATGATACCCAAGATGGGCTTTGGCCAATCCTTATTTGTTAATTCTTATTATTCTTCTCATATCCTTCTTTTCTTCATTTTTCGAGTCACAATAGCACCTCATATAAGTACAATATTATAGGCAGTTTTAAGTTATGTTTAGGTGAATCTTTTGAGATATTGGATGAAAACATCCATATAATGGGATTTAAATCTTTCTTGAGTTTTAGTAAACATCAAGGAATGGGTCGGTTTTAATTTTGCAATGGCGAATGGAAGTGAATCGTTAATGTGGGACTCTTTATCATAAAATGGTGGTTGCATTTGTAAAGGAAATAAGTGAACAAAAACTGAATGGTGTTTTCAATTTTTCCAATGAGAGTCCAGCATTGCAGCTGTGCGGGATTTTTGGTACCCACATTTTGATTAGGCCCTGCATTGTTGGCTGCCCGAACCCATTTCTGGGGGGACTCCTGCAAGTGAAAATTTGGTCCAGTGCCTAAAACCCAGGCATCAATCAATGTGTTGAATGTTGTGACTTGTTAGCCATATCCAAGGGCTAAGCCCTGACAATGGGTCATACTGTCACATCCCGGACCCGAGAATCCCTTGTTTAGGGTGGTTCCCAAGGTGTGACACGCGTACTCCCGTGAACTCGCACCTGTTCCGGACCAAATCCGAATTCACGAAGGAGAAAATTCCACATATACGTGTGAGGATTACTCACTGACACCTGTCAATGCACAATTATCTGCGGAACATGTACAATATAGAAATCAAAGCCGTGATCAGTCCAATAACCAATCTTTTATATTACAATTTCTCTTTAACAAAACTAATGATTTAAATATCTTAATGCATAGTACACCAGTACTCTAATGAACCACTACTAGATGCTTATCTCAAGGAAATATATTTCTAATACAATGCGAAATAACACTAATCAAATGCATTACCTTGAACTAAGTGCAATTAAAATACCTAAGCTCAAACTCAAGATTTCTTTTCTGATTCGTACTCCGGTAATCATAGCTAACCGTTAAACTTACCAATTAACCTCAAATTGAATGGCTAAAAGTAACTTCCTTTGGTGTCTTGAATCCCTGTGACACCAAGAGTAGTATCTCAAATACAACGATTTGGCAAGTATAGGCAAAATAAGAAATCACATAATGTTGCAAAGTTGAATTTAAGACAAGTAATTGGAATTTAGTGATGTCAATGATAAATATCAACTACGCAATTGTGCAAAGATTAAATAATTATGCTGGTGAATCAATAAATGAGAACCATACAAATTTGGCTACTACTTTAAGCTCATCCTCTCAAAGAGAGCAAATCTAGTTGGGATGTCACCAGCGGCCCGGCCAAAGGCTAACTGGCTACCCGGTTCTGGAGTTCCGGTGCTCCAGACGACTTACTGCAGTAGTCTCTCAAATACGAACCCAAGTGCTGGCACCGTCGGGCGTCACAGGGTCGAAGCTAAGTAGTGCCAACTCAATCGAATCAAACAAATCAAATTTATAAGTGGATTTGAGTGAGTTTATATTTCAACTGTCTATAATCAAATCAAATGCTAATCTCAAATCAAATCAAATGCTAATCTCAAATCATGATATACTTACTCAATCCACACTCAATCCACATTTCCAACAATTAGAAAATTGGTATATAATACTGAAGAATCTCGAAAGAATATAATACTTGGACCTCAAGGAGTATAGATAATGCAATAATTCTACTAACTGTGATTGATATACAAAATGACAGTGTACTTCAATATGAAATGCAATGATTTAAGGAATCAAGGAAATTTACTAACCATTTCTAAACTATTTATTTTAGTCTTTCACCGTCCAATACAAGGTAAGTTTAGCAAAATCAATGTATTACTACCTTTTCAGGTGTCACTATTTATGAGGGGTACATTGAGTTTCTAAACTAACCCTCATGGCATAGCGTTAGACTAATAAATATCCATTAGGCCAACTAGTAAGGTTAACGGTTCCATTTTAAGGTCTTATGAGTCAAAAGAGTCACTAATTCTCTATGGAATAGGGTAGGTACCTTAAGTATCCATTTGGAACATTTAAGGTGGGTTAAGATAGGTTAAGGATGATAATTCACCCAAAATTTGGGGTCAAAAAGGGCCCAGCTATAGCATTAGGTTCGCTCGAGCGATGTGTCCAGTTCGCTCGAGCGAATTGTCCAGAATCCCATTTCCGGATTTCCTTTCCCTTCCATTTCTTATTTCTCATTCCCTTACATCTTTCCTCTCACTACTAAACCTGCAAAAGAATGGAGCCTTCATGCTCCCATTCATCATATACATACTAATAATTCTCCCAATCACTTCTATTAACTTGAAATCATTTCCAAATCATTCATTTACCAAATCATTCATTTAATAAGAGTTAAGAGCATTGAATAAAGTATCATTGAGTCAATGAAATTAACAAAATGTAAATCCATATTATGCATATACTTGCCTCAACTTTAAGCTTTCCAACTTCTTCTACCCTCTTGGTGTTCTAAGCCCTAAAATCCCCCAAATGATTCAAACCTTAAAATCCCCAATTGATTCAACCCTAGACACAATTCAAACAAAAGAATACCATAAATGTTATGTAAACTACCCAAGAGTCTCTTGACTCCATTTAAACTCAAAACTACTATCAAGGACGGTTTTGGTCTTACCTTAATAAGGAATCCAATTGTTTTGGGGTTGGAGAAGAAAGGGTTTCTTGAAAATAAGAGTTGAAGAAGATGGAGAAGGTGATGAATAAGATCTCCACACTTGTATTCTCTTGCTCAAGGCCAAGGAGCTTGAAGAAAGGAAGAGAAATTGAAAGGAAAGAAAAGAAGAAGAGCTTAACATGAATTTTAAATCCAATTCTTACATTATTGAATACTAAGAATCATGAGTAAACATAGAATCAATGTAATTAACAACATGTAAATTCATATCATGCTTATACTTGCCTCATTTTAGCCTTCCAAGCTATTCTTTAATCTTTTGCTCCAATTAACCAAAAACCCCCAAATATCAAACCCTAATCACAAAACACATGGAAAATGCTAATGAATATGCAAATATGACTCTAATAGAGTCCCTTGACTCTATTTCAACTCAAAACACAAAGAAAGATGGGGTTTAATTCTTACCTTGACAATAATTCCGAATTTGGAGTTAGAGAAGAAATGGTTTCTTGAACCAAGAGATGGAGATGAACAAGAAGAAGGAGATGAAGAGGAAGATGATCTCCACACTTGTTTTCACTTACACAAGGCCAATGAGCTTGCAAAGAGGAAGAGAAATTGAAAAGAAAGAAGAGAAAAGGGGTTCTCTCCACAGCCCATGCACCAAACGAATGAAATGAAATGGATGGGAGTTGTTGTGAATGATAAGGATGGAGTTTTTGCAAAACAGTCCAATAGTTTTTGTATATTTCTAGTTTGAGTCAAATGATGGCCCATTTCCTCAAAGAGTGATCAAATGAAGTAAGGTCGAATACGAAATTTGACAAGCTTAACGAAATACACGCGATGACGCCAAAATGATGTGCATATGATGAACTTTGGGAAAATCATAATTTACATAAACTACCTTAATTAGTCACTAAGTATGAGAAATTACCTAAAACACAATTGATTAGCATTAAACAAGATTGGTTCGGGTTGGGGTGTAACACATACTGTAAGTGAAAAATAGTGAATGCATTAGCAAGCGACTACATCATATGAGAAAGGAGAGATGCCCACAATTCTACCTAGTGCAAGGCCTGGTTTTCGAGTTAGTGTGGTCCATTGATATCTAATGATATCAGCAGTTTGAAAAGATGGCTATTTGCTACAAATGATGAAGCTTAAACACATTAATCATAGAAAAAAGGACTAAAGACATTAATTACCAAAAAAAAAGAAAAAACAAACATCATTTGCTCTATTCATTGATAGTGCAGATAAACTGGAAAATGTGGGTGGGAGCGCCCACATCAAAATAATATGCCTAAAGACCTCTCTGTATACCATGTACTCTTAAGTAGTGTGACAACTGACAAATATCATTCTCAGGAAATTATTGAAATGAAAATATGTAGATACATTTTCAAACTTGGGGTTTCGTTGGTATTATTGTCAGGAAAATGTAGTAAAAAATAAGATAACTAAAAACACAGCAAACTAGAAAAAAAATGTAATTTACTATTAAAAATAGTTTTTACATAATTTGCACTGTTTTAAGTTTTAATATTTCAGTCTAATAATGGTGCATTTTTCTTGCATTCTTATCGCAAGATTTTCAGTTTTGCCTATTATTTGGGAAACATGACTATTATTAAGAAACTAATGCTCTTGAGCCCTCTAACTGCATCATCCATCAAAACTCAATGTGCATAAGATCTGTAACAGCAATTGAAAAGTTGTCTATATGGATCAATCTAATGCTACAACGAAGCAATTGTTAGTTCCCAGGAGACTACTATAGTTACTAATATCTAGGCAGGAGAAGAGTCATGGACCAGACGAATAGCATGGAAATGAGCAGAAGATAAAATGATTGCAACCTTAGCATTATGGGTGTACAAATACCTTAACGATTCACCAGGACGTGGTGAAGATGCATTGAAGTAAATTGCTTATCTACCGATGAGCATATGCCAAACTTATCAATACAGTTGACATAACTGCACCACGATGGAATTTTTACTCCAACCTACACCTTAGAAGCAGTTTAACCATAGCAGCATTTGTACAGATTGAATACAACAAAATGCGAGCATTTGCTCCAACAAATGATGGTATGCAACCATTAAAAATAAAATAAACAAATGACGGTATGCAAAAAGAAGAACATAGTACCTTGACACATTTGGAATGCAAGATGTGAACAAGCTCATCAAGATCGCTATAAGACATGCAAAAGAAATGGTATTGACATTTTGTCAATATTAAATGGCAATTGTTGAAACCAAGTTGTAAAACATTGCCATGACAATTGCTGAAACCAAATTGTGAAAAAATTGTCATGAAACTTTGCTTCAAGACCTTCCAACTTAATCTGATGGTTTAAGGCATTGACGTTGGATTTTCGCTATCAACAGTTAGCGAAGTTCTATCTTTTTCATTGTGGATGGATTTTCTGTTTGATTGAAGATCGGGTATCATTGGGTTCACCATCAATCGGGGCTTTTGCTTCCCTGATTGCATCAATGGGTTGGATTTTAATAAGTGGGCTCCCATTGTGGAATTCCACTCGTTTAACTAATGATTTCTCTAGGTTAAATTCAATTTCACAAGGGAACAAATTTACTTCACAAGGGATTTTAATAGGCACAAATTAAACTCAATTTTTTTAAGTAGTACAAATTAAACTCAATCTCACAAGGGAACCCAATCTTGAACAGTAGATTACTTGGTCCTATTTCTTGGATCATAAACATAAGAACATCAGTTGATTTAATTGGACATAAGATTACCGGTGTAGTAATTTTTTGTTTTTTAGATGAATCATAAGAGGATCATCGTGACACGGTGTTAACAGTACGCTACGCAACCAAGTACAAGTGGATTGATGTGACAAAGAGACACAAATTAAAATCATTTTTTTATAAATAAGTATAAATTAACTCAATTTCACAAGGGAACCCAGTCTTAAATGGTGGATTACTTGGTCCTATTTTTTGGATCATGAACATAAGGACATTAGTTGGTTTAATTGGACATGAGATTACTGGTGTAGTAAAATCCTTTTTTTTTTCAAACGAATCATAAGAGGGTCATCGTGACACGACTGTTAACAATACACTATGCAACCAAGTATAGGTGGATTAACGTGACAAAGAGACACAAATTAAACTCATTTAAAAAAAAAAATAAGTACAAATTAAACTCAATTTCACAAGGGAACCAAATCTTCGAGGGTGGATTACTTGTTCCTATTTTTTGGATCATGAACATAGTGATTAGTTGATTTAATTGGACATGAGATTACTAGCGGAGTAAGATTTTTTTTTTTCCCGAAAGAATCATAAGAGGATCATCGTGACACGAGTGTTAACAATACGCTATGAAACCAAGTACAAGTGGATTAACATGACAAAGAGACACAAATTAAACTCAATTTCACAAGGGAACCCCATCTTCAAGAGTAGATTACATGGTCCTTTTTTTTATCATGAATATAAGGTCATTAGTCGATTTAATTGGACATGAGATTACAGGTAGTAAAATTCTTTTTTTTTTGTTTCAAAAGAAATATCAAATAAATAAGAATCTTGAATGTAAACTTTAATTGGACAAATGAATATAGCATTTGTGAACATTATTTTTGTTCTTTGGAAAATAGATTAGTACAAATGAGTGTCGTATGAGTCTTCTACACCAATTGTTTGTAGCATTTAATTGGAAGAATGAATATAGCATTTGTCAACTAGGAGTTTAGGACATTTGAGTGTCCCGAGTCTTCTACACCAACTGTTTGTATACAATCATAATTAGACAAGCATTGAAAATGTATTTCCTGCATCTCTCAAGAAAAACCCTTTCATCTACGTTTCCGGTACTTCTCCACACCCATTTTCCCTCCCCCCAAATACTTCTATAATATTGCTTTACTTCTCTGATTTCTGCCCAAGACGTGCAACTCATACAACAATTTTTCTTCTTCATCATCTCTAAACAAATTTTTGAATCGAGAGGAAACAGGCCATGTCAGGAAAAGAGAAACAAAATCCAGTCTAGCGTCCATTAACATCAAAAGGGTTAGTGTTCGATGATAAACCTCTTTGGAACCATGCAACTATTCTTACATGGGATCCAGAGGTGAAAATCGGACTTGGTCTTGCAATAACTGCGACAAGAAGGTTACTGGTTCATAATCGAGAGTGATAGCTCATATGTCGAGGCAACCTAACAAAGGAGTTTTAGTATGGGGATCAATAGGAGATGATGAAATAGCAATTATAAAAGAGGAGCAAGAAAGTACTGATTTTAGAAAGGCTCAACAAGAAAAAAAATGCAAGGAAAGTATCAGAATATGTCTCCTTACCAAGTGGTTCGGACCTAAAACAACCGAAGAAGCGCAAAGGTGCTTTGGAGACATCCTTCAATGCTGCAGATAGGGACATTGTCGACAAAGCGGCTGCTCGCGTGTTCTATGCTTGTGTCTTACCATTCAATCTTGCAAGGCCTCCTTATTACATAAAGTACATACAGATTGTAGCAAGTAGGTGCTTAGCAGGATACACTCATCCTTCATTTAATAGGCTGCATACCACATTATTAAAAGTAGGAGAAAGAGCATATCAATAGGTTAGTCCAACCTATCAAAGACACTTGGCGAAAGAAAGAACTTTCATTAGTTCTTGATGGTTGGTCCGATTTGGAGGATCAATTTTCTAAAACCCATTATGCAAGAGGACACATGAAAGATGGAGAATATGTAGCGAATTAATTTCTATAAGCAATCAAGGATGTTGGAGAATCAAATGTTGTTAAGGTTATTACAAATAACGCCTCAAACTACAAGGTCGCTGGGATGATTGTCGAAGAAAAACTTCCACATATCTTTTGAACTCCTTGTGTTGTGCATAGCTTAAATTTGGCACAAAGAGCATCTGTGATCCACCAAAAAAATCACATTAGTATACTGTTAGGCCCCGTCCCGAGTTAATCGAGATTAACTCTAATTGATTGTAAATTAAGACAATTAACTGTGTTTAATTGAGCTAATGATGGTTTATGGCCAAATGGAATTGAATTAGCCTAAAATGAATGAATTAGGTTTAATGAAATAATAATCAAAGTGTTGAATGAGTTTTTAGACTTAAGCAAAGAAACTAAGGACTTTTTCGTAAATACGAATTTCTGCGTATTTTGTCGAATACGAAAACTCTTGATACCAACACGTATATCTCGACGAGTACGTTAACTTCCATAAAAGACTCAAACTCGTTCGACGAGAAACAAATCAAATGACCCTTTATTTGACTCGAATTGTAAATAATGGGAGATAGTGGACTTGAATCCAAAATAGGGCTTATAAGTGAATGAGATGAGGGCTTATCTGTGCACAGATACAAGGGCTTAAGGGCTAACCCTTGAGGCAAACCTATAGTCAATTTGAATTGTCCGTCCTCTCTATAAGCAGTTCTTACACTCGTCACTACTCCTTGATACATGTCTTTAATAATTTCAATATAACCTCTTAAAACATTCCTTTTATTTAAAACCCGCCAAACTAAATCTCTGGGTACCCTATTGTAAGCTTTTTCTAGATCGATGAAGACCATATGCAGATTTTTCATCTTCGCTCAATATTTTTCTATTGCCTAAGTGAGAAGATAGCTTCCATCGTTGACCTCCATGACATAAAACCAAATTGATTTTTAGCTATATTGGTCTTCTATCTAAGGTTTTGCTCTATTACTATCTTCCATAGCTTTATAGTATGATTCATAAGTTTAATCTCATGATAGTTGGTACAGTTTTATATATTTCTCTTGTTCTTATATATAGGTACTACAACATTGCTTCTCTATTCATCTGGCATTTTCTTTGTCAGTAATATCTTATTAAAGAGTCTATTAAACCAAATCTTCTCAACGTTTTTATGCATTTCTAAGCCTCAATCGGGATGCCATGTAGACCCATAGTCTTTTATGTCTTCATTTGTTTCAATGCTTTCCTTACTTCCACCACCCTAATTCTACGAAAGAAAGTATGCTAATGGAGTATCTTCTTTTAATCTTATGCCTCCTATATAATCTTCATTTAAAAGTATGCTAAAATATTCCCACCACATTTCTTTGATATCGTTATCATTTACTAGAACTTTTTGGTCATTGCTCTTAATACATTTGACATGATCTAAGCCCCTACTTTTCTTTTCTCTTATTTTTGCTAGCATAAAAACATTATTCTCTCATTCTCTTGTTTCCAACCTATTATATATGTCATCATGCTAACAAATCTATTAGTTGCATAGAGTAGAACTATTAATAGGGTTTTCTACATTCATTTATAAGAAGCAATTTTAATGAAGCATTTAGAAAACCTTTTTCTTTTTTTTTGTTCTTTTTCCTCTGTGTGTGCGTGGACATTGCTGAGGCATTCTATATGTTTGGTTGATTGGGTAGATGATGATTAATCAACATTCCATGCTCGAAGACCTAAGTTATGAGCTTAAATTATGAGCAATGACATCTCCAATTCTATTCACAAGCCTGAATATGTAGATGAAGAAGAAAACCCTCCGCTTGTGGGTGAGGAGGATGATGATCGTGTGTCCATATTTGGAAAAGAATCTATGAAACCAAAGATCATCCATGTCTATAAAAATTACTTGTATTGTCATAAAATAACTAGCAAAACGCCCCCGCTTAGCGCGGACAATATAAGTCATAGAAAAATATAACATTATTTTATGATATAAATATAAATAATAATTTTGATATAATATATTTATATTATATAAAATCTAAAATAGAAATATCTTTCAAAAGAATAAAAAAATTACAGGCTTAAAATTATAATCACGGATATGAAGGATGCTATGTCTTTTGTCTCAATCACAAAACACGGAATAATATGCTTTCTTAAAAATCACACAGTTGAAAATTTAAATAAATAATTAATATAAAAATTTTAAAATTTTATACGAAACTTGAAATATATATGATATTTTTCTGTAAATTTTATTGGAGATGGATAAGGTTTATAAGAACTTTAAAATATGCTAATTTCTAATTAGAGGCAAGTTTGGCAGTAAAATGGTTGGGTCTAGGGTAGGTATGGGTTTCTAGACTTTGATCCAAGCCGAGTTCAGGACGAGCATAGGTTTTTATCATACGAGCTATCAGAATGACATTGGGGGGGTGGGCGGGTTTGGTTTAATGCCACGATCCTTTAACCAAGGAAAAAGAAAATAAGGAAAATAAACGAAAAGGAGAGCTATTAAGTGTTGGGTTAAGTGTTGGGTATTGGCCACCCTACGCGTAAGGTTCATTGTTGCATATATCATTATTAAATATAACATTAAATTAATATAATTTTAGTGATAAATTTATTGTTGCTACAATGTGATATTAGTTTATTGCTGCTATTGTAAGTGGAATTTCCCATCCATCTTACCAAAAATATTCAGAACTTCAAGCTAAAAATCATCAAAATGGGTTCCCATCTCAAAGATAGTTGTTTGTATATTTAGAAAAAGATTCATATCTTGTTAATGTATCCATCTATCGATTCCGACAACTTGCGCTACAACAGCCCCTTCTAGCTTACGCCAGAGACAGGTCTACCTTCAAGAGCATTTTGGAAGATTGATCTTCAAGAGGAAGAGGGATTGTTTGGAAAAGGAGGGCGGTGGGAGTCAAAAGCATTTTGGAAAGATGGCCCTTTAGGAAGAGTTAGGCACGATTGGGAATAGATTAAAAGAGTAGAATGAAGAATATAAAGATGAGTTACGGTTCTCGTAGAAACAGTTGAGAGGAGACGAGGGGACACAAAATAATCAAGGTTTAGAAGATTTAAATGGGTCAAAATCAATTCCGTAGTCAAAATTAATTTGGTTGATTTCTCAATTGGAACCAATCGCTTTCATGTATTATATATAATAGTATGTGTTCCATGCTATTTCGATTTTTTCTTTCATAAAGTTGATATGCATTTTGTGAAGGTATTGTAAATCTTGTCTACATTGTTATTATGATTCATTTTTTTCTACAATACTATAAATTAAAAGGGTTATATTTATTTTGTTAATTATTTTTATTTATTCTATTTTTTTAACATTATATGAATGATCAACACGCACCTCTTCATCTACTTCACCTGCATAAAATCATGTCATGAATTATTAAGCTAGAAGAGGGCTCCAAATCAACCTTATTTTGCATATGTTTCAACATGTTAGTGTACTTTGCATATATTCCATCTTAGTAATGGGTTTAAATTAATATATGTTTGTATGAAGAAGCAAAGTGTAAAAGAATTAGATTGACGAGCCTTCTAGCGCAAGCAATCATTTTATTCCATTATTTTGTAAGGGTAGAACACTTAAACGTAAGCATATCAACTGTAGAATATACATAACCCAGGAATCTCCTATTATTGACATTGCTGTCTATACCACTACAGCAGCTAAGAAACTCATATTTACTGCTTTAGACTGGCACTCTGCTTTTTAGATTGCCTGTAGAGTCCCATCAACAAATGGTCAACAAGTGCAACATTTGTGTGCACAATGCCACAGTCCCACATATTTGCATTAGTATAAACCAACAAATAATCTAGTGTGATGAACTTATAATGAGATGAAGTGTAATGAATGGGCCAACCTATGATCAAGTTCTACTCCCTAATGCACACCACCCCCATGAATTGACAAACTTGACACTCATCCAACAGTAACAAACTGTTGGATTAAAATAAGAAAAAAGATGACGCTTTTTCTAGAACTAATAAAGTTAAGGGACAGAGATCAAGGGGTTGGGATGAAGTAATGGGGTCGAAATTTAGCACACTCATAGGTCTCTTTGAGATGTTTCCATCCCCCAACTCCACAATGATTCCATGGCCCCAGGTGAGCCCAAGGTGGGTCCATCACACCCATTGCACTGTAGCCCATCACAACAGATCAAAACCAGATCTATATGCATGTATACATGCCCAATAACTAAATTGGATTTATGCTGCTAATAGCAACTATATCTATCATTTTCTAATTGATACTGTAGTCGAGAACTACTAAATAATTATACCCACTAGAAATAATCATAGATCAGAATTAGGCTTGATATTTAGTGTAAAAAAATTCTTAAGAAAATACAAACAAAGCTTTATGGTGCAAATAAGTTTTTGTGTTACTTAAATTGGTCCTTAGACCAATCCCTAACAAACCATGAAGGCATAAAGTTGTGAATGGTTTGATACAAAAATTGCACTGTGATAGAGCCCAATGAATAGGAGTAACTGGTTTGAAATTCATGTGAGGATATGTGAATAGTATGAATAAATATTAGACTGGAACCACATGGGCATATATCTACTTTTTGGGATCATATGAACCACCGTACTTATTCGAGCTCAAGTCAAAAGACTTGTATATTAAAAAACAATAGAATCAAACCAAACATAAAGACCCAAATTAGAATTAGCAGAATAATTCATACAGCTTGCTAATATCCATTACATTTAAACATGTGACAAGTAACAAATTCAAATTGGTACATGTTTTCGACCGTCAGTCACCTTGATTATAGATCATATAAATCATAAACGGCTACACATGGATAATTCATATAGCTTGCTAATATCCATTACATCTAAACTTGTAACAAGTAACAAATTCAAATTGGTACATGTTTTCAAAAGTAAGTCACCTTGATTATAGATCATATAAATCATAAACGCTACACATGGAGAATCAAATTTGATGTGAATGTCATGTTCGTTGAATGCATAAAACAGAACAATGGCTTTGATACCACAATATAATCACAGATATAGATTTGCAACAAATCGAATGATTGGATTTGTACTAATTCAATCACTGAAACAAGAAAAGGATGTTAGAGATCAGGCCTAGTGCCATGATTTAACAAATCGATGGATTGGATTAATGCATGGAGTGGCATACCTTTGATTAATGGCCTTGATCATATTTAGAATGTCAATAACAATGGGTTTCAGATTCCTTACTTGTACAACGGTGCAAACTCCACAACTAAACTTGTGGTCTTGAAGCAAGTTTGGGACTACTTCAATATAGAGATACTACTTGGTTTATCATGCATTATAAAATCCATAATAAGAAATGATGAGGCAGTTAGGCACTCTAGTAACAAAAATAAATAAAAGTAAATAAACTCCATTGAAATGAATAATATCTGTCAAACTTGCGCTTAAGGAGATGGTAAGTCATTTTCCCATCATCTAAGGGGCCCTAGAATCAACCCACATAACGGCTAATTTACCATTAGCTCTTTCTGCAGCAAAAATAAATGAATAAATGGATAATGTTCTGGTAAAGAAATTACTTATACACTTAAGAACAAGTAATCTTTAATATCTAGTAGCAGGTGATGTCTTCTTCCAACATAATTAGAATATTACAAATGTGATTGTCAATGAAGTAGAAATTTTGACTTCAAGTCAATTTTATAGATTCAAGAAAGTTATTTTTCTTAAGCTCACAAGATGACAAATGCTTTAGATAAGTAGAAAAATTTGTATCTTTATAGCGCTTTGGATTCCCTTCGTTGATGAGTTCGGGTGAAGCACAAACCACATTGTTGATAGGAAGACTGTGCAATGAAGCAACTGATATGCGAGTTTGGGAAGAGTTAACAAGAACCCTGTGCAACACACTTTTGTACCTTCCATTGCTGAATATCTGCCAGTAAATAACTAGATCAACAATCATTTATTTTAGAGGTTTGATCTAATGTAATTTGTTGAACGCATGGAACAAAAAAGTGAGACTTTTAGGTATTTCAATTGAAATATTCTGAAAGTCATTTTATGAAATGGAAACTTTTTAAAAACTTTCTAAAGTTAATTGAACATGTTTGAACAATGCCAAATTTTCATATGAAACCAAACCACCCACAAACTAAACGAGAGTTGGCTTGTGTATCAATACAAAGAGCAAGTAGAAACTAGAGAAAGAAGAAGAAATTGGAAGAAATTTGGTGGTCATCTCCTTTGGAGGACCCCTCTCTATATACATGATCAATATTGTAGGTGCCTAAAATTTACGGACTTGGTTAGGAGATTATTAGACTCTTGATTTGATGATTTTGGGAAATGATCGGCCTCCGGGAATCTGAAAGGAAAAACAAAGGTCAGAGCCCCTGATTGTAGGCAGTCGAAGGCACTCTGATGCCTGAGTTAGTTTTATAACTGAGGGAAAATAGGGAAGAAGGAGTATAGAGAGCATATTTGTTTCATACCTCCTGTAGTTTTTCTTCATGCATTATATAGATGTGAGAGTCATCGTCGGACTGGGCCCCTTAGGGGGAGATGAGAGTCCCATCAGCTTGTACTTTCTCTCCTTAGTGAGGGAAGGTAAAAAGGGAACGTCCCATCGGGTCATTCCCCTATGTCTGCGGATGTGACCTTGAGATGAGGCTTGCCACTTATCAAGGTCCGGCGCCCACTCTATTTGTCAATTCGTCGTTTACCACCATGGCAGCGCATTTATGGTCACATTTATGACTGAATGACAGGAGGGCCGAGATAAAGCTAAAGTCGAGACCGAGGTGGGGCACCTGTAGACGTGGTCACCGAGATAGGCTATGAGCTTTCCCGACCTGGCGCTATCCCGTCAATGGGGAATGGCCCCACACAAATCTGTCATTAGGAAGTGACCCCACACAATTGCCCCCTAGATCTCGACCTCTTAGAACTCTCTCTGAGGTCGGGAGCTAAGATTGAAAGGATGTGCTGGCGCCTGTCTTGACGTCCCTTGCTGACGTGTGATCCTCATTATGATGCTGTTTCGTTTGTCCTAGGCAATAAATGAGATATCATAACTATTTCACCAAGGTGGGCATGCGGATGTCGCCTCGTATGTCCGAGGTGGTAAATAATGTACCAGAGTTATGGTGGGAGATGAACTGGTGGTGCCACGTGTCACCTTCTGTCTGGTTGTTCATTGGGATCGAAGCGACGCGTGGTGAGTCCGAAGCGTCGTCTCGCACGCGTGACATTTAAGAGGTGCGTCCCTCTATAAAATAGGGATGCCCTCTCTCTTTTCTTCTCTTACCTTTGTTATCGCTTGGAAGAAGACTCTGCTGAAGAAGACGCTCTGCTAAGATCAGAACCTCAACAAACCCGGAGACTTTGTTCTCGAAACCCTTCACATTCCCTCTGTGAGTTTTCTTCTCCCTTATCCTCCTCTCACCTCTTCTGCCTTTTGTCTAGAGGGCTTCCGTCCCCTAGGGTTTCTAGGTCTGTCCCTTCTCCCTTGCCCTCTGCTTCTTTCTAGTTATTTAGGAAATGGGGATTTACAGCCATTGGCTAGAAAGCCCCTAAGCTCTGGAGGGGCTCAGGAAGGCGTATGAAATACCAGACGATGTTCTGGTGAAGCCTGACGACCTCCAAGGTCTTTTTGACGGCCTCACCCAATTCAAAAAATGGATGCCCTTCCTTCTGGTGTCCGTAATCGAAGGCGGGGTCAGGTTCCCCGTTCACCCCCTTCTCCGATCCTGCCTCAGCTCGTGGCGGCTTTGCCCCTTCTAATTGATGCCAAACGGGTTCAAAATAATTATGGGCGTAGCAGAGTTGAACCGAATCGTCAACATTAACCTTGGCGTGCACGATATAGAGGATGTATATGACATCTTTAAATCCGTGGGGGGTGAGGATTCATATTACCTTCGGGTGAAGGCGAGACGCCTGCCCCTGATTAACGCCTTAGAGGACTCAAGCAAGTATGCCAGGGAGGACCGCCTGCTAGTCTCGGGGAACTGGGAGTTCAGGGCGACCAAGACCGAGGTGGAGCGGAGAATCCAGGTTCCACGGAGACCTGGGACCCCTCCGAGTAAATACTTGCTTTCCCCGGGCTATTTGTGTTGTTTTACTGCTGATTCACCAAGCTGATGTCCTGTATCTTTTGTGCAGGTGTTTAGCGAAGGAGGAAGGACGCCGGCCTTGATCGTTGGAAGAGGAACGACGCTTGGCTCGAGAAAATCTATCAATACCACGACCACAACGATAGGGCCGCCTTCTCGCTGCTTCGGTACAAACCGCGGTACCAGTCTTATACCAAGAAGACTATCGAGATCCCCCTTGAGTCGATAGGGCAGATCGTGCTTGCCCTTGCAGAGACCGGCGGTCAAGTTCCGGAGCCACCCAATCCGACCCGGGTTGGTGAAGATAACCCCTCCGCCCAAGATGCAGAAGGAGAAGAAATGGACGGGCAACGCCCTCCCCTGAAGGACCTAGGAGCCTTGGTCCTCAAAGGCCGAGCTCCTCCTGTTCCAAGGCGTGCCCCCAGCGGGTTTGGTGCCGCCCAAGGCTCTTCGGCCGCGCCCCCTCCGGTCCCTCAGGCACAGTAGGGGTCTCCTATTCCGCAAAAGACAAAGGCGCTCGGGGCCCTCAGCAGGAGAAGAAAGGGAGGTCGGAGGAGCCACCCAAGGAAACTCGGCCACAGGTAGGGATGGCAACGGGGCGGGGCGGGGCCGGAATTGGGCTGCCCCGTCCCCGCCCCGAATCTCCCTGTCCCCGCCCCGACCCCGCCCCGCCCCGCACCGCAATTCGAGGTATGTTACATACCCCGTCTCAGCCCCGCGGGGCGCCCCGCCCCGATGTGGTACAATAATAAATATAATAAATAAACTTTGAATTGACTATAAAAAAAGGTAAATTAATTTATTTTACATGGTAAAAAGCACATGAATGATTCATCTATGTTGTCTCTATGCCTTTAATAATATTAAAAAAAATCTCCCAAAATAGAATAAAAAGATCTCCCCGCATAAATATTTTATAAGTGTGGGGCACTATTAGATTGTTTAAATTTTTTAAAATTATCTAAAATTAATAATATAAATTTTCCTTTTCCTGAAATTTTACCTATTTAAAGTGAGATTTTATTCTTATAAGATTTTCTCTAAGCCCTTGAAGGCCACTAACATACACTTAAAAATATCATATATGCTTTGAGACATTCTTTATAAAAAAGACAATATCTCTCTAAAATATCATGAACTCCATCAATACATGGTTTCACTCCATTTCTGGTATTGAACTGACTACATAATATATGTTCCAATTTTCCCTCAACAAGCTTGCCCAACTTTCCATGGTGTGGGCCCCAACCATATGCATACCAACCACAGGTAAGAAAAAGATTGGAAGATCTTAACGAGAATCAAGTCGAGTCAAAATTATAAATAGTTGATGGTCAAATATCATTAAATCTCATTGATTTGGCAGGAACCTCACTTTAAGACCAATGAACTCCACTTACTAATAAAGAGGTTGATTACATATAATTAAAATTAGTATAATTTATAGTATTGTTAGTATGATTAGAATCATATTAAGTTACTAACTATAATTTACTTTGCTATTATAAGTTACTATAATTTACTTTGCAATTAAAGCATGATCCATCATTCTATTATATATTTATATTCGTTTTATTTAATATGATTTATCTTGTCACAATTTAACATTATATATGATTAAAGTAAAATAAGCTTAGATAGATTTTTTAACAACTTTAACTTCATTAAATTTGAATTAGAGGGAATGGGATCATATTATATGCTTTTATAATGTCTCATTCAATTACATGTTTAACTTTAAAAAAAGTCTTCAATCAATCTACTTAACCCTTAATAACAACATAAAATCAATATATACATTTACATATAAATATATTTATTTATTATAAAAGAAATCTAATATATATTTATATTTTAGAGGATTATTAATTTCGGGGCGGGTTATGGGGCGGGGCATGGGGCGGTATTTCGGGGCGAGGCATGGGGTGGTATTTCGGGGCGGGGCAAGAGCCATACCCATCCCCGCCTCGCCCCGGATTCGGGGTATGGTTTTTTTCCCCGTCCCGTCCTCGCCCCATCTAAGAGTCGGGGCGGGGAAAACCCGTATGGGGCGGGGCGGGCACTCCGGGTTGGGGCGGGGCGGGTTAAAAATGCCATCCCTAGCCACAGGTCGCCGAGGTCGAGAAGAAAGGTGAGAGGCTCCCTCCTGAAAAGAGGCTTCGCGTGGGGGGCGAGAAGGAGCAGATTTCTGGAGCGGCTCCGCAGCTCCGGCTTGTCAAACTGCCCCCCTTCAGGCCCGACCAACCTCGGCCAGCCCCTAAACGTGGAGGACCGAATGGGGCCACTGTTATGACGATCTCGGCAATTGCCAGGGCCTGCGCTCTCCCCAGGGACATGGAGAAGCACAATAAGGCCGGGTAGCTGAGCCTGATCTACTCAACGATGAGGGTGTCGCTTGAAGTGATTCTCAGTTTTCTCCCTCTCTTTAAACATTATGCCTTAATTGCTTGTTCTGACCCTCCCCCCCCCCCCCCCCCCATTTCTTTGCAGAACGTGCAAAGGCTTCAAATAATCCTGGAGAGGACAGAGAAGACAGCTTCACGGGTCATCGAGGTGGATGCCAAAAAGAAGAGGATGCAAGAGGCCTTGGAAGCCAGTGCGGGAGAGTTAAAGAAGGCGGAGGAAAAGATCGCCGAGCTCGCAACGGAGCAACAAACGATGAAGGCCGAGATCATCAAGTTGCGAGCTGAAAATAGGCACTTGAAAGGCGCGGCCGAGGTTAAGGCGAAGAGGGTGCACGAACTAGAGACCGAGCTCGCAAAGAAAAAGACTGACCTGGCTGGGAAAAAAGTCGAGCTCGAGTCTTCTAGGAAGGAGTGGGCTGAGGCCGAATCCACTCTGCGAGCCTAGGCCACTAATGCTTATAAAGAATGAGTGGATTGGGTGTCGGCGGAGTACGTGGCTCAAATCAAGGACTTGAGCCCTGTACTGTATGAGATGGGGTGCAGGGAAGCACTTCGGGAATATGGGGTCCCTGAGGATGACCCCATATTTGCGAACCTTCCCCAATTCCAATCTGTCATATCCAGTCCAGAGTCAGAGCCCGACTCCAACCCTCCGGAAGCCCCTCCTAAAGCCTCGGGCCCCACTTCTCCACTCCCGACTCCTGCTGAAGGCGACTAGGCTCAACCGCCCTCTACGGCTCCTCTGCCCGGTACCACAGGCACTCCTGGCCCTGCTTCATCCGTCCCTCCTGTGGATAAAGCCGCGGCGCCTGAGAAATAATGTAGAGAAATAATGTATCTGTTTGATGATGTATTGTCCCTTTCTTCTAAGTGTACAGAACTATGTAATTGTTTTCCCTATTCATGAAAAACAATTTTCTTTCACTTCTTCAATTGTCTTTCCATTTTTTCTGGCTATAGCGTGTGTATAAACAAATCTTCTAATCCCGAGAAACATGTTGAAGAAATTGAGGCCCCCTGTCTCTGACCAATTCTCCAAATCTTTAAGTGGCTGAGATCGGTGAATCTATAAGACCGAGACTTAACAATATGCTTCCGAGGGAACTGCTTCACTAAAAGGCCTTGTAGTTAGCTTGGACTTATACCCCGGGGTGCGACCTTGCTGCTGGAGGCGAGTTTTCATAATCGAACTGGGGCTGTATTGCCAATTTAGATAACTCAGGGGGTTCGGCTGAGCCTAAAGGTAGACCGAGTTCCGCGACTTATGCGCGAAATAAAACAGCTGATTCCGTTCTTGACCCAAAGGGGGCCAGGGAGTTGGTTCTACGACCGAACTCGAAGAGGCTGGTCCTATGACCAGAGCCCTGGAAGCTGGTCTAACGATCGAACTCGGGGAGGCTGGTCCTACGACCGAAACCTTGGGAGTTGGTCCAACGACTGAACTTGAGGAGGCTGGTCCTGCGACTGGAGCCTTGGGAGTTGGCTCAACGACCGCACTCGAGGAGGCTGGTCCTGTGATCGGAGCCTTGGGAGTTAGTCCAACGACCGAACTCGAGGAGGCTGGTCCTGCAACTGGAGCCTTAGGAGTTAGCCCAATGACCGAACTCGATGAGGCTGGTCCTGTGACCGGAGCCTTGGGAGTTGGTCTAACGACTGAACTCGAGGAGACTGGTCCTGTGACCGGAGCCTTGGGAGTTGGCCCAACAACCGAACTCGAGGAGGCTGGTCCTGTGACCGGAGCCTTGATTCACAACTTGAAAGAGACAAGGCACACTTCTTCCATAAGATCCTTCTTTTATTGACTTATCATTTGAGTTCATTTAGAAGTAGTATTTCTTGAGGTGCGCGGTATTCCACGGTCGTGGCAATTCTTTACCATCCATGATCTCAAGTCTATAAGTTGATCTCCCGGATGCCGAGACCACCTTAAAAGGCCCGAGCCAGTTTGGTGCGAGTTTGCGTTCGTTAGGATCTTTATCTGCTGGAAGAGCTCTCTTTAAGACCAGTTCTCCGATCGAGAACTTTCTTTCTTTGACCCTCTGATTGTATCCCCTAGATAACTGTTGCTGGTAGGAAGCCAGGCAGACAGATGTTGCTTCCCTCCGCTCCTCGACCAAGTCGAGTTCTTTGGCCAGATTTACCTCATTCTGCCCCTGGTCGAAGAGATCCGATCTCAAGGTCGGAAGGCTGACCTCAAGAGGGATTACAGCTTCCATCTCGTAGGCTAGGGAGAAAGGAGCTGCCGAAGTGGATCGTCTCGGGATGGTCCTGTACGCCCAAAGGACACTTGGTAATTTATCTACCCATCTGCCTTTAGCTCTGTCGAGTCTCTTCTTGAGTCCGTCTAGTACCACCTTATTCGAGATCTCTGCTTGTCCGTTGCTCTGTGGATAGGCCGGGGTTGCAGAGAGGTTCCTAATACCGAGCTCCTGGCAGAAGTTTTTAAAGAAGTTGGAGTCGAACTGGGTCCCATTGTCTGAGATCAGAGCTCAAGGGACCCTAAACCTTGTGACAATGTTCTTCCATACAAAATTCTTTGTATCCCGCTCGGTGATGGAGGATAAAGCTTCTGCCTCTATCCATTTGGTGAAATAATCAATGGCCACTATCAGCCACCTCTTGTTTCCTGGAGTCCGGTGAAGAGGTCCCACGATGTCTAGCCCCCACTGAGCGAAGGGCCATGGGCTGGAGAGAGGACTCAAGTCCTGCACCTGTTGGTGCAGAGAGTGAGAGAACTTCTGACACTTTTCACATTTCCTGGCATAGAGCTGGGCATCCTTCTACATGTAGGGCCACCAATAGCCCTGACTGATGGCTCTGTATGCCAGTGATCTCCCTCCGATGTGGGTTCCGCAGATTCCCTCGTGAATTTCAAAAAGGAAGTCTTCAACCTTGCTTGGGTGGACACATTGGAGATATGGTCCCGTGAAGGACTTTTTATAGAGCTTCCTATCCGGGGATAGCAAAAAACGAGCTGCTTTCACTCTGACCTTGTGGGCCTCGTTCTTGTCTTCGAAGAGTTTATCTTCTTTTAGGAATGCTATGATCGGATCCATCCAACTTGGACCGAGATCGACGCACAAGACTCGCCGAGGTGGAAGGGGCTCTATACTTGGTTTTTTCAATATCTACACGTCAATTATCCTTCTTTTCCCTGCTTCTACGGCAGAGGCTAAGTTAGCGAGGGCATCTGCATGGCAGTTGGATTCTCTGCCGATTTGCTTGACTTCTGCTTTCTCAAACTGGGAGATGAACTACTTTGTGTGGGCTAAGTAGGCTATCATCCTTTCGTCACGGGCTTGATAGTCTCCGCTTAGCTAGTTCGTCACCAACTGGGAATCGCTAAAGACTACTAGCCGACGTGCCCCCAGGATTTTTGCGCTACCAAGACCCGCAATCAGTGCCTCGTACTCTGCTTCATTGTTGAAGGCTTTGAAATCAAGGGTTAGAGCTTGCTCGATGACTAGGCCCTCCGGAGATTGGAGGACTATGCCAGCGCCAGCCCTTCTGGATGTCGAGGATCCGTCGACAAAGACCTTCCAGGCCGACTCAAGGAATTGTCTCCAAGATCAGTCTTCCTCGGTCTCGGCTGCCTCATTGCCCTTATCGCCCCCCAGTTCGGTATCGAGCGAGGTTGGTGCCGAACTAGGAGAGGTGAACTCAACGATGAAATCTGTCAGAATTTATGCTTTGATCGTCGTCCTGGGTTGATATTGGATATCGAATTGCCCCAGTTCGACGACCCATTTGGAGATTCTTTCGGAAAAGTCCGTCTTTCGAAAAAGGGACTTGAGCGGGTGCTCAGTGACAACCACCACTGTGTATGTCTGGAAGTAGTGGGAGAGTTTGCGAGAGGCACTGACGAGTGCTAGCGCAAGTTTCTCGAGTGGAAGGTACCTGGTCTCGGCGTAGAGCAGGATTTTGCTCGTGTAGTAAATGGGTTGTTGCTGCTTGCCGTTCTCTTTGACTAATACTGAGCTCACTGCGTGGTCCGAGACCGCCAGATAGAGATAAAGGAGGTCACCTTGTATTGGAATGGACAACAGTGGTGGCGAGGAAAGGTAGTCCTTGAGTTTCTCCAGCACTTGATCACACTCAGGGGTCCACTGAAATTTGAAGCTCTTTTTCAGGAGTTGAAAGAAGGGGCGACATTTGTTTGAAGCTCGGCTGATGAAGCGATTGAGCGCAGCGGCCATCCCCATGAGCCTCTGAACTTGCTTTGCCGAGGTCGGGCTCTGAATCGCCTGGATTGCTGAAATCTGTTTTGGATTAGTTTCGATCCCTCTCCGGGTCACCACGCTCCCTAAGAACTTGCCGGATCCGACGCCAAACGCACACTTGGAGGCATTTAGTTTAAGCTGGAATTTTCTGAGGATGGCGAATGTCTGGCGTAGGTCTGCAAATGGTCCTATGATTTTTTGGATTTGACAACCATGTCATTGATGTAAACCTTCACCGTCTTCCCGAGCTGTGCCTGAAACATCTTCGTCACCGGTCTTTGGTATTTCGTGCCAGTATTCTTTAACCCGAAGGGCATTACTTTGTAACAGTAGATGCCTCGAGGTGTTATGAATGTGGTTTTCTCCTCATCAAGCCCATGCATGGGGATTTGGTGGTAACCTCAGTAGGCGTCAAGAAAACTCATCCTATCATGTCCCGCGGTGGCGTCGATCACCTGGTCGATCTTCGGGAGCGGGAAGCTGTCCTTGGGGCAGGTTTTATTAAGGTCGATGAAGTCCACGGACCTTCCATTTGCCGCTCTTCTTCTTGACCACCACTGTGTTGGCCAGCCACTTTGGATAATGCACTTCGCGGATCACTCCGGCCTCGAGGAGCTTGTCTAGTTCTTCAACGACCACTTCTGTCTGCGGGCCCCTGTTCTGCGGGCTTTTTGCACTATGAGCTTGTGTCCGGGGTCCACGTTTAGTTTGTGGCACATGACTTCGGGGTCGATCCCAGGCATCTCTTATGTGGTCCAGGCAAAGACATCCTTATTTTGCAGTAGGAAGTCGAGCAGTTCGGACCTCTCGTTGTCGGGGAGCTGGCTTCCTAGTAGGAAATATCGCTTGGGATCATCGGAATTGATTCTGACCTCGGTGAGTTCCTCTATGCTCTTTTGCTTTGCCGATCGACCGACGTCCTCGAGTTCGGCCATATGCACTTGCTGCGGCTCCGTTTCGCCAGACACTAAGGCCGTAAGGCACTGTCTGGCCATTTGTTGATCTCCCCGTACAGTTACTATCTCGATCACCCCTCCGGCCTTCTCTAGTGGAAACTTGAGCTTCTAATGAAAGGTGAAAGGTACTGCCTCCATGGCATGCAACCAAATACGCCCCATTATTACACTGTAAAGAGACGATGCGTCCACCACCATAAAGTCGGTCATCTTTGTGGCACCTCCTATTCGGACTTCGAGCGAGACATTTCCCTTGGGATACATTGGTTTTGCGCTGAAGCCTACCAAGGGGACACGGGCTTCCTGCAGATCGGACTCCGTCAGGCCGAGTTGCTTGAAGCAGTTGAAGTAGAGGATCTCGGATGAGCTCCCTGGGTCTACCAGGACGTGCTTCACAGTGTAATTGTTCAGCCACAGGGTGAGGATGAGTGCGTCGTTGTGGGGGAGCTAGACCCCTCCTAGGTCCTCGTCCGAGAACCAGATATTGGGCTTTTCCTTCCTAACTTTCTTCTGTGCAGGCTCTAGCTCGGCCGACATCACCTGTTTGTCGTGGGAGGCCCTCCTGGCCCCTGAGCGAGCTTGGGTACTTCCTCTATTGAGAGCAGGGGCCAAGTGAATGACGTTGATGATACCCGCCGGCTCGTCACTGTCCTGATCCGCACTGGGTGGGACCCGCTACTGAGCTAGGTTGACCCTCTCCCCCTCCTTGATGTACTCCCGAAGGTGCCCGTCCCTGACAAGCTTCTCAAGATGGGATTTCAGGGCCATGCAGTCCTCAGTCATGTGTCCGTGCTGCTTATGGTAAGAGCAGGACTTGCTCCGGCCACTGGAAATAGGGTTCTGCTTTGATTTTGCCGAGGAGTCTGTAGATGGGCTCCTTAAAGACAACATTGACAGCCCTATAAGGATCTTCAGCCGCCTTGGCAGGCTTAAACTTCCGTTTCTTGTTGCTACCCGAGATGGAGGTTGAGAAGGTCGTCGAACTGGCGGCGGCACTCTTCTTATCTGGCTTCTGTTTGGCGAACATCCCTTCTCCTCTGGAGGTTTGGCCCTTTTGCGGGGGTCGAACCGCTTGTTGCCTCGAGCTTCGTCCTCTTCCTACTCAATGTATTGATTCACCTTAGCCATCAGCGCTTTCATCGTGGTCACGGGGGTTCGGACCAGGTCTCTGCGGAGCTCATTACCTGGGAGCAAGGCCTGCCGAAAACACATGATTGCGACGTCATCTTTGGCGTCCGTGATCTGGCTATAGATCGTCTAAAATCTTCTGACGAATGCAGTGATGCTTTCCTCGTCCTTCATTCGGATCGCCATGAGGTTGCCACCCGTCTTCGGGATGACTCGGTGCGCTTGAAACTTCCCAACGAAGGAGCTTCGGAGCTGTCGCCAGCTTGAGACCGACCCCCCCAGAACCATCGGAGTGGGAGGTCGCCTAAACTGGAGGAGAAGACCCTGCAGTTCAGGTGGCCGACGTCCCCCCAAATCGACATCCGCTGAGTGAAATGTCGGAGGTGTGCTTTTGGGTCCGAGGTCCCGTCATAGAAGACAAACCTCAGGACGCTGAATCTCTTGGGAAGAGACGTCCTTTATTTCTTGGGAGAAAGGGGACATGCCCTGGTTTTCTGCATCGCAGGCCTCCAATCGGACTCGGGTGAAACCGATCTTTGCCATCCATGCCTGGACCTCCTGTTTTACGTAGTGGTCGAGCAGTTCCCTTAGGCCCGTGATGTTCTCTGGCCTCGGGGACTTTGGCTCGCGACGCTACCCCCCAAGGTGGCTACGCAGATGGCTGCTGCTCGAGCCTTCTTCTTCCCAGCGATTTCTTCTTTTGTCCTTGAGGACTTGCCTCAAGTCTCGGCTATCCAGATGATTCTACTATCGTCCGAGAGGTGGAATAAAAGTCCTCATTTCCTTTGCCTTAAGCTGCTTTTGGAGATGGTGAATCAACTCCTCTTTTTCTTGGAGGACCCGATTTTGGGCCTTGAGCTCTTTAAGCAGGGGGTCATCTTCTTCATGGGCTCGATGAAAGGACTGAGCATCATTGTGAGTATGACAATGGGAGTGATGAGATTTTTCCCTGACGGGGGTTTTGCCCCGTCGTCGAGGATCCAACGGGGAAACATTCTGCTGTGGACCCTCGAGTGGCTAAGCATCTAGGGGGTGAGGAGCCATATGGAAGTCGTCACGTCGGGGGAGTGTTGTCACAGGTCGGGACGAGGAGTCTGACTGGAAAACACCCTCTGCGTACACGGGACCGGATTTTCCTCCGGATCTTCTCTGACGGGGAATCGCCGATAGTTCCTGTAGGACGGGAGGAACCTCCGTTGGACCCAGAGGGGGAAGAAGAGCAGAGTGAGCGCCGGTGGGCACCATGGAGGTAACGACTGGAGCGGCTGAGGCTGCGGCTCTGGTCGCGAAAACGATGGTAACGGTGGTTGTTCCGGTGGTGGAAAGGACCACGTTTTTCGGGATTTCGACGATCCCTCGCCGCCGTTCCTGGTTTTTGGAGGCATGGATTTTGTAGGTTTGGTTTTGGCAAAGATCCTATTCCCACAGACGACGCCAACTGTAAGTGCCTAAAATTTACAGACTTGGTTAGGAGAGGATTAGACTCTTGATTTAATGATTTTGGGAAAGGATCGGCCTCCGGAAATCTGAAAGGAAAAATAAAGGTCAGAGCCCCTGGCTGTAGGCAGTCGAAGGCACTCCGATGCCTGAGTTAGTTTTGTAGCTGAGGGAAAATAGGGAAGAAGGAGTATAGAGAGCAGATTTGTTTCATACTTCCTGTAGTTTTTCTTCATGCATTATATAGACGTGAGAGTCATCATCGGACTGGGCCCCTTAGGGGGAGATGGGAGTACCATCAGCTTGTACTTTCTCTCCTTGGCGGGGGTAGGTATAAAGGGAACGTCCCATCGGGCCATTCCCCTATGTCTGCGGATGTGACCTTGAGAATAGGCTTACCACTTATCTAGGTGTCGGTGCCCACTCTATTTGTCAGTTCGCTGTTTACCGCCACGGCAGCGCATTTATAGTCGCATTTATGACTGAATGACAGGAGGGTCGAGATCAAGCTAAGGCCTAGACCGAGGTGGGCACCTGCAGACGTGGTCACCGAGATGGGCTCTGGACTTTCCCGACCTAGCGCTTCTACCGAGCTGGGTAACACCGAGGCCAGGAACTATCCCGTAATTAGGGAATGGCCCCACACAAATCTGTCATTAGGAAGTGACCCCACACAAATATACATCCATGGAAAGTTTACAGACCATGATTCCCTTAATTGGGTGGGTTAATCATATCTTTTATAGACATTATACCACCTATCTAAAGTCAATACCAACATGGGTATATACAAAAAGACCAAGAGAAGCTGAGGGCCCAAGGAGCTCCAAAGTCTGGGATCAACTGATGAAGCCCAAGTTAATATTGAGGACCGATATGGGTCAACTAATTCAATGAGAAAGTCCACCCCCCCCCCCCCCCCCCCCCCCCCCCCCCCCCAACCACGCACTGCTAATATAATTATCTGATCATTTCAAGATTAAAAGCAACATTGTTTACATGATTTGAATACTGAGGACAGAAGTATTAGTTAGTCAACATTTGTAAGGGATCTCCATTTCTACAGGGAAGATAAGGGATCAATCCTCGCTGATTAGGGACTTGTGAGAAGAAAAAAAGAAGAGTGGACGATCATCTTTTCTATAAGTTTCATGGCTGGTTCCTCATCATTATTGAAGCCTTATTTATTCATTTGGGGTTGGGGCTGTGAGTTCTACTTTTCATTCAGCCCTATGTGAAACTTTGTTTTTAGTAACTCAACAACCCAAGATCTTTGGAACTTCAAAATACATGTCTAATAATCTAATTATGCATAGACCTCCAAACGCCTCCCTAAACCACCACCATGATTTGGCACTTCTCCTGGACACCCATAGTTCAAAAGACAACGAAACTCAACCTCAAAAACCATCAGGCTGAGTCAATTTGGGGACTTGGTCAAGTCTTAACGGAGTCAAAAAATCATTTCGGTATGAATAAATACATAAACTAAAATTATTAAATAAGTTGTCATCATTTTTTTCTTGAATTTGATTGCGAATGGAGTGAATCAACTGAGTCGTCACCAAGTTTTGGCCAAGTCAATGCCCAGCTCTGCCCAAAACCTGTCACAGACAGAGTTCTCAACAAGTCCTTCTCTTTTCTGCTAAGTTCGAGTGGCTTTCCTTTAATGGCTCTAACTGAGTTTTAGAACTGTAACATGGCCTAATCTGTCGAGAGAAAATAACTAAACATAACATAACCCGAATTGCTCAGTCAAAACCCAAATCCCACTATGAGCAGGTTAGATCAAACAATAAATGTAATATAACTAGGATAACACAGGTCAAGTCAAGTCAGGATCATGTTGACCCTTCTCAAATTCATGGGAACTTCATGGTGGGTCAATGTGGTTTAGGACTGGTAAAGCCAGGTTTGGTTCTCATTTCTAGAATTCAGGTCAAGTTTGGATCTACAAAGAACTACCCACCCGAGTTGCATCCATATATCCAAAATTTTAAAGCATTAATTAGAAGATGTGCAAGACAGGATGGTTATGATGATGATGATCTATTTACCAACCTCAAGAAAATCTCCGATGTTGACAACAAATGCATTGAGGATGGGCTCCACAGTGACCCATTCCCCAAGAAACTGGATTTGGAGACCTGGGATGCCATCCTGGAGTAGAAGAGTGAGGAATCCATAGTCAGTGTGCGGAGGAGAGCCCAATGTGAGCTCTGGTTGGGGGCATGGAGGGTAGCAGTTGATAACCATTAGTTGGCTCCCTTCTTCAAATTCTCTTAGAAGAAAATCATCCATTTTTACCAGTCCCAAGCTCTCAATGGTGGCTTTGATAAGCAACATGAACAAAGACTTCATTTGCTCTGCATAAGCTTTCGTCTTTTGCCTGTTGAACACAAGTAAATGCATACATCCGTAGTTAGTTTATTCATGAGCAAGCAAGGTTGTTGTTCTATTTGTAAGTTTTAGAGACTTTATTTTCATAAATTTGATTTTGTCTTGGTTCATGGAGAATTAAATGGATATTTATCAAGTATAATGAATAGAATTAAGAGACAAAAAATAAAATAGGATAAATTCAGATGAATCTTATCTTATCCATGATCTTATCAAATCTTATAAGAATGTACTATAATCCTAAATATCAGCAACCTTTCGAATTTATGATTGATTGATTGATGTGTCCAAGTCCAAGCTCCACACTGATCCCCCAACGTTGAGCTTGAAGGGCCATAGTAGCCAACCCATGTAGCTTTACACATCAGCTGGACTTATCCAAAAGCTAAAATGATCTCTCCATTCCAAAGTCATGGCTTTGCCATGCAGTTGTACAACATCATTATACCATTACCCATCTGTTGCAATGTCACGACTTTATAGCATGACAATTGAAAATGTAGAAACAACTATAAATGTCATAGAACAAGCTATATCAAACTCCGGAAAACAATTGCTGATTTAACACCTCAATTGTCTCTCTATAACTTTGGTTTTTGAGTGAAAAATAAAATGAAATAAATCATTGAAAAAAGAAAGGTGAACCAAAAAAGTGAGTGTAAAATTAGAAAAGAAAGATCATTATTTCTCAAGTTTGAGAAAGAGAAAACGGAGAGCAAGGTTGTTAGGTTTCTTGCTGCTCAAGTTGAAGACAGTCTTCTTTCCTCAACAACCGTCAGGTCATTGTTGAAGTAAACAAGCTTGAGAGTGATTTATGTTAGGAAAGTGAGTTTCGAGTAGGCATAAAAGAGGTTACTTTGTATCTTCCTTATTCGATGTAACACCTAGTGCTCTGAGAACATTATACTCTTCTATCTTCATAGTTAATTCTATTGGTGATGTCATGTGATTTTGCCTTCAGGTTGAAGATTTTCCATGTAAAACTTTATGTTAGTGTGCTTTTTAGATTTATGATTATGTTTTGGCATTTTAACTATCATTTATTTTAGTACGACTTTGATTTACACATTGTGAAGGGGTCCTCTTCATAACAACATATTAAGTTCTAAATAGAACTTACCTGTATCGAAACTCTTACGGCCTATTTGTTTGGATGAAATTGAATACTAGGAATTCATTGTCAAATTAAATCTAATAATATTATTAAAGAAGTGAGGGGCGAAGGATATAAGGTGGAGATGCAAATGGGGCTTTGACTTTTCGAGGATTTGAATTACTGAGGGTGATAACTTGGGCATTGATTTTCCATCTCTTGTAGATTTTTTTTCCATTAAAAGAGTGATATTTTGACGGTCACTTTTGGATATATGATTTTGTTTCTTCAATTTTAATAACTTTTAGAAATAGAATTCGTAGAATTTCAATAACATGAAACAAACAAACCCTTAAATAAAAATCCTGGACTTCAAAACATGGTATAAAATCCCCACTTTACTTGGTTGTAACCTTGTCAAAATACTAGATGGGTCAACGTGATGATTAATCAAAGTCGCGCGTCACGTCTATGTAATGCTACGGAAAGCCGGATCCGTCTAGAAGCTTTTTTGCATTCCACGGAAAACCAAGTCCCCACCCAACGTTTACTTTAATATATACTAAAAGGCATTTCCACTTTCCACCCTTTGTCCATGAAAAAGTGGTCACACAAATATGTCCTTAATCTTTACTGTTTGTTAATTTTAAATGTAAAATAAAGTGTAGTAAAGCATCAAATCAAGAGAGAATAAAATAAAATGGAGTTATGACGGTATTTTTTTTTTAGTTGTTTGGTATAGAATCTTTTTGACTTTTTTTTTAATAGAAAAGCGGAGCTTTTTTGGTCTTTTAGTAGAGAAAAGATGTTGATTTTTTACTTTTTTTTTAAAGATGAAGGGAATTTTGAATTTAAGTGCTATTGATGTGATCTTTGTCTGAAAAATGAAGGCTTTACTTGATGTTTACTAATCTAGTAAAATACCAAAGTACAGGAACAAGCTAAGCCTTTAACTAAAGTTCCCCTTGACTCAAAATTCACAACGTTGAAATGAGTTAGCCAATCTCGAGTTTATGAGTTTTAAAACCATTAATCATCTATGAAGGGGATTTCTTACCTAAAGTAGCGAGGAGAAGAAGGCCACTGAGGAACGAAATTCTCCAGCGGTTGACAATTTAGCTTAAGGAAATCCCTCCAACAGAAGGAATCATCTTTGTTTTGGTTAGAGCTGGTTCCATATCTAACAGGTGCAGACATGTCCCCTGACATGTACTTTGCTCTTTCCTCCAAAGGAAGCTCGAAAAACTGTCGACTTACATCAATCATGTCATGTATAACATCACAAGGAACACCATGGTTTATCACCTGTAACCATCAACGTTGGGTAACACTGTAGAATCAAACTAATATCATATCATAAAATTAAGTCAGAATTGAGTAACTCATTAATATGTTCCAGCTAGAACTTTTAAATGTTATTGTTCAAGAGGCACATCCAAATAAAACATTTGAGGAAAGTATAAATCAAAACATTTGAGAAATTTTATGTAACAGTTATCATGTGAAAAAATTATGCAAATGGCAGTTTATTTAACAAAATTTACATACATGGGTGAAAAATGATGGGTAGAGGGTCAATTTTTGTCTAAATTTTTTCACACCTCTACCCCTTAAAAAATAAAAAATAACCACTTTTCTGTTTTGTGGGTTCCAATCATAATTCAAACCGATCATAGTGGATATTAAGAATAATGCAAAAACAGCCTAATCTTATTTTTCTAGTGTCGTTCTGCATTCTTGTGGCCCCCAATTCATGGTCTGAATCAAATTTAAAAAAATATGGGAAAAAGCCTAATGCCAACCTTCTAATTTTCTATACTTTTGTTGGCCCCACCAATTCATGATCCATATTTTCCTGTTCTTCAATTCCTACTCTTTTTTGAGACTACCAATTAAAACAAAATTAAAATGACTTTAACTTTCAAAAATGAAAATCTTGGAAATTAACCAAGGAAAAATGGAAGAATGAATTTTTATTTTCCATGAAAAAAAGTGTGCCCCACAGAACATACAATTCATAGTCTTGCTGTATTTTACTCTTCACTAGTTTAATCTTGTAAAAGAAAAAGAAGAAGCTTGGAGATGATCTCTTTTTTTAACCTGAAAGAAGCCATGCTCTCCACAAGCTTTTGCTATGGATTCAAGGCCATGAATCCTGTTAGAAGTTTGTAAAAGAGAAAGATCTATGATGGGTAAGTTTATGGTGGTGCCTGCTGACATTGACACTCCATTTGTACTGGGTCTATCAGAAGCTGGAAATACGTACTTTTCTGGGAGCCTGCTCACTCCACTCTCCCATAAATACTTCACTCCTTTCATACAAGCCTTCTCCATTGACTCTTCTTCCCTCTTCGCCATCTCCCTTTCTCAGTTGTCACACACGCTGCACAAAAGGAAGGAGACCGATCGGATCAGCCAGCCCATATCAATAATTATTTAGTCTAGAAAGAAGTATATTATATCAATATTTAAATAGTGATTCTATATGCACCCACATTGGATGCTGAGCACACCCACTTGCTGAGCTCACCACATCCCATTGATTCTTAAAAACAATTTGCTGAGCCCACCTACCATATTACCCAAACTACTTATGCAGAAGCCCAGATCGTTCTCCTCTAAATTTCCCTGATCGACTGTTTTGAAAATCTTGACCAATGGCAGTGTTGAACTCTTTCCCGTCATCCTCTTCTCCACTGCACAACTTTTCATCATCTTTATCTTCTTCTGCTTCTTCATGCTCATAGGTTGCTTAAACAAGGTCAGCTCTTCTTCTTCTTCTTCATAGGTTTATCATTTTCACATTCTTTTTAGGTCGTAATTTTTGCGTTAGAGATTACAGACGTTTGCACTATCATTGTTGCTTATATTTTCACATTCGAACTACATAATCCCTGTCCATTGTGCAAAAACCCGTGGTATTCATTTTTCGCGATCTGCTCGACATTGCAGAACCGTGCAGGAAATTTCTGCACGGAACATGTTAACTGTGCAGATAATATATGCACAGCGAATGTAATCCATGCATAACATTTATGCACGGCACATATAAGTTGTACACTTAAAATATGCATGGAATTATTGTGCCGTGCAGAAGCATTTTGCATTATCCATTTGAACCGAGCAGTACAAGAAAATATGATATCTTTTGTTATGTTGTTTCCTCTTTTTTATTTTCATTTTTAACAGATTGGAAGAAATGCTGAGAAGACCAGCTCGCCGTATTGGTGGTAGTTCACAGCCGACAGGTGGATGGGCTAGTTCTTCTAACGAGCCATCAAGAGTGCGAACGAAGATTGGCGTTGCTAGACCTCGTCACCAAGGTGTGCATGCGCGTTTTTCAACTATCGGCCGTCAACGACCAATGATATCTGAACGAAGACGAAAATTACAGCAGGATCCAGTCCCCGAGCCGGTTGAGGAGCATGTTGACAGTTCTTTAGAGGATGATTCCTCAGAGGAAGAGGCACAGTCGTCTAGTCCTCCTATAGCGGTACCAGGGGAGGATGATTCCTCAGGCGAGCAGGCACAGCCATCCAGTCCTTCTGCAGCAGCAGAAGGGGAGGGTCCTATTCTCAGTGGTCTGGTCGACCTATCTGTCCTTATGAGTGTTAGGACGCATGTAGCCATATCCATATGGGACGGGGAGGTACATGTTCATTCTTTTAATGTTTTAAGTAATTGATTTTCAAATAAGATGTTTCATAGTCTATAATAACATATATCGGTTTCACGCTATTATAGAAGAGTCTGGATTGGCCGACTTGAAGCGTTTCTCATACCGATATATCTCCTGCCCTTTGGTATCGAGCTTTGTAAAGAAATGGCAGCCTGAGACAAATACCTTCCACATGCCATTTGGTGAGATGACGATCACCTTAGATGATGTGGGTACTCTCCTCGGCATCCCAAGAACTCGTATGTGATAGTATAACACTGCACAGCCAAAAGTTTCCGCGCATATCCACTCTGCACGGCCAACAAGTTCCAAGCAGATACTATCTGCACAGCCAATTCTTCCGAACATATCCATTATGCTCGGAAAATGTTGGTGGTGAAGAATTATTTTTGCACTGTACACTTGTGACATGTAGAATGATTTTGCATGGTGTCTGTTTGTCGTTCAGTATGAAACCGAGCATGGATATTAAAGAATAAACACGTAACATAATAACATAAAAGATTGCTTCCATTTCATCAGTTATCCGTTTTAAAAAGTATTAAATTTGTTTACATCAAATTGAGAGTGCAAGTATTTAATCGCTGTCAAGATTAACCGACTCCTGTGTTGCGACACTGTTTCCCATTATATCTTTGAATCACTCGATGCTCTTAGCATATGGGAGTTGCCATCCGTCTGTATTAGGGTGGTGGTGTTTATGCCAATTTGTAGCAATGAGAGGCATGGGAGCCCCGGGTGTCATGAAGACCTGAACAAAATGATTTCCATTGATGAAACCAATCGCGATAACTTTGCGAGAACTTGGTTGAATTGAGGATGATCTCAAAGGTAGGAAAGTAAGACAATGCTGTACAGAAAGGTGGACCAATACAATGTTATAATATGAAGATATCAGGTGACCCATGTCCCGCATTGTCATCCAACGATCAAATGAAGGATTGCTATCATAGTACGACAAGGCGTAATACAACTCCCCAACTCTATCATCTCCTCCATATATCATTGAATAATAATTTTGACACCTCTGCAATTCATTGCTCAAATCCAGTCTAACCTGCATACAACTATCATCGCCCATGCCCAGAAGACCAGCTGTGGCTCTGAATCCACAGTTATCATCAGCTGCAACATCCTTAACAGTCTGGATATAGGGTCCTAGAGATTGAGGAAGCAAATGTTCTAACGTGCATGACCGAGTGTGACGGACACTCAGTTTCTCCTTCTTATTCGTTACATCTGGACTGTTTTATCCTCCTGGAACGCTATTTTGGATCGAAAGTGCATACTCGAAAGCAGATGGCTCCTGAGTCCTGAGTCCTGACGCGTAGACCGATCCAACTTTTTCTTTTTCGAGGATGACCGACCGCAGTATTCAATTTAACATCCGGCTCAAGAAGAGAAGTAGATGAAGGACTCCCTAATTCTCTAAGTTTTTCCAATATTTTTATTTTACCAATTTGATCAGTACTCCAAAATTTCCTAACGATCAACTTGAACTCGGAAGTTGTGGTCAACTCAAGGGCTTCATTTGAGCTTCAGTCAGCAGCGGTGGACACATTTCAGTGGTATTTGAGAGCCTTCCCTTATGTACTCGGCAATTTCGTGTGCACATGGTAACCCATCGGTCCGTCGAACTATGCACCCACATGCCGCCGAATTAGGACCAATATCACCAGCTCTTATCGACTCATTCAACACTATATCCATAGCATTCCTCGATACAAATCCTTTCTACTCACGAAATAGTGACGATTTGAACTTATGTTGCACGGTGTTCAAACTCTTTTCAAAAGAAATCTTTATCTCCGTAAAGAGCAACTCAAGCAAGGCATGGATAACCTGCCAGGACGCATCGAAGCTACAGTTCGATGTGTGTAGGTGTCTCTTCAATTTTGCATGTGCACTCTCAACCCCGTTCATAGTCACGTTCCCAAAGTGCATATGCCGATGAGTCCAAACAGCCATAAATTGTTCCTTGTGATTATTCAACCACGACTTCCTCACATAATCGGCAGCGTGTGGATACCCGCAGTAATTCCGGTCCAATGCACTTAGAAGTTGCATGTAGTCATTTTCAGTGGGAGAAACTACCAACATGTTCCAACAAGAGATAAATGCATCTCATCTGTTGTTGGTCTCAAAATACTTCTTACAATTTGCCAAGATGTTCTTAGAAATATGCCACCTGCATAATAAGTTTGCTGCATTCGGAAAGACAACATTTATTGCATTCATCAGTGCTAACTCTCTGTCTGTGACAATCACACGGGGCAGAATGCATCCATCCATTAATTCCTTAAGCCTCTCCAAAGCTCATCTATAGTTGGCCTCCCTCTCTGATTCAAGGTATACAAAAGCAACGGAGAAAGTCAGTTGAGTAGATGTGACACCAACAATCTCAAGCAAGGGAACTCGATATCTATTAGTCTTGTACGCGGAATCCATTATCAAAATTTCTGGAAATGCACGTAACAACTGAATAGATGATGGATGTGCCTGGAATAGGCTCATCATAGTATCTGTAGCGTCGTTGCTAGTGTGATGCTCAATGTAGTTGTTCTGCTCCAAATGCATCATGAGTTGCTGCATCTGTGATCGACCGGCTATCTCAGTCACCCTCCACTTCTAATGAGCATTGTAAATACTCTTCATCGTAGTGGTGTTATGCAAGTCTTTTTCCTGCAATGTTCGAAGGATATTCCTTGGCTTCACCAAACTCTTAAACATATCAATCAAAACATTGATTTCTTCCCTAGAAAGCCTCACAACAAATGAGTGCCCCTCGAGATGTTGTGCGTTTGGATGATTGTGCACCCCACAAACTACTATTAACATCCAATTATCGTCATTTGCCAACTTTCGGCCTTTCAAAGCAAAAGGGCAACTACACTTCTTTGTTCCCGTTGCCTTATTAGGAATTTTCTTTTCGAAGACCTTCGATGGACCCCCCCTGTAACTATCACTTCTCTCACAAGATAAAACTATTCTCGGCTTCCTACCATCTCCACCAGCATCTGAAGTTTTTATTACAATTACCAAGTCATGTTTCTTTCCAACATCCCTCGTCCATTAGATTAGGTCCTCTCGGCTTCTGAATATCATGTCAGTGGTGAAGACATTAGTAAAATCCAAAGAGCACTCACTGGCACCAGTTAACTCAATCTCTAGAAAATATGATTACAAATTCTTAGTTCATCAATGCACGAGCCTTTACAACTGTGCAATATTATACTGCACGGTATATATAGGCCGTTCTTCATATATATGTTCGGTTTACTTTTGCCGTGCAATAAATCTTTGTTCGGCATAATTTTTCCGGGCAGGAAATATTTGTCAGGTTGTATTTTGCCGTGCAATATGTGATGTGCACGGTTCTGGAATACCGAGCACGACGCGAGAAAAATAAATAACCAACTGGAAATGAAGTCAAAATGTATATCTCCTCTTGGTAAATAGTCAGTTGCTTATCCATATTGAAAATGCCTACTTTCAATAGACAATGTGGTGCAGGGAGATGAGTACTTCCAATATCGTTAAACAAATAGAGGAGACTTGAGGATTATTCCAAGAGTTGAAGAAGATGATGAGGAAGGAGATGAACATTAATGAGGATGAAGGAGTGCAGATGAACAGTGACGAAACAGTGGATAAAATGGAGAATGAAGAAGAAGAAGAAAATGAGATGAGCAGAGACACCTGAAAGCTACACTGCAGGAGGACCAAAGGAAGAGGAGAGGAGGTTGATGGTGAAGGGCCATTTCATCCTTTCACCTGGGGGCATTTTGGTAATAAATTTAAAAAAAAATTGTGGGTGTGTTCATGAAAACCCATGGTGCGTTCAGAATTTCCCATATTTAAATAATTTGGCATTGATTTAATAGTCTCATGTTGGTGAATCAGGACTTTAGGCCCATAATATGAGAGCAGGGATGCAAACGGGTATTTGATTATCCGATTACTTGAAAGTTCTTGATCCAAAAAATTCAGGCCTTGAACTTATTTTAGGTTGCGATTCATAAGTGGGTCCAGATTTGAAATCCAATTTAGATTTCAATTGATAAACGGGTCCGATTTTAGATCTATATAAGTTCAGACCCGTGAACCCGAGATTCGCCTTATGAGTCTTTAATATTGCAAATGATACCTGAAAATTAACTATTTTATTGGACCCAGTAGACTTGATGCACTGATATAAGTAATGATATACTTATATTAAGAAAAAGAAAATTGAAGAGAAGTTAAAACTGATTTCGGAATTAGATTCCAATCCTTTAAGTAGATCCGGATCCAAATTTTTCTAATAGAATTGAGTCTGGAACCAACAAAATAGATTCCGAATCAAAATCGAAACCGATATTTAGAAATGGGTCCAAACCCAAATTCAATATGGTTCCGCCCTGTAATCGTCTCGTTTTGCAACCCCACATGATAGCCAATGTTAGAAATGAATCTAGGTCTGCGCACACAATGACCCTCACCCAAGCCCAACCCTTCTCACCTAAGCTAAGCCCAAGCTAAGCGCAGCCCATTTTCATTCCTAACTAGGGCAACAACGAGTTGAGCCGACTCGAGCTCGACCCGTTTGACTCAGCCCGAGCTTTACTCATCAGCCCTTCTTAAATCTGCCCCTCTCTCTCTCTCTCTCTCTCTCTGAACATTCAAACAGAGCAAGGAAATGACAACCAGCTTTTCTCCCACCTTCTTCTCACGCCAGAACCTTTTCTCCACAGTAAGTCTTCTTCTTCTTCTTCTTTGATTTCATTTCAAAAGGGTCTGTTGCATTCATCTACTCACTAGAAAACTGCAATCCTTGAGTTCTGTTTCAGAATCGCAGTGGCACGAAAATGGTCTTGAAATCATCGAGAAGACATTCACAGCTCGGTAAGATTTTCACCATCAGAGCAGGCCCCAAGAAGATTTCTTTCGATACGGATTGCAGAAAGTCATTGCAAGCTGGAATTGATAAGCTTGCTGATGCTGTCTCCGTCACTTTAGGACCCAAAGGTATAATGGGGTAGCTGTTTTTGGATTGTGCTCACCATTTTTTTTCTTCTTGCGACTTCATATTGTAATGGGGTACTTGTTATTCTTCTTCATTTTTTCTATTGATGTATGGGTATGATATTAGATTCTTTGGTTATAATGGTTGTGCTTTATTGGGTATGTGTTGTTTTTCTTCATTTTTTTTTTCCTATTATGAATGTGCATGTGATTAGATTCTTAAATTTGTAGCTCTTATTTGATTTTGTTCATCCTTTTATGCTTCTTTCGATTCCTATTATATTAGGTACATGTTGATCTTCTTCAAATTCCAAAATTACAAAGAGGCCCATTATTTGAATGAAGCTACAATATAATGGGGAGAAAAAAATGTAAATAGTTTGAAACTAGCATAGAACCAATAGTATTCTTTGTTCTTTAATAAGAACTTGCCCCGTTTTGGAATGAAGTTGTTCCTCATTAAGCAAAGTAGCAAATCTTCTAGTGGACCTGAATGGGACCATTGCTTGCATAGTCACGTCTCACAAAAATATGATCAATGGGTTCTCATTCTTTGCAACAACAAACAAAAGTGGGAGCGATAGCAGGCACTGTAATTTTACGCTGTAAGTTATCCATGGTAAGAATCTTTGTTGGTTTGGCCAGCCAACAAAAAGCTTCAACTCAGGGAGGCACCAAACCGTATCACCAACAGAAGAATAAGGGAGGATCCTAGAAAGAAGATGTCTTTGAAATCCTTAGGTAAAGGCTTAGCAAAAATTTCCCTTAGGAATCTTACTTTCAAATTCTCTTCTCTCGTTTTCCACTGCAAGGATAAACATTATCAACAACACACATAAGGGGCTCAAACCCAGTCTCCAACTTGGATAAAAGACCTCCTTTTAGTAAGAACCCTCACCCCTCCCCCACAATTTCCACCACAAAAAAAAAAAAAAAGAAAGGAAAAAGAAAAAATCATATCTTCTAGACACTGCTGCACGCAGCTTAGGAAATTTTGATAGATAGGACTTATCCTGTTATCCCCAAACTAAATATCTTTCTGAATATATGAACCCTCTCAGATTGATTAAAGGCTACTTTTATTATATGAGAGTGGATTTTATGCATTAGAATTTCAACATTAGTTTGAAATTAGCAAGCTTTTCCCATGTGATTAAAGTTGATTTTATTTTGGATTTGCAGGACGTAATGTCATTCTTGATGAACCTGGAATACCAAAAGTAATTAATGATGGGGTGACAATAGCTCGGGCCATTGAGCTTTCAGATTCCATTGAGAATGCTGGAGCAATGCTCATTCAAGAGGTCATGATTGCTCTATTGTTCTTTATTTTTATTTTTGTAGTGTGCTTACTTCTGCTCCTTACCGCAAGGCACTTCAAGGGGCTTTTAGATCTGGTGAAAGAAGGGAAGGAGAATCTGCATATCACTTATCTGGATTGTCATTTTTAGGAGAAAAGTAGTTGTGCTCTGACATGGATTTTGCATAGAAGTAGGGAAATGGGTTTCTTCTGGAAGGGATGGTGAAAGCACCCCTCTGCTAAAACAAAAAATTTCAAGATAAAAGGTGGCATATAATTAATAAAAAACTTAACATATCCTTGAGAAAGGCATCGATAGGGTATTTTTAAGAAAGGTATTTATATGTTTTTTTTTTCTCCTTTAGGACTTTACTAGTAAACCCCAAACATGATGGGGAATAATTACTAGTGAGAACTGGTGAGCAGATGGGGATTCTCCCCACCAGATTTCTCCACCTAGTAGGAAATCACCACCTTGTCACTTTCTCCTCATCCGAAGATTTGCCTTCTCAAGAAAGTGCCAGACACAAATTTGACACTGCTGCTAGGAAAAGTACTTTGGTTTATCTGTCTTTTTTATTTATTTATTAATTTGTTGTCTTTCAGTTTAATTTATGTGGCATTAGTTTATTTTTGTTCATCCCGATTCTCTCTCTCTCTCTCTCTCTCATGCAATTTCTCTTAGAACCATCCACTGGCCTTCATGTGTAATCTTAAATGCAGTCATATGTGCTACCTTGGCACATGTACTACATAAATCTAAGCCGTTCGTTGCAAGGTGCACTCCAAAGTTCAGAGGATGAGCTTGCCAAAAACCACCACTTTACATTCTTTAGTTTGCGCACACATTATGAGATATTTGGACAGTTAAGCTATCTGAAAAATAGGCTTGGTAATCTTTATGGTGAGGCTCACCTTTCCGTAACCTAGGAGACCTGTATTTGTTGCAAAAATCATTTTGTATTTTCATAAACTTATCAGTACCTAACAATATGATTTTTATCGTATGGATTTTGCCTTGATTAACACACAAATATCAAGTTCAGGAACAGTAGGGCTTATTGGAAAAAATAAATCATCCTTATTTTCATATTGTAACTTTTTTTTTGATCATATAACTAACTGCCTAATAAAAGAAAATGATGGTCCATGGTCCCACTGCCTGTTCGGTAGGTGCTGCTGTCAATCAGCCATGGGAGGAAGGAAAAGCTCTCTTGTTGGAATTTGTTGACTCTTGGCCACCAACTTTAACAAGAAAAATGTTTTACCAATCCGATGATGAACAGCAGTTCTTTCATGGACCCCCAAGTGATGAACAGTCCTAACCATTGTCCTTGAATGTAGTACACCAAATGAATTAATGGGAGAAATGCATTCAGTTTAGATTTGCACCAAAGCGTTTTCTAGATATATTGTGGCAGACAAGTATTTTATAGTCTATTTCGTCTTTCTATTTCTGTTCTGATGGGGTCAACAGGGAGCAGCAGTTGTAGAATTTATTATAAGGGATGCTGGTATTAACATCCTCATGGGTTTTATATTTTTATTTTTTTATGACTAAGTCCTGTGGCAGATTCATCCATGTGGGGATTTTGGTTTTCATTATCATTGAGTGTTGAGCCTCTCATTGTCAAATGTGATTCTAGCAATGTGATAAAATTGGTTTGCGATTCAACTTGTAGTTGCCTCATGGTTTAGTGTTCTGCAAGTTGTGTTTTGACTAATAAATTTTTTTTTCTTATCAATAAAAGATAATATTGATGCTTTCATGGACTAATGGTATACATTATTGCATTTATTGTGAATGATTGCAATTGTATTGATGAAAAATATGATAAAACAGAACAAAAGCATGCGAATCTCAAACAGGATGATTCAAAGGAAATAAAAACCCCCCACTCCACTCGTATATCAACAAAGAGTCGAAGGCATCAACTCCATTTGCATCAATGTTAGCACTGCAGAGCACATGACCAATAGAGACTGCAACTGTCTTAGAAACATGGCGAATCTCCTCAATATTACCTAATCCCCATGGACAAGGAAAAAAACTTGAAGCCCACTTAATCACGCATTATGAATACCCCTTGATGATAAGGGAAACACCTTTTTCTTACTGTTTCCTTAAGACCCCTTTCAAAAGGTCGCTTGCTTCAACCTCATTTACCCCACTTGCACCAAGAGGGTCCGAGAAGTTAACTTGAACTGAATCCTGAGCACTTCCTGCTGCATTGGATTGCCATCAGGGCTTCCATCATAATTTAACTTGAACTCCCACCATTGAAAGGTTTAAAATCAGAAAGGTCAGATGCCTTGTGAGGTGGCAGGATTTTGATCAAGATATATAATAAAAAGCTAACAGATGGCGACAATCTTATGGGAGCAACATTAGGAAGTGGTAGACGCAAAAAAGAGGTTGGGGGTGGGTCATGAAGTAACCCGGAGACACACATATAAATGGATTAAACTTGGAAACTGCACCCTTAAACTTTAACAATTTCATAAATTAAGAGAAGGGTAAGGCCAAAGAGGACGTAGATGGAGGTGGTAAAAATGGATATGAAGAAGTATGACTTATCTGAGAATTTGACTCAAGATAGATCGGAATGGAGAAACATAATTCGTGTAGCCGACCCCAACATAGTTGGAACAAGGCTTTGATGATGATGATGATTTAAGAGAAGGGCAGTTGAACTTATTGTAGGCATTGAAGAAACAAAGGAAAAGAAAATTGAGATGTGAGATTCAGTTGTAAATTTGGTGCCAGAGTCAGATCACAGCAAGGACAGAGAGATTGAGATTCAGTTGTTTTGGATGGTTTATTTGTCTCCTCTGTTTTTTCATTGCTTTTCAGTTTATATCTTTTGTACTGCTTTGCTTTGATTAATACAATTCACCATTCAAAAAAAAAAAAAAAATTGAGATTCAGTGATGGGTTGGGGTGGTTCTGCTGTAGAGATGAAGGTAGAGACAAGATGGTGGCTGGACAAATGGAGGAGAGGGCAGATCATATCTGATGAGGCTGATTGTCATTGCTGAAACGATAGGCAGGTGGCAGAAACAATACGTAGAGGTGGACCTTTTGTTATAGTTTTATAGATGCAGGACAACTGTGTTAAGTGCGGGCTCCTTGGATATACCGAAGCATATCTTGAGACCTGCAGAATGGTAGAATTCTCATGCAGACTGGAGCATGGTAGCTGTAATAGCTGGGAGAACAGAGCAGCGCAGCATGGTTCAAGACTGGTACATGCAGTTCAAAATAACAGCTGAATACTAGTGCACCATGAAGTGGCTAGCAAGATGGATGCTTTCCAGGGGTCGATCAGCAGTAGGTAAATGGGTATACTGACCAGCAGATCAAATTGGAACTGTAATGGCCACAACAATGTGCAGTAGAACGGAAGATGATAGTCGGTGCTGCTGGTGGATATGGGCAGTGAGTTGTGATTGCAACAAGTTGGAAGTAACTCAAGATCAGGGCTGATGGTACTGCAGTATACAATCTGAGATAGAGGTACAAGAATACATACCAGGCTGGAAACATGGCTGTTGTAGACAATGATGGTGCATAAAAGCTGGGTTGCCGCAGTTAGTGATCAAACTGCAGTTGACTGATGCAAGAGGGGATGATTGCCCCTTAGATCAGATTGGGAGCTGATCAAGGGGCTGAGAATGATTAACCATTTGACTCTCAACTCGTTAAGATCAATGGAGCTCTGATACCATGTGAAACATAAAGTTTCCACTATATTCTTATATTATCATGTTAAACACGAACCTTTTATGTAGGTTACATTGGTAGTAATTCAAAGATATAAACATGGAAAATAAAGTAGCCAGTCCCTAATCATGTTTAATCAGATCCTTATCAAGACTATTCAAGATTATTTTAATTTAATATCCTGGGACCTAATCTATCTTGACAACTGTAACCTCCCTTTCTTTTTATTTGTAACATGACTCAACCATGGGCACCTTCCAACTGTGCCAACGGAGAACACCCAATGATTTCACTTCTCAAAAAAGTAATTTTTCGTCTGGACATTGTTGGGAAGTCCCACATCCCACATTGCCATAGTCCTGAGGTGGACATGGCTTCATATACCTGTTTGGGCCTTCCACCTATAAGCTTAACTTTTGGGTTGGTACATGGCTTCTTACATGGTATCAGAGTGGGTTCCGATCCCGTGTAGCCCACGTGGCTCTTGTCGTTCTTGTGTAGCCCATGTGGCATGCCCATCTATTAAATCTGTTAGGCCTACACGTGAGGGGGAGTGTTGGGAAGCCCCACATCCCACATCACCTGAGATGGACATGGCTTCATATACCTGTTTGGGCCTCCCGCCTATAAGCTTAAAGCTTTTGGGTTGGTACATGGCTTCTTATAGACATTTCCTCAAAACACCATGGAACAACCTTAAGATTTAATAGTTGTTCACTGTTTGTATCATGATAACTTGATGTATTATCTGCAAATTGCAGATGAGTAATTTCATAACCTTCCCCATTTATTGAGAAACATCTAAAGACTCTTATCCATCGTGGCCTCCACATTCTGCTAAGGGCCTCCATAACAGTCACAAATAAGAAAAGAGACAAATGACCACCTTGTTGCAACCCCGAGAGGATGGTGAGAAAATCATTCGGGTACCATTAATAAGTACGGAGAATTTCATAGAACATATGCACTACTCAATCCACTTCATTTAATGGCAAAAGCCATTTATCAAAGGATATACAGAAGAAATTCCCAATCGACTGTCATAGGCCTTGTCTATTTTAAGCTTAAAAAATGGATTTTGTTGTTTGCAACCAACATCATGATGGCCATAAGCAATTCTCCTTTGGAATTGGATATGATTGCCTGAAGAAACTGCTAGGGAAGAGAAGACTATATCTTTGCAAGGATTTTATACGAATGACCAGTCAAACTTATTAGGCAGTACGAATGTCAAAGCACCAATTCTTCTTTCAAATCAAGACAATATATGATGCCAGCATGTGATTGGATAGTTTTCCTTGATGAGAATCCTTCAAGAAGACCATCCCATCCTCCGCAGTAATAATGGGAGAAAAAAAAATGTAAACAAACCATCTGGATCCGGAGCTTGATCTGCACCTAACTCAAAAATCGTGTTTTAACTTCCTCAGTGCATTCCTTTCCAACCGATCAGCTTTTTATTCATCAATCATGTCAACAATATAATTTATAAGGTTAGACATGAACGCTGATTCCTTTGTTTACAGAACTGAAAAAATCAGTACTTGCTTTCTTTGTCATCCAAATGTTGCCGATCTTTTTCCAAGAATTGGTTTCTATTATCGTCTTCTACCTGACACTATACAAGTGAAAGACTTTAGTACTTCAATCACCCTCTTGCAGCCATCTATGTCAAGATTTCTGCACTGCCAAATTTCCTCTTCGTATAGTTTGGAGTTATACTTTTCTTTCAGAAATTGGCATTGCTCAAGCTCATCCACTGTAAGATTGTCAGATAACTCCATTTCATCTAAAATATGAATAAACACATAATTACCTTCTGTTTTTCATTCTTCCCATGGCAATCCTTCACCATTCCTTGATATTTGGTTTTAAGCTGCATTTTTTTTTTCACGAAACCTGTCAAGCCTTCTAAATGTAAGAAAACATATGGATGCATCTGTGGGAATTTTCTGGGTCAGTTTCTGGCAAGATTACTTGTCTGGCATCTATGCACATGTCTTTGTTGAGGTTACTCATTGAGCGTAAAACTATTATTTTCAACTTGTGGACGTGAGGCCTTTATTTTTATTTGTGGAGAATTTTCAATGGCAGGTTGCAAGTAAGACAAATGACTCAGCTGGTGATGGGACTACCACTGCAATTGTTTTGGCTCGAGAAATAATCAAGTTAGGGTTGTTGGCTGTTGCTTCTGGGGCTAATCCAGTTTCTCTGAAGAAAGGAATTGAAAAAACTGTGTTTGAACTGCTCAAAATCCTGAGGAAGGAATGTAGACCTGTTAAAGGAAGGAGTGATATAAAAGGTACCGTTTATTCTTGCTTGAAATTTATACGTTTCAAAAGTACTTTAAAGACCAGACTGGAGATTGAATTGTCAGGGTGCAGAGTTTTATTCAGAGAAATTTCAATCTCTGACCAAATTATGTAAAAAATAGAAAAATATATGATTCATAACCTGTTAAGAGTGTTGAGTTTTACCAGTCAACCAGTTCATACCTGTTCTGACAATTTTGAACTGTTCTGAATGGTTTTTTTTTAGTAAAACTCTGCAGTTTGGATTCGATTGCAGGACTTTTTTGGGTCCAACTTAGTCCAATTGGATCGTTCAGTATTTCTAATTTCTGGTACTATATGATGCTCAGGTGAGTTCTGCCTTAGCTAAAAAAAAGGGCAGCCAAGTGAACGAGGCTCCTGCCACTGCGGGGTCTGGGGAGGGTCAGATGTACGCAGCCTTATCCCCACAAGCAGAGAGGCTGTTTCCGTGTTTCGAACCCATGACGCCTAGGTCGCAATGGAGCAACCTTACCCTTGCGCCGAGGCCCACCCTCTGAGTGCTGCCTTAGCTTACAAAAGTTTTTTATGTGGTTGGAACTAGGAACATTTCTATCTTTCGTATCAGATGATCTTAGCCATCCAGTTGCTGGCTTGTGAGTAAACAATGGCAACCGATGCAAACATTTTAAGAAGAGCAAAACTAAACAATTGGAATCATCCTAAAAGGAAGATTGGGGGTATTCCTTGTTATATTAGCAACCAATTGAATGTAGTGCCCTCTTTAAGTTTTCTTCTGAATGGCTTCTAATTTGAAGGGAGTCATGACGATTGACCTTTTTTTTTTTTCAGCTGTGGCTTCAATCTCTGCTGGGAATGATGACTTCATTGGAAGTTTGATTGCTGAAGCAATAGATAAGATTGGAACTGATGGAGTTATCTCCATTGAATCTTCCTCTACCTTTGAAACCACCGTCCAAGTTGAAGAAGGAATGAAGGTGGCTTACTTGACTTTACACATGAACTTAACATGTTTGAGCAGTATTTTTTTATTGATTAAAAAAAATTTATTGCCAAAGAGAAAGAAGAAAATATGACACTGGAAGTTACAATGTCCTTGAAATGGATGTAATAAGAGATTGCCTGTAAGTTTTACATTTCTCTTGGATTAACATGTCACTAATAGCCTAGTGAATACAAATGGAAAAAGACCATGGAACAAAGCAATCATCTATGGTTTCCCTTCTGTCTTTGACCCACTGGAAAGCCTCAATAAGTATCCCCCCTTTTCTAGAAGCCCAAAAGATGACAATTTAAGTCTCCAGTGATATAGATTTCACCAATTGCATGAGCATAGAATCTTGGGAAAAAAAAAAACTGTCAACACCCAATTACCTTCAACAAAACTTGCTATCCTCCATTGATCTCCTTAGAAAAGTCTTTTCAATGTTATCCCTAAGAGACCACTTAACATTTAAGGGTTTTCTTCCTTGAACTCTATCCACTCCACTTTATGCGAGACCAGCAACTCATATCTTGGCAATCCACATTTCCTTTTAGATTGTGCAAAAAAACAAAGTTTGGAAGCCACCTTTCAAAGAAGGTGTGGTTAATTGCTCACATAACACGACAATTCAGAATCACTTGATCTTGTTTCCAACTCTGTAAATTATAGAAAGCGAAGTCCTTTTTCCTTCTTAAGCACCCAATCAAAAGATGCTACATGCAGTAGACATGGGGCCCATGACAGCTTGTGATCAGATTGTGTGTTTGATAGCTCATTGATTCAACTAGAGGCAGGAAGGCTGAAACACATTCTTCTTTTCATTCCTTGGCAATTGAGGCCACAAAAAAGGGCAGTTCTAATAATTTTAGTGATTCATCACATCTCCACCCCCCCCCCCACTCTCTCTCTCTCTCTCTCTCCCGTTTTCCCCTTACCCTGGCACTCTGTTGTCCTTATCTTTGTTATTAGCCTTTTAACACGACCACCTCACTCAAGACAGGCATCAATTTATTGCCGTTTTAACAAACCAACCCACCACGTGGGATAAGTTAGGATAAACTCAAATCACTGTACAGCTTTACTTCCATAACAGATAGATTGTATTAGCTTTGAATTGCCTTGATCAAGGCTAAATGATATGATTAAAAGGAGGAAGGATCGTCCATTGAAGGGATCCAAGTATTCCACAAATATCACCGTCCAGTCACTATCGTGACATGGTATCAGAGCCAAGGCCATTGCCTGTTTCTGCTTCTTCTTCTTCTTCTACTTCTTCATGCTGCCTCGTCTGCATCTCAGCTACTCAATAGAGATCATCTGATCTCTTTCTAAGAAATTCTCAGACCATCTCAGACCAACTTGAGAAAAAAAAAATCACTGTCGCCTGGCCAAATCAATCAGTGGCCCACCTGCAATCATCCTGGAATGTTCCAAAATCCCTACAGCAGTGATCGACTCCCTCTCCTGGTATTTTTGAAGATTTTTTCAACATTTTTCCAAGATCAGAGGTAGGCCATTTGACCCGATTTGTGATTTCCCAGTTTTCTAAGATAGTTTTGATCACAGCCGTACAAAATCTTGGATTGTGGATGGATTTTGATGAATCTTGCATTGCTGGAAAGATAATTTGATTATACTTGAACATTGTTGATCTGATTCTCAATCAGATCAAGCTGTGGGCCCCACTCAGGGCATTAGAAGTCAAAATACTGATCGCCTGGACCTATATTTTCTGGTTTCTGCACTTTCTGGATCCTGCATTACAATTACTGGTTTCTGCTTGAAATTACTGCTAGTTTCTGCTTAAAATTACTGCTGCCTACTGTCTCTGCTGCACTCTTGGGCTGGTTTCTGCTTGGAATTACTGACTGCTGCACTGTTGAGTTAATTTTTTTTTTTGCTGCTTGTGTTTGGAATTACTGCTGGGGTTCTTTTACATCACAACTTCTCTTCCTCTTGTCTGGAATTGCTTGATCAAAACAGGCCTGCTGATCTAGTACATTTTGAGTTCTAATCATGGATAAAAGTGAAAATTACCTGATTAAAATCAATGGGACAAATTACTCATCATGGGCATTCCAATTTCAAATATACCTTAAAGGAAAAGAGTTATGGGGCCATGTCGACGGGACATATCCTAAACCTTTAGAGGATGTCAAGGCGATATCTAAATGGAAAACCAAGGATGCCCAAATCATGACTTGGCTTCTGGGGTTAGTGGATCCACAATACATTCTGAATCTCCGGCCCTATAGAACAGCGAGAGGAATGTGGGACTATCTCAGACAGGTGTATCAACAAGATAACTCCACTAGACATTAAACTACCTAGAACATGAGCTATCTCAGCTTAATCAAGGAACAATGTCCATCCAAGAATATTACTCATTTTATTTGCTTATGGACGGACTATATTGAGATCATTTACTCAAGTCTACCTGATGCCTCAATCGCGGTGGTTCAGAGCATTCATTCCACGAGTCAGCGGGATCAATTCTTGATGAAACCGAGGTCTGAATTTGAACAAGTTCGTTCAAATCTGCTGAGCAAGGTGCCTCCCCCATCTATTGATTCGTGCTAAGGAGAACTTCTTCACGAAGAACAACGCCTTACAACCCAAGCTACTCTTCAACAAGCAATTTCTCCAGGGCCACTGCTGCTTATCTTGTTCATCCCAAACAGCAAAACAGAGACATGACCAAAGTCCAATGTTATTCTTGTCAGAAGTATGGACATGTCGCCACTCAATGCAACCATAAATTCTGCTCATACTGCAAATGCAAAGGCCATGTTCTTCCGGAATGTCGGCGCCATGCTCAGTTTTCCTCATAGAAAGCTAATCTGGCAACCTTGGATGCGTCCTCGTTTGCATTTAGTCCTGCTGCCACTACAGCCATGCCTGCTCTTACCCCTGAAATGGTCCAACAGATGATAGTAAATGCCTTTTCTTCTCTTGGTCTCTCAGGTAAACCCAAACATTCAAACTCTACTTGGTATATGGATTCAGGGGCTTTTAATCATATGACCCATTCTTCTGATCATTTATCTCAATTAAAGCCTTATGATGGAAATTTCCAAATCAATACAGCAGATGGTGGCAGCATCCCCATTACTGCCATCGGTGAGATCTCACATCCCTTACCTTTGAGTCATATTTTTCTTTCTCAGTTTTCTACAAATTTATTATCTGTTGGACAACTCGTTGATAATCAATGTTCTGTCTCTTTTTCACGTTCTGGTTGTGTTATACAGGATCAAGCATCGGGGGAGGTGATAGCGAAGGGACCTAAGTGTGGTTGTCTTTTTCCGCTACAACTATCTACACAAGATAGGAATTTGGTTGCATCTGCCCTGTTTTCCTCTTCTAGTTCATATAAGAGCAAATTATGGCACAATAGATTAGGCCATCCTCAGTCTCGTACTTTAATGTCTTTGTTCCAATCAGGTTTGCTTCATGATCATAAAATTTCTCTTAAGGATGTTTCTTTCGATTGTTCTAGTTGTAAAATAAAATTTCTCTTAAGAATGTTTCTTTTGATTGTTCTAGTTGTAAAATGAGCAAGAGTAAGACTCCCTTTTCCCATCAGTACCTCATTATCATTGAAATGCTTTGATCTTGTTTATAGTGATGTATGGGGTATAGCACTTGTCATATCCCATTCTCATTTTAAGTATTTTGTTACATTTATTGATGATTATAGTTGCTTTACATGGATTTATTTCTTGCATTCAAAATCTGAGGTGTTTGTTACTTTTAAAATTTTCTTAGCTTATGTGGAAAATCACTTCTCCACATCCATTAAAACGCTTCGTACCGATTCTGGTGGTGAATATGTTTCTAATGAGTTTCATAAATTTTTGCAAAACAAAGGGATCATTTCTCAAAAATCATGTGCTTATACACCCCAACAAAATGGTGTGTCTGAGAGAAAAAACAGACACCTTTTAGACATTATTAGGTCGCTTCTCTTAGAATCATCCGTTCCACCAAAATTTTGGCCGGAAGCTCTGTCCACAATAGTTCATGTTATAAATAGACTACCCTCTCTCCGTATAAAGAATGAAACACCTTATTTTCGTTTATTTCATAAGCATCCTACTTACGATCATCTCCATACTTTTGGGTGTGTATGTTTTGTTGTTCTCCCCCTAGTTGAACGTACAAAACTATATGCTCAATCCTCTAAATGTGTTTTTCTAGGCTATGCGACCGACCAAAAAGGATTCTTCTGTTATGATCCTAAGGTGAAACGTATCAGGACCTCTCGTAATGTCGTGTTTTTTGAAAATCAGTATTTTTTCCAACTTTATTTAGATCATGATAAACCTCTTGTGCTTTCACTTGTTCTTGACTTTTGTGATAATCCTGTTCCTTCTACGGAATCTATCAAGCCTTTTCTTGTGTATGAAAGGCGTCGGCGGGAAAATACGATTGCACCCGAGCCTCTTGATTTGTCAGTTTCCTCGGCACTTGACCCAACTCGTGCTTCAGACATCTCCCAGTCAGCTCATCTTCGTCGATCATCAAGGATTTCCCGCCCCCCTGATCGGTTTGGTTTTACCCATAGATCCTTACTTACTACCTTGTCTTCTGTTTATATTCCTAATCATTTTTCCCAAGCAGTGCAACATGAGTGTTGGCGGCAGGCCATGTTGGAAGAACTTGACACACTCAAAGTGAATCACACATGGGATATTGTTCAATGTCCTCCGTCCATCAAACCCATTGGCTGTAGCTGGGTTTACTCTATCAAGCTACATTCTGATGCTACTCTGGCACGTTATAAGGCTCGGTTAGTGGCACTTGGCAGCGTCAGGAGTATGGTATTGACTATGATAAGACATTTGCTCCGGTGGCCAAGATGACAACGATGCGTACTATTATTGCTATTGCAGCATCACGCTCATTGCCTCTTTATCAGATGGATGTGAAGAATGCCTTCCTCCACGGAGATCTTAAAGAGGAAGTATACATGCGTCTTCGCATAGTTGTCAAGTTCGTTTCGATTTGGACGAAATCTCCGATTTCTTTCGTTTCGAAACCAGTACCGAACTGAACATCTCGCATTGAGATGTTTGGTTCATATTTCGTTACTGTTTGCCGAAATATAGGGTTTCGTAGAGAAGAAACACAAATTCGGACGAATATCACCCGAATCGACAGATTCGGGCGAATAAGGGGAAGACCGTTACAGAATGAAATAAAAAATTAATGTAGTTGAGCGAATCTAAAAACGAAATAAATTCGAAATACCTATTTTTGAGTAGAAACGCCTCGTCTTCTTCTCTATCGACGGCATGCAGGTTCCAAGATCCCCTTCAATGTATAAACTGGGCTCAAAGATGCATGTATCAACAACAAGATCTTCTATTATCCTATTCTCCTTTCAATAGCTTGAGATCATTCGTCCACCAAAGGCTGTCCGATTGGGCCTGAGATCAGTCGAGTGGATTACTCCTCCCAAAGGCTGTCGATTAGATTTCTTTGCAAAGAGCTTTGGTTGATTTCTCCTCTGCGTGCTTTGCTTGATTTCTTCTCGCGTATCCTCAGGTATGCATCGATCTCTCCCTCTTCTTCCATTTCAGAGCCACGCCATTTACACTGCAACATCGATGGGTTTTTACTTTCTCTGCAAGTTTCGTTTTTTAAGGGCATGTTGGGCGAAATCTAGGGATGCCTTTTATGGTGTGGTCCAGCACACCCATTTTATTTGCTGAAACGATAAAATAATGGTCCTGATGTAATTGTGATGGTGCCAGAAAGTGTGGCCCATTGTATTCTCATTTTTTTCTCTTCTTATGGCTCATATAACGTGAGGCCCACCTTTTTTTTTTTTTTTTGGCTCAAATAATGGTGTTAATAATTAATGATGATATGACATCGGATAACTTGGCCCACTTTTTTTGCAATTTTCATTTAATCTCAGTTTACTGATGATATGGAATCTGATTTTTTTTTACAATATAAACATTGAGTCTGATGATTGGCATTGTACAGTTGTCTTCATTTCTTTAACCTGATGATCATAGGGCCACCCATTTTGTATGCTGAAACTGAAATTGATTTGAGGCCCCCTTTTATTTACTGAAACTGATTTGCACAATGGGCCTTTGAATGAAACCATTTAAAAAACTGATTTGAGGCCCACCTTTTATTTGCTTAAACTGATTTGCACAATGGGCCTTTGAATGAAACCATTTAAAAAACTGATTTGAGGCCCACCTTTTATTTGCTTAAACTGATTTGCACAATGGGCCTTTGAATGAAACCATTTAAAAAATTGATTTGAGGCCCACCTTTTATTTGCTAAATTACTGATTTGCACAATGGGCTTTGAATGAAACCATTTAAAAATTATAAAAAGAGATCCTTCTGATTTACAGCGAGTAAGGCCCACTTATTTTTAATTCTGCCCAATTTTGTAATTGCTTGATGACACCTATTAATAATTGAAACATTAAACTTACTATTGTACTTGTCTATCATTTGTGTGTTGCTATTGGATCAGATTTGGAAGATTGATTCTTTGATTTGAAAATGAGTGATAGTACACCCATATTATCTGCCGCTGCGAGCATTAGATCTGATGATCTTGCATGGGCTTATGGTTGTGTGGATCCAACCAACAACAAACATGTAATATGTCGTTTTTGTAACAAAGTCATAAAAGGTGGTAGAATCACTAGACTTATAGAAAACCTTGGGGGGGTGAAAGGAGATATTGCACCTTGTAAAAATGTGCCAGGTGATGTCAAATGGCAAATGGAAAGACTTGTTTTAGAAGGTAAAAAGGATAGAGCAAAGAAAAGGCAATTAAATGAGGAGATTGGAAACCCTTATGGAACTCCAAGGGGTAATGCAGATGAAGATGATGTTGAGGTAGAAGAAGTAGAACCATTTACAAATCCAAATACCCCCACCACAACAAGTAGAAAGGGTAAAGAGAAGGTCTCTCAAATATCTACTCAAAACAAAAGAAGGGGTGTGTCAAACACTTCTCAACCTCCAATGTCGAATTTCTTTACACCACGAACAAGTCCTGGATCTCAGTCGGGCATCAAATCAGCATTGGCAACAAAGGAACTGAAGGATGCAACTGATTTGGCTGTTGGCCGTTTTTGGTTTGATGCAAATCTCCCATTTAATGCAGCAAGATCAAAATTTTGTCAAGCAATGGCTGATGGAATCGCAGCAGTGGGGCCAGGTTACAAGATGCCATCATATCATGACCTTCGTGGAAAGATTTTGGGAAAAATTGTACTAGAAGTTAATGCTTTCATGGAGCATTATAAATCATGTTGGAGTGAAACTGGGTGCTCTGTCATGGCTGATGGGTGGACAGATGAAAGGCAAAGAACATTGATTAACTTTCTTGTGTATTGCCCAAAAGGGGTAATGTTCCTGAAGTCGGTTGATACAAGTCCAATTATAAAAAATTCAGATGCACTATTTAAATTTTTTGATGAAATTGTCTTACTTGTTGGGCCTAACAATATTGTCCAATTTATTACTGACAATGATGCCACTTACAAAGTAGCGGGAAAAAGAGTGGCTGAAAAATATGGGACTTTTTATTGGACAGCTTGTGCAGCCCATTGCATAGATCTGATGTTAGAGGACATGGCAAAGCCCCACTTGTTTCCAGTTAATGCATCCACAATTGAGACAGCAAGGAAAATCACAAAGTTCATTTACAATCATTTATCAGTGTTGAATTTAATGAGAAGAGAATATACAAATGGGAGAGAATTAATCCGACCAGCCATCACAAGATTTGCTACCAATTTTATTAGCTTGCAGTGCCTTTTTAAATACAGAAAAGAGCTTAGGCAAATGTTTACGAGTACCGCTTGGGTTGAATCTAATGCTTCGAGTACACCTGTTGACATGGAGATCACTGAAATCATACTCAATAACACATTTTGGAAGGATGTTGAGCATATATTGAACGTTAGTGAAGCTTTGGTGATAGTTCTACGTCTAGCGGACAGTGAAGAGAAGCCTGCAATGGGTTATGTGTACGAGGCAATGGACCGAGCAAAAGAGGTGATTCAAAAGAGGTTAAAAAAATAAGAAAGACTACCAGCTATACTGGAAGATTATCGATCGCAGGTGAGAAAATCAACTTCACAGTGCACTACACGCTGCAGCATACTATCTGAATCCAGCATTTTTCTTTAGTCTTACTTTTTCTAAGCATAGTGAAGTCATGAGGGGTCTGAATAATGTCATAGAGAAATTAGTTCCTGATTTTGATACTCAAGACATGATTTTCAAACAATGTGATGCCTATAAAGATTCACGTTTTGACTTCGGTTCTGCAGTAGCAATACGAAATCGAGAGAAAATGTCTCTAGGTAAATGAAGTTTTTTATTTTTCATTAACTTATTATATGACTGCAGTTTATAAAATATAAGTTAATATTTTATATAATTTTTTACAGATAAATGGTGGGATCGGTTTGGAAGTGGTACCCCTGAGTTAAAAAAATTGGCAATTTGAATTTTGAGCCAATGCATCAGTGCTAGTGGTTGTAAAAGAAATTGGGGTATCTTCGAACATATTCATTCTCCTAAGAGAAATAGGCTAGAACATCAGAGGCTGAATGATCTAGTTTTTGTGCATTATAATTTGAAGCTCCGTGAAAGGTATATCAAATGTTAATCGTACGTGATTCTTTTGCAAATTATTGTCATACCAAAATATTAACTTTTGTAAATTTTAGGGATATGCTCAAAAGGACTGGGAATGCTGCTTCTGACCCAATAAGTTTGGAGAATATTAATATTTTGGCGGATTGGGTTGCTGAAGAAGCACCTCTCTTGACCATAGAGGATGTCGACGGTTGGACGACTATGGAGCAACCGGCACAAGTGCAAGAGGGTCTCCCTGATTTTGATGGGGGTGATGAAATAGGTGGCCCTATAGGAGAGGATTTGGGAGCAAATGAAGATGATAATAATTATTACAGTGATGCATAGTTAGCTGACTTTGTGCTTTATTTTGTGATATTTGAGGGGATGTATTTGAACCTTATCTTTTGCAAATTAAATTTTTGATGCTTGGTAGAATGAAATTTTCTATATATTTTTAATATATATATATATATATATGTAATTTTCTTATATTTTCCGAAACAAATTTCCGAATTGGAAAGGGAAATGACCGAATAACCCGAGATGTTTCATTTTGGAACTAAACCGAAACGGTGTCCAAAACGAACTTGACAACTATGCGTCTTCGTCAAGGAGATGCTTCTACTTCTAAAAATGACGTGGGACGGCTCCGTCGCTCACTGTATGGACTCAAACAAGCACCCAGAGCTTGGTTTGAGAAATTTCGTTCTACTCTGCTTCAATTGGGATTTGCTCAAAGTCCCTATGATCCTTCATTGTCCCTGAATAACACTGCTCAAGATACCACCATACTTCTCATATATGTGGATGATATCATCTTCACTGACACTCACAGTAACATGATCCATAGTCTTCAATCCTCACTTCAAGCCGCATTCCATATGAAAAACCTGGGTCCATTAACATATTTCTTGGGTCTTGAGGTACATTAGTCTAGGAAGGGACTGTTTTTACATCAACATAAGTATGCTACTGATCTCATTGATTTTGCTGGCCAAAAGGATGCAACACCTATGGACACTCCATTAGAAGTCAATGTGAAACTTCGGAAGGAGGATAGAGACCTCCTCTCGGACCCCACCTCTTATAGACGCTTAGTCAGGAGTCTGGTCTACTTGACCATCACTCGGCTCGACATTTCATATGCTGTGAATGTTGTTAGTCAATTCATGTCAGCACCGCGGCATCACCATCTAGTTGTTGTCAAAAGGATCATTCGGTACATTCTTGGCTCTCCGACACGAGGCTTGGTACACTAAATTCTTATTTTGATGCGGACTGGGCCGGATGCCCGGATACTCGCTGATCCACACAGGCTGGTGTATGTATTTGGGTGAATCACTCATTTCTTGGAAATGCAAAAAGCAAGAAAGGTCTCCAAATCTTCCACAGAATCCGAATATCATGCCATGTCCTCTGCCTGTTCCGAGATCCTTTGGCTTTGTGGCTTACTTGTAGGTATTGGTTTTCCTCAAACCTCAGCTACACCACTTCATGCGGACAATACTAGTTCCATCCGTATTACTAAGAATCTAGTCTTTCATGAACGTACAAAACATATTGAGGTGGATTGTCATTTTATTAGAGATGAGATGAGTATGATCGCAAGGTCATTAGTCTTCCACATGCTTCCAGTGAACTCCAACTTGCGGACATCTTCACCAAAGGATTGCCTAGGCCACGCCATGAGTTTTCGATTTGCAAATTGCTACTGTTTGACCATCATCAATTTGAGGGGGGGGTGTTAACACTAGTGACACCAGGCCCATTAAGGGCCCATTAAGTGTAACAAACCAACCCACCACGTGGGATAAGTTAGGATAAACTCAAATCACTGTACAACTTTACTTCCATAACAGATAGATTTAGGGGTGAGTATTTGGTCGGTTTTGGTTGAAATTTTGACCGAACCGAAATATTTCGGTCGAAAAATTCTTAACCGAACCGACCGAATTATGAGTTGTAACCGAATTCAACCAAACCGAAAATATTTCGGTTAAATTTCGGTCAATTCGGTCGAAAGGCCATATGTTGGGCTTTGTTATGGGGCCCAAATTTGTTGGGAACATTTCTATAATAAAAAACCCAAAGTATAGACAACTAGCAAATTCTAAATATCCAAAATAAAAAAGATATTAAAGCCAATGTTGAAACTAAATATCCAAAATAAAAAAGATATTAAAGCCAATGTTGAAACTAAATATCCAAAATAAAAAAGATATTAAAGCCAAGTATTCAACAGTTTATCAGCCTTAAGAGTTTAGGCATCTATCAAGTTTACAATTGATTACATAGACAAAAATAACATTAATATTGGACTTCTCAGCTTCCATCTTCAAACTCTATGCTCCAAGTAATCATCCATATCCTCATGCTCACATAGCAAGACTTCCATCTTAAACAATTGCATAAGAAAGAAAGTTATGTTATTTAAACTCAAAATCCAAGTAATCAACAAGGGAAACACAAATATAAAAACAAATGGTGGGCATGGGTGGAAGAGCTGTGTTCATATTGGCTCTTCTTTTTACCTTTGCTACTGGTTACATGCTTTACATTAGTGAGTAGTCTTTTAAAATAGATTGCAAACAAAGTACAATGAGAGAGATACCTTATACATCATAGCAATCTGATTCCAATCCAAGCCTAGCCAAATCTGATATATAAGAAAATATGTACAAGTAAGATTAAAATAATGCAAAAAACAATGTAAGGAAAAAAAAAAAAAAGGAAATGTTGCACATTACCATCATCCAACTTCTCAATTCCTTATGAGTCCTCCTCAATGACATTGGAAATTGGTGAACCACAAAGCCAATCTTTAGCACAGATTTGGGCTTGCACCATCCTTGGAGTCAAAGAAGTCCTATATGCATCAAGCACACGTCCACCAGCACTAAAGGCATTTTCCGAAGCAACTGTAGATGCTGGAATGACTAGCACATTACGAGCCATTTGTGATAGAATAGGGTACCTTGAAGAGCTAAGCTTCCACCATCCCAATAAATCAAAACCCTCTTTATCTTCTTCAATTCCTTCAGAAAGATATTTGTCTATTTCAGTCTTAGCATTTTCATCTTGAACTGTAGATTTAAACTTTTTGAGACCAGAAATATAGACATCTGTGAAGCTTTCCCCTGTTTGTTCTACTTCTTCAGCTGTCAATGATTGAGCTTTGCCACTTGCTTGTCCACTGAAGGATGACATCTTCCTTTTATAGTCATTGAACATGTCATAGGTAGCATTTCTCACTTCCAGTGCCATCTTCTCGCCTAATTTTCCTGGCTGCATTTTACCGACGACATAATCCACATACTCTAACTTATACCTAGGATCAAGTGCAACTGCAATGTATATTACCATATTCATCTTGCCAAATTCCCCATAATATTTATCAAAATTTTCTTTCATTGCACTCCCCATAATGCTTAATTCAAGGCCTCTACTTTTCTTCCATTGTTCTAAGAGACAATGCACAGCACTAATGTCATTAAACATATAGCTTGAGGTCACATATGAAGTTCCAGAAATTCGCAAAGTAAGATCATAAAAATGCTTCAGAAAAATGACAAGCTTCTTGACCTTTTCCCAATCACAACCATCTGGAATTCCTTTTCCTCCTCGTAAGTCAATTTTATACATGTGATCCAAGTCCTCAAACCTCTCAAAAGCCGGTATAAATCTTTGAGCTGCATCCAACATCAAATATGTGGAATTCCATCCAGTGCTTACATCAAGGCACACAAATTTCTTGCTTTGTATCTTCTCCATTTAGATACACTCCTTAAATTTTGCAATCCTAGATGGTGATTGTCTCACATATTTAACAGCCCCTCGAACACGATCTACAGAGTTACCCATATCCTTTAACCCATCTTGCACAATCAAGTTCACAATATGTGCCATACACCTCATGTGAAGGTGCTTAGCTTTCAAGATACTTCCATCTTTACTTCCGAATCTCTTCTCTAAGATTTTCATTGCTTGATCATTAGAAGTTGCATTATCGACCGTAATGGTGAACACATTTGATATCCCCCACTCCACCAAGCACTTTTCAATTGCCCTAGATATGGAATCACCTTTATGACTATTGATTGGACGAAAATTTAATATTTTCTTATGCAATCTCCAATCATTGTCGATAAAATGCGCCGTGAGACACATGTAGTTTATCCTTTGCAATGATGTCCAAGTATCGGTAGTCAACGAAATCCTCCCACATGAATCTTTCAAAAACGTCTTCAACTTAGTCTTCTTCCATGTAAAGATTGTAACAATCTTTAGCTATGGTCCACCGGGAAATCATTCGAAACTTAGGTTGCAAGCTAACAACAAATTCCCTAAACCCTTCATTTTCAACATATTTAAAAGGCAACTCATCAATGATGATCAATTTTGCCAACATTTTCCTGCTAAACTCATTGTCAAACTTCCAGTTAGCTAAAGTACCCATCTTCTCACTTTCTCCTTCTTGACTACTTGCTACTTGAAATGACAATTGTGATTGTTGTTTCTCAGCAATTCCCAAGTACTTCTTACACTTAGTCAAGTGATAATTTAAAGAACTAGTACCATTTGACTTACTATTGCAATGAAATAGCCTCCCACAGTAATTACAATTAGCCCTCAAGTTACCATTTTCATCTTTTATTCTTTTGAAGTGTTTCCATGCTTCTGCACGTAGTTCCATTGCTTGCCTTTTCCCTTTGCCATCGCCAGTTGCTGGATTTTCAGTTGGTGGATCTCTCGTTTGGGCACCAATTGGTGGATTTTCTGTTCGGGCATGTACAATTGAAGCTGATGGCTCTTTAGTTGTATTGAGATTATTTCCTTCTTGTGCCATCTATTCAAGACTCAAACACAGTACAAAATGAGCATTAGTATAAAGAAAATATGTCCAAAATTCCCGTAGCATCCATACACAGAGAATAAATTCAATTGAACACGAATCCAAAATCCAAAAGGCATACCATAAAATCTGTCCAAGACCCACATGGTCCCCTACTATAAATTTTTAACATGGGTACTCATTTTTAGGTTTGTAAAAGTCAAAGCAAAATTACATCTCCACAAAAGAACAAGAATAGTATAGTCTGTCTAGGACCACATCCAACTAAACAACAAAAGCACACAATACACTAGTAGTTTGTAAACATTAAACGAGTAAAAGCTTTTTGAGAAGCGTCAACCAAATGTCCATGAATGTCAAAGAAACCCACCTTTGGTAAAGATTTGTTGGTTGTCAATGAAGATCTGAGAGAAAGGGCTAATTACTTGAGCTGCTTCAGCCTCCAAGTTGACTCTTGGGTCTTGGCTTGGTTAGTGCTAGGTGCCGCCGCCCGCCGTCCAGGAGAGGAAAAGCAGAGAGAAGATGGAAAGTTAGTTTACCTTTTTAGGGTTTTTACTTTTTAGCGTTGTGGAGAGAAAAAGAAGAGAAGATGAAAAGTTAGTTTACCTTTTTAGGGTTTTTACTTTTTAGCGTTGTGTCTTCACTATTTTGTTTCAATTTTAAATTTCTAATTTTCATAAAATGAAATTATAATTACAACAAATGATGTCATGTACTCATTTTATTTATATATACAATATATTATATATATCTAAAATACAAACTTTTATATGTATATTAATAAATCCGGTTAATTCGGTTAATTTGGTGAAAAAAATCCAAAACCAAACTGAACTATATATCCAAATTTGCTGTAAATCTTAACCGAATCTAACCAATTTAACCGTATAACCGAATCAAATAAAAAATTTCGGTTTGGTTCGGTTCGAAACTTTGGTTCGTTAGCCAGACGCTCACCCCTAGATAGATTGTATTAGCTTTGAATTGCCTTGATTAAGGCTAAATGATATGATAAAAAGGAGGAAAAATCGTCCATTGAAGGGATCCAAGTATTCCACAAATATCACTGTCCATTCACTATTGTGACATGGTCCACTTAAATAGGTTCTAGACTGAAATTCATTCTGATCAGGTTATCTGAACTGTTGGATTGATCATATTTTAAAATATGCAGACTGATTTTTAGCACATTAGCAACATAACTGTGCAAATCACTCCAAGTTGAGTGAAGTTTTGGCCAATTCCTACACAGGGCAGGGCCTTTGCTGTGATCAGGTTGGATCAAGAAAGGCTGGGCCCCACACCTGTTAAACAGTTGGCCAGGAGTGGTTAGGATGATTCTACTAACGTCAATACCTGATCATTTTTCGGTTAATGAGGAGGAGATGTTATTGGTGGAGGGTGATAGAGTCAATCCAGGGCCTCAAGGCCCAATATAGCAGGCCCATTTCTATGTAGTTTAGTTGTTAGCTATTAGTATGGATCTAAATCCAAGTGTATTTACTGGATAAGTATGATTAGAATGTAATCAGGGATTAAACCCTATAAAGATAAATCTCAGTCAACCATGAAGGGTACAACATTCATCTCCACATCTCTCTCTTTCTCATGTCTGTATGCTTCTCTCCATGAATGACATAGTATCAGAGCTTGGTCAATCATCTGTGATCTTCTCCTAAGTCATCTTCCAAGTATAGGAAGCCAGTCTATGATCATCTGTGATCATTCTCTTCAGCTGGATCATCCCTGATCATCTCAGATTAGCGTGGCCCACCTATGATCATCACCATCACGACGGCGGAACATTCCCATCTTGGTCGACTGGAGCTTCCTGGATTTCTGAAGAATTTTTCCTGATTTATGGATCATCAGAGGGGTTTACTACCAATTTTTGTAAAAATTCATTTTTTTTTCACTAGTTTTCATCTCGGCCGTCCAAAATCCTGGATCTGGATTTGATCTGCCTGCGACCACTTCCAGTAGTTGCATAAAACTACTCTCTTTTCATCCCCACACTCTGATATGTGTCAAGATCACCAAATGGGGCCCACATGTGGATTTACCTACTGCTGACAGGGACATTTGGCATCCCTGTGCACTGTTTTCATCCCTGCTGCTTTCGATTGCTGCTGCTGTCCTTTTTTTTTTTCTCTCTACTGCTGATGGCTGCTATTTGCTGCTGTTTATTGCTGATGGCTGATGTTTCCTGCTGTTTATTGCTGCTGTTTATCTCTACTGCTGATTGCTGATTGCTGCTTGCTGCTGATTGTTGTTCTTTTCATCTACTGTTCCTATTACGTCTGCTGTTGGATTGCAAAATAGGTCGTGGTTGATTACTGTTGATTACTGGTTGTTTTTCTGGATTCTCCACTGCCTTCTGTTCTGTTGGTAACTGTATTCTACTATCATGGATAAACCTGAAAAATCAGGACTCTCTATTGTTCGATTTAATGGCAAAAACTATGTGTCTTGGGCATTTCAATTCCAAGTGTACCTTGAAGGAAAAGAACTGTGGGCCCATATTGATGGATCTGAAACAATCCCTGCTGATGATGCCAAGAAAATTCTTTCTTGGAAAACTAAAGATGCAAAAATAAAGTCTTGGATTCTTTCTTTTGTAGAACCAAATTTTATTTTGTATCTAAGACCTTGCAAAACCTCAAAGGAAATGTGGGAATATCTGAAAAAGGTATATTATCAAAATCATGCTGCGCGTCAATTTCAATTGGAATTAGAAATTGCAAATTACTCCCAAGGGACGCTTTCCATCCAAGATTATTGCTCCGGCTTTCTAATCCTCTGGTCAGAATATGATGAAATTAAGTTTGCTATTGTCTCTGAAGCACTACTACCCGAGCTTCTTTCCTTACAACATAACAGCCATCAGGACCAATTACTCATGAAATTGTGCCCTGAATATGAGACGGTGCGATCCAACTTGATGAGCTGAGCTTCTCTCCCTAACGTAGATGATTGTCTTCAAGAACTTCTACGGGAAGAACAACGCTTTGTTACCAAAATTGCAATTGAACAACAGGGTTCCACTGAAGCTCCGCTTGCCTATGCTGCTAAAACCAGACCTCCTCCTCGGGACATCAGTAAAGTACAGTGTTATAACTTTAAAAAATATGGCCATTATGCAAATCAATGCAAGCTGAAAGTCTGTAAATATTGTAAGGCTATTGGTCATGGTATTGAAGAGTGTCGGAAGAAGGCTCGCAATTCTGCTTCTCGCCCCTATGTGCAGTCAACTCCAAGTGCTTACACGGCTACCACCCCACAATATGCATTGTCTGAATTTAGTGCTTCACTGCCGTTTGATTCACCATCACAACCTGGTTCCTCTTCACAAACACAGTCACCAACTCCAATTACTCTGGCTATGGTAAATCATATGATTATCAGTGCCCTATCATCTATGAACATTTCCGGTACTGGTCCGTCCCTTTCTAATACATGGTATTTAGATTCTGGAGCTAGTAATCACATGACCTCCTCACCCACCAAACTACATGTTGTCCCCTATACTGGCACTCTTTCTGTTCAAGTTGCCTATGGAGACCACCTTCCAATCATCTCTGTGGGTGATGCCCCTGGCCCTTTTCCATTAACAAATGTTTTTGTGTCCCCTCATATTGCTACCAATTTAGTTTCTGTGGGTCAATTAGTTGAGAATAATTTCAATGTCTCTTTTTTTCTTCTGGTTGTGTTGTGCAGGACCAGGAGTCGGGGGCAGTGATCGTGAGGGGGCCTAAACGTGGCAGACTTTTTACTTTACTAGTATCTCCAGTTATTCATAATAAACCTTGGCATCAGTTGTTTTGTTTTTTACTTCAAAATAATTCTCGATTATGGCATAATAGACTTGGTCATCCAAATGCTGCTACATTGTCTACTTTGTTTCAAACTGGATTATTAAATCAACCTCTTGATTCTGTTTCATTTGAGTGTGATGCTTGTAAATTAGGAAAAAGTAAAACTTTACCTTTTTCTACCTCTACAACTCGGAGCAATGAATGTTGTCTTAATCCACAGTGATGTTTGGGGCATTGCTCCTACCATTTCTCATGGTCATTTCAAATATTTTGTTACATTTATTGATGATTATAGTAGGTTTACTTGGGTTTATTTGCTACATTCTAAATCTGATGTTCTTACTGCATTTAAAATCTTTTTTAGCTATGTTGAAACCCAATTTTCCAAATGCATTAAAATGTTGCGCTCAGATTCAGGGGGGGGAGTATGTTTCCATTGATTTCCAATCTTTCCTAAAAACTCGAGGAATTCTCAACGTACTTGTCCATATACTCTACAACAAAATGGAGTAGCAGAATGGAAAAACAGGCACCTTCTTGATTTCACGAGAACGCTTCTCATTGAATCATCTGTTCCTCCTCGTTTTTGGACTGAAGTTCTCACCACTGCAGTGCATCTCATCAACCGTCTTCCATCACCTACCATTGCACAATTAACACCACATTTTAAACTTTTTGGTCACCATCCATCGTTTAATCATCTACATACCTTCGGGTGTGTTTGCTTCGTTCATCTGCTTCCCACAGAGCGCACAAAATTAATGGCCCAATCTAGGAAGTGTGTTTTTTTAGGATACGCAACTAACCAAAAGGGTTTTGTTTGCTATTATCCAAAGGCTTGTCGCACCAGGATCTCTTGTAATGTTATTTTCTTCGAAAATCAATATTTTTTCCAAACACACTTGGATTGTCCCTCTCCATCTTCCTCAACTTTGTTACCTGGGTTTTCCAAAGAAACAACTGTTACACGGTTTAATCCTAATTTTGTGTATCATCAAAGGGAAAGAACTGCCACTATAGATGCCTACCCTCTTGATCCTCCTGATCCTCTTGCAAATGGTCCCACCTCTATGGGTACCTTGTGTCGCTTCTCCATAATTTCTCGACCTCCTGAGAGGTATGGATTTACCCATGCTTCCTTGATGACAACACTATCCTCTGTTTCTATCCCAAGTTCTTATTTGCAGGCTGTGCAACATGATTGTTGGAACCAGGCCATGAATGATGAATTAGATGCATTGACCCAGAATCACACATGGGATATTGTGGATTGTCCTTCTTCAGTTAAACCTGTCGGTTGCAGATGGATCTACTCGATCAAACTAAAATCTGATGGCTCCTTGGATAGACACAAAGCTCGACTTTTGACACTTGGCAACCGACAAGAGTATGGCATTGACTATGAAGAGACATTTGCGCCAGTTGCAAAAATGACAACTGTTCGGCTACTTCTCGCAATTGCTACTTCTCAATCTTGGCCATTATACCAAATGGATGTCAAGAATGCCTTTCTACATGGGGACTTGAAAGAGGAGGTCTATATGCGGATACCACAAGGAGTCACCTCTCCGTTTAAAAAGTCTGTATGCCACTTACGTAGATCTCTTTACGGTCTCAAGCAAGCTCCTCGAGCGTGGTTCGAAACATTCAGAGATCGGTTAGGGACGATTGGCTTTACTCATAGTCCTTACGATCCATCTCTTTTTCTGAGCCACGTATTTACTGGCTTTACTGTTCTCCTCGTATATGTTGATATCATTATCACCGGCACTGATGATGCTAAGATAAAATCCCTCCAAGCCTCTCTCCGAGATTCATTCCATATGAAGGATCTGGGTCCTCTACATTATTTTTTGGGCTTGGAGGTACATCAGTCTCCCAAAGGCCTGTTTATCAATTAACACAAATATGCGACAGATCTTATTGAGCTTGCTGATCTTGATGAATCTTCCTAAGTTGATACGCCATTCGAAGTCAATCTTAAGTTGAGTAAAGATGATGGTGATCTTCTTGATCCATGTACATACCGAAGACTCGTCGGCAGTCTTGTCTATCTCACCATCACCAGGCCTGATATATCTTATGCTGTCAATCTTGTCAGCCAATTCATGACGTCTCCTCGCCACCTTCATCTGATAGCCGTGAAGCGAATTATCCAGTATTTATTGGGCACTAGAGCTCGTGGTTTATATTATCCAAAGGATAATCGTCTACTTCTGACCGCTTATGCAGATGCTGACTGGGTAGGCTGTCCGGATACCAGACGGTCCACCACTGGTTGGTGTATGTACCTCGGTCAAGCTCTCATTTCTTGGAAATGCAAGAAACAAGAATGAGTCTCCAAATCTTCCATAGAGGCTGAATATTGGGCCATGTCCTCTGCTTGTTCTGAAATCCTATGGCTTCGGGGATTTTTTTCAGAACTTGGATTTGCACAAGCCTCTCCCACTTCCTTGAATGCAGATAATACTGGGGCAATTAGAATCACTGAAAATCCTGTTCTTCATGAATGCACAAAACATATCGAAGTCGATTGCCACTTTATTCGAGACAAATACAAGCGTGATGTTATCAATCTACCTCATGTCCCTATAGAGTTTTAGTTTGCAGATATCTTCACTAAGGGACTTCCTCGGCCTCACCATCAATTTCTTGTCTCCAAATTGCTGCTTTATGACTCTCTTGCATCAATTTGAGGGAGGGTGTCAATCCAGGGCCTCTAGGCCCAATATAGCAGGCCCATTTTTATGTAGTTTAGTTGGTAGCTATTAGTATGGATCTAAATCCAAGTGTATTTACTGGATAAGTATAATTAGAATGTAATCAGGGATTAAACCCTATAAAGATAAATCTCAGTCGACCATGAAGGGTACGACATTCATCTCCACATCTCTCTCTCTTTCTCATGTCTGTATGCTTCTCTCCATGAATGACAGATAGAACCAGACAGATGTGACTCATGTAGATTGTTTAGGAAATGAAATATGGAGTGCCACGGAGCAAAAAGCATGTGTTTTCACATTGGAGAAATGGGGTCTAACCTTTGTCACTGTTCGCAATCCATGGGATGTGAAACTAACGTCTTGGAAATCTGTGAAGGTGGTGATAGTAATATCTGACTGATAAAGATGTGAAGGTTTTGAGTGCCTGAAGTCTTTTCTCGACCTTGGCCCTTTAGAATAAAAACCATGTGAAGAATTTTAAAAGCTTCAGCAACTCATCTGAAGGATTTCTTGTGAGATGTGGATTACAAGTGAAGCTATCCGCCATTCTTTCTGGGAGCTACAATTCCTTTTTCCTCAAGCTTTAAGCGACACAACTCAGCATACTGCGAGTGATTGCTCAGAACTCTAAGCATCCACAAAAAAGTGAATGGACTCTCTACAGACACTGGAAATAGGTGTGAACCTACAAAGTTTTAACTCTAGCAAATGCATCCTACAGAGCAGACCCTCCTTTAGGAGAAAAGGTTCCAAACCCATTCTCTCCAGAAACTTATAGTTGATATGCTTCTTCTAAGTGCCTCTCCATCTTGGCCGAATCTTTAAAGCTAATTTTCCTTGGAGTGTCTTGTCGACCAAGAGCATAAATTAAAGTTCTTCATATACTACACACAACAATTGCTGTGGTCTGTCTTCCTCCACCTTTTGTTAGATTTTCTCCGTGAAACTAGATATTGTTATGCTTCAGATACTTTGGGTGTTCCACATGGGTGGAACGTATATAGCATGGGGTGGGCCCTGTTGGCCAAAGCATGTGGTCCACAAATAGCTATATCATATAATTGTACATGTTAACATTCCCCAAAGCCTCAACTAAATCTGGAGTCAGTGAGCTTTGACTGAGGTAACTGTTTCATCTCTGCCACTGTCTTTCACGCTCCTCAGTTATAGAGGCTTTGGTTTGCTGCTCTGCTATGTACAGAATGAACACTTAATTAGACAATGTTAAAAGCTTGATGAGTGTGGAATTATAGGAGCTGTGGCAAGAGTGTATTCTTGCCAAAGCTTGCAATTGTATACCTGTGGGCTGTGGTTTGGTAATCCCCAGACCATAAATCTGGTGGGCTGGTGCTGAATTGAGGATGTCCCAAAACCTTCCGGACTTGGAAAATCATTACTCTTCAATAATCTTTTTACTTTCTTTTCTCTGTATTGGAATTTAGGATCTTCAAAGGGGATGTTTTGGTCTTCCCCGAATAACTTAGGGGCCATTGATGTGAGCGGTCTGGAATCTGGATTCATAATACATGAGGCCCACATGCATTGATAGAGTCTGCTAACTCTACACTTGAGGCAGTGCAGGACTGTATAATTCCTTTCTGTTTTTTCAAGGTTCATAACTTAAAATCTTGTGGTTTCTGCAGATTGACAAGGGCTATATTTCTCCCCATTTCATCACAAACCAGGATAAATCAATTGTAGAGTTTCAGAATGCTAAAGTTCTAGTCACTGACCAGAAGATTTCTAAGATTAAAGACATCATTCCTTTACTAGAGAAGACTACTCAGTTAAGTGTTCCGTTGTTGATAATTACAGAGGATATCTCGCACGAAGTGCTGGCAACTCTGGTCATGAACAAACTGAGAGGTTTAATAAATGTTGCAGCCATCAAGTGTCCAGGATTTGGTGAAGGGAAGAAGGCTATTTTGCAAGATATCGCTCTTATGACAGGTGGTTGCATTTGAAAGTTGTAATTTGTTCAATAGAACCCGTATATTTTCAATACTTTATGAGAACTTTTGTTGTTCCTGTATGGCATTCTCCACTCAATGTGTTCCTAACAAATCCATGCTTCAGGTGGTGCCCACCACATGGCCATCTGGCCCTGATGTCAGACTGGTCCATGCATATATGAAAAGTGAGATGTCAGAAGAATTTTTGGTGACCCATAATATGTACAAGTCTGTGGAGCTTATGAGTGGAATGACCTGATTTGTCACCCTTGTAGATGGACACAGTGAGACTCATATGCTATTGTGTACAAGGTGAATTCAAAGTTTGAGCAACTGGCAAAAATTTGCTTCCGAATTGCCTGGTTAAGTGTTAAGCCTTGTGCATTGGTGAGCCTCTTAACCACTTCAAAGGGATCAAATGAGTCCCTTTTCAAGGACCTGTGTGCACATAAATCAATGTGAGACGCTTTTGTAGGTCCAAAGCTGCTGTACAGGTATACCCAGCCATGTAGATGATCCCACTCAAAATCAGATTGATCTACTAATTAGATATGACATGAACTGGTGTTTTCTTCTTTTTGCCTTCTCTCTCTCTCTCTCTCTCTCTCTCTCTCCCCTCTATTTTTTGTGCACCATTCCTTTGGTAGGTCACACAAAAAAAAAAAAACAAGGAAGTTGGACAGTCATCTTCCTTCAAGATTGGACATATTTTTGCACTGGACATCTACATGGTTGAACTGCCTGATGTGCGGCTTGCATCTCACACATGCAACTATGGAGGATATGGGTGTGAGTCCGTTGAATGTAATTTTCATTGTATTTTTACAATGGGTGTTTACCGTTTAATTTGATTTTGCTAATATTTTAAGTGTAGCGAGTTAACTGCTCAGCACCATTAATGTTACTGACATTTGTTTCGAACAACAACTAGGTGCTGATTTTCTTGCTGCTGATTTGGGTTTAACCCTTGAAAGTGCAACCTCGGACCAACTTGGTATTGCTCAAAAGATAACCATAACAAACAATTCAACTACGATCGTTGCTGACCCAAGCACCAGAGCTGAGATTCAGGCAAGAATCTCTCAGATAAAGAAAGATCTAGCTGCAACAGATAGTGCTTTCCAGTCAAGGAAGCTTTCTGAGAGGATTGCAAAACTTTCTAGTGGTGTTGCCGTAATTAAGGTCTGGATAATTCGACAATCTTGCATCTCCTTTATTATTTACTTTTTTGATTCCTCATGCATACATCAATCTGAGGATAGAAGGTGGTTCCCAGCGACATGTTATACTCTTTTTGATGCAGGCCGAACTAATGGGTCCCGTTTGAAAGTTTATTCCAGAAGGCCCAAAGCCCATAAGTCCCAACAATTAAGAAATTCTCCAGATTGGTAGTTTCCTATTCTAATAGGTTTTCTAAAATTAGTTGATTTCTTAGAGTTGAGTAATTATTGTGATTAGGCATTTACTAAGTTTTCTAGATTCATAGATTTGGTAGTTTCTAAAATTATATGGCTTGATTACTAAAATTATATGGAGACTCAATTATATAAAGGATGTAATCCCTTCTCTTGGGACATATAGAAATTAATGAAATTTGAGTTGCTCATCATGTGATGTTCTCTGTCTTTGGTGTGAGCCTAGACACCCTACCAAAAGCCGTTTGGCTTGAGGAATAGTCTGTTGGCTATCCTCATTCTCCCTGCGCTATTTCAATTGGTATCAGAGCGAAGATCCATCTCAGATCGCCATTCCGATCGTCGTCGATCCGAGGTATTCCGCCATCCCATCTTTCTATTAGTTTTTAGTCCATTCATTCTCATCCCGCATCACAGCAGACCTCAATGCCCAAAACCCCTCTAAACCTACCCACGCCTCTGACACACCTCCAGTATCCTTCACACCATCATCAGAACCCAAAAGAGCCCACCAACCCATTAGAGTCATAATCCACAAAAACCAGAACCAACCCCGCTGCCCCCTGCCCTATCCAACTCCATACCACCACACCCCTTCCACCTCCCATTCGCCTAACCCTAACCTGCATCATCGGCCAAACCAATTCCCCAACATCCAAAAAAACAAAAAAAAACCTGCGCCCAAATCCTTAATTGCCATAAACCCGACCACTTCTGCAGGCATAGTTCCTAAAAGGATCACCCTTCGCTCAATCCCGAAACCAACCAGCACACCATCATCCGCCAAGTAGAACTCTGCCTGGCCAAACCCATCATCTCCATCAAACCCACGGACAGTGTTCCTAAAACCAGAATCCCGGCCTCCATTACCCAAACCCATATAAAATATAAAAAAAAGAAGAGAGAGAATATAAACGGAGAAAGAGAGAACAGAAAAATCACATACTTGTGCCTTGCCGCGCCATCGTCAGCACCCTGCCCTTCACCGCCGTCGTCTTTGTCGCCTCTGCCCGCTCTCACAGATCACTCGCCCGTCTTCTCCGTTCTGCACTCTAAGCAACAACGAAAGGAGACCCCCCTTTTTCTTCTTTTCTGCGCGCCAATCCCGAGACAACGCCTAAGTAAGTGGGACACAACCACGGGCCCTCTTTTCTTTTCGGGCCCTAGTTCAGGTGAGCCCGGCCCAACATTAAGTAGCAGTTCAAAAAAAAAAAAAAAAAAGAGCAGCAAATCCATATGTCTACCCCGATCCCAACTACTCGCACCGGCGCCACATTCAGAGGTAAATTCATAGACCGCCAGCGTGATAGCTACATCATGGAGTTAATGGACAAAATGGATAGGTTTGAAGAACGTCTTCGGAGCACACCTCATCCGGGCAACCGGAACAATGACAACCCTGGACCTTCCACCAACAAAGACGACATGTGAAAAATTCTGTCAATGGTGAACCGCGGGAAACTTGTCGGCAATTTATGGAGTGTATAATGGATGAAACTGATTATGAAGATCGTCATGGCTGAGGAGATGACATCACCAAGAAGGTACGTGTTGATGTTCTTGATTTCTTTGGACGCATGGATGTGAAAGTCTTCACTGACTGGATTACATACCTTGAAGATTATTTTGAATGGTACAATATGGAAGAAGACAAACGCGTTTCCTTTGTCAAGATGAAGATGAAGGGTGCAGCACGTGTTTGGTGGTGGAGTATTGATGACGGGAATGCTAATTATGGGAGACGTCCTATCAACACATGGGAGGAGATGAAACAGAAACTTTGAGGATAAATATCTACCGGTTGATTATCTTGATTCCCTCTATGATCAACTAGTTGACTGTAGACAAGGGACCTCCACTGTAGATGATTTCACAGAAAGATTTCATGATCTCATGGTGCGATGCAAAGTGCCTGAAATTGATCGACATGCTATCACCAAATACAAGAAAGGACTGAGTCAAGAGATCCAAAGAGAATTAACTACTCGCACCTTTTACAGCATTGAAGAAGTTCATCGATTAGCACTCTGCGTCGAAGAACAGTTGCGATATCCATATTCAAGGCGTTTTGGTGAGCCTCTCTAAAGGAGGAACTCCAATACGACTTATCAACGGGTTGCTCCAACACAAAATTCAACCCGATAACCACCTCCACAAAATTCCAATAGGCAAGCACCTCCTCAGAATCAAGCAAGACCTGCAAATTTTGCAAACAAAGGGAAGAATGTTGTAAATTCTTCACGACCAAAGCAAGACATCGAGTGCTTTCGATGCGAAGGCAAAGGACACTATGCTTCTGAATGCCTAGGTTCAAAGAATCTTCACTATGTACATAATGAAGAAGATGCCTATAATTCGGAGCTTGTTGATGAAGAAATTGAAGCCGAAACACCATATGAAGAGCAGGCACCTCTGCTAGAACAAGACGATCATTCCTTCTATCAAGCTGAAACAGAAGGACAAACATGATTCATTCGTCGCCTCTTCATTACTACCGAAGAGGAAGCTGAAGATTGGAGGCGGACCACCATATTTCGCTCTATGGCAAAATGTCGTGACAGATTATGCAATCTTGTCATAGATGGAGGAAGCGAGATGAATATGATCTCTTAAGAAGTAATTGACAAGTTGAAGCTTCCAACAGAAGAACACCCAAAGCCTTACAAGGTCTCTTGGGTAAATGATTCAGCAATTCCAGTGACCAAGCGGTGCCAGGTAACATTCCGAATCAGTGGTTATAAAGATTCTATTAGGTGTGATATTATCCCCACGAATGTTACTCATATTCTATTGGGAAGGCCTTTTGATAACAAAGTCCAAAGTGATGGAGAAAAAAACTCCCATACTTTTAAGTATAAAGGTCACAAGGTTACTCTTTTTCCACTTAAGCCTCCTATTGCCCCTGCAAAGCAATCACTATCAGTTCCGGCAAACAAACTGCCTTCCAGCCAAGTTCTCGCATCCTTTCAATGCGGAAATTTGAAGAAGAAAGTAAAGAGCAAGAAGTTGTTTATGCCCTTATGCCATAAGAATTCAAAGAGGCAGAAGATAAACAAACAGTTCTTGCACCACTAGAAATCAAGTCCTTGTTGCATGATTTTAAAGACTTGATTCCAGCAAATCTTCCAAAAGAGCTACCGCCTATGAGGAACATCCAGCATGCAATTGATTTGGTTCCCGGGTCATCGCTTCCTAATTTACCTGCTTATCGCATGAGCCCTACAGAACACATAGAATTGAAAAGGCAAGTTGAAGAGCTCCTCCAGAAAGGCTACATTCGCGAAAGCATGAGTCCTTGTGTGGTACTAACACTCTTGACACCTAAGAAAGATGGTTCTTGGAGAATGTGTCTCGACAGCCAAGCAATCAACAAAATTACCATCAAGTACCGGTTTCCGATACCTCGGTTGGATGATATGCTTGATATAATGGCTGGATCTTCTGTCTTCTCCAAAATTGATCTTCCAAGTGGATATCATCAAATTCGTGTTCGTGCAGGAGATGAATGGAAGACAGCTTTCAAGACTAAGGGTCTGTTTGGGAAGGGGGGGAAAATGGGGGGGAGGAAAAAAAGGGGGGAAAGTGGAGAAAGTGATTTTGGGCGTGGTTTGGGAAGGGGGGAGGGAAAATGGGGGGGAGGAAAATGGAGGGAAAAATGTGCCTTTTTGCCTCAAAAATTTTCCCCCCAAAACAGGGGGGAAAATGAGGGGAAAGTAATGATGAGTAATAAAATGACTAAAATGCCCTTAGACTTTATTTGAATTTTTTTCAAGAGCAAAGGTAAAATAGTCTTTTTCTTTGTACCTCACTAAAAACGAAATTATACTTTTTCACTTTCCTTCCCCTTACTTTTTTACTTCCCAAACAAGAGGGGAGAAAATTAATTTTCCCTCCCCTCCCCTTCATTTTCCTTCCCCCTCAAATTTTCCCTCCCCTCCCCTCCCCTCCTCCCTTCCCAAACGGACCCTAAAGATGGATTATACGAATTAGTCATGTAGTTCGGCTTGGATCCAATGCTCCCAGCACTTTCATGAGAGTTATGACACAACTTCTACGGCCCTTCCTTGGTAAATTCGTCGTTGTGTATTTTGACGACATCTTGATCTTCAACAAGTCCAAGGATGCACATCTTGATCACCTTAGGTATGTGATGCGTGCACTTCGCAAAGAAAAGTTTTACATTAATTTGAAGAAGTGTACATTCCTAAGTTCCATAGTTATATTCTTGGGATTTGTTGTATCGGCTCATGGAGTAGAAGCTGATCCAGAGAAGATCAATGCAATCATCGATTGGCCTCTTCCCAAAACTATCAATGAAGTACAGAGTTTCCATGGTTGGCCACCTTTTATAGGAGATTTATTTGTAATTTCAGCACCATTATGACTCCTATAAATGATTGCATGAAGAAAGGTGACTTCAATTGGACTAAGGCAGCCACTCGTACTTTTGAACAAATTAAGCAGAAAATGACAGAGGCACCATTTTTGAAACTTTCAGATTTTGACAAGGTCTTTGAAGTCAGTTGTGATGCTTCGCAAGTTGGTGTTAGCGGAGTCTTAAGTCAAGATGGTCACCCAGTTGCTTACTTTAGCGAGAAATTGAATGAATCTCGCAAGAAATATTCGTCGTATGACTTGGAATACTATACAGTTGTACAGACTCTTCGTCATTAGAGTCACTATTTGAACGAGAAAGAAATTGTGTTGTACTCCGATCATGAAGCTTTACAACATCTGAACTCACAGAAAAAGATGAGCGCCAACCGTGTCAAATGGAGCGCATATCTGCAGGAATTCACATTTGTATTGCGTCATAAGTCAGCAATGGAAAACAAGGTCGCAGATGCCTTAAGTCGTTGTTCTCACTTGCTCACGACAATTTCGATCACAGTTCCAGGCTTTGATGAGATTCATAGAGAATATTCTGATGATCATGACTTTGGTCGCATCTACAAAGCTCTTCTTAATGGTGAGTTTTCTGACCATCCCAAATTCTATTCATGATGGTTATTTGTTTCGTGGAAATCAGTTGTGTTTGCCCGCAACATCTATCCGCGAGTTTGTCCTCCGAGAGTTGCATGGAGGTGGATGCAGTGGACATCTAGGGCGAGATAAGACTTTAGTACTTGTGGAAGACCGCTTCTTTTGGCCCCGCCTAAAGACAGATGTTGCCCGAATTTGTGAATTATGTAGGGTATGCCAGCTTGCAAAGGGACAAAAGAACACATGATTATATCAACCCCTTCCTATTCCACATGACCCTTGGCAAGATCTAAGCATGGATTTTGTCTTGGGCTTACCAAAGACTGCAAGAAGGGCAGATTCTATTTTTGTTGTGGTGGACATGTTTTCCAAAATGGCACACTTTATCCCTTGTGCAAACACAGTAGATACCAGAAAAGTTGCCATCCTTTTCTTCAAAGAGATTGTTGGTCTTCATGGCCTACCCAAGACTATACTGTCAGACAGAGATACTAAGTTCATGAGCTTCTTCTGGAAAACTTTATGGCATATGATGAAGACAAAGCTCCAGTACTCTAGTGCCTATCATCCTCAGACTGATGGCCAGATTGAGGTCATCAATCGTAGCTTGGGTAATCTTCTTTGATGTCTCGTCAGAGAACACATTGCCTCATGAGATCTTATTTTACCCATGGCGGAGTTTGCCTGTAATAACTCCATAAACAGATCCACTGGCAGATCACCATTTGAAGTTGTCACAGGAATTCAGCCGCGTCTTTCGATTGATTTGAGTCCTTTACCAGCTGACGACAGGCCTAGCCAAGAAGCTGAACAATTTGCCCGGCACATGAAGGATGTTCATGATGAGGTCCGTCAATAGATTGCCAAAAGTAATGAGATTTACAAACAGCACACGGACACTCGAAGGCCCCATGTTGAATTTAATGCAGGAGACATGGTCATGGTGCGAATTAAGCCAGAACGGTTCCCCACAGGCACTTACAAAAAGCTCTATCCCAGAAGTGCGGGTCTGTTCAAGATTTTGAAGAAAATCAGCTCCAATGCCTATGTACTCGATCTTCCGCCAGACATGACTCAGTTCTACATTCAATGTTGAAGATCTCACAATTTATCATGGTCATTATCAAGATGAATCGTTTGAAGAGCAAGATATCCGGCTTCCCATAGTTCTAGCTCCTCGCGAAGAAATTGAAGATGTCTATGATGACCAGCTAGTGTCTACAAAGACTGGCGGATATCACAAGTTTTTGGTCAAGTGGAAAGGTAAACCATTTTCTGAAGCTACATGGATCGCTGCCTTAGACTTTCAAAGACTCAACCCGGATTTGTACGAGAGGTACCAAGCTGATAACTCGCTAGAGTTGAGTTTCTCCAAGCCGAGGAGAGCTGATGCAGGCCGAACTAATGGGTCCCGTTTGAAAGTTTATTCTAGAAGGCCCAAAGCCCATAAGTCCCAACAATTAAGAAAGTCTCCAAGATTGGTAGTTTCCTATTCTAATAGGTTTTCTAAAATTAGTTGATTTCTTAGAGTTGAGTAATTATTGTGATTAGGCATTTACTAAGTTTTCTAGATTCATAGATTTGGTAGTTTCTAAAATTATATAGCTTGATTACTAAAACTATATGGAGACTCAATTATATGAAGGATGTAATCCCTTCTCTTGGGACATAGAGAAATTAACGAAATTTGAGTTGCTCATTGTGTGATGTTCTCTTTGTCTTTGGTGTGAGACCTAGACACCTTACCATAAGCCGTTTGGCTTGAGGAATAGTCCGTTGGCTATCCTCATTCTCCCTGCGCTACTTCACTTTTCCTACTAATGTGATTGAAATTCTAGTCATTTGTGGTTGGAAAATTGGAATTGATAGCTCAGTGACACAGCCACACGATAATTGGCATAAGTTTCTAAGAGAAACCACGTCAAACAAATGGAACATACCATGTAGATAACCTGGCCTAAAAATAGGTGGGCTTGCTCATCAGGTGGACCAAATGTGTTAATATTATCTGTTGGAGGTGATTCTTGTCCATTTATTTCATGCACCTGATATTTTGTCTAGAGTGCTTGTTATGTGGAGTCGATCTGATCGATGCCTTGATCTCACACATGTTGTTCACGCATAACTCATCATTTAGATAAACTTTCCTTAGCAAAGGAACAGTTATACCAAAATCTATTTTTAACAGATAAATACGGGTAACCTTTGGATCAAGTTGCCAACCATAGTTGCGAATTTCGTTTTGGAGCCTGTTTTGGTTTGGCCTCCAAATCAGAATGTTTTGGCCAATTCAGAATTTCAATGAATGTTTCGCGGTCACCTTTTGAAAAAATATATAAAAGAAATAAATAAATACATATATTTATTATTAAAATAATTAAAAATGAAAATTAAGATATAAATTGCTATTTGATATATTTAATTTATTCTACTAAATCAATAATGCAATATTTTATTTCTACATTGCCAAGATTTAGGAACTTTCCCTTTCTTTAAAGAAAATTCTACATTTCAGGGTTTTTTTTTACGCTTTTTTTTTATAAAATTTTATATTTAACGGTCCCATTTTCTATTAGAGTGAAATTTGGCTATGACCCTATTTTCTATTAGAGTGAAATTTGGCTAGGGCCTTATTTCCGATTAGAGCGAAATTTTGTTAGGGCCCATTTTCCATCAAAGTGAAATTTCGTTAGGGCCCATATATGATTGGTACATCTATATTTATCGATTTTGATTTTTCATAACAACTCGGTACTACGGAGCCCAAAAATTTTTCCTAACCACAAAACAACTTGGAACTCCCTTGACCCCTTTCAGAATGTTTATAGAAGGGGCAACAAAGGGTTAGGATGATCTAATAAGGCTGAAATTCTGCACACATGTACATACCATCAAGATCTTTTGATCCCCCACCACCCTCATGATTGGCATGGCCCCAGATAGGTCCCACAAGGGAGTCCAAACAAAGGGTCCGTGAGAGACATCCGTACCCAAGCACAGCCTGTGTGTATGCATGCATGCATGCATGCATGTATGCATGCATGTATGTATGTACCCCATGTGCGGCAAAGCATTCTTCTTAGGCACTTCAAGAACCATTAAATCGCTGCTGCCCAGATGGGAATCTGCTTTCTGTAGCTCAGGTCATGCAAAAAATGACATCATTTATCTGATAGAGCTCATTGTTGTTGCTTGTGCCATAAAATTTCTTTACTGCCACCATCAAGGCCTTTGTCTACAAATAGATTATTGAGGATATAGGGAAAAAAGGCGCAGTAATGTTGGAGAAAAAAGTTCAAAATTTTTTATAGTTGGACGGCCATTATTGACCAATCTTGAAGCTCTTCACGGCATCAGCTCATCTTTCTGGGAAGCCTCTGATCACCAAATCCTTGTTCCCCAATTGTCCATGGGTGTTTGGGGACACTTTACATGCGTTGAACCATCAGAACCTGGACTTCCTCTTTTTAATGGTTACTTCTGAATATTTTAGCCCTCTATAGGTTTTAATTCCAAATCTTATGAGAGCTTTTAGGGTGTCACCATGGGTTCTGAAGAAGTGCACATGAACTTTAGGTAGGAGCACCCACTGAGGCAGAACTTGAAGATAAGAAGCTAAGAATTGAAGATGCAAAAAATGCCACATTTGCAGCCATTGATGAAGGTATAGCACCAGGTGGTGGGGCAACTTTTATACATCTGTCAAAGCAGATTCCTAACATAAAGAATCTGATGGAAGATCCTGAAGAGCAGATTGGAGCTCATATAGTTGGAAAGGTGCTGGTATTTTCTCTTCATCACCATAGCATGTCATCTATTTACTTGATTTCATTTATGATTTCATGAGAATCAATGATGTAGGATTATGGGAAGTACTTTTTGAATCCATAATAATTAAAATATCTTGTCAATTTAGCAGTTTTTGACATGATTGATGAGTTACATTTATTTTTTATGTTAGTTTTTGTGAGAGTAACAAGGGAGGGCTCTCTGATTTAGAATTAACTCATTGGATTTGTATGGGGGCTATAGTCTATTTGTAAGACTAGACAGCTGATGTCATTTCAACAGTCCCTGCTGTACACAGCCAATCAGACAGCATCTTTTGTAATTTTTTTCATAAGAGTTCTTGCCAGTTACCATAGCATTCATAATCTTAAAATAGATAAATGTACTTTTGTAATCATTTGAACATGAAGTGTAGTACAGATTGAAAATGATTCAGGTTTGTTTTAAAACGTTAAAGAAGATTTTTAAGCTCTTACTGGTGTGAGCCTAAGGCATAAGCTTGAATTCCTGCAGAAGGGTTGTTTATCTATCCTTCTGCATTTTGGTGGCACAGAATTAGAACCGCACTAAGATGAACACTGATCTTCTGTGGTTTTTTCATTATTTGTTATCAATCCCCTAACTTATGCGACTTTTGATTTCTGCATCCCCTAAATGCATAGAGAACATCTAATTGGTTGTAGATAGTTGTACATTCAATAGAAGGAATATGATTTTTTTTTTGGAAGGGTAAAATAACTTTCTTGTTATGTCTCACAAATCACAATCCGCATGCCTGGCCCTTTTGGCTTTTAGGCTTGATCCACCATGAGTTAGGTTGGGCTTTTTTTTTTCTTGAATCAGGCGTCTTGAATCTTGGCTCCATTGAGTTTTCCCTTAAGTGTAGGTCTTAGGATTGACTTTTTGAGAACTTTACTGGTTTCAGTCTCACCTGAACAATATTATATGATGACGCAAAACCAATATAAAAAAGAAAAAGAAAATGTCTTGTATGATAAATGGGACAGGACTTCTCACAAGTCCGATACACAGCAAACTCACCTCATGCAGGACCCAGGATACAAATTAAAGCATCCTTTTCTTTTTTTATGGCTGTACCCATATTTTAGGGCCCAATTAGTAATTCGGTATCTAGTGGCTTGGATTAAACCATGCCCTTTTGACCACTTAGTTTATTTTATCTTGACTGAAATCTCTAAAATGAATTCCAGGCACTTCTTGTACCGTCGGCACTGATTGCTGCCAATGCTGGGGTTGAAGGCTCAGTGGTCGTGGAGAAGCTTCTATCATGTAATTGGCAGGTTGGATATAATGCAATGACTGATAAATACGAGGATCTTATTAGTGCTGGTGTCATTGATCCTTGTAGAGTTTTGAGGTGTGCACTCCAAAATGCAGCGTCCATTGCGGGGGTGGTTCTAATGACCCAAGCTGTCCTGGTCGAGAAAGTGAAGAAGCCCAAGCCACCTGTTCCTTATGTTCCTGGGATAACTCCTTAGAAGAGAGAGAAAATAACTGGTTTTTTCGACCAGCCCCCTTATCAGCGAGCGGTCAGGGCCATGACTTTTTTAAAATCAAGGCAGAAAGAGAAAGTACAAGATGCAGCTGATTTGGTGGATTTCTCAGGTCAGTTATTGTTGGGAATCACAATGACTTGCGAGATCAAGTCCAGTATTTGGGATTTCTGGTGCCCTGTTTTTTGGTAGATGGTAGAGTTTTAGCAGTAGATAAGGCTCCCTTATTGCTGTTATTGTTATCTTCTATTTGTATAGTTTCATGTTTTCGTTCAATTTTTTGTTTTGGTGCTGTGAACTCAATACAAAGCAGTATTTAGAAACATTTGCATTAGAGCATGGTTTTGCTTAGGAGCTGATTGCTTGCAAGAAGAGGAAATCTGGTTTCTTTTGGTGTGTGTTTGGGGTGGGAGTATTTGTTGGAACTTACTTTCCCATTCTGCAGAAAAGAAGAATTGCGCACACAAAGGCTCCCCTTTTTGTTGTTGACGGTTAAGGTTTCCCCCCTTATGTAATCTAATTCTTTTTGCTCTATTCTCTAACAATGCAAATGAAGAGGATGCATTTTGCTTTTACCACAAAACTCATATATTGTCTTGACATTTTTATATATATGCAGGGCACCTTGCCGGTCTTACCTGGAAAGATCTCAATGAAGACCTAGTGGTGTGTAAAATATCATCCCCAGTGGATTATCCTAACCCTTTGTTCTTTGGGTCTTAAGTTCAACAGGTTTAGAAGACATCTTTTTTGGAATTTCAGTCCAACAGCTGGCAACAATTGGATGGGCGTCAAATTTGGGCTTGTGGCAATTCACAGATGCTTTGTGTGATTTATATATGAGTCAATAACCCTTTTTTTTTTTTGTGGGTTGGGATCATCATCCATCTCTCTCTACATTTTCTCCTTGCAGATAAATTGAAGATCAAGAGGCTATGCAACTAATGATTTATATATAGGTCGATAACCATTTTTTTAGGTGGGCCTGCTGATGGACCACTCTCCGCAAGGATCGTATAAAGTATTTCTTTGAGACTATTGGTCATTTTAGCATGGCCTTGAATGATAGAATATCGAAATGGCAAAGATTTCAGCACTTGCACTATTAGATTTTGATCTTCATCACGTGGATCATATATGAGCCATATATAAATGGACAATAGTCTAAAACCTAATGTAATATGTTGTATGTGTAGCCAATGGACTAGCCTGTAGAAATCTGTTACAGGTTACAGATTAAGTAAAAACCGCTTTGGGCCGGGCTTGGATATGTAATTAGGGTCTGTTTAATAATTAGGCTGGGCTTGAATTAAGTGATAGAAAGCCCAAAGCCCGGCCCATGTAAGGATTGCATGTAATTTAATTTAATTACTGCTTGAATGCCCACAAAATTGTTAAAAGCCTGGTTTGGTTCGGCCCGATTGATTAAATGGGCAGGCTCGGGCCTGACTTTATGGCCCGTGTCAGGCTTGGGTCGGGCCTGGACCAATGTTTCTAAAGAGAGGCTTGGCCTGGATATGCTTTAGCCTCGCCAGGCCCGGCCCATGAACACCCTAATCATTTCAAGTGACAATAAAAGACGTCTATAAAAATGAAAGAGACAATAAAAGAAAATAAGTTAAATGAAAACTACCATATTTCAAAAAACATCTCAGCTTTTTACAAAAAAATAAAATAAAATCAAATCAAGAAGTTACTTTTACAAAAGTTACTTTAAAAAAAAAACAACATTCTCATCTCACTAAATGACAAAACGCCATCACTTTTTTATTTAACCCTTCTTTTTTTTTTTCTCTTAATTTAACCATTCACCTCTCTTTACTTTATTAGTGAAGTTACTAAACAGAGAATATAATCAAAAGAAGAAGATATTTGATGCTGATGTTTGAAAATTTATCTTTGATCATTATTTTTAATTACCCTTTCTATTTAATTCCAATGCATTTTAATTCAAACAAAAAGAGCTGAGATATTTGGGTAGGAATAGTGGAACTTTTACAGTGGGTCTCACTTGTTGAGAATCTAAATTGGCCAAAATAAATGCAGTTCAATTAGATGGGATGTGGCCATTTTATTTCTTTTAATATTAGTTGGTCCCAAGAAAAGATTGAGCATACCATTGATAAATAAATGAAGATTTATCAATCTTACAATTGTTACAACTTTTGGAGTAGATTTTGATTGCATCCATTTTGAACAGTTTAGATTTTTCAAATGGTGGGCTCTACAAGTTGTCCTACTTATTTCACTAACACGTCTTATGGGAGAGAACCAAACTTTCAAGAGGAAAATGCAAAAGGGAGTGGGGAGAGAGCGGAAGGTCTCGTTGATCCTACCTGTTGACCCGTATTCGACCTACATTAAATGTAGGTTAGGATGGTCAGATTGGCTCGACCCAATATAGTGCAGATTGAAAACTTTTTTACTAGTTTTGAAAAACGGCTTGGATATGGGTTGGGATCCAAACAGTCGACCCACCTGCTAACTAGACCTGACCCGTTTCCCACCCTTTGACACATCTTGAGAAACATATGACACAAATCAGCTCTAAAATATCGTGCTCCCCATCACTTGCAAAAACACCCTCATTACTTCAAAATTCATCACCTGAAAACAACCCCCATTATCTCAAAATTGATCACCTAAAATGCTTTGCTTCAAGCACGACCTCTTACCCCAATGGTAGAGCCCGGAATTTGACACACTAGCTTCCCTTTTATTTTGATATGATTTATATGAAGTTTTTTTATTTAAATAAATTTTTAATTTTTAATATATTTATTCTATTTTTTAGAAAGAACATTACCTCTCCCCTCCACCAAATCGTATTAGAGATTAATTTGACTGTGTGTCAAATCGTATTAGAGTAAAGTTTCTACAATAATCCATAATCCCTTTTTGTAAGTAGGCTTGTTCAGGAGCATGATGAGTTTCTTATGATTGAGTAGGACTCTTAGAGTATCTGGACTCATGGATCATTGTCATTTATGGATGAAGTTGTTGAAAACTACACTTCATCAACTAACTGTTGCCACTAAGAGTTGCCTTTGGGTGTCCGTGGTGTATGTTCAAGTGTTCTATGTATAATAATAGCAATTTCTTTAGGCCCACCTTAAATCTGACCCATTTACTTTTCAAATTGAAACTATTGCCCCAAACCCAATCTAAAAGAGTCAATATAGCCATTTAGGCTAGCTGGTAAGGCCAATAATAAAATGGTCATGGCTTCAATTTGTTGGGTTGGTTTTGGGTTTGGGCTTGATTGGTGGGTTAGTCAGGTTCTAAATTAGGCCATATCGGTGTTGAAATGGGTTGGGATCGGCTAATGTTGTGTTGACATTTTACGGCATCCTACAACTGCAACCCAAATCCACGTGAAGTGGGAGCGTGGGTACTAGAGAAATGGTTCAAAAGACCTTAAGAGGGAGAGAACTTGGAACAGCACTCCGTGCAGGGAGGGATATGGAACATCAAGACTAGATTTTGAAAAGGACACGTTTGTCATTCTATTCCCTTGTTATTTCAAAAAATTAAGGAGTGACAAAAATAGAAAAAACAAAATATTATCCATTAAAAAAATGTAGAAGTTATCCCCATCTTTTGTTTTTAAAAATTTCGGCGGAGACACCGTTGGTAAAAGGCATTTCTTACCTGGTTGCCGGTTTGAACATGAGTAGTCACCTTCCCTCACCTCACCCGAGATCTACTTCTGAGGGCTCCCTCACCTCACCTAAGATCTATTTCACTCACCAGAGAGCCCAGCCCTCTAAGCTGGTAACAGAAAAACAAGCTTTGTTTCTACATCAAAATTGTATACCTCCTGCTTTAGCAAGTTCCTAATTGTATTAATTTCCTCTCACTTGTAAAGATGGACTACGCAGGTGTTTGTGGATTTACTTTGAGGGTTGTTGGGCACACAATGGTTGAGATTGAGTTGGTGGCGAATAGTAAGAATAATTTCGGGCAATTAAATGAGTTGGTTAGCTGCTAGCAATGTCTAATGAATGTGAGCTTTTGTGAACTGTTAATTCACAAACATTTCTTATTTGTTCTCGTTTTTTCATACTCCGATTGCTAACCTAGATAGTGTCTTTCTAATTTAATTAGTTTGGGGATTGACACACTACATCATAAAATGTCAAAAGAACCTGTAAGATTGCGAAAAAAATCAAGGGCCTATGGTATTTGCTAATATTTAACATATATACGTGGACCGTCGAAAGGAGAGAGCGACAATACTTTTCATTAGAAAAAAATGACAGCCTTAAGCCTTGTTTATGAATGTTAGAAAAAAACGACAGGTAACTACTTTCTTTACTGAATTTCAATAGATGTTTAAATAAAGGATGTTTAGACATTCAGAACAAGAATTTGGATTATTGTTATCATGAAGAAAATCACTTTTGTAACACTTCAAAGAAATTGAGAGACAGTCTTAATACGCAATTGTACATTGTATTAGATGACTTATTCATGAATCCACATGGCATATAATTATTGTAAAATACAACGTGGTTAGAGCTACACCGTGGAAAGGTAAGGGAGCCTGAGAAATCTTAGATCAATACAAATATGATTCCTAGTTAAATTAGAGTTTCGTGTTTCAGAATTACTAGCTGGTAGTGAGAGAATGAGGGTTTTGTGGTGACATGTTTACTATCATGAAAATGGTTAAACATAGAGTTGTGTAGTCAACACAAGTGTTGATAAGCCACCTACATCAAATTAATAATATTTGGAAATTAACAGTTGTTTTATAAGGAAAAGAATTAGTAATTCTTACTACAATAAGCATGTACTTAACCAAAAAAAATCTCACATAGTAGCATCATTTGATAAATTCTCAATTCCAAGTCTCCTCTAGTCCTATCTAAAGATTGCTTGCAAAAAAATAATTAGATCATGATAAGTGCACCCATGTACAAGAATCCTAAGTGCACGACAATCAGGCTCATAAAAAAAAAGCACATATATACTTCTTCAGTTCTGGCATTATATTTTTCCATAGCTTTCTCTCACTCTGCCATGACTTCCAAGGAATGTCCAAGTGAGACTTCTTTTCTTGGATTTGATAGTAACAAAATCAAAACATATTAGCACCCTAATCACAAAGTAACGTCTGAGAAAAGAAAATGAATGAGAAAACATGGTGCTTACTTCATCTTTTATAGATTTCAACTTTTCACCCACTTTTCTTTCCAACTTTTTGTTTATAAAACAAAGAGAAGATTTCACCACCATAAGTTTCATGACAATCAACAGCAATGTAAATGGATCCCATCAAAAGGAATGAATGGGGAATATTAGAAGGCTTATGGTTGAAACACTTGATGAGTCTGGATTAGCCTCTTTATATTTTTTCCTGAAGTCACCCTTGCCATAAAGTATTCATTTAAGTAAAGGCATATAAATTGCTCATAAACCCATCATTCATCAATTCAAAAGATAGGTCTTAATTACATGTAATCACAATCAAACGGTCTTTAAATTGCATTCATAAGAATGGAAGGGCATGCCAGTTTAATAAGCAATTAATCAATTAAAATCCAACATCTATATTGAGAACAAAACAAAAGCAAAGAAAAAAAAGAACAATGAGGGAGTTGCATACATGCAGAGAAAGAATGAGGGAGTTGCATATTGGAGCACGTTTAGGCATATTTAGATCTTCCACGTTTACCTTCGTACCCATCTTTACCTTAGGGTTAGTTGATGTTGCCTTACATTAAGAAATCAAACATATAAGAAAAAGAGGGGGAACATAAGAATGGGGTTGAACCATTAAAATAAAACTCCAAAAAAAAAAAGGTTGACTGTGAAGAAATGTCCCTTCGTACGTTTTTTTTTTTTCTGTGAGCTTTTCAACTATCTTTGACTCTTTAAAGATCCACAAGTGCATTTTATTCATCTATATCCAAAGAACTCCGAAGATTCCGTTAGTAGATTAAACAATATATTTGCATACAATTTCTTGTCCTCTTTCACATGTAATTGCATCAGATAACCATAAACTCACCCCTGTGATGAACAACATACAACAGTTAAAAGGCAAAAGCTGATTAACTTACATTGCAGGCGGGAAAAGAAAAGAAAATTACAACGGAGCATGGATCATTCTTTACATCTTGAATTACAGAATCATTTTGGTAGCCATTTAACAATACCAAATAGTCTTATATGCTTCACCAACTTCAAAGCCTCTCAGCCTTCATTAAAGCTCCTTACATGCGCATTTCTGAGAAATGTTATAATCACAATCATAGGCCAACCAACAAATATGTGCACTACTATGCACAAATCCACAGAAACAATACACATGTTGGGCCAATGTCTCAAATTGTCCAAACAGACCATTGATTCCAAGGCATGGATCGATTAACCCTTATAATTCTCTATAGTGGGATAGTCCTAGTGCTTTGGTTAAGAGCTATATATTATGGGAAGGAAAAAAAAACTGTTGAAATGCTTCACATCCAAAATATGAGAAAGGCCAAATATTATACAGATAAGATTTTCTATTATGGGATGCTTTCAAGGAATGGTCTATCTCTGTTATGGCACAACAAATCAATAGTATCAAAATCTCAATAAAAGTGATGGGTCACTTGTCAAGATTCAAGGCCCATGCATAGTATAATTAACTGCATATATTTGATTAAGGAATAAATTAAAAAAAGATAGAATTTAGAAGATAGAACTGCAGGGTGTACACAAGAAACAATTTGATGATACGTTTTTGACAATTTAATTTACACTTTCCTTTTTGCTTTATTCCTACAGCAATTATTAGCAAGTGTTGGAAATAGGTGGGCCTCGTGGATAGGTTTTCAAAACTTTTTGACCCACTTGACTCAAGGATCAACTATCCAGAAGGCTATAACCCAATCCACGATGCAATCCCTCATCCTCATCAATCATGTACATTAATATAACCTATCTAGAAGATAGAAATCAGTAACTACATGCAACAAAATAATCTACCACAAGAGAAGAAGCATATTATACCTTTGGAGCCCGGTAGTGCTCTAATCGAGGAGAATGCAATCAACTATAACAAGAACTCTTCTTGAAGCAATTAGAGATCTCCAAGACCTTGTTGTCTTCCACGCTATGACCCTCTATCAGATCTCTTTTGTCAAGAAGATGTGTGGGATCTCCAAGAGAAAACCCTTCTAGAAACTCTAAGGAACTAGAAAGCAACTAGAAGAGAGAAGAGGAGAAGAAGAGTTGTGCAACACTTGCACTAGAGGCTCTTGGGCGTGGGTTGTGTGTCTTGGACGTCCAAGGGGTGTTTCCCCTTATATAGTCCTCATGCAACCTCCTTTTCTTACTTCTCTTACTAATTACATAAGAAGTCTCACTTCCATATAAATTAGTAACTTCTCATGCTACTATGACCACTATTAGAAGTCTCACTTCAAATAGAAATAGTAAGTTTCTAATTCCTTCCTATTAGAGTTTAAGTAAGAATAGAATCTTTCTAATACTTAGGCTAGCGTGGGGATTACTAGGGATTCCTTAGAAAGCTGACTCCAACTGGGACACGCGACCCCACATCTTATTTGCAATCCGGGCCTACAGTTAATTGCAAATAACACTACTATATAAATGCAATTGCACTTCAGTCGTAGGAATAAATTACAATGAAAATCCTAAACTTCCACAGTACCACAAGTAGGCCTCTCTATCAATATTCATTGATCAATTGGAATAAATCTGTCTCATCCAATCTTAGATCCACATCTTATTATCCTTGAGACCCAATTAATCACAGTGATCATCAGTACCATCCAATTAACTCTTAATCGAGATGGGTGCGTACTTACTAATGATAAATCCATTAATTGGCATAAGGGGATAATGTAGATAGATTTCATCTTGATCATTGTATGTTCCCACAGTCCTACTACCACGTACCCAAAACACCGAGGTGTTGACCTACTATTGGCCTCACTCATTGGTGACTCAAAGCAAATGAATAGATAGAAACTTGAGTTCATCAATGTCTCAGGATTGAGAGCCTATTGCTAGGGAATTATGAGAGCAGTCCTTAAATCGAGACAATATTTCATAAGGTGCTTCTCATGGTCCTTCAATATATCCAATGTACCGGCACCGTGATCCAGAATCTTCTATTCTAATGATTGAGACAAATCACACTATCTCATAGTGATCAAAGTGCAGCAACCTTATCAGTTGAGATGCCCAGTCTCATCACTGGTTGTGAAGATATTTTAAGTATAAGATTTGTGACACATGTCTCCCGTATGTGGATCTCATCCATATACATATATCACATCTAATATAATAATGAGACCCGGTTCATCTCATGAACCATTATGTCATATGTATTGGTCATGTGCATTAAGTAATAAACATCATTCATCTCATGAAAAGAAAGCATGATTTTATTGATAAATAAAGAAATTAATCAATTTATTACATCAACTGATGGATTGAGACCATACAATCTAACAACAAGTTCTTTGACTCTTTTGGATTTGTCTGGAAACAAAATATGTTGAGAAAATATTGGCATGAAATCCATGAAGGTAAGGGTGGAGAGGTGTGGAGGTTAACTTTTCAATAATATAAGAATGATAATTATCAAATTAAGCAACATCAAGGTTGCTTGTTGATAGTTGTGATAAATATTAATTATACAGCATGATCTTGCATTTTTCCTGATGCAGTATTGGACTCCAGACAAGAATATGAAAAAATTGAGATATCAAGATACTAAAATACTACCCTCGTCAAAATCCAAATGAATCCGATACCAAGGTAATTGAAGCAAGCACAATTATCATACACCCTTCAATTGGAATGGGAGCATCTCGGCAATCTTATAATTCGTCTAGTCAAATGTGATTCCCACATTGCACTTAGTTCCCACTCATGAAAATCACCAGTCATAAAAATCATGAGGCCCATACACAATAGTTCTCAGTATGTCGTATACAATGTTCGAACGCATTCAGGAACTACCGGAATCGACAGACATGAAGATCTGTGAATCTAACCCTTTCGGAATCTGAAGTGAACAGAACAGTTGGGTTTTCTTTAGGTTTGTGTACGGGTATGCTTAACTTTCTATTCTACTCGAAAAAGAAAAAAAATCATTCGTTGATCAACTTTTTCATGTAGAAAGGAAAATAAATGATTTTTAAACTTTTCATTGCACGTGTTAAAAGAGACATAATTTGATTTTTGGTGTCGTAAAGGGAAAATATGATTTTACTTCCCACGAAAGGTGGTGTTTTTGCAGCGGAAGGAGATTTTGTTTTTGCCGTGAAAGGTGAATTTGATGCTTTGAAAGGCGATTTTACAATTCTTTTTAAAAGACATGACTTGTGAAATTTTTTTTATTGTCTCTTTTACAATACAAACACAATAAAAACTAAGAAAATACGAAGACATTTGACATTGCAAACAATTATGGGGACATGTTCGGATTGACAAATGCAAACCATGTGGGGGCTCTTCCGACATTCCTCTGATGATAACATGGATTCTTTTGGTTCTTTGGTAAGACTTGAGCATCGGATTTTTAGAGAATAAAAATCGGAGGATCCTATATTCAATAAAAATTCAAGTAGACGGGCTAAGGAGCCACGTCTAAGCCACGAAGAGAAAAGGAAACGGCCTCGGGGGCTCGTCCCCCTAGGATCTTCAATCACCTTATGGTGGTTGTTGTAGAACTTCTTCAACGAAAGAGAGACCGTTGTGGGAGTGTGAGAGCAATGGTGGAGAGTTTGTGTGTAATTTGCATCATGCCTTGGAATGAAGCCAAAGACCTCCTTTTATAGGCTCATGGGAGGCATTTGAAAGGCTAAGGGTCACCCATTTTCCACATGTGGGTACCTTGAATGCATTGAATGCATTAATGCTCCTTGATGGGAGGAGTTACGCACGTTAATGTCATGATTCGTAACTCCCTTTTCTTGCGTTTTGATTGGCCGTTGCAAGGTAGTGGGCCAGTAATTGCATTGATGTTTCATAATGGGAGAAGTTACAAGTCTTAATGCCATGATTGTACTCCATTTGGAACTCCTTTTTATTGCTTTTTAATTGGTCGTTGCAAGATAATGAGTCATTAACTGCATTAAGTAGCCGCCAAAGCATGTGCTAAAAACCAAGAAGTCATGGGCCGTCTTGCAACCTTTGGAATTCTTCCCACGACAAAGAAAGCTTTGATCGCGGATAGATTTCATGCATCAATTGATGTTGGATCATCTTACAATTTCAAACGTTGATTGTCATTATTGGGCTAATGTCATATGTCTGGCGAGCAGAAAATATACTTTCTTGGCTGGCCGGATGATGATTCTGAGGTATCTGATGATGATTCCATGATATGTACTTGTCATAGGACATGAAGCATGTGCATAACATAAGCATAAACACAATCATGGGTGTGACATGGAATAACATGGAACAAGGACGAATCAACCATAAAGAGATACGTAAAATATGTAACATAGCAAGGTACTTGATGATAAATGAGGAAACATAGACGCATGAAGTAAATCATGCTAGGATATGGAAACGTAAGTCAAATGCATGGATAAGGAGTCACATGACGAGTCAAGGTTAGATAACAAGCCAATTCTAAGATTTTGGGAATGCTCGTCGGCTTTACCGCCCAACTCTGTGTAATCCTAGGGCCTCCGATATCTCTGGGCTACATTAACCTTGGCGTTACACCAGTTTATGGGCATTGAATACCTTAGGATAACACCTTTGATTTAGGGTACACGAATGCCAAGATATGAGCTTCCTTGTAGGTGTATGTTAGCTCAAACATCACCTACGTAGGTCTAGGGGTCTATTAGACATTGATTAGGGCCCAAGGGTCTTATAACTAATGTCCAAAACTAGGTCCAAAATCCACCTAAAAAACTAAATTTTCACGGTTGCCTCACTGTCAACCCGCTGTCAACCATGAAGGCTCACAGTCGACCATGGGGTCCTCATGGCTAGCCGTAGGCTAACAATTGTATAAAATGGTTGAAAATACAAGGTACTGGAAATGTAACTGTAAGATTCAAATCTTTAGTTCGGTCACTTTACGGTTAGCTCATGGCTAACCACGGTTAATTTTTGCAGAAAAACCAAGCTACTGTCTTTGTAACCGCCAACTTTTCCCTTTATCCACGGTTGGCCATGAAAGGTCCCACGGTCATTGTGAGATAAAGAATTCAGATTTCCTGAAGCCTGAACTGGTTTGTTTCAGGAGGTTTTGTTCCGAGTTTCATTATGCACTTCAATAACCAGTTAAATGGTTGGGAATAGAGCTTTCAAGTTCATTTAAGAATCAATTACATAGGCATAGAGAATTAAACATATCCAATCAATAAAATTTAACTAAGAGCATGCATTGAGCTGTGAACGAATAATCTACACATGAAGCATGTTTGGAATCAAAGAGAAACAATGCATACATGATTTTATAAGTGTTTACTTGCCTCAAACTGATGCTTGAACTGAAAACTGACTAGAATCCTAGCTAGCTCACACCAACAAGCTCCGAAGCACTAAAACGCAAAGCTTGAGAAGAACCCTACCAAGGTGAATAAGTATTGAAGGGTTTAGAAGAGCATGCATGTAACTAATCTAGGCTCTAAGCACTAATTCAGAGCAAGATGAAACAATTGGAAGGGATTTCTTACCAATGGAGCAAGCCTAGAGAAGATGAAGATGAAAGAGGACTTGTAGATGCAGTTGAAGGGGGAGCAGATGATCTTGAGGCTGAAAATTATAGATGCAGAGCTTCCTTAACTTGATTAGAGGCAAGAGAGTGAAAATGGAGATGAGAAAAAGCAAAGGAAGGTGTTACAACAACACAGCAAAAGAAGAAAATGAAGGCCGATGGGCTTGGCTTGTTTTAGTTGGGAATTTTTGGAGTTTATAATTAAGTCTAGTTTTGTGTAGGTAATGTCATAAAAGGGCTTTAGGGATGCAAATGGGCCAAGATGGATCCGAATGGGTATGGTCAAAACACAAAAATCGAAGAGGACGGTATGCTTTACACAATGCACCCAAAATCACACCAAAACTGAGAACACACACAACGTTATCCATAAATCTAAAATTATAAAAAGGTCCTTGAATTGCCCAGTCAAGGTCCAAACCTAACTAATCTACCTATCCAACCACATTTACATCTAAAAAAATATATTAAACTTCTAATTAAAGTTAATTGGATACTAAATGTGATTAACAAGGTGTTACATCAACATTGGTCAAATGTATTTGTTAAATGACGACATTATGACATGCTCACTAGCAATGTTGCTTAATACACAAACAACCTTTTGAAGGACACGAGTACAACTTTCTATACAAAAAAAAGTTGATAAGATACGTGCCAAGTTAATGGAATTCTATCAAGGGCGCATCTTGAGTCCTGAAATGTTACAAGTCACGAGGATTTTTGCAGCTCTAAATGTCTTTATCTTTTTTCTCATCGACTCCGTGAATTTTTTGTCGTTTGTTTTGTAAATAGTTAGATCACACGCCCTCTCTATGCGATCCAACAATTCCTACACCTACACAATTGCAATCAACTTTAGTCTGACGGTAGTATGACACTTAAACTCCAAGTAGTCCGGATTGTTAACATTCAATGTATACATGTTTGTGGGGGGACGAACGACTTATTGTGCTTAAGGACTGCTTCCGGTTCGCGCGCGTCTATGAGTGGTTTCTACGGAAAATATGGATGATTGTGTTAAAGCCATACAAAACTAAGTATTTGTCTGAATGCTTCAGTGAATGAGACTTCTCTCCATGCAGGACGATGTTTCTTCTATCTTGTCAAAATGATTTCATCTCATCTTCTTTCTTACTATAATCTATTATAATCTTCTCTATCTGTTCATCCTTCAAGAATGGCATACTGAAAGGTGCCGGGACCATTTGCCTAATGTAGAATTATTTCATGACCCGACCTATGTTGTCTCGTTCGATAATCCACTAACAATTAAGGACAGTTGATGACGAAAATAGTTCATATCAACTTTAGAAACTTGCTGCGAATTTTTCCCCCATACCAAGAATATAGTTTCCAGCTGAACTTCATAACAGAACATTAAGAGTAAGTTGCATTTAAATGGCATTGTATTTAATGAAAGTTAATAAACGAGTGAGGCGTTTCAATTTTGTTACCCCATCAACTGTCATGTTGTTCAATTTTTTACAGACTTCTTTATGGTTGTCAACACACAATGTCCCTTCAGCCTCCTTTCCCATGTCTTGAAAAGTGAGAATTGGACGTCCTTTCTCCAACTATCAATAGGTGGAGGACATTGTCCGATCGACATTTTGGAGTAAGCCCATTTTTGAAAAAGACTATCACAATACAAATATTGGCTACTCTTTCATCTATCTCTCATAAAAGACAAAATAAAGCATTAATCACCTGTAAAAGTTGCCAGGGCCAATTAGTGTTCGCCTTTCTAATAGTCTATATAAGTTTGCAACACATGCAGGGTTCCATGCATAAGACTTAAGTTGTTTAAATAGCTCAAGCAGGTAAGCAGGTCCTCTCACCCCAGATGTGTAAAAATTTGACTAGCAACGAAAAAAGAAAGACATAGGCAATGGAAGCATGAACCTCATGATCTTTTTAAAATCTTATTCTTCCTCTTGGACAGTTTGAAATTGTCTTCCAACCATTTGAATTCCAAAGTTATATAATGTTGTCAACTACTGGACGCGACGCTATTCCAAGCATATCTAGGCACGCCTCTTGTACTACAGAACTGGGAAACGTTCTTCTCGCTACCATCAGGCCTTCAATGGGTAGATAGTATATGCAAGCAACGCCCTCCAATGTCATCAGGCCTTCAAGTGGCTTCTCCAATTGAAAAATGGAAAGAGTTGGTCTCCAATCACCACGTTTCGCCCAAACTCGATATTAGAGGATGGTCTATCGACATGCAGCCTATTTCTTCAAGATGATGGAGACAACCTGCCTTACATAATCTTTTTGGGTATTTGTAGGCACCCACATATCTATATTTGGATTGGTTGGGATGCATCTAAAATGATCTAGTTCCTATAAAAATACAAAATTTTGAAGGTGGCAAACAAATAAAATTAAAATAAATCTAAACACAATCCAATGCAAGAAATTTGAATTTTTTTATTACAATTTTTGCTCTTTATGAAATGACCAAAATGTACATTCTTCCACCAAAACTTTAAACAAAATTTCTCTTTTTACACAAATCCACCTCACTCCTCATCTCATTCTCCCACCCATCTCACTCTCCCCTTCCCTCACACAACGTTCCTCTTCCTCCATCTTCTTCCCCTCTTCTCCCTCATACAACATTCTTTCTCTTGGGCAACTCGTCTTCTGTTGTGATCCAAGGCCTACAAGAAGAGATCAATCATGCACAAAAGAACACAAAGATTTACGTGGTTCGGCTTTTGGCCTACGTTCACGAAGAAGACGGGAGAATTCACAATGCAATCAGAAGAGGTGTACATCCTAGAGACTCTTAGTCTCTATTTATAATATCAGCCCCAAAACCCTGTTACATCCAAACACTACTTTTTAATCACAGTAAACCTATAACAGGCCTACTTCTAATCACAATACAAGTTGGGCATTCCAGGGGCCCGGTTAACCAAGATTAATTAACTTCTATTGAGCCATACAAATTAACAAATCTCTACCTTGACAAACATTGAAGCTAATCCTAATGCACAGTACATGTCTCAACGTTTGCACTTGCCCCTGTGGGCACTCAAGTACTGAGCACACCTATCAAGTTCAAGCAATGCTTGAACTTGAATTTAACCCATTCCTTCGTGAATGCACCAAATCACTTGTTACATTGTCCAAAAGCTTGCTTAGACCCGTACAATGATTTCTTCAAACTGCATACATGATCGGGAATCTTAAACTGCACTCTACCTGCACTGGAAGATCCTTCCTTTTCCTCGTAGAACTGCTTGCATCCAATGGCCTGATCTTCCTCATCAAGTGACTCCATCTCTTCAGTCATAATTGTTGCATGTTGACTACTTTCTAGCCCTTCCATTAATTCAAGAGACTCATTCATCAATGCGTATGCAACCATATCATTACGACCACTGTTTGATGTCGACGCGTACGTCGTCATATCCTTGAAACTGTATCTAACCAGTGGTTTCCTTTCTCTCTGCGGTATCTATGCATGATTGATCTCTTCTCGTAAGCCCTAGATCACAACATCTTCCATCTCTTCATCTTTCTCGTTTCTTGTACTTTCTCTTTTCTCCCATCAATCTCAAACATTTGACCACCCTCTAGTGCAACGGAGAACGAAAACAACAATCAAAATGTGCCTTTCAATCAGAGTAGTAGCGGAAAGGTTTGCATTCTGTATTTTCCCCCTTTTTTTGCCCTTTTTTTGAAGTTCTAAACTCTAAGATCAAGATGCAGTTCACGATATGCTCGGTCTTTCAGGTCCGAACGGAGTTGGAATGTTCGGCTAAATACTACCGAACATTTATTATAATGTTTAGAAATTGTAAACCGAACAGTTAGCTTATGTTCAGAATTGTTATACCGAACATATGTAATTTGTTTGGTCATTCAATTCCAAACAAATTTTGAAAGTTCGGCCTTTTGCTCCCTTTTACATTTCTTTCTCTACACTGTAGGTCTCTACACAAGAAAGTCAAGTTAGATCAGAATGTGTGATGGATTATACCAATGAGTTTACAAACTAAGAGGCAAGACCTAAAGTACATTTATTACTCAAATTATTGTTGATCGTTACTAAATTCGTATTTAATGGTTTTATGTGTAGATTTTTCACAGCCGCAATGCGTTGATTAGTTGGGTTCGTGGTGTAGGAAGAAGAAACGGCTTTGTCATTGTCATTAAAGTTTTAAATGCTGCTCGGGTAGGTGTTAAAGCTAGAGTTCTCCTTATATGTGAGAGAAGTGGACAATATAAGCATGATAGGAACAATGACGAGGGCCCTACTAAAATGAAGATCAAACAAACAAGTTCAAAGAAATGTGGATGCCCTTTTGCATTAGAGGGCAAAAGGTTGGACACAGATGATGATTGGATGTTGGAGATTGTATGTGGTGTGAATAATCATTTTGCCGCGGAGCATCTAGAGGGGCATTCATTTGCAGGCAGATTATCAAAGGAGGAAATAAAGTTGTTGGTTGATATGTCTAAAGCATGGTTAGAGCAAAAGAAATTCTAGTTACATTTAGACAAAGAAGTGAATTATACATAACCACAATGAAGACAATATATAATGCACATTGCACGCATAAAGTTCACAAGCAGAGTAGGAGAAGTCAAAGGCAATAACTGCTGAGGAAGTTTGCTGAACATTATTACATTGACTGGCATAAGAACTGTGAAAATAGTGAGATTTCACTGACTTGTTTTAGACGAACCCAAGCAGTTTAGATTTGTTGCATGCATTTTCACATGTTTTGATAATGTATTGTACTGACAAGATCAATGGCCCTATTGGAGATTGTTGGAGTCACATCCACAGAGATGACCTTTTCTGTTTTCTTTGCATACTTCCAAGCGGCACGTGAAGAGAACTATGCATGGGTTTTGGGTGTATTGCGTTCTATTATTGGTAACGGTATTCTTCCCGGTGTAATTGTGCCAGACAAAGAAGTGTCACTCATTAAAGCCATTAATAATGTATTCCCTGCTGCTACTCATTTATTATGCAAATGGCACATTAATAGAAATGTATTGGCGAAATGGAATAAGTTGTTTAAACGAAGGAAAAGTGGGACATGTTTAATATGAGTTGGAATATGTTGGTGTCTTCCTCCATATATGAGGAGTTTGGTGAACAACTTTCTAAGCTAAATTAAGATTTCAACTCGTATCCAGATGCACTTAAATACATGAAATGTAGTTAGTTAGATGCATTTAAGGAAAGAATCTCTCCATGGACAGATAAATGTATCCATTTTGATAATACTATAAAGAACAACTACGCTGACTATCTATTAAAAGTATGATTTATGCATTAATAATAACTATTTCGTCAATCACTAATCCTCATCTCCTATGTTTTTATGCAGGGTTGAGAGTTCACATGCATAGCTGAAGAGGCAACTTGGATCAAGTCAAGGAAATTCTAAAATGAATTGGATAAAGATCCATAGTTTGCTTGAATTGCAGCATACAAGTATTAAAGCTTCGTTTCAAAAAAGCAAGACAATTGTTCAACATAATTTCAAGCTGTCTGAATATAAAGAGCTTCGTGGTAACATTTCTAAAAAATGCATTGGACAAAATATTAGCAGAAACCAAGAGAGCTAATCTAGTTGGAATTAATGGATGTGGAGGAATAGTCTAAACTCTACCAAACTGCCTCAGTACCCTATCCAGATGATAAGGCTTAACAACATTCATGCACTTAATGCACTCATAGTAGTATGCCACCTCATTAAAAGGATGTTGGCGCCTAAAATCACAATATGGATCTTAAGTGACTTGAAAATAATGAAAACAAGCACAACACATTAAAATACATAATAATATCTTTATGTGATTAAATTTATATTGAATAATTTGCATATATTACCAGGCCAATGCTCATGGAATCAAGTCTCTCTCGTATTGCTTGCAAAGGAGCAGACTCCCAACTAGGGACCCATCGATGGACTCGGGGCTGGTTGGCCTGATAACATATGTTTCGACGCGGAGCCAAACATTCAAAATGCTCGTATACCCACGATTCTAGTAGCGTCAGATAACCGACGATTTGTTTCACTTCATATCGGGATACTGATCCCAACTGCTTGTACAAGTATGCTAACACAACAGCACCGCATGCATACGAACGTACAACCTCTAAATCCATCAACAGAGTAAGGTGTATGATCAGCACCCGTCTGCCACTTTTATTTGTGAACAACGTACAACCTAATAAGTACAAGAAGTACGCTCTTACTGCAAGGTCAACCATCTCGTCTTCATCATCTTCAGATATATCAGCAAGTCTTTCCCTTAGCCACTCCAATCTCACAAAGTGGCCTCGCACCTACATAAGCTCCTCATGTGCCTCTGTGGGTTGGGCTCCCAGTGCATTAACAAGGAGTGATTGAACTTCCTGATATGCCGTTCTTTCGTTGTAAGATACAGACCGCCCCGTCACTCAGATCCTTAGGATGGATGCAATGTCATCTAAAGTGTGATAGTTATCTTACCAAATGGCATATGGAAGGCGTTAGACTCAGCTTGCCACCTTTACACGAAAATCAACACAATTATCTTATTGACAGAGCGGTATGATGCAATCACTAATGGAGCCAATCTCGATTTGGATACCAACTCTCTAAACCTATGACTTATTCAATGGCAGCAATGATACTTTCTAGCCATGGCTTAAACACTTCAGTGGGCCACGATCCTGCATTCAAACAATGCTACATTATTGAAGAAATTAACAAATAAATCAATCATGATATAAAACAAATAAAACACACCTGTTGGAGCCAAATATACCTAGCTATATGTGTTTGAAAGCTGGTCAATAAGGACATATCTTGTGGCCCCACATATGGTTTCTTTTCCCTAACAGGTTGTTCTTAAATATCCTTTTCTAATTCAAAGCCCGGGGCATTCGGTTCTTCTAGAACTTCTTCCACTCGTAGGCGACGCCTCCTATTTGAAGCTATTGGTCGCACTCTAGAAGAGCTTGATCGATCCATATCTGAAATGTAGCCTAAAGTTTTTATAGAATAAAAAAAAGTAAGCATTCATTAGTAGACAAGCCAAAACTGCTCAATTGTAAAGGTTTTGTAAAACAAAAAAAGTAAGCATCATTAGTAGACAAACCAAAACTGCTCTATTGCAGTATGTTCGGTCTTGAAAATTCAAACAACCTCCCAAACGTTCGGTGAATAAAGTTCGAACAACACGATTTAGTGTTCAGTACATAACTTCCGGCCATACATGTGATTGATCGGTGCATAACTTCCACACATACAGTGTGACTGTTCGACCTCACAAAGGCCGAACAATCACGATTTCTGTAAAAAAAAAAAAAGAAAAAAAGAAAAGAAAAAATCATATTGCAAAAAAGAACTATGCACGATTTCATGAAAAACAACTAACATTGTTTGTAAATGATTACAATGAATGAATATCAATCCCCCATGAAAATCTTATATGTGAACACACTCATCTAAAGCGACCTATCGACACATTCTCTAAATGCAATAGGTTTGGGAAATGGTGAAAAAGAAGGAAGATGTTACATTTGGAAGAGAAGAGATGGAGAAGAATGTATGGGAGTAGACCCACACCGTGGGGAGACGACACACACCAAATGGGCTTCTATGTGTAGGGAGAAAGGGGGAAAATATGTGTGTAGGGAGACTGGGGAAAAAGAAATAGTGGGTTATTTGGGGATATTGGGTGTGTACAAAAAGTAAGACATATATATATATTTAAGTTTTATGATGTGTGTAAATAGAAATTGTGTGGGAAGAGAAAAATCTTGTGTGCCACTAGAATCTCCATTTAAGTTAAAAAACAACACATGAAATTGGTAATTATTTGGGCTACAATGATAGAGATCTCATCACTAATACATTGTTCCTCTTCACTGATTTTTTCCCTCTTTACAATTCTTCAAACCACATGGGAAGAGATACATCACTTCTTTTATTATTTCTCAGACCAATGCAAATGCAAGTGTTGTTGAGTCCTTACTAAAGTGCATTATCATCTTCTTTATTATAGTTTTCATAACAGTTTTCATATTTTCCTGAATTGGTCATGGGTTTCAATCCAAACCCAAAATAATTCCAGCGAAATGAACTTACAAAACCAATTCAATGCATTCTTCAAAAACAACAACATCACTAGATAATGTAAAGAACTGTTTTGCAGAATCATGCATGTCAGACAAAGAATAAAATAAAATCAAGGGTGAGTCTATTCAGGCCCTGCACAAATCTACCAAAACAATCTAGTGGGAGGAAAAATTCGTTCCATCTTAAAAAATAACATGTATCATAAACAAACCTATGAAGAATGGGGGAAAACATGTATAGTGTTGGGCGGCCAAATTGAATGCACAATGTTGGGTTTATGGCTTGTATTGTGGGTTTACAGGATTGGTTCATTGGGTGGGCCAATGACCAGGTTCAGGGTCATGGGTATTTTGGTAATTATACCATGGCTTTCTTCGGGGCTAAGAAAGAGTTTGTATGCCAAGAAAGTAGAGATTGTATATTGATGCAATCTATAGCCCTAGACTATGTGAGAGAGTTAGAATGGTAAGAACTCTCTCTCCTGTGGTGCCGGGATTTTTCCGAACCACGTGGGGCTGAATGGAGGATAGTTTTCTTTCCCGTGACGTGGACGAGTTTGCCAAGGCACGTAAATCTTTGTGTGTGATTTCTTTCTTTTTGTGTGGTTGATTGATTGTTGATTGCGGTGATTCATGCTTCCACACACACGCGCACAACAACTGATATCAGAGGCCCAACACATAAATCAAACGAAAAATAAAATTTACATGTGGTTTACATTTCATTTCATATGTGATATTGAAACAAGGTTAGCGAATGAGATTAAACCAAAAACCTTTTTCTTGTCACCGTGTAGGGCACGAAGTAGAAGATGGAGAGAAGAAATACCTTCACATGCTTCAAAGCTTCCAAAGATGGTGGAAAATTGAAAGAAACGGTGCCAATTAAGGCTTGGGATCACTGTGGAGAAGAAGCGCCGTGATTGATAGAGACACGAGAAGAAGAAAATGATGAAATAAGGGAAAAAAGGGTTCGACCCAATTTGTAGAAACACAAGGAGTCTCAATATCAACACTCCCCTTCTACAGTAAAATAAAGGAGCATTGATATTGACACTCGGCTAACACAATGAAAACCATATCCAAATTTGCCCACGGGACCACTGTTGTTCACACATATCTATTGGGGCCTTTTTCATGCATCGTCCATTAAGGGTTTTCTACCGTAAATTCCTCTAGCGTCTATCTATCTAATTAAGTTGAGACTTTATTTTAATGAACATGTATTTTGTGAATTTAGCAATGTACTTTGAAAAATTGTTTCCTTTGAGTATTTGGGATGAATTGTACAATAACATGTATTATTTATTAAATAGCATTTTATTTTGTCTGTTGTGTAATTGATTCGTCCCTACTAAGCCATCCACTCTAACCATTTAAATTATGATCACAATCATAGAAAACATCTCTCTCTATACACACGCACATATATGTATGTATGTATGTATGATGTATATGAGAAGCGCTAAAAAATGTGGGGAGATTTTTGGAAAAAAAGACCCTCCCAATGTGATCCACTGTGATGCATGGCAACCATGGAATGTTGTTGGATGGAAAGATCTTGATAAGACCTACCTAGCTATGTGCAAGGTCTCAACTCGATTATATCATTCTCGCCCTTGATCTATGACCTTAAAGTTAAACGGTTTTTAGAGGCATCATTTTCTTAGGACTTCAATCTGATGGTGAAAAAAAGTTGGATAGGTTTCAAATTTGGTTTGGTAACAATTCATAGTGGACTAGTATGTGTGAAAAGACTAGATTGACTTAAGAAGGACTATATGGCCTAAAAAATTAGGAAGCAAAAAAGGAGGGTTTTAGAGAATTTCTATATATATATATATAGAGGATGGTTATCAAGTGTGCTCAGTGCTCAAACTTGCGCACTGGGGGTGGGGCCCACTCTAAGTGGACCCACACCATATTTATATGGGTCCCACCCAAGTTACACCCATCCGAATGGACTGTACACCGTTGGATTGGCTGCAAATCCAACTAAATGGACGATGCACCATTAAACTTATGGCCCTAAAAGTAGATGACATGATGATCGGTTAGGGCTATTTTTCGTTTTAGAGATGAGGGCCCAAGGAGACCTTGAAAGCCACAGGTGCATACCTAGGTGGGCCCATCGTGGGCCCCATGACCTAGGGCTCATGTAGCTCCAGTGTGCGTGCACAAGATGACTAATATATATGGTCATGATCCAGTGTGCGTGATGTGCCTGCAGCTTTCCAAACACACCGTGCTATGGGGCACACCTACCAGGGCACTTTTGGATGGGACCTAGAGGGATTGGAAGATCTACATAAGCCCATCCTATCTACAAAAATAAGCTTTATCTTATTATCACCCTAACCTTATCATCCAAGGCCCACAAGTTCAGTCCATTTGGATGGGGTGTGCAGTCGATCCAACAGCCTAGTCCATTTGGATTGGTACAAACCCAATAGGACTAGTAAGGTGGTCCACTCGGATGGACCATTAGGTGGGCCCAACTCTGGGTGCGCACCTCGCTCATGGAATAGTTTCCAGATATATGTGTGTGTGTGTGCGTGCGCGCGCGCTCATGTGAGAGTTGTCTTAGGTGAGAGACAGCTTGCTGGTGCTCACCTGGGGGGCCCACTAATCATGGGACCGGGGGATGAAAAAGCCATCTTTTATGGGCTAGCTATTGAGTTTGGGATCATACCCATGCCTCTAACTCCTCGATCCATGACTTATAAATTTAAGGGATAATTAGCCAAAAGTCCCTCAGCACGGTCTTGTAAGGCCTCCAGTCCAATAACTTTTTCTTTAAGGCCTACTATCCATACAACTAGACATATTTTGGCGAGAGGTCCCTAGATACGCCACATTAGACATTTTGATGACTAATTTGCCCTTTCAACTATTTAGGCATAAAATCTTGAATTCTAAAATTTCAAATCTTCCATTCTACGTATTTCCTAGGGCAATGTTCTCTCTCATTCTCTGTTGTCCCGAAGAACCCCCTTCGGTCTTCTTATCTTTATTTCTCTCGGTAAGTTGCTCTCTCTCTCTCTCTCAGTAATGGGAGGAATATTGAGCAAAGGAACCAACAACTTGAGCGAAAACCTTCTCCTCGCAGTCGCCCATGAGGATGTCACCATCCACGTCAACCTCAATGACATCAACTTCAGGGTTGCCCTCCAATCTCTCCCCTTCAACGGCATAATAGAATTCACCGGCTTGCCAGTACTCGAGATGAATGATGAAGCAGCGAAGATCGTAATCGAATCCAAGAAATGCACATGGAGAGATAAGAACCTCTCCCACACCTTCTTAGGCTATTTCCACATCACCTCACAGATGTTGGGCTCATTGAGTGCAGTTGCTCGAGTCGTCCATGAAGAAGAAGGCCACAAACTGATGAATCTTTTGAATGATTTCATTAGTCTTGAGCATAAGTTGCTGACCCATAAAACCAGGATTGACCCTCGGATGAGAATTTATGGGAAACTGCAAGTTGCTGCGAAGACGTTGGTGATGGTCGCCTAGGCTCCAGTTTAGTCTCGAGTCAGTCTCGACTTGACCTAGTTCAGAAGCCAGGGCCGATGTTAGCCGACGTTAGCAATACGGTTACATTTTTGTCAAATTTGTCTGAGTGTTTTTTGAAAATCTATTTGAGTTTTTGGCAAATTTATGAGTTTTTAATAAATTTAACTGAGTTTTTGACAAATCTATTTGAGTTTTCGACAAATTTATTTCCATTTTGAAAAATTTAACTGAGTTTTAGAACAAATCTTTCTGTGTTTTTGGAAAATTTATTTGAGTTTTTGGAACATCTATCAGAGTTTTTTTTGGCAAATTTATTTATTTTTTTAAAAATTTATTCGTGTTTCTAAATTTTATTTGTATATTTTAAAATTTATTTGAGTCTTTTCAAATTTATTTGCATTTTTTGAAACAAATTTAATTGAGCTTTGGAAAACATACTTGAGTTTTTGGGAAATTTTTCTAAAATTTGGAAATTTCGTTTATCTTAGTTTTGGCAAAAGTATTTGTGTTTTTTAATTTTATTTACGTCTTTTGAAATTTATTTATATGGTTTGAGATTTATTTACATTTTTTAAAATTTATTTACATTTTTTGAATCTTTTGAAATTTATTAGCTTCTTTTTAAATTTATTTGCGTTCTTTTGAAATTCTTTTGCGTCTGTTGAAATTTATTTTCTTTCTTTTGAAATTTATTTGCTATTTTTGAAATTTATGTTTTTTTTTAAATTTATTTGAAAATCTCATTAATGGAATTTTCATTAATTGTGGCCAATTAAATGGTAGTTGACTACTATTAATGGCATATCCCACTATTAATGGGATATGATTTATTCTTAAATAAATAGAAACTTTTAAAGAAATTGTAACTTGGACATTTTAGGTCTTCAAATTTGGAAAAATGACCTATCACATTATGAAATAAGAATGTGGATCTAAGGTCAGAAAGTGAAATGTTTAGGGACCTTCCGCCGAATGACCCAAATTTAAAGACTTATATTAAAGAAAAGAATTTGTCTAACGATCCAACCAATTCGACTGGGTGGAAACCCATGAGTTTCTGTGTAATTCAGGAGAGTCCCATGTGTGTGGACTGATCGAATTAGTGATAGGTGAGCCTCACATTCTCTGTGTCACCGTAAGATGATTAGAGTTAACTCTCACAAAAGCATTTCTCGCTTGTGTATGGGGCGATTTTACAAAATGTCCCATTTGAAAAGGGCATTTTGCCTCTCTCATCTGGTCTAATTAACTAATGCCACATCATAAGTGGGCATTCAATGAAATGAGCCACGAAATGCTTGAAATGATTTTAATTAAATGAGCCATTAAATGGATCTTGCCCTATAAGCATGCCTCATATGGATCTTTTCCATCCAATGGACTTCCATGATCATCATGTATTCTAGTGGGCAATACTAGGAGAGGCTTTTTTTCATAAAAAATGCCTAGGCACTGTGTATTGCTCCACTATATTAATATATATATAGGGACCCTCATGTTCAGGTTGTTGGCATTGGATGTGGATCCAATGGATTTCCGCTTTACTCTTATAGTAATGTGAGAGTTATTCTCACATGAGCATTCACCACACCCACACCCACACACACACACACACACACACACATATATATATATATAATATGTATATATGAGTAATTCAGTGCGCTACTCGCGCACTAGATGACTGTGCGCACCTCAACGTGTGACCCCACCTAGGACTGGGACTAGAGGATTGAAAGACCTCCCCTGACCCTTCATCTATGCAAAAAATCAGTCCCATCCCGAATCATCACCACCTCTATATGGGCCCCACAAGTTAAATGGTGTATAGTCCATTCGGATGGGTGTACAATCGATTCAACGGTATACAGTACATCGGATGGGGTGTAGAGGTGGGCCCCATGTGAAATTCAAGAGGAGTGCGTGTGTGGTCCATTCATCACCTCTATATGGGCCCCACAAGTTTAATGGTGTATAGTCCATTCAGATGAGTGTAAAATCGATTCAACGGTATATAGTACATCGGATGGGTGTAGAGGTGGGCCCCATGTGAAATTCAAGAGGAGTGCGTGTGTGGTCCATTCAAATGAACCACCGGGTGGCCTTTGCGCACTGGGCGCACATGATAACTATTCTATATATATATTTATATATACACCACAATAAAAGAAAAAGCAAATGAGTAACGCACCACAACGAAAGAAAAAGCAAATGAGTAAACAATTTTCAATTCAGGTAGAGTAATGGGTATCAATCACATTTACTTTTAGTTGGGTTTGGATTTAGCTAGTACCCAACCCAGTAGCTCTAGTTGCATTGCACCCCTACTAGTTTGTATGGTGAAAGATAAAAAAACAAAAAGTCTACTTGGACAAACTTTTTTGCCAGAATTTTGGCCAACCCATATGGTTTCCATTGAATATCATAGTGATATTCAATGGAAACCATATGGGTTGGCCAAAATTCTGGCCAAAAAGTTTGTCCAAGTAGCATTACTCATAAAAAAAAACTGTTTTGTATTAAATTGTTTTTTTTCTCCCTACCAACCTGCGACTAGGAATCTCTGTCTGGAGACTGGACTCTGTAGTGTGCCCAGTACATTCCTACACATGTAAAAAAGAGGAAGTAAAACAAAATCACAAAAGGAAAAGACACCTTCAAGTCTCAAAATCAAGGTTAAAACCATATATTTATAACTCATCTCTCTCTCTCTCTCTCTCTCTCTCAAGAAAAAGACACCTTCAAGTCTCAAAATCAAGGTTAAAACCATATATTTATAATTCTTCTCTCTCTCTCTCTCTCTCTCTCTGGTTACAAAGCTTTCCTTCATCTATGTAGCTACTTCTGATATGGGTTCTTCTCTAACAAACCTTCTCCAGTTCCTGCAACCTCTCAATTCCAACTGCTGCTGAAGGTGGATTGCTGCTCAGTTCAGTCAAATCAGCATCGTCTGTGTAAGGCCTGAAATGCTTCAAGAAAGGCTTAGGGTCGAGATTTCAGACCCATCTTAGAAATTCCACTGTTGGTGGGTTTTCTCTTCAAAATACCTTCCAAGATTGCTTTTTTATTTGATCATGAATGTTATCTTTTTTCTATGTCTGCTTGAAGTTGATGCTGTTTCATTTATTGGGCTTCTTTCTTTTAGACCAACTTTCATCATTTCCTAAAAATCTAAGATTGCTTCTTGATTGGTGGTTTGTCTGTTTTTCTTCTATTTTTCCATCAGTGGAGGCCCATCTCAAGATGCTGATATGCTACTATCTATTCTCTGTTTTTGCCCCTTTGGATAGTGCATGGTGCTGATTCTTTGTTTCTGCCTCTTGTCTAAATTAAATTGGACTTTTGTATAAATCAAATTCTATATTATTATGGTGATTCTTCTTCAAATCCCTTCCTTTGAGTTTTGTTTATTTATTTTTTCTGAAGCATACTTCTTTTTGTGTTAAAGTTTGAATGATGCCTTTAATGTATGAATGAAGCATGGAGTTTTGTAATAAAGATAGATCCTTCTCATTCTGGATCATTCAAGTCAGGACCCAGATATCTCTCTTCTTTCATAAATTGAGGGCTGACCTGCATGACAACCTGAGATCTCCCATCACCCACTCTTGATGCTGCCCCCTACGGAAGGAACCCTGGAGATGATGAATGAGTAGGGTAACAACTCAAGTCGGGAGATGGAAAAAATTGGGGAAAGATGGGATGTTTTGGTTAGACATGTGGAGTTTGCTAAGCATTTTATTCGAGCAAATGTAGAACCAAACGGATGGTTTTGTGCCCATTATCATTTCTTTCTCATGAGTTTCGACTAATCATTCAGTTAGCTGGTGGTAAACTAAACGAGTTCATGGGTTTCTGTGTTATTTTTATTTTTCTTTTTTGTAATTGAGTTTCGAGTGGGTTTGATCTTGCTTGTTTTATGTATGGCTCCTTTTTTTTTTTTTTCATTTTTTTTTGAATATTGGTAGGCTTTTCGTTGCTTTTCTTTCAATATAATTCTGTTTCTAGATTAGATGGCGGTCATCTTACCTTGTATTTTTTTTTATAAATAGTTTCCTAAGTCTGTCATAGTACTGTTTTAGATATTGGCTTAAATATCCTTTTAAGAATGCTTGTTTTCTTTGATTTAAAAATGAGAAGGCATTTTCTATGAATAGCATTCATGTAGCGGGTGCTCTTTCCCTTTATTGCTATTTGTCCTCATTTTCTGGTTCATTATTGCTTAATATTGGAGTTGTCTCTATAGTTACACAGCTATGTACATAGCATCTGCATTTTGTGGGTTTAGGGTAGAAAGGGGGAGTTTGCATAATGATTCTCGAGTTGTTTTTCTTTATGTTTCAATTACAATATCCGATTCTTTAAAGTAGAAAATGGTGGTTTATGAATTCTTTATCCTTTTCATTTCTTGATTACTCTTACGGACAGCAGAAGTAGATTCCATTTGAGAGATGTTTTTGTTTTCTGCTTCCGTACTTTTATTTCTTTATGGAGTTGCAGTTTTAGATTCTAAACTTTTAATTAACAAGTCTTCCTAAAATTACTGGTAAAAGACTGTTATTATAGTTTCCACAATTTGTCGATATTGGAGCCAAGAGGAAAAACTGAATTACGGCTGGGCAGGAGTCCAATGCAGCGCCCCTGTAGCAAAATGAGCTATAGCCACCATATAAATTATGTGGGCAGCTCCAATTTTTTTTTTAATCCGAGCCACTCATTTTCTCTTGTATTTGATCACAGTACGCATAACTCCCAAAACCAAAAGAAAGGATTTTTTTTTTTTATATTCTCTGACCAATCCCATCATGGGGCCACTTTAGTTACAGTGAATTTTTGAAATAACAACAAATTAGCAATACACATGGGGACAGTATCTGTGAGCGGGTTGGATTTACTAGATTTGACCCCTCAACTAGTGCTGCACATGGGCGGTTCGGATCGGTTTAACACTAAAACCAATAACCAAACCGAATCTGTCGGTTTTTCAATTAACCGATCCAATCCGACGATGGAGAGGGTTTAAACCAAACCAAACCAAATCAAACGGTTCGGTTCGGTTCGGTCGGTTAAACCGTTGTTTTTTATTTCATTTTTTTGAAAATTAGACATTGAAAATTTTAAAATGATGATACCCCATCCTTTGCATTTGTTCCAATGTTTGGTGCAAACATAAAAATCCAACAATCCAGACTGGACTAAACGCATATAAAAAATAGTTCTACTAAAAAAAAAAAAAAGAGTTTGGACTAAACATAAGCACAAAAAAAAAAAAAAAAAAAAAAAAAAACAATAACTAGCTTGTAGTGAAACATTCATTCCACATGATGCCCTCTGAGGTAGTACTCGCAATTGAATTTATGTGAGAATGGAGTTGTCGACTCTAACTATGAAAGTAGTAAAAAATGAAGTCCTAAGGCTAAAATAGTAAAAAAATAATATTTAAGTTACCGCATATGGTCGGTTCGGTTTAAGCGGTTAACCATGGGCTCAAACCAATAACCGACCAATGTAAGCGGTTTTTATGATTTTCAAACCGTTAACCGAACCGATCCACTATAAACCGATCCGAACCGCCTGGTTCGGTCGGTTCGGTTTGGTTTTGCGGTGATATCGGATTTTTTGTGCAGCCCTACCCTCAACCAATGAAGGGGGAGTGCTATACTTAATTATAGTACAGCCTTACTGGCGCATTGCACTTAACTCGGGCTTTTGGTTTGCTTGCTTATTAAACTTCAGTTTTAGTTTCTGACTTTCTAACAGGTGTCCCTTCAAATACCCTTTGGTCAAAAACACGGTTTGGGAAACTGTAATGGCCTCTGGCCTGGCCTGAAACCATTATGTAATGGCTCAAAAAGCCACTGGGTTGTGCATTGATTCATGTTGTTGGTATGCACCAAGCAACCTAGAAATAAGCAACTAGTATGCACACAATTAAAACTCGCAAGCGCACAAGATCACTATGTAGTGTAGTGAATTGTAAGTACGAGGTCGATCCCACAAAAACTTGTGATAAAACTATGTCAAAAGCAACTAAAAATCAGAATATTAAAAGAAACAATTGAATGATGAAAGGTTGAATTAAACTACTAAAAACAGTAAATTAAACTATCAAAAGCTAAATGGAAATTAATCTAAAACACACAACTAGTATTAGAATTGAAAAACAATGAGAACGAACGAACTAGGGTTTCATCTACTTCCCTAACCAATCCTATGCATGTCCCTTATTATCTTTTAATCAAAAATCAGATTTTATTAGTGACATCTATCAACCTAAACCATGGCATATGCGTATAGATTACTATTCCCCTAAACCCAATTCATGAGTGGCATACTACATGAATTATTCATCATGATGCAAAAACTAAGCATGGCATATGTCTTAATCAAAACACACATAATGCATAAAAACAATGGGAAAGATAAATGCATGAGTCTAAGCATGGCATTACTTAGATTATTCAGGGTTCTAAACCCTAGATGCTTAACATCAAGATCAATCAAAATTAAGTTAGGTACTCTTAAAATTAATTGAACATGGCATATTCACAACTCATCAATTAATAACATGGTTTAGAATCTCAACTAATAAAACTAAAATCTGAATTAAAAGATGCCAAAAGAGACTACATAGATTAGGCTAGGGTTTCAACTACACCCTAGCCCTAAAAAAATTAGCTACTCATGTCTGGAATTGAAAACAAAATAGATAATAGATCCATAAGAAGAACTCTGAATATTGAAGAAGAAGAAGAGTTTTGGCAGCAGCTTTTTCCCCTTTTCCTCGCTCCGAAAGCTCTCCAAAAGATGCTCCAAAGGTGCTCCCAATGTATGGTTGCTAGGGTTTGTGGATGATTGTAGCTGATTTGTGGATGGTTTTTGTGATGTTTTATGGCTGGTATTATTGATGGACGTGGCTAGTTTTTATTTATTTATTTATTTATTTATTTATAAGTCTTGCAACAGCCCTCTTTTGTGAAGAATCTCCTCCTTTTTAGGCTTCTCTCCTTGTATGATTAGATCTCCATCTTTCTTTATAAGTATGCTTCCTAATTAGATTAGAATAGGAGTCTTCTTTTCTTAATTAGCAACACTTTCTAATTCTGATCTTACTTGTATCTTCTTGACAATTCCTCACATGTGGCCCACCAATCTGAATTTTAATTGCAAGGAATTAAATCTGAACTTTTGACATAAAAGTGGGCCCTATTTGGTGCGTGCACAATGAATATGGGACCCCTCTTTTTGGACTTCTATCTTGGCTTGAAATCCTCCTTTAACTTTCCTTCTTTTTCTCCTTGTTTTTCTCCATTCTTGAATTCCTCTTTTAACTTGAATAAGACTTCCTAAATTCTGAAATTCTACCTTTAGCAATGGATGTGGACCCCCTTGGGCGTGTGACACACTTTGGAGTTGTCTTCTTTTTCTTCATTAATTCTTCTCTTTTTGCTCCTTTTTACCTTTGAATAAAAAAAATAACAAAGACTATGTAAAATCAAATAAAACAACTCTAACTAGCATAAGATCAATCAAATATTAGGGCTTAGATTGTAAACAATTAAGCGCTTATCAGTTGTCCCCTGCATTTTCTCAACAAATGATTCTATTTTTTAAGAGTTTACCCAATAATAAGTTATTTCAGTAAAATATCTAGAAAATGAAAGATTTGAAACTGACTCTTTTTAACGGCTTCGTAGGGTAATGTTGATAAAATTATAAAATTATAACAAATACTAGTATACATTACATAAAATATATAGCTACCATGGTATCATGTTTCAGACTTTTATATTCATTCACACAATAGTAATGGTGACTGCTGAAGTCTGTACTAATGGTTTCCCCTGTGATATAACATCCGTTATTTTAAACCATGTGAATATCCTTTGAGACCACCTTTTCTTCGGTTATGAAAGTAAGCTTTGCTATTTGAACATAGTGGCAGCTGCTAATTTTCATGGTTTTGTTTCTTTCTTTTGTCATTAATTGATTCTGGGTTGTTTTGCCTTCACTCTATGTTTGTCACTAGCATTTCTCAGGTTCTGGAAGTATTTAATGCATTTTCATTTATTGATAAAAGGTGCATTTTAAGTTGTGAGTTTCTAGATTTTTTCTCCTTGGTGAATTTAAAGATGTTGGTTCAGGTCTTTTGGGGAGTGTGCTTATGTTCCTTCCTTTTCTTTGTTCTCGTTGAAAGAAATGACATTTTAATGGACATTCTTCATTCATTTGCTTGTCATTTTCCCTGGAATGCCACTTATTTAAATTTTTAGTTAGGTTTCATGGTGTCCCTTCGGAGAGACTTGTGCCTGTTCTACATTTAATTTCTGACTGCTGCTGTTAGATATAAAGTCAGAAATTTTTTAATTTTCTGTTCTCTGTGGTCATCGACCTTTGTCTCATTATAGAAATCCATTTTAAGATTTTGGTTTTTGGGTTTCCTTTTTTCTTTTCCGTGGGAGAGATACAGTGCTTTTTCCCTTGACTCTTCTTGCCAAATAGTGGCAAAACTACGAGTTTTTACTATTTAAAATATGGGGATCCTTCCTTTTTTTTCAAAATGTGAACAGGGGTTCTGTTTAAAAAATTGATTTTGGTTTCTTCTTTTCCTTTGTGGGTCCCTTTTTTTTTCTCTCTTTTTAGATTTTGACTTTGCTCCTATGATACTGATTTGCATATTTTATTTCTCTAGAGGGTCTATGGTAGTGAGACTGTATTCTTGATTGTGCTCTCGTAAAACTAATACAAACTTCTCGTTCTTGTTTTCTGTGGTTGGGGTGGTTCCCACCTATAGTTGTTAATTCTTATTTATTTATTTTTTCTTTGGTAAATACTCACATATATAGTTGCCAATTTTTTTTATTAACTGGAATAGAATGTCTCTACTTTTTGGCTGTTTACACATTTTTTGGATAAGTCCCACAGAGAACATATTAAATTGAAAGATTTGAAAACAGTAGAAAGCTAAATTAACAACATGCACACGCACACACAAAGCGGAAAAAAGAAAGAAAGAAAGAAAACTACCTTTTCCGATAATGCGACTTTAGATGCATACATGTCAAAATTTGAACATCCATCTGGCCTAGCAGGTCGATATCCTGGCTGAAACACTTATCTAAGTATTCTGTTTTGGTAACCTTCCCACGGCGGAATTTTTGGCAGAAAACCCAAATGAGACAAAACTGCCAACTATGACACATCAAGAAATGTGTTCATTTTCCATCTAGTAGAAGTTTTGGGCACTTTTCTTGTATTTTTAATCCTTCCTCAGGATGATTATTTCTCTCTTTTTATAAGGTCTCTTTAAACAGTGTTAGTAGCCATTAAATTCTCTTCAAACAAAAAAGACACCTGACAATTACTTTATTTATAGAAAACACCCAATGCGCTACTATAAATATATTTCTACAGTTTCATGTAGGTTAAGTGAAGAATGGACATGAACCAGTCAGGAGGGCATCATTCTGGATCGTCGCAATCAGACGAATCGGCTTTGGATCTCGAAAGAAATTTATACATTCTCCCTAACTTGCCTACCTCAAGTCCGTCACCTCTTCAAGCATTCACATCTGGTGGTCAGCACTCTGAGAGCAATGCGGCCTACTTCTCGTGGCCCACTTCTACTCGATTGAATAATGGTGCTGAAGATCGGGCAAATTACTTTGGAAACCTTCAGAAGCGGGTGCTGTGTGGGAATGTTGACCGGCTTCCGATTGGGCAACAAGCGACCACATTGCTTGATCTGATGACTATAAGAGCGTTTCACAGCAAGATTTTGCGCCATTATAGTCTTGGTACAGCAATTGGCTTCCGGATTCGACGGGGTGTGTTGACAGAGATACCTGCAATCCTTGTGTTTGTCGCAAGGAAAGTTCACAAGCAATGGCTCAGCCATATTCAGTGCCTGCCTACTGCTCTTGAGGTAACATAGTAGTTGTTGGATGTTGCAGGGTGTGTTCAGGTGTTTGTGTAGTTGGTTCAAATTCCTTTTCTGAATGTTTGAGGTGGCGTGCTAGGGACCACAGTAAGTGGGATACTGTTTTCCTCCAATTTCTGTTCTAAGCCTGCATCAGCATGACAACATCATATCCACTGCTTGAATCTCATAATGGAACAAATAACCATTTTTTCCTTCAAAATATGCAACCAATCATGACTTGGCATATATCAAAACAGGAGAGTTTCTCCTATGAGAGGACCACAATCCACATACTGTCCAAATGCAGTCCATCTCATGGGCCCACCTAGATGTGTGCCTATTGGTGGGGGAGGGTGTGATGGAATGGTCCCCTCATGGTTAATGGTTGGAAAAAAAAAAGCTGTCAGATTATACATTCATTTGATATTCAAGTGAATGGTGAATAAAGTTTAGATGAGATGAGAGTCAAATTAGCACAGTACGCTGACCATTCTTAGGTGAGTGATCAAAGGTGTATGGGTGAGTGGTGGTGGTGGTGGTTGCGGGGGGGGGGGGGGGGGGTGGCGTGGCTGGGCTGGGGTTGATTTGAAGTAGGTACTGCTCTCAGTTCAAAAAGGTGGGCCTCATAGAGGAGGGACTGCACATGAAAAGTATGCAGTCTGTTCTCAGTTCAAAATTTTTCCGTCAAAACGTGACCTATATTTGGAACTTTGTGAGAATTCTTATGTTCTGTTGTGTTTTTATTTCATGTTATCTTTACCACAGAAAATTTATCAGCTTCTCTAATCCAATGATAGGGGCCAGGTGGTGTATGGTGTGATGTGGATGTTGTTGAGTTCTCATATTATGGCGCACCAGCACCAACACCGAAAGAACAGTTGTACTCGGAGCTTGTGGATGGCTTACGTGGAAGTGACCCATCCATTGGTTCTGGTTCGCAGGTATTGTTTGCATTGGTGTGGCAGTTTGAATTTGTTTACATTTTTGTTAGTAATTGAATGCAGAGTAGAATGACACCCATTCGAAGAGGGAGAACACTTCATTCCACTATCAACTCACCCATGAATTACAGCTTAAAGATTTTAGAGCCTCTCTAATCACCAAAACTTTGGCTTCATTAGTCTTTAACCTTCATTGGGGCCAAGAGAAAATGACAAATACATTATTCTTGCCATTGTGACGAAGTCCTCAAAGTCAATCTCTGCCGGGACTGCGTTACCTCTAGCTGCCCCATTCACAGAAAAAAAAAAAAAAAAACACCCTTTATGGCAGGGGAAGTTATGAGGATGTTTTCTTTTGGATACCTGCATAACATAGATGCTTTATTGGACACAACACCATCAATATAGATATCCTTGAAGTCCTTAAAGGACCAATACCAGTTGGTCAACTTTAGCATGCCAGTGTTCTTCACATCTTCCTTCTCAGTCTTATATTATTGTTGACATTCCTATTGTTTTATTCTTTCCATGGTGTAAGTGTTTAGAAGCATGATGACATTATCCCCTTTGGTTATACATCATCCTAATCATCCTATTTATGTAAATAGAAAATCCATAGGTGAAACCAAACTCAAATTAGTACTTACTGTTATGAACCACTTAAAACCTAATGGATGGAATCCCAAAATTGAAAAACGAAGTGGAATACATAAAATTACACAAATCCTAAGGTGTATCACTTCTGAAAATCCTAAAGAACCACACAATATGATGAATTGGTTCCAAACTGAAAGTTCAAGCCTATGCTGCACCAAATTACAATCCCAGAATGAAATCACAAATAATAAACACAGTCAATGATCACTTAGAATGAAACACAACATATAACTTTGATCAAGAGCAATAAAGTGATCAAGAGTGATTCAAAATATGCAGCAATGTGATACAACTGTAGTAGATATGTCAATCAAGAGCACACTGCACTATAGCACGTGTAAAGCTCACCAGGCATGCCAATCTCACATTCATAAAGGATATGCCAATGAGAAATAAATCAAGAGGAGATGAACACATGAGATTTATAGTGGTTCGGTCAACATGGCCTACATCCACTCCTATTTTGACCATTCCCTTGATCTACAGTATTCACTATTTGAGGTTTTTAAAGAGGCTCTCCTCGAACCAAATAACCCTAAGATTTTTTGATGCAGTGGTTCAAATTCGATCACTTAGGTCTACTTCACCAACCTATTTTTTTTATAGTGGTTCGATCACAAAGGTCTAATCCGCTTTACAATGTATATGAATTGAAAATAAAAAAAGAACACTTGCTTCTAGGCAAAGATGATGCCTTGAGTGCCCTCCTAGATGTTCGGAACCGAAACTCCAAGCTTTAGCCTCCTTGCAATGCTCTATGGTGATAAAGATGCTTCAATGTGTACCCAATCAAGAGGGTAGAGGAGGTCTAGGTCTAGGGTGATTTGGGTTTACTATGTGAGCTTAAGAGGATACCCTAGCAAAAGGTAATAATTCCTCTAAACACACTTGTATGTGCTTTGAATGCTCTTTGATATGCCTATGAAGAGCCTACATGTGAGTGGAATTGGATTTTGGGAGTTCTGGAAGGTTGTTACTTAGTGGCCAATTAGTGCTTGAAGAGATTTCTCAAAATCTCAAAAGATGGAGGCTTGGATATAAATCGGTAGAGCTCCAACGGCTAGTCGATGGTTAGCTGTAAACAGGCTACGGTTAGCCGTGACACCGAGCGGCTAGTTGGACCAGCAGTCAAAGTTTCCTATTTGTACAACGGTTAGTTGGATGGTTAGCCATAGGCGATTGGATTTCAAAAATACCGGAAAACAACATTTTGGAAAAGCGACAGTTGATCTTTAACGGTTTCTTTTTGGGAACATATGGTTAGCTGTCTGACATATGGTTAGCTGTATGGTAACCGTAGTACAAAAATGCTTAGCATTCTGTAAAAGCAACCGTAGAGGGTTTACAGTGACCTTTCTGATGCTTTATGGTCTGTGATGCCTAGATACAGCACGGATACGGCAGGGAGATGCCAAAGGGCATAGATACATCAAGGACATGGATTCTATGATGCCCGGATATAGCCACGGGTACGTATACGGGACACGGGAACGAGCGTCCGATACGTCAACTTCAAAATCTTAGGATACGGATACGGGTACAGCATTCCTAGAAATATATAAATATAAATATTTGGTTAGGGATTTATTTTAGGTGGAATGCTTATTTTATCTCAATTTAGAGCTCAAATATTACAAGGCCCACTGTTTGTTTTAAGTTTTCAATGAGGTGGGCCTCACACTACAATATCTCAACATAGAAAAAGAGAGAAAAAAAAAAAGAAAAGTCGGCTGAGTGGCTAATTGGATCAGTAGAGCAACATTAAAAAGAGAAGAAAAGAAAAATGGGCTGAGTGGTTGATGGGCCCAGTAGCCCAACATTAAAAAAATGAAAGAAACAAAAAAGGCCCAACGGGCCCATACTCGTTTATAAGAGCGATGGATTCTTTTCTGCCCTTTCGTTGGCATCTCTAAGGCACAAACAAATGAGAGAAAAAAAAAAGAAGAAGAAAGAAGAAGAAGAAGAAGGAAAGAAAGAAAGAAAGAAAGAAAAAAGAACGGAAGAAGAAGAGGAGGAGGAATACTTGGCACATGAAGGTCGCAGCAGCAGCAATCGAAGAAGAAGCAGCAGCAGCAGTCGAAGCAGGAGCCCCAGTCGAAGTAGGTGGGTCTCCTCCCCCTCCTCTTCTTTTTTGTTTTCCTTTTGATCAAACTAAGAGAGAGACAGAAATTGGCTGAAATGGAAAATCTACCGAAATATTGGGCGAAAAATAATGCAAGCCGTATCCTGAAATTGGCCCCCCCGTATCCAAGCCGTATCTTGTGGTATCCCGTACCGGTATCCGTATCGGACCGTATCGGTACGGGTACCACAGGTAATTTGCCGTATCCGTGTATCATAGCATGGATTTTGCATGTAAAAAAGTGAAGTATCGGATACGATACGACACGATACGTTGCACATTTTGAAGTATCCGTGCATTATATCTTACGGTTATCTGCGACCTAGGTACGGCTAGCTGTGAGGCCTACAGTTGAGCAACTTAGTTGTTCGGATTAGCCAATTAAAGCTTATGCATTTAACTACTTGGGTTGAGGGTTGTAAGGGCCTATTCTTGATTTGCCTAAGGTGCAATTTACCTGAATAGGTTGGCACAAAATGGATTGCACCTTCATGAAATATTGGCCTTCCAAGACTTGATCTTCTGGACTTGAACTTAACTCCATTGTTGAAGCTTCCAGACGCAAGGTCTTGGACTTAGACACGGACTTGACAACTCATGGAAGTGCATATTTGACTATGGCACTAATAATCTTCCCCTTTGTCAATTTTGTGGCAAATCACCTATTCTAGACAAAATTACAGACCTATGGACTTAATCATAACCAAGAAATAAAGTACATGATCTTTACAGAGATGCAACTGTTACATCTCAAAATAACATTACTACACTACATTTTTAAACACCAACGACCCTTGAGAATATGCTTGATATCAGAAATATATACCTGCATAAGACATTGAAAAACATATTCTTGGTGGGATATATTCTCCCTCTTAAACATTAGCAAATATAATATGGTTTAATTGAGTCTAAAGCTCCCCCTAAGTTCTGTTAGTCCTCAATCTCTTCTCCCCCCTTTTGTCATTAAGTTGACAAAGATTTAACATTGCAAATATAATATGTTTTAATTGAGTCTAAAGCTCCCCCTGAGTCTGTTACTCCTCAATCTCTTCTCCCCCCTTTTGTCATAAAGTTGACAAAGATTTGACTATGGACTTAGTGGAGAGAGGCTCAAGGAAGAAATAGACATATATACCTGTAGAAGTACATGGTACATTTGCTAAAAATTTGTAACTATGAGCATTGGGGTATTAGGGAAGCATACACATAGATAGATGTGACTATAAAATCCACAACATGCTGTAATATGAGATTGAAATTGCATGATATAACTGTAATGACACCCATGATTCAATTTCACCATAACCATCTCATTTAACATATATAACTAGAAGCACATAGAGATGAAAGAGCTAAGCTTGTATTCATAATGTAGGTTAAACAGTCAGACTACCTCCAAACGATCAACAAAACATCTAAATATAGAAACATCTAAAATAGTCCACCATCAATTAACATCATAAAAATCCAGAAAATATCAAAACACAACCATAGAACCAATTAAACAATCATCTCCTTGTGCATCCAAAAAGAAATTAACCAATGGCCACATCAGAACACCACCAAGCCCAACCATTTAAAATAATGTTGTACAAGAAGCAAGACTCCAAAACTACCCCGAGTCCGGTGGTGAAGGAGATGGAGATGCAGGTATCTCAACATCATTCGGCCTGCAACTCTTGGAGATGTTGGACAAGTACTGTAAGGTCTTCTTCATTAGCTTCATTATCTTGGACTACTTTATTGCTATTCTTCCGATGCCTTGCTCAAGAGCAGTCAACCTCGCCTCAATGGAGGGAGCTGGAGGTGGTGCTTGTTGAGGACTAGCTTCTTGTTCTTCCTCTTCTGAAGAACTCTGCACTTGTTGCTGGAGATGCATTTGTGATAAGTTAGGCCGGCCAAAAGTAGCTGGAACTATAGGCTTCTCCGAAGCCAGAATACGAACGCGATAAGCGTTGGCAATCTCGGTCATCAAATATCCAAAGGAAAGTGCATTGCGACTAGGAGAATCCACAAAACGAGCAATGGTGCGAGTGATGAGAGTAGGAAGGCAGATATTGACTCCTTGGGCAACTTGATGAAGGACATTTACATCTAAGGGGTCAATTCCGTTCGGTTCCCCTTGCGTGGGTAGACATTGAATGTGAATATATTGTGAAGGACCCGAAAATTTGGACGCAAGGTAAAGGAAGGGATAAAATTTCCTTCTCTCCAAGGAACAAATTTGCCACATAGGAATTCAGTGGCAGCATTTCTCTCATCTAGCGATAGGAAATCTGACACAAACTTTGGACCATTAGATCTAGGAATGTGAAGAAGTGAAGATATCCTGTCAATATCTATGGCAATTTCTTGATTGGAGAATCTAACTGTGAAAGAATATTCCTCTTGAAAGTTGACTTTGGAAATGGAAGCATGCATTCTACTGACTATGGAGGGGTAAGCATTTCCGCACCAATCTAGAATAGCGTCACAACTTATGGCTCTGAGGAGATCAGGAATATCATACTAATCCACCAAATCTACAGTCAGCCGCCTTTCAACAATGATGGGCCTTTTTCTAAGCACTTTCGTATTCTAAGAATCTTGCTCAAGGGGCATGAGGGTGCGAGTTACGGGTGATGGAGTCAAGGAAGGAGATGTGCAATGAGATCGTGTGCGTGACCCGGATGGGTGACCATGATGGAGAGGGAGATGGAGAACGAGGATGACGGGATGAGGATGCATGTGTAGTCCGTGTCCTCTTGCCAGTGTGCCAGGCGGTTTGTTTCGTTTTGGTCATGGAAAAAGAAGAGAGTGAAGGGTGAAAACACACAAAGGAAGAAAACACAAGGGAAAATCAAATAGAAGGAAATCACGGTGAGCTGTGAGCCACCGTGGAGGAATAGGACAAACGAAAATGAAGGAAGAAACAAAGAAGAGAAACACAGGCAACACTCTAAACTAGAATAAAACCTCTAAACACAAATCAAGAAGAGAAGGGAGAGGATTTACCATACATGAGGAGAAACAAGAGGAAGAGGAAGCCCTAGGTTGCAGTCGAACAAGAATTGAGGAAACAAACTAAAATAGTAAACCCCAGTTTGACTTTTAAAAGTGGAGCTTGAGGTCTTACGGTTAGGCGTGGATTAGTCACAGTTAACCGTAGAACAAAAATAAAAATATAAAAAAATATCAAAGGTTCAGCAAAAACTCACAAAATCAAACTAAAACAAGACATATGTACATACTACATATAAACAAGATATCTTGACCAAAAACAAAATTTGCCTTATGGAGCACACACCAATGGATTTTCTTAAATTCTCGAACTTTGATGCATACAATGGTTTAGTCAGGATTTCAGCCAACTGATTCTCTGCAGGAATGTATTGGAGCACAATTGTTTCCTCTTCAACAAGTTCTCTAATAAAATGGTGCCGAATATCAATATGCTTGGTCAGAGAGTGTTGGACAGGATTTTTGGAGATATTAATGGCACTAGTATTATTACAATATAAACTCGTAACTCCTTGATGGATCCCATAATCCATTAGCATCCGTTTCATCCAGAGTAACTGAGAACAACAGCTACTAGCTACTATTTACTTAGCTTTGACGGGGGACAGAGACGTAGAGGTTTGCTTTTTGTTGTGCCAAGCAGCCAAGCAATTTCCTATATAGAAACATCCTCCACTTGTGGATTTTTTATCATCTAAATTTCCAGCTCAATCAGTGTCGGAGTATCCAACCATAGATAGAGGAATGAGTCATAGGGATACCACAACCCGGATTCTAAAGTGCTAGAAACATATTTGATAATCCTCTTTACAACAGCTAGGTGGGATTCTTTAGGGTTTGCCTGAAATCTAGCACAAGCTTCCACACTAAATGCAATGTTAGGTCTACTGGCTGTGAGATAAAGGAGGCTGCCTATCATACTCTTATACAAACTCGGGTTAACACTCTTACTAGGAGGGTCTTTCGACAGCTTGAGTGTTGTACTCATAGGGGTATTGATCTGTTTCCCAGACTCAAATGCAAAATGTTTAACTAATTCACATGCATACGTGGTTTGGGAAATGAAAATACCATCCTTGAGTTGTTTAACTTGCAAACCCAAGAACAAGTTTAATTCACCGACCATATGTTGGAAAAATGGCTAAGAGTAACACTATATTTGTCAACTTTGAGCCAAAATCTAAGTGGGACCCACTTATCATTTTAGGTGGGAATACATGGGAATGTAATCTACCCATGAGTAGATTAAGAACATGTATTGGGTTGCTCTAATCCATTAAGAGTGAATGAGAAATTGCCTTCTAAACACCCCGAACTGAACCGGGCTTGGGCTTGGGCTTCACGCGAGTTGGGCCTGGCTCGGTCCACTACCCATTTATATATTTTTGGAGAAATTTCTTTTTTTCCAAAAGGGATGTGTCCATTCACATATGAAAGGGTGTGTCCAACCCAAGAGGTGTGTCCAAAGAGAAGCATCTGTTCACTGAACAGATGCAACCCCATGAATAGACATGAAGCAGGCTATGAATATTATCTTGTACATGCCTTCTTGCTCATTCCATTCATTGCAACTGCATTGCATTTGTGGCATCAGTCTGAGTCAAGAGAGAGTTCTACTACACGATTGGTTTGCCTGTCACATAGTTTATAGTGCTGCTACTGTGTGGATTGATCATTGTATCCTAGGAGACAAACGCCATGAAAGCCCGTTAGCACCGTTGCGGGGGCGAAATTTGTCTTTAGGACATTGTGTCAAACACTAGCCTTGATCAACTTTCTTTTGAGGATTTTCGGATCACTTAACTTCAACAAAAGTTCTATGTTTTATGCCTTCAAACAGTAAGTGGATTTCCATTACAATACTACATGCTGTAGTTTTGATTTACTGTTGTTTTGTTTCACTGTTGTGAGGAACTGTATCCTAAATACTGAACTATTATTGTATGTACTCGGAACAACACCATCCATACTCATTTCAAATTTAGATTGCATCAAGTTGGCAAAGGGGGCAGCCAATTCCTCATAGGTGGGTCCAAATACAATGTCATCTACATAGATTTGGGCTATCGGAATAGAGTCCTTGGTCTTTTGAATAAAAAGTGTTTTGTCAACGCTCACCCTTTGAAAACCATAGTCAACCAAAAACTAGGTTGACCTCTCATACCATGCTCGAGGAGCTTGTTTAAGACCATAGAGGGCTTTCTTTAATCAAAATACATGATGTGGATATTTAGGGTTGATGAAACCTTTGGGTTGCTCAACGTAAACTTCCTCATCTAGTATTTCATTAAGGAAAGCACTCTTAACATCCATTTGATATGATTTAAAAAGAAAACAATGGCTTCCACAACGTTGGGGTACCCTTGTGGACATCATGTACAAACATCTTGTTTGTGATGTTCTACTGATGTAATTAAGTTAATCGCACTGTTGTGGACTGAGGCTGGGTGAAGTGGGTGTGATTTGAATAGGTAGGCATTTTGAGATTTCCAAATATACTAAATGACAAGGGCTATGGTGTGAGAGTGAATTGACAAGTGCCAAAACCAATTCCTGACCGTGGTAAAAGAGGCTGGTGTATGAAGTTGGGGGAAGAATTTATGCCAAACTGATTACATGGATATGCAAGCTGGTAATATGATGGGAATGAAATGGTTGAGAACCATTGTTTTGAAAATTTGGGTTCGTATCGCAAATCGTTCGTACTAATGAATCGAATCGAATTGTGAATTGCATTGTGAATCGTAGGTTTTTTTTAATTTTTCTAATAAAATTGAAAAATAATTAAAAAAAGTAGTTATTCATAATCCATTCATTTTCCCATTCATAGCAGTATAAATACAATGAAAAATAAGTCTATCATACAAGCATATCAAGAACATCATGACATATTAATATATAATAAACGATGTGTAAATAGTTAAATAAGTTGAAGGTATCAATATATATATCTATTTTTTGCTACCTTTAAATCAAGATATTATAATAAAAATAAAATACGAACCATCAATCTTACACAGTCTGATATCATTTGAAGTTAAGAAAGTGTTTATGATGAAAAAAAACTGAAAATGATTAAAAAATGGAGATATTATCAAGCTCCATACGTAGAGTCGAACACTTTCCAAATGCTTGATCTGATCTCTATTCATCTTTAGAGCCTCCCCAAAGCTGCAAAAATTCTTTAAGAGGTTTCGTTAACTGCTAACTAACCTTTTAAAAGTAAAAACAGTAAAAGAACGAAAGGAAAAAGGTAAAAGATTATTAATATTAACTTATTGGTTGTAGCTATTATCGCTCAGCTGAATCGTAAGATTTGATGAAACGAGTATTGAATCGAAAGTTTCACACCTGAATCCTAATATTCATTTGTAAATGAGAATTGTTGCGTGGAAAGAAATTGTTTCCCTTTGGATTTGGGATACGAATCCCAGTTTTTTGATAACTATGCCTGCAACAATTTCCACATGAAGAACTTGGTTTTTTAGGGTAGTACCGACTCCCATAGATGAAACCATGGGAGATGCGGTCTCATGTATGTGGTATCTAGGGCCTTATATATGGCTTTAACAGAAAAGGAACCTGCTGGCTCTGAGCCCCAACACATGGTATCTTCGCCAGTGATGAGGTTAACGATGGACTCATTCCATAGGGATCTAAGCTTGGAAGTGTCTCAGACCGTGGTCCTATTTATGATATAGGTGAGGTCCTTCACTCGTTTTGCGAGATCTGGGAGTGACAAGAAGATACTGTAGTTCTATAATATGCTAATTCAGAGGCGGATTGGCTAGCCAGAGGGGGTTTCTAGGACTTTCTTTGCATATTGCTCCTGACTGTTAATATGCTAATTTTCTTTATCCGGGTTGATGCCTTTTTTTGGGGGGCCTTTAGCTCCATCTTACTAGGTTTGATTGCCTTGCCCTTTTTTTTGGGGCCTTTCTGTTTCAGTATAGAGCTCTTATACTGTAAAGTTCCTTTCGTGAATTAATACAATCATCCCTTAAAAAAAAGAAGAAGAGGATATTGTAATTCTGGAAGCTATTCAATGGTCCAACACCTGAAATCCAATGATGTAAGAAGATATCAATCTTTGATCCTTTGCCTAGAACCCATTTAATCTGGTCTGTGAATTTTTTTTTTTTTACTTTTTTTTTTTTTTATTTGTGTTTGTGCACTTCCAGAAATTCGAGTTACTTGGTTTGGGTTGGCAATGGTTGGAGTCATTTGACATTAAAGTACTATTAAGCTAGGCCTAGAAGATGTGCCCAAAATTGGGTCCAGATATCCGAGAAAACGCCATACGATGTGGGCTTTGAAGGCCTTAGATTGTATCTAAAGGTTATAAAACCCAAGCCCCCCTTGGTCCTCAGTGATGTTACCTTTTCCTGCACAATAGGCGTAAGGTGGTGTCCCTTCATTATTGTCCCTGACTAAAGAAAATATGAAGCCAGTGATTTGAAACGTGATTCCTGTTGTTGTGGGAGGTGTTCATGTGAATCATATGTTTGATTTGTAGCTGAGATGTTTGTTATTAGACCATTGTGTACGGCCTTCTGCTTTATATCATGAATTGAAAAAGAAAGTATCGCTTTAACTTTGTGGACTGTTATCTCTCTCTCTCTCTCTCTCTTTCTCTCTCTACGATGCCCAGATACGGGCACAGACATAGATATAGGGATCAGGGATATGACTCTACACTTTTGGAAATCTAGGACACGGATATAGGTGTCCTGATTTTTTCTTTAGATTACTTTTGAATTATTGAAATTGTCCTTAATATTTTTTTCTGTGGAGAAGTAGGAAAATTAAAAGAACTATATGAAATAATTGACTTGGTAAGTAGGATATGCTGAACTTGTACTCTAGAAGTATTGGTGTAGTATTGGGTACCAATGAGCGCCGTATCGGTTTGATGCGGATATGTTGGGCTTGTACAAGTGTCTGCGCATCATAGCTTGTGGTCTCCTTTTGCATCATAGGTGACATGTCCTGATATGCTAGTCCATCTAACTAAATCATTATTCTATTAGCTTGAGCATTGATATGAAGGGTTCTATGTAAGACCGCAGAATCTTTCCAATAGTAGAACCAAAATATGGCAAAGGCCTAAAAATGGTCAAACGATGGTGCTTATGATTTCCCAATTTGGGCTTTTTTTTTTTGGGGGGGGAGGGGGTAGAAAGGTGATTACTTCATCTTACAGTGACAGCTCTCACATAAGATTATGGTATGCCACCCATCCATGGCATCTATCACCTAGTAAAAATTCTGGGTTATGTAACCATAAATTCCTCATTCCATCATTATCAAAGGGCATGATACTACTATACATGCTCTAATGCATGAGAACATGTTAGTTCCTCTTTCCCTCTCGTTCTTTCATGTTCAGTGTCATTTGACCCAGTACCCCTTTTTCAAATGCGTAGGTTGCTAGCCAGGAGACTTATGGGACTCTTGGTGCTATCGTGAAGAGCCGAACAGGCAGCCGACAACTTGGTTTCCTCACAAACAGGCATGTTGCAGTAGATTTAGACTACCCAAGCCAGAAGATGTTTCATCCCTTACCTCCCAACCTTGGACCTGGTGTGTATCTTGGAGCTGTCGAGAGGGCAACATCATTCATCACAGATGATCTTTGGTATGGAATATTTGCTGGAACAAACCCAGGTATCATGGTTCCTTGTTACTACTGTTGTCTTTATGTTCTGCACATGTAAATTGTGAATTTTGATTTTTCTTTTAGTAATAAGAGGTTATCGGTGTCACAGAATGTAAATACACGTATTTGTGGCTCAGTTTCTTGTGTTTTACAACTTTCATGGTTCAAAAAATTGAGACTGTTAGTCTATTTGACTTTTTTCACCTGACTTCTCATTTTCTCAACAAAACAGTCTAGAAAAAAACTGCTTATGGACAAAATAGTGTTTGCTCCTTTGGTTCCTAGATGTGCCCTTCAAAAATTAGAAACTTTTTACAACTCATCCACGATACATGTGGCATATGTGCATAACAATCCAGATGGTTATTTATTTATTTTTGGAGGTTGGGACATGTGGCACATGTTCATGGAGAAAAAAAGTTCATGTAGCTGACGCCAACATAGTTGGGACAAGGCTTTGATGATGATAGTTTCTTTATTTATTGAAATGCGAAAGTAAAGAAAAAATATAGGCCATATTATAGATTAAGTACAGTAAGAAAATGTTACTGATTTTTTTATCTTTACAATCAGTTTTCATCTCAGTTATGATAGCTAGCCATTTTCTTCTTCAATCTCTATTTGATGGTTTTGTGGGAACTCCATCCATGGTGGGTCGTACTATTTAGATGGTTGAAGATATACTTTCTGTTTGTCATGTTTTGAGGGATGTGTAAAGACAATGGTAGAGTTTGGAAGAGAGAGATTGGAATGAATGTCATATCCCTTAGGGTCGACTGTTTGTGTTTATCTAACGGGCTTAAGGACCCAGTCAGTAGATACAATTAAGGACGGACCTACAAACCAGATCCATAATCTGAGGCCTAATTACAGTGGACTGCATCAATATACACGTGTATTTGACTAAGATACAAGTAGAGCAAATCGTGTGGGATCCACTATGATGCCGTGTGGGTCCTACTTTCTCTACAGTCCCCCTCAAATTGATGTGGATTAGATGCAGGCATCAATTTGGAAGACAAGTAATCATGGTGCTGCTTCATCATTGTTTTAGTAAAAAGATTTGCCAGCTGATGCTCAGAGGATACATGAGGAAGCTAAATTGTCCTTGTGACAACATGCTGGCGAATAAAGTGACAATCCACTTCAATATGCTTAGTGCGCTCATGAAACACTGTGTTCTTTGCAATACGAATGGCACTAGTGTTATCAGCATATAGAGGAGTGGGACCAGTACGAAGAACACCTCATTCTTTGAGTAAGCACTGAAGCCAAATGATTTTGTTGCTTGCAGATGACATAGATCTATATTCTGCCTCGGTGGAGGACTTCGAAACCGTAGTCTGCTTCTTACTTTTCTAAGAAATAGGGGAGGTGCCAAGAAACATCGTCCACCCTGTGGTAGATCGGCGAGTGTCAGGACAACCTGCACAATTAGTATCGGCATATGCTGTAAGTCCCAATGTAGAGTAGTAGTAGTAGTAAGACAACCCTCTATCAAGAGTACCTCGAATATATCGAAGGATTCGATAAGCTGCCGCGAGACGCGGTTTGTGGGGGTTACTCACAAATTTGCTGACGACATGGTTGAAAAAATCGGCCGATACCGGTTCATATCGGTACCGAGCCGATATCTCATTGAGTGAGATATCGATCTCGGTAAAAATCGCCAAAATCTTGGCTTATATCGGCCGAGATTTTGGTCATATCGGCGGTACCGATATCTTGTCTGATATTTTCAAAATCGGCCGATGTATGACAAAAAGGGTGAAAACCCTAATTTTTTCATTTTTCCCCCCATCTTCATCTTCTTCTCCTCTCTTTTCATCTCCTTACTACCCCATAGCAGCAACCACACTCCATCACACATCCCTCTTGCATATTTTCAATTTCCACTTCTATTTTTTGAAGAAAATATTATCTAAGGTAAGAGAAAATCAACTTGAAGCTTTTTATTATGGTTTTTTTTTTTATTAGATGAAGCATAGAGGTTTGTCACTTGTGTTGTTTTCTTCATTTAGAAGTTAGATCTACATACTTTCATGCTAGATCTACTCATACAAATGATTTTGAGCATTTTTTTCAATTTATTTTATTTTTGGATTTTTTAATATTTGAATTATAATATATCATTTTTTGGGGATTTCATCATAAATATGTTCTTTTAATGATTCATGATCATTGTATGGTGTGTAAATGATTGATTTACATACTTTTATGTTAGATCAATATATTTAGGGTTTTGAAAATGATTTTATTAATTTTTGTTTTCCAAAAAATAATTATTGTTGTTAAAAAATAATATCATATTTCTGATTTTAATATGTCATCTTCAGGGTTTTGAATTTCACAACTTTATTTGATGATTGAGTTAGTATTATTAGTATTAAATGATGATTGATATGTTATCTTTATTTTCTTATATTTTACACTAATAAATTGATCATGAGCATCAATCATGGTTGCATTATATGAAATACTGGAAAAGACAGTGAACTGCGACACAGACATGACTCATAACTTAAGGTGACCGAGATTTTGATTTATTGCTGTTATTAATGGAAACAAATATTGTTTTCCAGCATTTTCTAATATTCTGGATTTTTTGGATATTTTTGCGAATTTTTTTGGATTAAAAAGAAATTCATACCGCGATGACCGCGACGGACCGATATCCGCGACCGATACCGATATCATATCGGTTTTTCGGCCTGGCCGATACCGCGACCGAGACCGAGATTTTGAACTGTGGCTGACGGTGTGAATGGCATAAGAAATATCAAGCCTTGTCATAGTTAGATACAACAAACTACCAACAAGTTGACGGAACATGGATGGGTTAGAAAGAGGTGATCCATCTTCACGACTGATTTTGACATTAATCTCAAGTGGGGTGTCAGAAGGTCTAGCATCAGTTAGGCAAGCGGAGACGACGAGATCTTTGCATACTTCCGTTGGTTGACACAAGTACCTTCTTTTGATCGTGATATTTCTAGGCCCATGAAGTATGTGAGAGGCCCTAGATCCTTCATCTTAAAGGTTCGTGTTAGATGAGTCTTGAGTTCTTTTATACCAATTGCATCATTCCCACTGAGGATCATGTCATCTGCATACAACAGTAATATGGTACAACCACGTGAAGTCTGTTGAATAAAGAGTGAGCTGTCATTTAGACTTTGATAGAAGTTTACACTTAGAATAGCACTTCGAAAATTTTCAAACCAAGCTCAAGGAACTTGTTTGAGCCCATAGAGGGATTTATTTAAACAGCAAATGTGCTTTGGAGGACTTGCATAACCTGGATGCGGGCGCATGTAAATTGTCTCTCAAAGATAACCATGCTGAAATGCATTTTTGACATCTATCTGCCAAAAAGGCCAATGACGAACTGCAGCAACTCCCAACAAAGCTGGACAGAAGTCATTTTAGCAAATGGAGCAAAAGTTTCCTGATAGTTAATTCCGTATTCCTGTTTAAGACCCTGAGAGCCAACCGTGCTTTATATCGTTCAATACTGCCATCAGATCTCTCTTTAATGGAATAAATCCACTTGCTGCCAATAACAGAGGCATCAGCAGGAAGGGGAACAAGGTCCCAAGTCTAATTTGCTTCGAGAGCAATTAATTCATCGCTCACTGCATCCTGCCAACAAGGTACTTTAGGGGCCCAAGAAAATGAGGTGAGAATAGAAATAGGATCTTGTGAAGTGCATAAAACAGAAAAACCAAATCTGTTAGGCATTTTAATAAGATGAGTAGATCTTCTTAAAGGAAGAGGGTCCGTTGGGAGGTTACCTTATGAAGCAGGAAGAGGAGACGGCATTGGTTGGTGATCAAGAACGGCCTCCATAAGAGGATGTGATCTGCGGACACAGACCTGGGTAATGGGTGGATTTGGTGATGGAAGTTGAGGATTTGGAAAAAGAGGAAGATAAGATATTTGAGTGGGTTGAGTATCCGCATGGGTGGCGCTACATGGATCCCAGTGTCATTGAGAGAGATGGAAACAGAATACAAAAGATATGCTGATTGCAGTGCCCATGAGAGTCGACTGTTCTCATATTATATAGGGGCTGAATGCCATGATTACATGCAATTATCAGTATCTCATCTTATCTAGATCCTAAAATGCAACTTTACAAACTATGTACAGTTGTCTTTGACTAAGTAACATATAATGACTGGGCCCAAAATGGGCCTGGGCTTGGATTGTGTTGTGGAGTGTGGAAAAGGTAAAGTTTTACTCTTTCCTAATTTACAAGCATCACATTCAAAAGAAGCAGAGTCAATAGGTTTATTTAATAATCCAGATTGAAATAAAGTAGACAATGTAGAGGCATTCGGATGACCAAGTCTATTATGCCACAACCGAGAATTATTCTGAATAAAAAATAAAATAAAATAACTGATGTAAAGTTTTATTCTGAATAACGGAAGACATTGGTAAGGAAAAAGTCTTCCACGTTTAGGCCCCCTCGCGATAACTTCCTCCGACTCCTAGTCCTGCACAACACATCCAGAAGAAGAAAATGAGACATTGTAATTATTTTTAACAAGTTAACCCACAAAAACCAAATTAGTAGCAAGATGAGGAGAAACTAAAACATTGGTTAATGGTAAGGGGTCAGGGTATCACCAACAGAGGTGATGGGAAGATGATCACCGTTGGCAGCTTGAACAGTGAGATGACCAGTGTAAAGAACGACATTTTGTAATTTTATGGGTGAAGAGGTCATATGGATACTTGCACCAGAATCTAAGTACCATGTATTGGTAAGAGTAACTGCGATGTTCATGGATGCCAAGGCATTGATGATCATTTGGTTTACCATCTTAGGGGTGAGAGGAGCTGGGGACACAGATTGTGATGAGGAACTAGGCTGTGAGGATGACACATACTATAGAGTACCACTGAAGTCAGATGATGCATATTGTGGAGTGGTCACTGTGTAAGCAGTAGGAGCTGGCGACACTGTGTGAGGACCGGGGGCTGACTGCACATAGTTTGCAGGAAGTAGAAATGCGAGCCGCCTTCCGACATTCATCAATAATATGACCAGTGGCCTTACAATATCTGCAAATTCTCGCCTTGCATTGATTTGCATAGTGACCATATTTTCTGCAGTTATGGCACTGAACTTTAATGATGTCCTGGGGAGGTTGTTTGGTTGTAGCAACATAGGCAAACGAACCCTCAGCAGATCTTTGTTGTTCCAGAGTAGTTCTAGTAGCCAGACGCTGTTCTTCCCGTAGAAGTTCCTGAAGGCAATCATCCAAACTAGGAAGAGTAGCCCTGCTCATCAAGTTCGATCTAACTATCTCAAACTCCAGACAGTTTCATGAGAAGCTGATCCCGATGACTACTTTGCTGTAATGGAAGTAATTTCGGTAGGAGTGCTGCAGACACCGTGGCAAACTTAATCTCATCATATTTGGACCACAGTCTGCGGAAGCCATTGTAAAACTCCTAAATAGACTGGGTGCCTTGAGTGAATTGAGAAATTTCAAGTTCCAATTGAAACTAGCGAGCAACATTGTCTTGCTGATAAATCTTCTTAAGATAGACCCACATTTCACGGGCATTTTTGCAACGTTTTAGGTTGAGGATAAAATGTGATTTAACAGAGCCCAGCAACCAGGTTTTGATTTTAGCATCCTTCGTCTTCCAAGCTAAAATCTTCTTGTCATCTTCCCCAGGTTGAGGTTCAGATCCATCAATGTGTGCCTAGAGTTCTTTTCCTTCCAAGTAAATTTGAAATTGGAAGGCCCATGAGGTATAATTTGTTCCATCAAAGCGAGCCAGGGCAATCTCATGTTTTTCCATTACTAAAGACTAGTAAAAAGCACACACAAATCAGTCCTGCGAAGATATTGTCAAGGAAGACTAGTAAGAAGCACACACAAGGAAGACAGGGTGTTGATCCTCTATAATTGGAGAAAACCAAGTTTTAAAATAGTGGAAATTGGGCAGCAGTACTATTGCAGTCCAATCGTAGACGGATCAGACCACAGTAAGATTGTAATAACATAATCAGGAGGTGTCGCAGCAGACAGCAACCAGCAGCCAAGAACAGTTCCCAGATGGCACAGAATAAACAGTGCACAAAAAACAGTGCGTAGAAAGACACAGACGACCCTGTCATCACTGTGTAGATCTGCATGTGGGCCCCACCTAGTGATTTGTTGATAGATCTGAGTATGGGGATGGGTTCATAGCAAATTTCTGCAACTCTGATGATCCATAAATCGTGAGAAAATCTTCATAAATATGTATAAATCTAGGCGACCAATATGGGCTGCTTCCACTGAGTAGTAGATGATGATCGTAGGTGGGCCATGTCTGATCTGAGACGATCAGAGATGATCAAAGACGATCAGGCTAGAGATATGATCTCTGAAGGGCTTCCAGATCTTGGAAGATGACTAGGAGAATCCACAATTCCTTGGATCTTGAAGAATAAAATTAATTGAAGCACTAATTTTTGACTTGGCTCTAATACCATGTCATTGAGAGATGGAAACAGAACACAAAAGATATGCTGAATGCAATGCCCATGAGGGTCGACTGTTCTCATATTATATAGGAGCTGAATTCCTTGATTACCTGCAATTATCAGTATCTCATCTTATCTAGATCCTAAAATGCAGCTTTACAAACTAAGTATGTACAGTTGTCTTTGACTAAGTAAAATATAATGACTGGGCCCAAAATGGTCCTGGGCTTGGATTGACACCCAGTGGGGTCAGAGATCTGGAAAAATATTAAAAAAAAAAAAACTCTTTAATGAATTGAAGTTATGGGCAGCTTTTGACCCCACTCAATGCCTAAGTTAATAGGCCATTTGTCTACCAAAAACCAAACCAAACCAAACCAAACCTTTTCCCACTAGGTCGGCTATATGGATTTGACGACGCCAATCAAATCTGTTTAGGGCCATGTCCTCCGTTAGATCCATGTAGGCAAGGTCATGTTTAATAGTTTCTTTCCAACTTCTCTTGGGTCTCCCTCTCCTTCTCCTACTCCGGGCAATCTCTATGCTTTCACACCTTTTAACAGGTGCCTCCGTTGGGCGCCTTCTAACATGACTGAACTATCTCAGTCGATTTTCTTTTATTTTATCTTTAATCGGTGCTATTCCTACTTTGCCCCTAATCTCCTCATTCCTAATCCTATCTCTCCTTGTGATCCCGCACATCTATCTTAGCATTCTCATCTCCGCAACTTTAATCTTCTTAACATGATTATGCTTTACTGCTCAACACTTTGATCCATATAACAACGCTGAACGTACCGCCACCTTATAATACTTTCCTTTAACCTTGAGGAGGATTTTCCGATCACACAAGACCGGCGAAGCACTCCTCTATTTGGTCCACCCGGACTGAATCCTGTGGCTTACATCAGTATCAATCTCTCCATCCTGTTACACCATAGATCCAAGGTACCTAAAGTTTTCTTTCTCTACAATCTTTTGTGTGCCCAAACTTACTTCTAAGTTACCAGGTGTCCTACTTTGACTAAACTTGCATTCCATATATTCCGTTTTGCATCGACTTAGCCTAAACCCTTTTGTCTCTAACGTTTTCCGCCACAATTCTAGCTTAGCATTCACTCTTTCTCTCGTCTCATCCACTAAAACAATGTCATCTGCAAATAGCATACACCACATCACCTCATCCAGAATATGTCTTGTAGTCTCATCCATAACTAGGGCAAACAAGTACGGGCTTAACATTGAGCCTTGGTGTAGACCAATCGTGATAGGAAACTCTTTAGTCTCTCCGCCAGTCGTTCTTATAGATGTCACGGCTCTATTATACATATCCTTTATGACCTCAATATATGCGACACACTCTTTTCTTTTCCAGTACTCTCCATAGAATCTCCCTAGGAACTCGGTCATAAGCCTTCTCCAAGTCAATGAACACCATATGTAAATCTCTCTGACCTTCTCTATACTGTTTCATTAACCTTCTCAGGAGAAAGATAGCCTCCATGGTTGATCTCCCAGGCATGAAACCAAATTGATTCTTTGAAATGTTTGTTGTTCTTCTTAGTCTTCTCTCAATAACTCTCTCCCATAATTTCATTGTATGGCTCATCAATTTAATCCTGTGGTAGTTCGCACAGTTCTGAATATCTCCTTTGTTCTTGTATATGGGTATAAGAATGCTTTTCCTCCATGCATCAGGCATCTTCTTGCTCTTTAGCACTACATTAAAAAGCTTTGTCAACCAACTTATGCCATCCTCCCCCAAGCACCTCCAAACCTCAATAGGGATACTATCTGGCCCAACCGCTTTCCCATTCTTCATCCTTTTCAATACTTCTTTAACTTCTTCCCTACTGATTCTCCTATAGAACATATGATTCGATTCTTCCCTAGAAATGGTAAGTTGCCCCAATTGTATGTCACTACTACTGCTATCGTTAAATAACTTCTAGAAGTAGCTCTTCCAACGCTCCTTTATCTCCTCATCCTTTACTAATACTTTTTCATCCTCATCCTTAATGCATTTAACTTGGTTTAAGTCCTTGGTCCGCCTATCTCTGGCTTTGGCAAGCTTGAATATCTCTCTTTCTCGTTCCTTAGTGTCGAGTCGCCTATATAGCTCCTCAAAAGCCTTTGCCTTTGCTTCACTAACTACCTTTTTGGTTTCTCTTTTTGCTTCTTTATACCTCTCCAAGTTCGCTTCATTTCGATCATTTTGCCAAGTTTTAAAGCACTCTCTTTTAACTCTTATCTTGTCTTGGACGGCCTCGCTCCACCACCATGCCTCTTTCTGTGCCGGAGCACCCCCTTTGGATTCTCCTAAGACTTCTTTCCCTACCCTCCTAATACACTCTGCTACCTTATCCCACATATTATTTGCACTCTCATTTACCGCCCAAGCGTCTTCCTCTAGTACTTTTTCCCTTAATGCTAGTTGCTTATCACCTCTCAAGTTCCTCCATTTAGTCCTTGAGTATCTATACAACTTCTTTTTTCTAGTCCACCTTTGTAGTTGCACATCTATGATCAACAACTTATGTTGGAAAGTCAAGCTCTCCCCCGGTATAACCTTGCAATCTTTACAAGCTAAGCGGTCTCTTTTCCTAGTTAAGAAGAAGTCAATCTGTGTCCTTGAGGAGCCACTCTTATAAGTCACCAAATGTTCCTCTCTTCCTAAAAAAGGTGTAAGTTACCATGATATCATAAGCCACTGAAAACTCCAAAATATCCTTCCCTTCTTCATTTCTATTACCGTATCCATGTCCCCTGTGTACTCCTATATATCCATCTACGTCGCGTCCTACATGACCGTTCAAATCTCCTCCTATGAAGACCATCTCGCCTTGGGGTATCTCTAGTAGCACTCCTTCCAAGTCTTCCCAAAACTTCTCCTTATGTCCATCTCCTAAGCCCACCTGGGGGGCATAAGCACTAATTACGTTCACTATCTCTTCTCCTAACACTAACTTAATTGCAATAATCCTATCTCCACATCGCTTTACACTAACTATATCTTCCTTTAAGTCCTTGCTTACCACTATGCCGACCCCATTCCTCGATCTATTAAGTCCCGTATACCATAACTTATACCTAGTCCTCTCAATCTCTTTAGCTTTCTGTCCAACCCACCTTGTCTCTTGCAAGCAAGCAATTGCGATTCGTCTCCTTTCCATTTTATCCACCACTTCCATAAGTTTCCCAGTTAGGCTCCCAATGTTCCAAGTACCTAATCTCAGCCTTTTATTTTGGACTAGCTTCCTTTCCCCCCACACTCGTCCCAAGTGTGAGGGGACCCTTGCCTATTTAGTACTGCACCCGGGCGTCGATGCAGCGGTCCTTGCTCACTTATCACTGTACTCGGACCATAAAACGTGTCGCTAAGTAGGGGACGCTCCCACGAAATTTCATTAGGTCTCAAATCCATAAAGAAATCCGATTGAGTATTGTGCTGGTTGTCGGCTACCTAACGCACAACCCTCCTCCTTTGTTCGGGCTTTGGACCGGCTATGTCAAGGATACCCCAACATAGGCGGAGTTTGGCCATTTGTCTACCAAAAAAAAAACACTAATGGGCCCAGTTTTTATTTTTTAAAGAAAATTCCATTTTTTTAGACATTTTGTCGATAAGTCTTCATTTACCCTAACTTAACCTCTAAATACGGTATTCTCCCTGTATTAGGCGAAAACCCTAATATTATCAAAAGTAGATGACAGATGTTGATAAAGGGAAAAACAAATTTATTCGATTTGTGGAAGATAAGTCTTTTGTTGACCCCACTAACTCGAATTTCTGGAGCTGCCATTGAGTATCCGGACGCAGTGAATAATAGGGAATATGCTCAAGAAAGAAAAAAAAACATTTCTTGAAATACGAATTCGACATGCAACGGGTTCATAACAATTGAATCCTTTGTGGTCCTCGCTATATCCTAAAAAGATGCACTTCACAGATTGAAGGGAAAGTTTGGATCGATCAATTAAAGGAATATGGACAAAACAAAGACAACCAAAAACCCGGAGATGAGAGTAAGATGGTGGGCGAGAAAAAAAGACATTCAAAAGGAGATCTGTTGCCTATGATGGGTGTAGGAAGTCTATTGATCAAGTAGACAGCTGTATGGGCGGCTTCACACCAAAATCTATGGGGGACAGAAGACTCAATGAGAAGAGCACGGACAGTCTCAAGAATGTGTCGATGTTTTTGTTCTGCAATCCTGATGGCGTAGCCCGGAGGCTACGGTGAAGATCTACACCTCCAATGGTGAGATCGAGCCCTAAGACTCAAAACCCTAAGATCACTTAGGGGAAATACCCCAAAGGGGAACTCACAAGAACAATTCTGAACTTTATTAAAAATATAGCATGCATTACAATCAAGCATCCCTCTCTATTTATAATAGAGGAATGGTCTAAATAAAGAAACTACTATTATTCAGTGATTCCTAAATCACTCCCTAAAATCTCACTAAAATCTTTAAGTAAATCAAATCACTAAAATCTCAAATTACTAAAATCAATAAACTATTTAAAGAAAGTAAATCATTCTTGGTGGGGTCCATTAGGGGGCCACTTGGATTTCATTGCATTAACTCTCCCCCTCTTGGAAGAACTTGACTTCGACGAGTTGAAAGATTGATAGCACATGAGAGAATCTGACCACAAGTTCATAAAATGTCTACCTAGGTCGAAAATCAAACGCACAAATGTTTGCTTCTTCTTTTGAGCTGCATCTGCATGGCATGGCGTGGGAGTTTGACGCAATGTAGTCAACCATCTAAAAGTAGGTCGGAAGTGTCGCTTCGTCTGCTGTCTGCATTTAGTGCGAGCTTGCGTTTTTCCTATGAGACTGCTACTATAAAAATCTGCCATATCTTAGTGCAATCTTCAAGCTTCCATTGTTGATCCCTGAAGATGAAGTCAATGTGAGGGATTGCAACAACTTGATTTTCTTTTGAAACGACTGGAACAATCGAATTGATTTCGGAAGACCCAATTAAATTTTCTGGAAGTGTCATGACAATGAGCTTAACCGGATGTTCAATCTTTTTGCTAACCTGTTCAGAGTCTTCAATAGTTGCTTGACCTTGTACTTCCTCAACCCTTTGTAGCTCGGTAGTGGCACGACCTTGATCAATGTTGTTTGTACCCACAAAATCAGTGTTGCTATGAACTCGCGTTTCAATTGTCAAATGGGTCAGTGGGTCATGGTCCAATGGGTCAGTGGGTCACAACCCATGGCAGAAAAGGCCCAACTTGTGGGTCAAAACAAGCATCGGTTGTACAGCTATGTAATTTATTTCCTGCCTTATTAGGAGATCTGATTAGAATAGAATGACTGTAATTTAGCTAATTGCCTTAATTCTTGTAACACATATAGCAACTTTAATCTATATAATCAAAGATCGAGACCCTCAAAGGGATCATCGAATTCACAAAGGATCTGTTCTCTTCTTCCCTTGCTGCCTTTAACATGGTATCAGAGCTATGTGTGTCTGAGTGAATCTTCTCCATCTTCCAAGTATTGGAAGTTGTCATAGTCTCTGAGAGACTCTCTGGGTATTTTTTCTTCATCTTCCAAGCATTGGAAGTCGTCAGATCAAGGTGTGATCAGAAGTGGCCCACCCTAGATCAACATTATTAAGCCAAAACATTGCAACCAATCTGGTCGTCTGCTTCCTCTGGTGATTGAGGACATTGGTTGAGGATTTCTTCACACAGATCAAGGATCTGTGCTCTGCAGAAGCATCTCGTGGCTGTTTCTTCATCTGATCAACTGGTGGCCCACCTACGATCATCTCACAGTCCACAAGTTTCACTCCAGCCTTGGTCGACCATCCCTCCTGGTTATTTTAGAGACTTTTTCAGCAATTTTCAGTGAGCAGAGGTAGGCGGTTTGCTCCCTCTTGTGATTAATCACTTTCTTTAAATAGTTTTCATCACTACCGTACAAAATCTTTGATTCAGATCCGATCTGGATAAAACTTGTACTGCTGGAAAGGAAATTTACTCCTAGTCTCTAGCTACTGGTGTGATCACCATTCAGATCTTTCTGTGGGTCCCACGCAAGGCTATCAGTCCAATGTTTTTTGGTCGCCTGGGCTGTTTTAATGCAATTTTTTGCACTCTGTGTTCTGGTTCTACTTGGAACCCTCTGTTACTGCATCTGCTATCTTATATTGCTGCTGTGTGCTGTCTTAAGGGATCTGATAAGATTACTGACATGGATAAACCTGAAATTACATTGATCAAATTTAATGGGAAAAATTATACTTCCTGGTCCTATCAAATTCAAGTATATCTTGAAGGAAAGGAGATGTGGGGACTCGTTGCAGGATCGGATCCACGACCTAAGGAGGATGAGAAAAAAATTCTTTCTTGGAATACCAGGGATGCCAAGATAAAAACATGGATTCTTGGTTCTGTGGAACCACAATATATCTTGAACCTCAAACCGTACAAGACATCCAAGGAGATGTGGGAATATCTGAAACAAGTGTATCACCAAGGGAATTCTGCCCGACAATACCAACTTGAACTGGAGATTGCTCAATATTCCCAAGGCACTTCTTCCATCCAGGACTATTATACGGGTTTTCTTAATCTGTGGGCAGAGTATGATGAAATCAAATACCTCCATGTCTCTGAGGCAGCTCTTTCTGAAATACAACAATTACAGGCAACTTCTCATAGAGATCAGTTTCTCATGAAATTGAGATCCGAATATGAGATCATTCGTTCTAATCTGATGAGCCGAGTTCCATCTCCATCCCTGAATGAGTGCCTTCATGAACTCTTGCGAGAGGAACAAAGTCAGCTTACTCAGCATGCTTTGAAGCAACAGTTCTCAGGAACCTCTTCTAATGTCGCATATCCTGCCATTGCCAGTTACACCCCTGGTGTCTCCCACGGTCCTGCATCTACTGCTAAAGGACAACCCCCTGCAAGGGATCTTAGCAAAATCCAATGTTTTGGCTGTAAGAGTTATGGACACTATGCTTCACAGTGTAAGACCAAGTTTTGTAATTACTGCAAATCAAATGGTCATGTTATTAGTGAGTGCAAAAGGCGACCACAGAATCGCACTCCACGGGCATATCATGTCAACACTGCCGATGCTTCTAGTTCCAGTGATAGTCCTTCAACACCGGTCATGCCTTCACCACCTACTGCCTCCAATACTGCTCCTCAGATCACCCCTGAGCTTATTCAACAAATGATCATCAATGCCTTCTCTGCACTTGGCATTTCAGGTAACCACCAATCCTCTTCCTCCATATGGTTTCTTGACTCTGGAGCTTCCAATCATATGACCTCCTCCCCCACTCATCTTACTAACCTACAACCATACAATGGCAATTTGCAAGTTCATACTGCTGATGGTCAAAAGCTTCCTATTACTGCCACTGGTGATATCATTCATTCATTACCTCTCACAAATGTCTTTCTATCTCCTCATCTCACCACGAACCTTCTGTCTGTTGGACAACTTGTTGATGATAATTGTAATGTTTCCTTTCTCGCTCTGGTTGTGTTGTGCAGGATCCAGTGTCGGGGACGGTGATTGCGAAGGGGCCTAAGTGTGGACGCCTGTTTCCTCTTGTTATGCCTTTCTCTCAGAATAAACAGATTTATGCTTTTTCTTGTTTTTCTCCTCAAGATGTTTGGAGGCTCTGGCATAATAGACTAGGCCATCCTCATTCAAAACTGTTATCTTTGATGTTAAACACTGGTAGTCTTAATAAAAATGCAACTTCTTTTAGTCGTATTTCTGATGAGTGTTCTGTTTGCAAACTTGGAAAAAGCAAAGTTCTTCCCTTTCCTTCAAACTCGACTATGGCTTCTAATTGCTTTGACATTATTCATAGTGATGTCTGGAGGATTACTCCTGTAATCTCTCATACACATTTCAAATATTTTGTCACCTTTATTGATGATCATAGTAGATTCACATGGGTATATTTCTTGCACTCTAAATCTGAAGTCTTTGATGTTTTTCAAAAATTTATGGCATATGTTGAAAATCAGTTTTCTACTCGCATAAAAATTCTCCGATCTGATTCCGGAGGGGAATATATGTCCCATCAGTTTCAAACTTTTTTGCAACAACACGGGATTTTATCACAGCGATCGTGCCCTTATACTCCTCAACAGAACGGAGTTGCAGAACGAAAAAACAGACATCTTCTCGATACTGTTCGTTCTCTTCTCCTAGAATCATCAGTTCCCGCGAGATTTTGGCCCGAAGCTTTAGCCACTGCGGTTCACTTAATCAATCGCTTACCCTCCTCTCGCCTCCACAATCACACACCTTACTTTCGTCTCTTTCAGAAGGATCCTACGTATACCCACATGCGTATCTTTGGATGTGTGTGTTTTGTTCATCTTCCTCCTACTGAACTTACCAAATTAACTGCTCAGTCCGCCAAATGTGCGTTCCTTGGCTACGCATCTCACCAGAAGGGGTATATATGCTATGATCCTGTGATCAACCGCATTCGAATTTCTCGAAATGTTACTTTTTTTGAAAATCAACAGTTTTTTTCTACACATTCCTCGGATTTACCTTCATTTTCTCATCTACCAGCTTTTTCTGATCCAATCTCTTCCCCACTAATTGTTTATGAACGTCGTCGTCACAAAGATGTTCCACAATTGCCTCCCCCTCCGGATCCCTCGCCGGCACCTGATCTTGCCCCCGCTTCATCACCGGAGGCTGCATCTCCACCTCCTCTTCGACGCTCTGCTCGTGTCTCTAAGCCTCCAGACAAATATGGGTTCACTCACACTTCCTTGCTTGCTACCCTTTCTTCCATTGCTATTCCTACTTCTTACTTACAGGCGGTTAAGCATGACTGTTGGCGAAAGGCTATGCACGAAGAATTAGATGCACTGCAGCAGAATCATACTTGGGATATTGTTCCATGCCCCTCCTCTGCAAGACCTATCGGCTGCAAATGGGTTTTCTCCGTCAAACTTAAGGCCGATGGCTCGTTGGATCGTTATAAAGCACGGTTAGTCGCATTGGGCAACCGACAGGAATATGACATCGACTATGAAGAAACATTTGCTCCAGTGGCAAAAATGACCACAATCCGGACTGTTCTGGCCATTGCTGCTTCTCACTCATGGCCTCTTTATCAATTTGATGTTAAGAATGCTTTCCTTCATGGTGATCTCAAGGAAGAAGTCTATATGCGGCTTCCTCAAGGAGTTACGGGTGTCTCGGCAGGTGACTGTGCGCGCTTACGACGCTCTCTCTATGGTCTTAAGCAAGCTCCGCGCGCGTGGTTTGAGAAGTTTCGGGATGCTCTCCTTCATCTACAGTTCTCTCAAAGTGCCTCGGATCCTTCTATGTTCCTGCATCGCTCCTCAAATGGGATTACTGTCCTCTTGGTGTACGTGGATGATATCATCATATCTGGGACAGATTCTGGCATGATCACTCATCTCCAAGCTTCCTTACATGAATCTTTTCATATGAAAGACTTAGGGCCTCTCACATACTTTTTAGGTCTTGAGGTTCATCAGTCAGCGAAAGGTCTTATCCTCGATCAGCACAAATATGCTATGGATCTCATTGAGACGGCTGGCCTTCAACACTCTACTCCTATTGAGGCCAATCTTCAACTCGCACAAGATACGGGTGATCTTCTTCCTGATGCCACAATGTATCGCCGCTTGGTCGGCAGTTTGATCTATTTGACTATCACTCGGCCTGATATCTCATATGCGGTGAATCTGGTTAGTCAGTTCATGACACAACCACGCCATCTCCACCTTGTTGCTGTGCGGCGCATTCTTCGCTATGTTCTTCATACACCATCTCGTGGTCTGTTCTTTCCTGTGGGCAATTCGACTTCTCTCATCGCTTACTCCGATTCTGACTGGGCTGGTTGCCCAGATAGTCGACGGTCTACCACGGGCTGGTGCATGTTCTTAGGGGACTCGTTGATCTCTTGGAAGTGTAAGAAACAGGATAAAGTCTCCAAATCCTCCACAGAAGCCGAATATCGTGCGATGTCGGCCGCCACTTCTGAAATTGTTTGGCTTCGGGGTCTCCTTTCTGAGCTTGGCTTTCCACAATCGGGACCCACACCTCTCTATGCTGACAATACCAGTGCCATACGGATTACTGAAAATCCTGTCTTCCATGAACGCACAAAGCACATTGAAGTGACTTGTCATTACATACGTGATGCATTTGTGCGTGAAGCCATCACTCTTCCTCATGTCCCTACCAGTCTTCAACTTGCCGATATTTTTACCAAGGGACTTCCTCGGCCACGGCACCAGTTCTTGGTTGGCAAATTGATGCTCGTTGATTCACCCGCATCAATTTGAGGGGGGGTGTCAAATGGGTCAGTGGGTCATGGTCCAATGGGTCAGTGGGTCACAACCCATGGCAGAAAAGGCCCAACTTGTGGGTCAAAACAAGCATCGGTTGTACAGCTATGTAATTTATTTCCTGCCTTATTAGGAGATCTGATTAGAATAGAATGACTGTAATTTAGCTAATTGCCTTAATTCTTGTAACACATATAGCAACTTTAATCTATATAATCAAAGATCGAGACCCTCAAAGGGATCATCAAATTCACAAAGGATCTGTTCTCTTCTTCCCTTGCTGCCTTTAACATCAATGTCATCTTTGGTGTGCAAAGTCAGCTCTTTTGGTGCAAGCATGACTACTTTTTCAAGTTTTTGCTCTTTTTGTGCCGCTTCTGTTGAAGGGGCAGACGACGGTTGAGATGTTAATGTCATTGGCATGACTCGACTCCATCTTCCGTTCCTAAAAAGGGTATATGTGTTTGCTTCCGTATCATGATGCACTTTCCGATCAAAAAGTCATGGAAGTCCAAAAAGGATATGAGCAATATTCATATGGATCACATCACACCAAATTTGATCTTCATAGGCCCCAATCTTGAAAGATACCAAACGTCTATGAGTCATGGGAATGACATGACCATTAGACCATGTGACTTGGTCGCACTACCATTGTCAATAACCACATTAATACCTTTGTCAAGGACTATCACCCCCGTGTGAAATTTCTTAGCATGTTTCCATTCTTCTTCCTCGTCTTCATTGGTATTGAGTAGTCTGCAAATGACAAGAGTGGGGTTTTCTTCTCCTGTAAAAAGTCTTTCCACAATATGAGCTCTTTGTCTACATTGTTGCCTGTGAGACTTTCGAAGCATGCGCTCAACACGGATGGCTTCTAAGTATGCATCTTGACTGGTTTTGCAATAATTCATGTTTTCCAAGATATCTGGTCTCAAGCCTTGGACATAACGAGCTAAATCATGCATCTCATCTTCCTCCAATTCGCACATCTCATGTAACTCTCGAAAGTGGCGGGTGTATTTATCAACCGTCCAATTTTCTTCTGTCAAGTTGAGAAATACTTCAAAATAGAATTCATTTGCAAAATACCAATTGCCATATTTGCACTTATACAGAATTCTTTGAATTTTAATGGGGCACCCAAAAAGTTTCATATTGACTTGAATCAATGATTCAAATATACTTCTTTGCAAATTTCTGCACTTTTCTCCTTTTTTTTTTGGGTCGGGTTGGGCCTGGACTCAGATCAGGCCTAAACTTAGAACTCAGGGCAGGCCCAAACTTAAGCCCAATACATTTGGCTGGGAGAAAATAACATGTGTGAAGTGGTGGCCCCTTTTTTTTTGTTTTTAGTGTCTTGGGTTCTGTCAATTCTGTGCAGGCAACTAAAAGGGCTTTGAGACGATGAGTTCCTTACTTGTGAAGGGGAAAGAAAGAGAACTTTGCTGTGTGATTGCAGGTGAGTGGCTACCGGACGTGTAGGCAACAAGCTGGGAGAGAATGGCTGCGGCGATGGTGGCAGGTACACTTCTGCCCTCCTCTTTCTTCTTCTTCTTCTTTTTCTTTCTGCGCTCTGTTCCCTTCTTCTACTGTCTGCTCTTTTTTGTTTTCTTTTCTCTATTCTGCTGCGGCCTTTCTTTTTTATCTCTGGGTTGGCTTTTGAAAGGTGAAGATTGGTTTTGCGAATCTGGGACCTTCCGTTAGAGATGGGTTGGGTTTTGGTTTGGTGGTGAAGATGATGGCGGGTGGTGTGGGGATGATGGAATCTGATGGATAGATGGATGATGGGGTGAATGACAGTGGTGGACGATAGTGGTCGACGAAGGTAGCAGATGATGGATGATAACGGACGATGATTGGTAACACAATTGAGATTGACGGTACCTTGAATCGGCAGTCTGGACGGCGATCCGAAATTGGATCTTCACTCTGATACCAATCGATGGCGTAGCCCGGAGGCCACGGTGAAGATCTACACTTCCGACGGTGAGATCGAGCTCTAATTCTCAAAACCCTAAGATCACTTAGGGGAAATACCCTAAAGGGGAACTCATAAGAACAATTATGAACTTTATTAAAAATATAGCATGCATTACAATCAAGCATCCCTCTCTATTTTTAATAGAGGAATGGTCTAAATAAAGAAACTACTATTATTTAGTGATTCCTAAAATCGCTCCCTAAAATCTCTCACTAAAATCTCTAAGTAAATCAAATCACTAAAATCTCAAATTACTAAAATTAATAAACTATTTAAAGAAAGTAAATCATTCTTGGTGGGGTTCATTGGGGGCCCACTTCTTCTTGGATCTCATTTCATCAAATCCCATTTTGTTGTGGGGTATGAGGACATGACTTCTGATGAATAATTCCCTTTTCAGATAAAAAGGTGGAAAATTCACCAAATATATACTCTCCCCATGAGTTGGATCGAATGTTTTTGATAGATTTTCCAAACTGAGTGTGTATCATGTTGTAAAATTTTTGGGAAGTAACAAAAACGTCAGATTTAGAACGCAAAAAGTAAATCCATGTGTAACAACAGTGATCATTGATGAAGATCACGTAGTATTTAAATCCATTCTACTTAAAGTGGGGGCGATACCCCAAACATCGGTATGTATTAATTCAAAAGAAGTAGCAGCCCTAGAATAATGAACTGGAAAGTGCAAAACCTGACTTTTGCTCAAATAACAAGACTCACACTTAGAATCTTTAAAACCATAAATCATATTATTGGTAAATGAAGAGTCTAAATATCCATGCTGAAACTTAAAAGACAGTCTATTCTTATTTAAATGGCCAAGCCGTCTATGCCAAAGAGTCCATAGATTATTTAAAGCACTAGAAGAGGAGGTAAACAGAGATGTGTGTCCGCTGTCCAACAGAAAAAGCCGTCCAAATTTAATCCCCGTCCCGATCACCTTCCTAGTTCACTGATCCTGTATCACACAACCATAGGAAGAAAATTGAACTACGCCCATGTTTGGTATCTCTATTTTCAGCCTCTAATTGCCTAAACGTCTAAAGTTGATAGAGTTTTAAAAAATTAGAGCGTTTGGTATACAAATTTTACTTCTGTCCGGTTTAGAGGAAAAGAGGCAAATCCTCTAAAATTAAAATGCCCCGTTTCTGGCCATACAGAAACTAGAGCTTTTGGCTCTAAGAAAAGTAGAGGCGGAAGGTAATTTTCGGGACGAAAATGCCCTTGAACGGAGTTTTATTGGCACCGAAAATCCTCCCGACAAAAGGCCATTGTCGTCTATCTCCCAAACCGAGGTACCCACATGGGAGAGGAGGAAGAGTATCATTTGATTCTTCATCTTCTCGATCTTGAAGAGAACTGCCGCCACCGATCTGCTTAGAACAAGCGACGCAGGTCATCATCTCCACCACTTGTTGCTGCAAAAGGTAAAGCAGATACAGAGAAAAAAGGGAACAAATCTCAGCTCAGAATTCGGTTTCTCTGCTTCTTTCTTCACATCTTCATCAAAAACATCCAAGATCTATGGCTTCCTTCGCTACCAAAACCTCCAAGCATGACAAAGAGCTTATGCATTTGTTGCTGATGCTTTTCAAGCTCGGATCATAGCAGAAATCGTTGCTTGTGCTCAAATCTATAATGGTGTGAAAAAGAAATCCCAGCGAACGAAGATCACAGAAGCTTCAAATCCTAGGAAGAGGAGAAGAACAAATGATTTCACAGAGAAAAGGCTGCGTGAGAGAAGATGGAGAGAGATTCTACTTCTTCAAAGAGATGAAGACGGATATTGGAGGAGGAGAAAGAGCTTTATCTAGAATGAGAGCGTTAATGGCAGGATTTCTAGGTTTGATCGAAATTGTAGGTGCTAATTTTGGATTTGGGTCATTCTGAATGTTTAATTGTAGATGCTAATTTATATTTTACGTTTTTTATGAGGGGATGATTTTATAGTGTTGGACATTGTGGAAGTTATGATATGTTTGTTTCACATACCAAGTGTTTGATAAAAATCTTTAAGAGATATATGTTTATGTACCATCTTGCTTCTAGTCCAAAGCTATATACCTTTTGGCTTACCGTTCTTGTGGGTTATCTCTTCTTAGAACTCATGAAAGAAGAACTGAGACAAGAAGATTCATGAAATCTCAGCTGTCTGTTTCTAGGGGGTGTGCTGTTAGAGTGAATTTTCTGAGGACACAGTTCTTCTTTTATGGGTTTTTTCGCCCATTTGACCGTGAATTCCATGGATTTTAGGCTCTACCTATCTATAAAAAAATCAGGTTATTAGCAAAAAAAAAAAAAACCTATCTATAAAAAAAATCAGGTCCAAATGTTCTCAGCTGAATTGGGTGCATGACAATCATCCACACACTATTTATTCTTCACACCCACTCTTTAATTAACTCCTTTATTCTTCACACCCACTCTGTAATAGCAAATGTGCATAAGATCTGTTTTTAAATAATGACAGAAACTACCCCTTTTAAAAAGAGGCCGACTCCTCTAATAAGAGGCAGAAAGAGGAAGTACCAAACGGTCTATTTAAAATAGAGCCTTGCAATAACAAACACTTTTTTTTATTTTAGCTCTTTTTTTGGTGGCTCTTTTTTTCATGCTCTATTTTAGATAGCTCTATCGAAATAAGAGTAGAGATACCAAACAAGGCCAGTATCCACTATCTGCCAATTGAACCACTGAAATAAGATTTGCAGATAGATTTGGAACAAAATAAACATTTGAAAGTTTAAGAGAATGCTCTTGTGGAGTACTGAAGTCCAAAGATCCAATGCCGGAAATGGCCAGATGGTTGCCATTGGCTGCCATAATGTGTTCATTTCCGACATGAGGTTTGGTGTTTGTGAGACTTTGTGCAACAGCAGTCATATGGTTAGAAGCACCAGAATCAGAAACCCATGCTGAAGAAGTAATGGATGCTAGAGTGATAGGGGAAGAATGAAGGGCGGAGAATGCAGCAGAAGAAATGGACTGACCAGAGATACCCATTGAAGTAAATGTAGAAGCAAGAGATGCATTAATCAGTTCTCAAATCTGCTTGGGGGTCATTGTCACTGCTGGAGATGATGAGCTTTCAGTGGTGGTTGGTTGCGAATGAGACTGGAGAGCAGTCTGTTGGGACTTTGTCCTTAGTTGAGCTTTCTCATTCCGTCGAGGTCGCCTGGTGCATTCAGAGATAATGTGCCCTATCCTTTTGCAATAATTGCAGAACCTTTTCTTTTTGCAGTCCCGGGCTAAATGACCATAGCCCTTACAGTCGAAACATTGGGTTTTCTGTCCAGTTGATGTCAGAAGTGCAGTATCTTCAGATGTAGGAATGACGAAGGCTTTTCGTTTATTGGTAATATTGTGCTGGGACTGGAGGCTGATTGCTTCGCGAAGTACTTCTTGCACACAAGTGTCAAGGTCGGGGGAGATTTCATGGTTCATCAGAGCGCTCCGAACAGATTCAAACTCAGGACGCAAGTTCATCAAAAATTGGCTGACGTGGGATTCTTCCTTTAGCTTCAAGGCATGAGGAAGAAAATCAGAGGGCAGTGTTAAGGAGCATGGAATCCTTCTCAGTCCATAAAGCGAGGAAACTATTGTAGTACTCCTGAACATTTCTATCCACTTTACAATATTTGGCCAGTTCTGTGTCCAAATGGAATCTCCTTGCTTTGTTGGTTTGGTGATACAATTTCTTCAAATGATTCCACATGTCTGAACCTTTGGTGTAAGCTTGCAAGGAAAGAGAGATAGATTGATCTATTGAGTTAAGGATCCATGTTACGACTTTTGCATTATTTTTTCGCCAAGTAGTGATTGCCTTTTCATTGGCAGGTTTAGAGGCAGTGCCTGCACTGTCAGCTGTAGGCAGTGGGTCTGATCCATCCAGAAGGCCCAACAGTCCTTGTCCTTCCACATAGTTCTTAAGATGAAAGGACCAATTCATATAGTTTACCAGTTAATCTTACTGGAATGATGTCTCCCTTTTCCATTATGATATCAAATTGCCAAAACAATCCACAGATAGGAAGTTGGAATGAATAGAAAAGCCACACAAGCAGTAGATGAAGATCTGGAGCAAAAAAAAAAAAAAAAAAAAAAAAAAAAATTGGTCAGGGTGAGCAGAATGGCCAAAACCCCAATAATCAGTATCTTGAATGCTAATCCAACTTCCAAGTTATGTTGAATACATATTTACATAGCTAATCCCCAATTTCTAACCAGATCCAACGGTTAACTAAAAAGATTAAATCAGAAGAAGAAATCTGTTCTTCAAAACTGACGATAGAGGAGTATAGAAACCGAACTTTGTGTGCCTGAAAAATTCAAGAAAATGTCTGATAATTCCTAGAATATATAGGCGACCTAGAAGATGGAGTCCTTCCACGTTTGTTTCACAGATGGTGGGGCCCACTTTGTGATCAGATGATCAGGTAGTCTTTTCAAAGGTAGTTCTTGGAAGACCAGGATCTGATGAAGGAAGCATCAATCTGTTTCCATGATGTGGCCGATGGGTAGAGATAGAGATTCCTTTCTTTTGGTTAAGATGACAGGATGCCAATCTGATGTAGAGAATAATTCTCTATTGAAATTTTCAGTGGAAAGAAGATTCAGAAATCCTTAACGTGGCTCTGATACCATGTAAAGACAATCGTAGAGAGTTTGGAAGAGAAAGAGATTGGAATGAATGTCATATCCCTTAGGGTGGACCGTTTGTGTTTATATAATGGGTTTAAGGACCCAGTCAATATATACAATTAAGGAAGGATCTACAAACCAGATCCATAATCTAAGGCCTAATTACAGTGGACTTCATCAATATACACATGTATTTGACTAAGATACAGCTAGAGCAAATCGTGTGGGATCCACTATGATGCCGTGTGGGTCCTACTTTCTCTACAGAGTTGTCACTTGTTATGCTTTGTTGAATATGACCCCAAATTATGACAATATACATCCATTTTCTGTCTATGTTTTGAACTGCCTCCATATTTTTCAGTGATGTTATTTTTGAATTATAATAGTAATCATTATTGGCTCGGATTTCACAAGATATGACTACTACTTTCACTCTACTGATCATTTCTGCCACTATACATTCTCATTAATGTGATGATAAGTTGATTAGTTCACATTTATCTCTTTTTTTTTTTAAAGAAAGAACCCAAAAAAAAAAAAGGGACTAAAGGGATTGTTTTCTATAAAACATACAGTTCAGTGTTTGATTTTATTTGAAGGTATATTTAAATACAGACAAATAAAAATGAAGATTCCAATATTTCAGTACTCCAGATCATGTCTGGATCAAATCTGTTGTCATCAATGGTGATATGATTAAGTAAATATCAATTTGTTAAATGCTGCTTGACCAAGTTTTTCAAGTTGATTGAATTTGAATGGCTGTTGAATTCAGAAAGTTCATATTTTGTTGGAGCTGTGATAAGAACTCTGTAAGATGTATTACATCTAGCTCTAGCTTAACATTAAATTATTAATTTCTGCTAATTGGTGTGCTTCATGGTATTTTAATCAACAAAATGCCTATTATGTCTCCCTGTACTTGCAGAAACATTTGTGCGGGCTGATGGGGCATTCATTCCTTTTGCTGATGATTTTGACATCTCCAGTGTCACCACATCGGTGAAAGGTGTGGGTGAAATTGGTGCAGTCAAGGTCATTGATTTGCAGTCACCAATCAACAGCCTCATCGGCAGGCAGGTGGTGAAGGTTGGAAGAAGTTCTGGGCTGACTACTGGGACTGTGATGGCTTATGCTCTTGAATATAATGATGAGAAAGGGATTTGCTTTTTCACTGATTTTCTTGTTGTGGGTGAGAATCAGCAATCCTTTGACCTGGAAGGTGACAGTGGAAGCCTCATTCTCTTAACTGGGCAGAATGGTGAAAAACCACGTCCCATGGGGATCATATGGGGTGGAACGGCAAATCGTGGGCGACTGAAGCTGAGAAGCGGTAATGGTCCTGAGAACTGGACCAGTGGTGTTGATCTAGGTCGCCTTCTTGATCTCTTGGAGCTCGATCTTATCACAACTGATGAAGGTCTTCAAGGTTCATTCTTATTGCTTTCACTCATATTGGAGTAGGAATATACTGATTTTGTTTAATTTTTTTTTTATATCAGTAGTGCATCAGAGTATTATAGGTTATTGATGTAACTGGATGTGCAGTCTCCTTATTAAGCTGTAAAAAGGTATTGATTACCCCTTTACCCAATGGACTGTACCTGGAAATTACAGCTATGGCTCTGGGTAGATTGGAATTGAGCAGCAGAATTCATGTTGCTGACCCCAATATAGTTGGCATAGGGCTTCGATGACGATGATGTATTTGGTAACATTTAATAACACTTTGATAGACGACCTGGATATGGGTACAATTGGTGCATTGAGTCCCCATCCTGGGTCTAAGATAAGTACTAATTAAGAATCAGGTCCAGTTGCACCATGCACCCGATCTGGACCTGGACAGCTGCAGCCTTCTGATGTGTGCCCCACCGTGCTACTGGTAAGTAGGAGCCTGTTCATGAGGTGGGGCTTTGAGCATGCATAGGCCCAGCCCCCTCCCAACTCTCTTTTAGGCCAGAAAGTCAGACCCAGGCCTAAAACCACATCCTGACTCCAGTCTAATGTGAGCTAGATTAGGTTTGTTCTAGCCTTGGAGCAGCCCTTAGTGGAATGCATCGTTCAGTTACCCTCTCTGTTGATCTGAGACCTGCTTTGGTGGGGGATACAGCAACCATATTCAAGATTAGAAGATCTCAACCATCTGATTTTTGGGCCACACAAAGACAGTTGAACATGAAAGTGCTGTAATATTTGGAAAAGCAGTGTAAAGATGGCTAGCGTCTTTTAATCTGAAGATTCTCTAGATGTCCTCCATCAGTCCATCCTCGTAGGATTCTATCATATCAATGGTCTGGAATCTCTGGGATCAGAATCATGCACCCCATTTTGAATGAATGGGCTTGTCATGACAACTGTAATTATGTATTGGGGAGCATAATTCCTCCCCTTTCTGGAATACAGGCTCTGGCAAGTTATAGTTCGCTGTAATTGTGTTTGTGGAAGGCCCTAGATGTGTGATACACACTGTTAATGTGATGGGATCTACTATGATTATGTTCCATAATGTTGTCATTGGAAGATCTTCTCTCAAGTAACTGGCTTATAGATAGACGCTTGATTCAGCCATGTTAAGGAAAAGGCCCAAGAATTGATGGCTAGGACCTATACTTATGGTAGATCTTTTGAATACCTCAATCTATGGGGGACTTCTTCTGATGAACAGTCCGGTCATCAATCATGTTTGCTAGTTCCTCCATGTGCAGAATGGAGGGAGTCTCAGCAAAACTGTAAAGTTGTAATTGTGCAGTCTATATTCATCTATTTGTAGTGTTTCTTTAATTTCTGTTGCAGTCTGATTTCTGAGTCTGGTTTGGATTCAACAGAAGCCATGCAAGAACAAAGAAGCGCCTCAGCAGCCATTGTTGGTTCTACAGCGGGGGAGTCGTCTCCAGAGGAAGGCACGTTGCCAAAGGACAAGACAAGAGAGATCTACGAGCCTCTGGGTCTTAACATCCAACAGCTACCCATGGAAGGTGCTTCTGGCATTGGACTGAGTCCGCCTTTCACGCATCCCAACTTCCATGACGAGGGGGTCAACACAGCAAATGTGGAGCATCAGTTCATTCCCAACCTCCTTGGAATGTCACCGATGCATCAAGACAATGGCGACAACCCTGAATTGAACAACCTCTACTCCTTGAGGGATGCTCCTGAAGAAGTAAGTGTTTCGTTGCAGCTGGGGGGCAGTGTTCAGATTCCACATTTACCTTAGAAGACCAGAAATGATTGAAAATTCTGGGAGCTGCCCCGATTGTTTTTTGGGCCATCTTTAAAGGGATTTCATATAATATAATAGGAGCTGGTTTGGGTCATGGAGCCAACTAGTATAAATGGAAGCAGAACTGTAAATTCCATGTCCTATGAACATCCATTAGCAAGACGTACATTATATGGTTTTGCTGTCAGCAATGAGCAAAGGCCACAGACCCTCCCAAACACTTCCATTGTCTGCATAATGATTTTGCATGTTTTAGTTACAAAAAGTCTTTTTGGCCAGAATTTTGGCCAGAATTTTGGCCAACCCCCATGGTTTGCATTGAATATCACTATGATATTCAATGCAAACCATGGGGGTTGGCCAAAATTCTGGCCAAAAAGTTTGTCCATGTAGCATTACTCAGTTAGTTATCATAGTTGTCATGTTGTCATAGGAAGATTACTATAAAGGAAAATAGGAGTTTAGGATAGAAGTTGGTTGATTATCATTGCTATTTATCTAAGTTCATCTTCTTGTGCTTGTAAAACAGTCAATGTTATTATCAACATAAAAATAAGCAGGCTTTTACAAGCATTTTACTTGTACTACAAAATTCTTCTGATTTGCCTTTGGTGTCGTCCTGAAACTCTTTGAGCATGATTATTTATTCAGCATACAATGAAAATGGAAAATATTCACTTGTGCACTGTGCATCCAGAATGTCCTAGAAGCAGGACCCACCTTTGAGTATGCGTGATGAGTGGTCTTAGATGTGCAGGTCAATATTTTCCCAGCAAAAATATGATACACAATACCTTTGGATATATTTCTGATTGATGGTTCATAAGTATGACTTAAAAAATTCAGGCAATCAAATTGAAGACGTCAAAAGGGTAGTTGTGCATATGTTTGGGCACAGTACAATGTTCTTTGAAAAGTGCAGTGGCAAAAATTTGGTATTTATATAGTTGCTTTCGATATAATGTTTAAATTCAGCATATCTAATATGATTTTATAGTTTAGCGACTTTGTTTCAGGGGATTGTGAATAAATAAGAATTCTAAGAAATATATTTCTAGAAGTGGTGGCTAAAACTTGAAGAAATAAATTTGAATATCCACATATGGCTATAAAATAATCTCCCCTTCAATGGAAATTAAACTAAAGGAGGATGGGGAGTGATTTAGTAGAGTGATGGTTTGGTATTCATCTTCCATCTAAGCTTAAGCCTTAATTCATTTTCCTTAGAGGGGAAATTATTTGGAAGGCATTTATGGATTTTCATCTGTGTTTCGATTTTAGCCACTTTGAGAAATACATTTTTTAGAGATCCTAGGAATTCAATTATGTCAGGAAAAGGGGCCCTAGGAGTGTCTTTCTTGAGGTTTAGGTTTCTGAAAATACTTTTCTAATATTGTTTTAGAGGGAAAATTCTCTCCTAAGGACAGTTTGAATGGGGGACATCCATGTGGACAGCCATGTACTGCCCACTTGTGTACTGAATGGATCATCAAAATCTCCACCCTGTATCCCCACCAGGTCCAATGGATTTGCACCGATCTAAATGGAGTAGATTTTTGAGCCAGCAAACCACTAGCTAATAAACAATCATTTTATGCTGGGCTTCATTTTATATTCGAGACAGCTCAATGTGAAGCATTGCACTTGGTTCAATCCAAGTAAGTGGAAAAGAAACATCTTAAAGAAAGTTACATACGTAACATATGAAGCACATGTATCTTTTCTCTTTTTCTATAGAACTAGAAAATCCACCATTAACATCATACACAAACACCAACAGTGAAATAATATAAAGCATGTGGGGCACACATTTAGACACTTTATTGCTTTTCTATTTTTAACAAAGTAGGGAGAAAGAGACAATTGGAAAGCACAAATTGCATACACACTAACTGAACCGTTGACATGGACTTAAGACTAAGAAGCTGGAAATGGAGGAACCTGAACATCCATATTCCCTTCTATCATCAAAATCACATTCTTCATTGAAGGACGAAAAGCAGGTTCACTTTGAATACACCACAAACCCACCATCACAACCCTCTCAAACTGTTTCTTTTCTACTTCTTCACCATGAAATTGCTTAGCAAGCTCCCCTGCTCGATAGCACTTACTGATCCAATCAGTTAGAATGATCTCGTCATCTTCGACCTCTAACTCGATGTTCCTCCTGCAACATACAATCTCCAGCAATACAATCCCAAAGCTGTATATATCTGCCTTTACTGATATTGGTTTGTTTTGGTACCATTCTGGGGCCAGGTACCCTCTTGTCCCTCTGGGTCCGGTGAATGTTCTTGTTTGATTCGGCGTCAATAGCTTCGCCAGCCCAAAGTCAGAGATCTTTGCCGTCCAAAACTCATCGATGAGTATGTTTTGTGGCTTTATGTCGCAGTGGATGATATGGGGCTCACAATCTTCATGCAGATAGAGTATCCCCCTGGCAACTTCTAATATAATTCTCACCCTATCACTCCAAAGAGGCCGACCTTCAGCCCTGAAGATGAAATCCGCAAGTGAGCCATTTTTCATGTATTCATATGCCAAAAGCCTATTGAAACCCTCATTGCAGAAGCCAATCAAGCGCACCAAGTTCCTGTGATGGGTTCTCCCGATAGCCCTCATCTCCATCTGGAACTCCCTTTCTCCTTCCTCCACCACTTTCTCCAACCTCTTCACTGCGACAGTTCTCTCATTGTTGGATAAGGCGCCTTTATAAACAGTACCAAAAGAGCCACGACCAAGTACCTGATTGAAGCCATTTGTAGCCACGGCAAGCTCGTTATAAGAAAATGACCGCAGAACAATGTCTTCTGTCGTACCAAATTTATCCTCACATGACTTTACACGCGCCCACAAACCACGTCTTGAAATTAGGTAATTAAACAATGCCATAGTAATGCCAGAGCATATTGTGAGAATGGCGCCAATTACTAAAATCACGATCGATGTCTTGGAAATGGAGGAGGGATGTTTTTCTCTTGCGGAATCTCGATTAACCAACTTGACAAAAAGCAGATATGTAAATGATTTATCTCTATATCTTCGCCCATACCTTAGTGGAAACTTGAGTTTGTAACAGTCACCAAAATATTGGAACAGTGCAGCCACACAATTGGCATCGCTTTTACAAGCCTCCTTACAATCTTCTTGCTCCATGTTCTGTAATAAAGAATAGTAATCAAGTTTAAACCAAGTGTTCTGAAGGGGGACAATTGTGGGAGTCATTATCTTCTCTTCAACGCTTCCAAAGCCACGGTCACCCCATCCCATTTCGCATCCCGCAGACTTTTCACTGGAGTTTATATAATTGAAGCCAGGGAGACATTTGCAATCTATTTGTTCACCCACCATGCAATAACTATTGATTCCACAGGTACCGTAGACTAAACAATTGTCAACTGGGCGTTGCCATTTTAACTGCGATGTAGAGTTATTGTTCTTCTGCATACTATGCGAATACAACCGAAAAATCCCATCTTGGTCGAGAGTTGCACGATAAATTACAGAAGTGTGATCGGAAGAAGGCCATCCATCTGTAAGATTCTGCGAAATTGTGTCATTCTCCCTGGCCACGTACATGTGCCCGTCGTGATCTAAATTTAACTTGAAGTAGTCTTCCTCGTAGTATGAATAGGTTCTCCAGTAGGAACTGGAATCATCATCAGCAGGGGAACTGGAATCGTCATCAGCAGGGACCAGTGAAAGGCCGTCGTCGCGATTCAAGGTGAGTCTGAACCTTCCAATTTTGTGGTTGGTTTTCGACACTCTTGAAGACAACAAATTTTGCCCTGGACACGACAAATCTCGCCCTGAAAGCAGAATAAGAGACCGACCTGCTAAAATGGTGTCTGTGGGACGATCGAAGCTTTGCCAGATGATTTTTGAATCAAAATTGTAGAGAACAAAATTGCCATTGTCGAGCATGGAAGCAAAGTAAATGACCTCATCCAGTTCACCTGTAATCGATTTGATTTGGCCATCTTCGGCGGTTGACACGAGTTTGCCATCCTCCGTAAGGCGCAAAGTGGCATTGACAGAAACAAGTGGGTCGACGGTGTTTGCAGTCCAGACCACTGTCTTGTCTGGAGATCCGTCTAATAACCAGATCCCAACAGCAAAACCCTGGCCTTCTTGGTAGAACCCAAAGGCGAAATGCCCAGAAGGGGAAAGCCAAGAGGTGGGGTTCCTTGTTGGGTATAGATGAGAGCCCAAGCTTATGTTTTGATAGATGAGAGCCCAAGCTTATGTTTCGGGAAAGTGTTGGTTGAGCAAACATAAAGAAGAACACGACCCATATGGTAGGTGCCATCTCATGTGCGTGTGTACAGATAGAGTTGAGCACTGATTTGTAAGGGTAGCTCCTCTTCTTGATTGGCCACTGATGAGTCGTAGTACCGTGGAAAGTTCAATGCAAGAACGAGGAAAATTAATGGGATCTTTAAAAGAATATTTAAACGAACGAGGAAAATTAATTATATCACAGTATATTTAAAAGAAATTTAAAAAGTGGGCCCACGGTGAAGTTCCGTGAGTGGATGCTCACATATCAATCCAAATTAATATCCGTACGCTACCATTACTTGGATAAGGATCCCCTGTTTGGACCAAACAGGGCCCTCCACATGGGGGGGCGGAGGAAAGAGAGTTTGTCTTTTTCTTTCCTCCGCCCCCCTTCCGCCCCCCACATGGAGGGCCCTGTTTGGTCCAAACAGGGATCCCCTGTTTGGTCCAAACAGGGGATCCGGTTCCCCATTACTTGGGCTCACGGTCTCACTTATTCCGTGTGGAATTTCTTGCATACATCCAATTACACGCGAGCCTATCCGTGGCCCCACGCGACAAGAGGACTCCTCGTCTCCGAGTAGGGATGGCAATTTTCTCCGAAACCGATGGATATTTGACCCGAACCGACCTTTTGGGGACGGTTTTTATCCATTTTTTTCACCCGTGGGGCGGGTTTGGTATTAATTTTAAAATCCCCGGCCGGATTCGGTTCGGATTTGGTATATATTACTCCCCGCCCCGAACCCCGCCCCGAACCCATACCCGAACCCGAACCCGAAATATATATATAAAACTATTTATATTTATACATATATACACGTATTTGACATATTTTTTAGTCTCACAATCCTGAATTGTATCCTTGCTTGATATGCTTTCAAATTTTGGAAGGATTTTTACTATCTTATTCACACACACACACACACACACACACACAAATTGCAAAAACTAAATTGAGGTTGGGCGGGTCGGTGTGGGTTCGGGTAAAACTCGAATTATTGTGCGGGTGCGGTTCGGATCGGGGAAAAACCGAAACCCATAGGGTTTGGTTTTGGTACAATCAAAATAACCCCCGACGGGTTTCGGGGCGGGTTCGGGGAAATAAAGAATTTCGGGGATCGGGTATGGTATGCTTAAAATCCGGGCCGATTCACCCGCTTGCCATCCCTATCTCCGAGTGTATTGGATATCCCAAATTCTTAATACAAAAAAGGATGTGATCGGACGGTCATAGACCTGACAATATTGAATATTAGACTAATATTATTAATTACATTTTCAATTGGGACAATTACCGTTCGGACGGTCAAAGACCTGACAATAGCCCTAGAACAGCCCAAAAATGCATATTTACCGCAGAGCTGTTCGATCCGTAGGATATCGCAGACTGTAATATCATAAGAATATAGGATATTCCATAATCAGAAGCGGGAAGACTTGAACTGTCCGTTTTTTTTCTTTTTTTCCTTGACTGTGGGACCACAAAACCACCATCCAAACCGTTGGATGACTGTATGAGTATAAGAACTAATATCGCACCAAATTTGAATCATTGATCTATCACGGTTATCTTGCAAATTATAAGAATAAATTCTAAGCCACGATTTTTTTTACAAGTTTCTCGATAACCGTGATAGATCAACGGTTAAAATTTAGTACAATATTAGTTCTTACACTCATACAGCTATCCAACGGTTTGATTGGTGGTCCCACAGTAAGAGAAAAAAATAAATACATAGACTGTTCCAGTGATTGTGGGATATCCAACATCCGTAGGATGTCGCAAGCTGCGATATCTTACAGATCGAACAGCTCTGCGGTAAATATGTAATTTTGGGCTGCTTTGAGACTATTATCAGATTTATGACTGTTCGTATGGTAATTGTCCATTCTCAATTTTATAGTTGAACAAACTCTTACTAGATAAAAACTTGAGAAGACTCTCAGTTGTTGGGCAGTTGTAGAGTTCCAGTACCTTTATACTCCAAAAGTGTTAGAAATTCATTGATATGATGTGATGCTTATCCCCTTACATTTATAAATGTCGTGTTTCTTTAAAAGAATCTCAAAATTTCAACCACCTATTAAATGACCATTGAAATTCCTGAAATTACAACCTCTTCTCTTTTTGTTGGAGGTTCTGAATGCTCAAGTATAAAAGAGGATTCAAGAGCTTAACATCTTGAACCCAAAAAAAAAACATGTTGGAGAATTCAAAAATTCTTCTGACAAATGTATCAAGAGGGTAATGATGTTATGAATGTGGGAGTTAAACAAGTCAAATGAAAAATTCTTATATTTCACTAGTCTGGGACAAATTTTGTTCTAGTAGGAGTTGTCCAAATACCTTCCATGCATTTTTTTTTATATCATGAATCATACAACCAATTTTAAGGTTGGACCGAATCTCATCTCCTACTGGATAAGTATGTTCACTAGTTTTAAGAGATAATTAGCGAAAAGTCCCTAGAATTGAATCTTTCCAGCCTTCAGTCCAGACAAATTCCTTTTAAGGGCTCTGGTCTAAGCAGCAAGACTGTTTGCAGCCAGATGTCCCTGAATACAATTTACATGATTGATTTTCCCTCTTTCAACTGTTTAGGCAACCATATTTGAATTTTAAAATTTCAAATCTTGGATTCCCCCTCCTCATTCCTAGGTAGACGTTGCAGAGAACGTGTTCGGTTTGGATTCAAGTCTGCAGATGACCGAGAGCCGAACGTCTGGGATCGGTTTTGAAGGCTGCATAGTACCGGAGACTCGTATCAGAGGGTTGATCGGAGAAGAAGAAGAGAGGCGAAGATCGATAGATCAGTTGGAGGGCCACGGTTCTCTCGTCAAGTGAAAGAAGATCCTCATGTTGCAGAGAAATGGTGAAGAAGGGGCGGCTCTGTTTGAGTCCTGTTGCAACGTCCAAACGCAGCAAGAAGAAGGAAGAATCGCCTGGTGATCGCCGCCGTCCGCTGCCATCGCCGGAGTTTTCTTTTGTCACAGAGAAAAGGTTGCAGAAGAAGAAGCAGACAGCGGTTTGGGATTTGTGTCAGCTGGGCCCCACATCGCCGTGAACAGTCGAGAACAGAAAACAGATCGTCGAGGTCGCCGTTGTCTGTCGCCGGAGAAGGAAGTTCGCCGCCGCTACTGCCGAGCCGCGCCATTGCCGTGGAAGAAGAAGCAAACTGGGAGAGGTTTCTGGTTCTGGTTCCAGAATGTCGCAGAGAACGTGAAGAGGAAGCCCAGGTTCTGTTGGGGAAGAAGACATCGATTTGGGCTGGGTTTGGTTCTGGGTTGGTCCAGGTCAGGTCAAGCCTGGCCCGTTTCAGAAGTCAAATTTATATGAGTTCTGTATTTTTTGTCAAATTTATTTGAGTTTTGGACAAATCTATCTGATTTTTTAGCTATTTATCTAACTTCTTGAACAAATTTATTTAAGTTCTGCACAAATTTATTTGAGTTCTGTACAAATCTATTTGACTTTTTGGCTATTTATCTGACTTCTGGAACAAATTTATCTGAGCTCTAGACAAATTTATCTGAGTTCTGGACAAATCTATCTGAGTTTTTGAAAAAATTATTTTAGTTTTCGAAAAATATAATTGACTTTCTGACAAATTTATCTCCATTTGGAAAATTTTAACTGAGTTTTTGAACTAAACTCAGGCTGTTCTTTTAAAATTTATTTGCATTTTTTAAAATAAATTTAACTGAGTTTTAGCAAAAATACTTTAGTTTTTGGCAAATTTTTCTGAAATTCAAAAAATTGAGTTATCTTAGTTTTGGCAAATGTATTTGAATTTTTTAAATTTATTCGCGTTTTTTAATTTTATTTACGTCCTTTGAAATTTATTTACACTTTTTGAAATTTATTTCAATTTTTTGAAATTGATTTTGACTTTTGAAATTTATTTATATTTTTTGAAATTTATTTGGATCTTTTGAAATTTATTTGCTTCTTTTTAAATTGATTTTCATCTTTTCAAATTTATTTATATTTTTTGAAACTTATTTGGATCTTTTGAGATTTATTTGCTTCTTTTTAAATTTCTCTGCCTTCTTTTGAAATTTATTGCGTTTTTTGAAATTATTGCATTTTTTAAATTTTATTTGCGTTCTTTCGAATTTATTTGTATTTTTTGGATTTATTTGCATTTTTTATTTTATTTTCATCTTTTGAAATTTATTTATATTTTTTAAATTTTATTTAGATCTTTTGAAATTTACTTGGCTAATTAAATGGTAGTTGACCATTATTAATGACATATCCTACTAATCATGAGATATGATTTTGAAGAAATGGTAAATTAGACATCTTATGTCTTAAAATTTGGAAAAATGACTTATCATACAATGGAAAAAGATTGTGGACTTAAGGCAATAAAGTGACATGTTCAGGGACCCGTTGCCGAATGCCCTTAGTTTTAATTGATTCTATAGGAAAAGGAATGGTTGCTGTGTATATTGGTAGTCAATGATGTCGCGCTTTCAAGACCCCCGGTCATTTAAGTGTAAGTAGGTCGCATGTTAAGATGTTCTATTCTATGAAATTGCATGGGACATGCTACACATCAGTCCCCACATTAGGGTGGCCCGGAGCATTATATAGGTATATTACTTCTTTAAATTGTTGTTATGTTGATTTTAAAGATTTTAGAGTATTATTTCTTAAACATCTCTTTTAAATTGTTGCTAGATAGATTATCATAGATTCAAGTGGGCCACTCCTTGACACTTATAATATAACTATGATATATTAACCAAAAAATAAATATACACTTTATCGGAGGATTGATACATTAAGGTCCCTGAATCAATGGATATGTATAAATGCTCCACTTTTTGATAGACCCAATGTGATTGGAACCAATTTACCCTTCCCAAAACCTGTACTTCTATATATATATGTGTATCTTCAGATATATCAAGCATAATTTGTTTAATATTCCTACAAGTTTGATGTAGGAAAGTGTACCAAATTCTAGCTCTTGATCAACTCGATCTATCCATTTAGACCACCTGCATTACCTCTCTAATATAGGGTAAGATGTATTTTAAATACAATTCTTTATCACACATACAACATTATAAAACCCTTGGAAGAATATTGGAGATTCACAAAATTTATATTTTGCGAAATTTAGCCTACTTGTATGCCCAAGTCAGTGTGTGAGTACTTTTCTTTAAAAGAATTTTAAGAATAGATGTCTGTATACCGTTACTTTCACAACCAATTTTCAAATACCCTTTTAAGGAAGCCGAACTCTTTGGTGGAGCCAACCTATTTAAAATCTAAACCGCTCAAAATGGATATCCTAATGTAATGATATCCAAAAGTTTTACTATAATCATAGTTGGTCCCGCTATAAAACTGAATATATGGGCAAAGTTATTAATTATATGCTCAATCATATGATATAATAAGAGAAAATTGAGGATTTCCCACTCAATTTGCCGATATTTATTTTAAATGACTAAAATTTTCAACAGGTGAGTCCCTTGTTATAGTCCCAAATTCTTAATCTTCCATATGTTATTTACATGAGAGGAGTAAGGACGAGTAGGGGCAAAGTCATAAATAAAATAAAATAAAAGATGGAGTTAAAAAAGCACTACAAGACAAAATTTTACTTCTTCAAATGGGCTACATCATATCAAGGGGATATTTGAGGGGGAAGGAAAATGAAGGGGATGGGAAGGAAAATTAATTTTCCCTCATCTTGTTTGGGAAGTAAAAAAGTAAGGGGAAGGAAAGTGAAAAAATATAATTTTGTTTTTAGTGAGGTACAGAAAAAAGACTATTTTACCCTTGCTCTTGAAAAAAATTCAAATAGAGTGTAAGGGCATTTTAGTCATTCCCTCACTCCATCACCACTTTCCCCTCATTTTCCCCCCTGTTTTGGGGGGAAAATTTTTGAGGCAAAAAGACAAGAGGCTGAAGATTCAATGACAGTGATGAGGAGTGATTTTGCAGTGAGGAAGATTCTCCTCTTCTTTTTTCTTTTTTTAATATATTTGCCTTTTAGTAAAAAAAATCACTGTCATTGTTTTATTTAATATATTGCCCAGCACCATCGTTGTTTGGGTTCTCTGGACTTGGTGTGTCAACTGGGGTTTCTTCTTCTTTCCTTTTCCCAATTTCCATTCACTTGCTCTCTCTCTCAAAAATCAAAGTCTCTCTCTCTTTGTGAAAAATCAAAGTGAGAAAAGTGGAAGATGACCTAGGTCCCATGCACATTCAATCCTCAATTCAAATCTTTCGAGCATCTTTTTTTCCATCTCCCTTTCTTGGGAGACTAATAACCCACGAAATTGTCCACTTCACCTCCCTTCCACTCCAACAAATTTCTCATATTGTTCTTTCTTTTTCCAAATTTATGTTTTCTCCCTCTCTCTCTCTCTCTCTCTCTCTATGAAAAATCAATGTGAGCTCTCTCTTTCTTTGAAAAGTCAAAGTGGGAAAAGTGGAAGTTTTCGATGACCCAGGTCCTTATGCACATTCAATCCTCAATTCGAATCTTTCGAGCATATCATTGACCCTTTTTTTTTCCATGACCCTTTCTTGGGAGACTAATCTCCCACGAAATTGTCCTCTTCACCTCCCTTCCTTTGAAACAAATTTCTCATATTGTTTTTTCTTTTTTCAAATTTTCGTTTTCTCCCTCTCGATCCCTCTCCCTCTCCCTGTGAAAAATCAAGTGAGAAAAGTGAAAGAATGTGATTACCCATGTCTATTGAAATCTGACCACTCAATAGCAAGCCCCCTCTCATTTTACTCTAATATGACTTGGCCCCATCGTGAGATTCAGCTTGTAAAAGAAACATATAATATTAAAAGATTGAAGTGCTAATACATTATAAGAACCCACTTTCTTGAATATGCAAATGCAATATAATTCAGTTTTTTCCAAAGCGCTGAAACTATTATGAAGTTTAGATTACTAGAAACTGGAAATACATTGAACAATCAAATGTATAAAAAGTTAAAATAAAGGGGCATTAGGCGAGAGGTCCCTGAACATTTTACTTTATGATCTTAGGTCTACAAACTTTTTCCATAGTCCTTTTTCCAAATTTGAGTTTCTAAAATGTCCAAGTTACCCTTTCTTTAAATCATATCCCATGATTAGTGGATATGTCATTAATAATGGTCAACTCCCATTTAATATGCCATTAATAATGGTCAACTCCCATTTAATTGACCATGATTAATGAAATCCCATTAATGAGAGTTTGAAATAAATTCTAAAAAAAACACAAATAAATTTCAAAAGAACGCAAATAAATTTCAAAAAATGCAATAAAATTCTTATATTTCACTAGTCTAGGACAAATTCTGTATGTCCTAATTATAGGAGCTATCCAACTGTAGGATTGAGTTTAAATAAAGTAAATAAAATAAAATAAGAACACCTTCCATGCATTTTTTATATCAATAATCATACAGCCAATTTTAAGTTGGGACCAAATCTCATCTCCTGCAAGATAAGTATGCTCAATACTATGTCCAATTTTATGGTTTCTGTCTATATTGGTAGTCAAAGATGTCGCGCTTTCAAGGCCCCCGGTCATTTAAGTGTAAGATGTTCTATTCCATGAAATTGCATGGGACATGCAACGCATTAGTCCTCTCATTAGGGTGGCCCGGAGAATTATATGGGTATATTACTTCTTTAAATTGTTGTTATGTTGATTTTAAAGATTTTAGGGTATTATTTCTTAAGCATCTCTTTTAGATTGTTGCTAGATAGATTATTATAGATCCAAGTGGGCCACTACATGTATTGACACTTATGATATACTATGATATATTAAAAAAAAATTAAAATAAACTCTATCTGAGGATTGACACATTAAGGTCCCTTGAATCAATGGGTATGTATAAATACTCCACTTTTTGATAGACCCAATGTGATTGGAACCAATTTACCCTTCTCGAAACCTATACTTCTATATGTGGATCAACAGATCTAACAAGCATAATCTGTGTAATATTCCAATAAGTTTGATGTAGGAAACTCACCCGATCACCATGTGATCAAGCTCATTGATTTATCATAATTGGTCCCCATATCCCTACATTCTGTACCAAATTCAAGCTCTTCATCCACTCTATCCATTTAGACCACCTGCATTGCCTCTCTATTATCCCTAAGGAAATAATTATTTTTAAGTACATTTCTATATCTCACATAAAACATTTTAAAACCCTTGGAAGCATGGAGATTCTCAGAATTTTTATTTTGCTAAATTTAGCCTACTTGCATGCGAAGTGGTGACGGGAGGGACTTGTCTTTTTCCATAAAAGAATTAAAAAAAAAGAAAAGAAGAAGTATATAACCCGTTATTTTCACTACCAAGTTTCAAATACCTTTTTAAGGAAGTTGAACTCCTTGGTGGAGCCAACCTATTTAAAATCCAAACCGCTCTAAAAAAGAATATTTTAATGGGGGTCTCTGTGATTTCTAAATTGGTCTACTCAAACAATCAATCCAATAGTGTGAAGAAATAAACAATATGCAGCGGAAAATAAATTAACAAGCACACACCATAAAGACACCAAATTTTAAGGTGGAAAACCCCACCTGGGTGAAAAACCACTGATCCGAACTGGATCAAATCAAACACTATGAATCTCGCAATTACAAGAAACTCAGATCTCTTCCCTAGATATCCCCTACCCAATGACTGAAGTTACCTTGTGTCGCTTCACGCTTCAATGACTTCACACCTTGATTGCAACAGATTCAATTAGCACTTGACTCCTCAAATCTTATCGCAGGAAGATAATCTTCTACAAAGGATGCAGAAGAACTGCCTCTAGAGAATTTGGCAGCACAACTTCATGAAAAATCTCTAGAAAAGAATACTCTCAATGATAATCTTTAACTCAGAACTTTGAGAGGTGAGGAAGTTATCTTTGGAATAGCTCTTGAGTCCCTTAAATAGCCCTTAGTTCGTGCTTAAGGTTGCCTAACTTGATTAGGATTAAACAAGCAATTTGGGCACAATTAGAAAAACAACTTTCCAAAATTCATACAGCTCTGCGCCTCGTTCGCTCGAGCGCACGTTACATCCGCTCGAGCGGATGAGCCTTTGTCTGCCCTTCGCTAGAGCGAAGCTTGGACCGCTCGAGCAATCCATTCTATACATGATCTGGAAATTCAGCACACTTTCTCAGCAGATTTCTTCTAATTCTTTCAGACTTTCTTCTTCTGAGTCTTTCCAATCTTCTATCTTCAGTGTCCTCTTCTAAATAAAAAATTACAACTCAAAAGACCCAGAGTTTTGTCCAACCCATGAATTTAGCCAACACTAAAAATCCTAACAATCTCCCCATTTGGTAATTCATGGACAAAACTCCCTAAGACAATACAAATTGATCTGCCAAAAAGTAACCCAAAATACATAGAATTTATAAAAAGAAAAAACTGGTAATCAGCACAAAAATTTGCAATCAGCAAATGTAGATCTGCATTATCTCTGACTCAGTCTGAACTTCTTGATCTCCCCCTTGATCTGTCACCTTTCTCTCCCTTTTTATCTATAAATTGACAAAGTTAAAGATAAGAACATGCAGCTTTTTGTCAATTAGGATCAATAGCTCTCCCTCGAAAGCAACTCCCCCTGAATGTATCTTCGTAGCAGCAATGGGGGTGGGAGCTTGACCTCTTTAATCAGGGTTGTCTACATGTAGCCACCCACACTTGTGTGGCTTGATCTTGTAGCAGCATATGAGTAAACTCCTTAGGCAAATCAGATTTTCTAACCCAAATTTGAGCCATCTTGGGTGGAGAAAAAATCTTCCGCCATTGCTTGGTCTTAGGTAGATTTTGCAGCTTTTTGCAATGGGGACGAATGTGTCCTTTTAATCCACAATGATGACAAGTGGATGTGTGTGCAGTGCGTGACACACTCTTTTTCTTGAAACTACTCGACACATTATATGAAAGTGCAGTATGTGGAGTAGCATGTGCAACACTTGAAACAAAAATTATTTTACCTTTAGCATTTGAAGTGGATGCACCATGATCATAACCAAGACCGCTTCTGTCAAAAGGAGACTTCTGACTACACAAGATGTTTGTAAGAGTCTACGAACCAGTGTTCATCTTGTTTAGAGAAGCTTGCTTGACTTCTAGCTCAGACAGAGTGATCTTCAATCTTCCTTGTAGGTCTTGATTTTCAGCTTTCAATATCACTAACTCTTCCTTCATATTCAGTACTTTTTTGTCAGCCTTCACAAGTTTTTTTACCATCAGTAGTCAGATTTTCAGCCAAACAATTTTTTTGACCTTCTAAGAGATGAATTTGTTTAAGTGCTTGCTCTAATTCAATCTTCAGGGCAGAATTTTCTTCTTGAGCAGCCTTGTACTTGATAGTGATCTTGTTACCATACTTGGTCATCTTGACACAATCAGCATAGGTAACATGGTACAACTCTTCCCAATCTGTCTCTCAATATGATGACTCATCTTCATTATCTTCATCAGTATCATTGTCAGACACAGACTTAGCCACGAATGCTACAAACTTGTTGTTCATAGTGTCAGAAGGATCATCCTTAGGATCTTTTGCTTCTTCATTTTCTTCTTCAAAAGATTCTTCATCTCAAGTTATGTTGAGAGCCTTTTGCTTTGTACCATTTTTCTTGTTGGCACACTCATTAACATAGTGACCATAGCCTTGGCACTCAAAACACTTTGTCCCTTTTGTAGAATCCTTCTTTTCAGATCTAAAATTCTTTTTATTGTCTCGTTTTTTCTTCATGTATTTTTTGAAACACTTAATAAACTCAGTCATATCATCTTCAGCATCAGATTCAGAATCAGATTCAATTTTCTTTGCAGACTTCTTTCTAGATTCTGAGATGGCTTTCAAAGCAATATCCTTCTCTATTGATTTTCCTTTATTCAAACGGTTTGCTTCAAAAGTCTGAAGATTTCCAGCCAGTTCATTTACCTTGAGGGTATTCAGATTCTTATTTTCTTCAATAGTATCAACTTTAGAATCAAACCTCGAAGGGAGAGACCTTAGAATTTTCTTGACAATCTTGTGTTCTGTTATTTCTTTCCCTAGAATGAAAACATCATTGACAATATCATTCAACTTTGTATTAAATTGATCAAAGGTCCCATCTTCTTCCATCACGATGGTTTCAAATTCTTTAGTCGGCCTTTGCAATTTTGCTTGCTTCACCGTGTCTGTACCCTCATAAATTGTCTGTAAGACTTCCCATGATTCTTTTGCAGTTTTGCAAGTGGAAATCCTTTGAAACTCATCAGCAGACACTCCATTGTATATGCTATTCACAGCCTTGTTATTACAATTGGATGCATGCTTCTCATCCTTAGTCCATTGGGCTTAAGGTTTAGGAACAGTTTGTCCATTAACCACAATTGTAGGTTTGGAGTAGCCCTTGTCAATAATATCCCAAGCATCATCATCAATGGACTTAAGGAACCCAATCATCATTTGCTTCAAATATGCATAATTAGAACCATCAAACAAAGGAGGCTTGGAAGTTTATATCCCTTCTCTATTGAGCACTATTCTAGAATTCTTGTAAGATCAAACACAACAAGACTGTACAACCCGCTCTGATACCAATTGAAAAAGAATATTTTAATGGGGGTCTCCGCGATTTCTAAATTGGTATACTCAAACAATCAACCCAATAGTCTGAAGAAATAAACAATATGCAGTGAAAAATAAATTAACAAGCACACACCTCAAGGATACCAAATTTTAAGGTGGAAAACCCTAACCGGGTGAAAAACCACCGATCCGAACTAGATCAAATCAAACACTATGAATCTCGCAATTACAAGAAACTCATATCTCTTCCCCAGATATCCCCTACCCAAGGACTGAAGTTACCTTGTGTCGCTTCACGCTTGAAAGACTTCACACCGTTGATTGCAACAAATTCAATCAGCACTTGACTCCTCAAATCTTCTCGCAGGAAGATAATCTTTTATAAAGGATGCAGAAGAATTGGCTCTAGAGAACTTGGCAGCGCAACTTCATAAAAAACCTCTAGAAAAGAATTCTCTCAACGATAATCTCTAACTCAGAACTTTGAGAGGTGAAGAAGTTATCTTTAGAATAGCTCTTGAGTCCTTTAAATAGTCCTTAGATCGTGCTTAAGGTTGCCTAACTTGATTAGGACTAAACAAGTAGTTTGGGCACATTTAGAAAAACAAGTTTCCAAAATTCATATAGCTCTGCGCCTCGTTCGCTCGAGCGCACGTTACATCGGCTCGAGCGGATGAGCCTCTGTCTGCCCTTGGCTCGAGCGAAGCTTGGACCGCTCGAGCGATCCATTCTGGACATGATATGGAAATTCAGCACACTTTCTCAGCAGACTTCTTCTAATTCTTTCAGACTTTCTTCTTCTGAGTCATTCCAATCTTCTATCTTCAGTGTCCTCTTCTAAATAAAAAATTACAACTGAAAAGACCAAGAATTTTGTCCAACCCATGAATTTAGCCAACACTAAAAATCCTAACACGCTCAAAACGGATTCTCTAATGTAATGAATATCCAAAAACATTATTATAATCTTAGTTGGTCCCACTATAAAACTAAATATATGAGCAAAGTTATTAATTATATGCTCAATCGTACGATATAACCAACTTCTAGGGATTTCCAACTAAATTTGACGGTATTTATTTTAAATGACTAAGATTTTCAACACGTAATTTCCTTGTTGGAGTCCCAAATCTTACGCTTCATTGTGTTTATTTACATGAGAGGAGGAGGGGTAAAGTCATAAATACAGCTAAAAAGATCGAGTTAAAAAAAAAGCACTACAAGACAAAATTCTACTTCTTCAAATAGGTTACATCATATCAGTATTTTACTCTCCTTTTACTCCTTCCACCTAAGCAATAAAAATAAAAGATAACATCAATCAATTTTTAACTCAACTCAAATAGGCCCAAGCATGAGTGAGACACTCAAAAACCCAGAATAAGAACTAATTGTGGCTAGTACCGTTTGTGGACCACAAGAACTCAACGTGTGGAGTTTCTACGAGGCACTTACTAAACAGATCTATAAGAACCCAACGTGTCCAGAGGGAAAAAACTAATGATCTTCCTCACTAAAAAATCAATCCTCATCACTGTCATTGAATCTTCAAGTCACTCCTCAACACTGTCATTGAATTGCAAGCCTCATGAAGACTCAATGACAGTGATTAGCAGTGATTTTGTAGTGAGGAAGATTCTCAACTTTCTTTTTATAATATATTTGCCTTTTAGTAAAAAAAAAAAAATCACTGTCATTGAATTGCTCCCCAGCACTATCGTTGTTTGGGTGGACTTGGTGTGTCTTTGAAATCTTTCCTCCTCATGTTCTTTCCTTTTCCAAATTTCCATTCACTCACTCTCTCTCTGAAAAATCAAACTCTCTCTCTCTCTGAAAAATCAAACTGAGAAAAATGGAAGTTTTCGATGTCCTAGGTCCTCATGCACATTCAATCCTCAATTCGAATCTTTCGAGCATCTTTTTTCCATCTCCCTTTCCTGGGAGACTATTCTCCCACGAAATTGTCCACTCCACCTCCCTTCCTCTTCAAAATATTTCTCATATTGTTCTTTTGTTTTTTCAAATTTTCGTTTTCTCCCTCTCCCTCTCTGTGTGAATTGAAAAATCAACATGAGCTCTCTCTCTCTTTGAAAAGTCAAAGTTGGAGAAGTGGAAGTTTTCCATGACCCAGGTCCTTGTGCACATTCATTCCTCAATTCGAATCTTTCGAGCATATCATTGACCCTTTTTTTTCCATGGAGACTAATCTCCCACAAAATTGTCATCTTCACCTCCCTTCCTTTCCAACAAATTTCTCATATTGTTCTTTCTTTTTCCAAATTTCCGTTTTCTCCCTCTCCCTCTCCCTCTCCCTGTGAAAAATCAAAGTGAGAAAAGTGAAAGATTGTGATGGCCCATGTCTATTTGAAATCTGACCACAAAATAGCAAGCCCCCTCTCATTTTACTCTAATATGACTTGGCCCCACTGTGAGATTTAGCTTGTTAATATTTCTGATTGATGGTTCATAAGTATGACTTAAAAATTCAGGCAATCAAATTGAAGACGTCAAAAGGGTAGTTGTGCATTTGTTTGGGCACAGTACAATGTTCTTTGAAAAGTGCAGTGGTAAAAATTTGGTATTTATATAGTTGCTTTTGATATAATGTTTAAATTTAGCATATCTAATATGATTCTATAGTTTAGCGGCTGTTTATTACATGGAATTGTGAATAAATAAGAATTCTAAGAAAAATATTCCTAGAAGTGACAGCTAAAACTTGAAGAAATAAATTTGAATACCCATAAATGGTTATAAAATAATCTCCCCTTCAATGGAAATTAAACTAAAGGAGGATGGAAAGTGATTTAGTAGGGTGATTGCTTGGTATTCATTTTCCATTTCAGCTTAAGCCTTAATTCATTTTACTGTAGAGGGGAAATTATTTGGAAGGCATTTATGGATTTTCATCTGTGTTTCCCATTTTAGCCACATTGAGAAATACATTTTTTAGAGTTTCTAGGAATTCTACGTCAGGCAAAGGGGCCCTAGGAGTGTCTTTCTTGAGGTTTAAGTTTCTGAAAATGCTTTTCTAATACTGTTTTAGAGGGAAAATACTCTCATAAGGACAGTTTGCATGGGGGACATCCATGCGGACAGCCATGTACATCCCACTTGTGTACTGAATGGATCATCAAAATCCCCACCCTGTATCCACACCAGACCCATTGGATTTGCACCGATCTAAATGGAGTACATTTTTGAGCCAGCAAACCACTAGCTAATCAACAATCATTATATGCCGGGCTTCATTTTATATTGGAGACAGCTCAATGTGAAGCATTGCACTTGGTTCAATCCAAGTGAGTGGAAAAGAAACATCTTAAAGAAAGTTACATACGTAACATATGAAGCACATGTATCTTTTCTCAATTTCTATAGAACTAGAAAATCCACCGCTAACATCATACACAAACACCAAAACTGAAATATTATAAAGCATGCGAGGCACACATTTAGAAACTTTATTGCTTTTCAATTTTTAACCTAACCGAACCGCTGACATGGTTTGTTAATAAAACTAGAGCGACATTAGACTAAGAAGCTGGAAATGGAGGAACTTGTACATCCATATTCCCTTCCATCATCAAAATCACGTTCTTCATTGAAGGACGAAAAGCAGGTTCACTTTGAATACACCACAAACCCACCATCACAATCCTCTCAAACTGTTTCTTTTCTACTTCTTCACCATCAAATAGCTTAGCAAGCTCCCCTGCTCGATAGCATTTACTGATCCAATCAGTAAGAATGATCTTGTCATCTTCGACCTCTAGCTCGATATTCCTCCTGCAACATACAATCTCTAGCAATACAATCCCAAAGCTGTATAGATCTGCCTTTACTGATATTGGTTTGTTTTGGTACCATTCTGGGGCCAGGTACCCTCTTGTCCCTCTGGGTCCGGTGAATGTTCTTGTTTGATTCGGCGTCAATAGCTTCGCCAGCCCAAAGTCAGAGATCTTTGCCGTCCAAAACTCATCGATGAGTATGTTTTGTGGCTTTATGTCGCAGTGGATGATATGGGGCTCACAATCTTCATGCAGATAGAGTATCCCCCTGGCAACTTCTAATATAATTCTCACCCTATCACTCCAAAGAGGCCGACCTTCAGCCCTGAAGATGAAATCCGCAAGTGAGCCATTTTTCATGTATTCATATACCAAAAGCCTATTGAAACCCTCATTGCAGAAGCCAATCAAGCGCACCAAGTTCCTGTGATGGGTTCTCCCGATAGCCCTCATCTCCATCTGGAACTCCCTTTCTCCTTCCTCCACCACTTTCTCCAACCTCTTCACTGCGACAGATCTCTCATTGTTGGATAAGGCCCCTTTATAAACAGTACCAAAAGAGCCACGACCAAGTACCTGATTGAAGCCATTTGTAGCCACGGCAAGCTCGTTATAAGAAAATGACCGCATAACAATGTCTTCTATCGTACCAAGTTTATCCTCACTTGACTTTACATGCGCCCACAAACCACGTATTGAAATTAGGTAACCAAACACTGCCATAGTACTGCCGGAGCATATTGTGAGAATGGCACCAATTACTAAAATCATGATCGATGTCTTGGAAATGGAGGAGGTATGTTTTTCTCTTGCCGAATCTCGATTAGCCAACTTGACAAAAAGCACATCTGAAATTGATTTATCTCTACTTCCTCTCCCATACCTCAGTGGAAACCTGAGTTTGTAACAATTAGTACCGAAATATGAGTACAGTGCAGCCGCACAATTAGCATCGGTTAAACAAGCCGCCTTACAATCTTCTTTCTCCATGTTCTCTACTAAAGAATAGTAATCAGCTTTAAACTGAGTGTTATGAAGGGGGGCAATTCTCTTCTCTCCAACGCTTCCAATGCCACGATCACCCCCACTCATTTCGCATCCAGCAGACCTTTCACTGGAGTTTATATAACTAAAACCAGGGACACATGTGCAATTTATTGGTTCACCCAGCATGCAATAGCTGTTGACTCCACAGATACCGTAGGCTGAACATTTGTCAACTGGGGGTTGCCATTTCACCTCCACTATAGGGTTATTGTTCTCCCCAATACTGTGAGAATACAACCGAAAAATCCCATCTTGGTCAAGAGTTGCACGATAGATTACCAAAGTGTGTTTGGAAGAAGACCACCCACCTGTTAAATTGAACGAAATTGTGTAATTCTTCCTGGCCACGTACATGTGCCCGTTGTGATCTAGATTTAACTTGAAGTAGTCTTCCTCGTCGTATGGATAGGATCTCCAGTAGGAACTGGAATCATCATCAGCAGGGATCAGTGAAAGACCGTCGTTGCGATTCAAGGTGAGTCTGAACCTTCCAATTGTGTGGTTGGTTTTCGACACACTTGAAGACAACAAATATTGCCCTGAACACGACAAATATCGCCCTGAAGGCAGAATAAGAGATTGGCCAGCTAAAATGGTGTCTGTGGGAGAATCGCAGCTTTGCCAGATGATTTTTGAATCAGAACTGTAGAGAACAAAACTTCCATTGTCGAGCATGGAAGCAGAGTAAATGAACTCATTCAGTGTACCAGTAATAGATTTGGTTTGGCCGTCTTCAGCTGTTGACACGAGTTTGTTATCCTTCGTAAGAACCAAAGTGACATTGGCAGAAACAAGTGGGTCGTCCGTGTTTGCAGTCCAGACCACTGTCTTGTCTGGAGATCCGTCTAATAACCAGATCCCAACAGCAAAACCCTGGCCTTCTTGGTAGAACCCAAAGGCGAAATGCCCAGAAGGGGAAAGCCAAAAGGTGTGGTTCCCTGTTGGGTATATACGAGTGCCCAAGCTTATGTTTTGGGAAAGTGTCGTTGGTTGAGATCTCGCAACAATAGCAAACGCAAAGAGGAACACGACCCAGATGGTAGGTGCCATCTCATGTGTGTGTGAAGAGAGAGAGTTGAGCATTGATTTGTTGGGGTAGCTCCTCCTCTTGATTGGCCACGGATGAGTGTCATAGTACCGCGGAAAGTTCAATGCAAGCATGAGGAAAATTAATGGATCTTATATTACAAAGTATATTTAATTTCTTTAAAATTTAAATTCCTCAAAATAAATACTATAATCTCATGTCCAATGTTAAAATAATTTTAAGAAGATTAAAAATAGGTCCACTATGAGATTAAATATATTGTCAACATTATTAATTAGATATATTTGATTTTACTTTAAAAACAAAACAATTTAAATTTTCAAAAAGCGAAGCATGATGAAAAAAAGAAATTTAAAAAGTGGGCCCACGGTGAAGTTCCGACTTTCGTGGGTGGGATGCTCACAGATCAATCCAAATTAATATCCGTACACAACAATTGGTTGGGCTCATGGTCTCACTTATTCCGTGTGGAATTTCTTGCATACATCCAATTACACACGAGTCTACCAATGTCTATCAATCGCCCAACGTGACAAGAGGACGACTCCTCTCCATGTGTATTGGTCAAATAAATATCCTCCTCTTGTATTGGATATCCTAAATTCATAGTACAAAAAAGGTGTGATCCCACCCAAAGATTGAATATAAGATTAATATTATTGATAACATGCTCAATTTTATAGTTAAACAAACTCTTATTAGAGAATAATTTGAGAAAACTCACTGATTTTGTAGAGTTTCAATACCTTTATACTTCAAAAATGTTAGAAATTCATAAATATGATGCGATGACTTATTCCCGTACATTTATAAATGTTGTGTTTCTTTAGAAGAATCTCAAAACTTCAGCCACCTATTAAATGGCCTTTGGAATTCCTTTAATTACAACCTTTTTTTTTTTTTGCTAGAGTTTTTATTTTTGGATGCTCAAATATAAAAGAGGATTCAAGAATTTAGCTTGTTGGACTTTACCAAAAAAATCATGTTGGAGAATGCAAAAATTCTTCTGAGAAACGTGTCAGGAGGAGGGTAATTAATGCTGTTATGAATGTGGCAGTTCGACAAGTCGAACGAAAAATTCTTATATTTCACCAGTCCGGGACAATTTCTGTTATGAATGTGGCAGTTCTACAATTGGTTGGGCTCATGGTCTCACTTATTCCGTGTGGAATTTCTTGCATACATCCAATGACACACGAGTCTACCAATGTCTATCAATCGCCCGACGTTACAAGAGGACGACACCTCTCCATGTGTATCGATCAAATAAATATCCTCCTCTTGTATTGGATATCCTAAATTCCTAGTAGAAAAAAGATGCGGTCCAGCTAAAGATTGAGTATAAGACTAATATTATTGATTACATGCTCAATCTTTTAGTATAGTTGAACAAACTCTTATATTAGATAAAAATTTAAGAAAACTCACTGATTTTCAATTGTTGGGCCATTGTAGAGTTCCAAAACCTTTATATTCATGAAGTGTTAGAAATTCATAAATATGATGTGATAACTTTTTCCCTTACATTTACAAATGTTGTGATTCTTTAGAAGGATTTTAAAATTTCAACCACCTATTAAATGAATTTTTAGAATTCTTTCAATTACAGCCTCTTTTTCTTTTTACTGAAATTTTTAGATGTTCAAATACAATTGTGAATTAAAAAAAAAAATCTTATATTTCACTAGTCTGGAACAAATTCTGTACGTTCTAATAGGAGCCGTCCAACTGTAGGATTGAGTTTAAATAAAGTACATTAAATACAATAGCAGCACCTTCCATGCATTTTTTATGACCAATTTTAAGGTTCGACCAAATCTTATCTCATACAAGAGAAGTATGTTCAATATCTTTCAAGACCACCGGTCTTTTACGAAAAAAAAAAGAGACTCCGGTCATTTATGTGAAAGTAGGTCGCATGTTATGATGTTCTATTCTATAAAACTGCATGGGACATGGTACACATCAGTCCCCCCCTAGGGTGGTCCGGAGCATTTTATGGGTATGTTACTTCTTTAACTTCTTGTTACCTTGATTTTAAAAAACTTTAAATATTATTTCTTAAACATCTCTTTTAAATTTATGCGTGATGGTTTATCATAGATCCAAGTGGGGGCGAGTATTGACACTTACTCAAATTTGATACTTATAATATAACTATGATATATAAGAAATAAAATAATAAAACAATAATAAAAATTCACTTTATCTCAGGATTGACACATTAAGGTCCCCTGAATCAATGGGTATATATAAATACTCCACTTTTTGATAGACCCAATGTGATTGGAACTAATTTACCCTTTCCGAAACCTATACTTCTATATGTGGATCTACAGATATAACAAGCATAATCTGTTTAATATTCGTATGATGTAGGAAACTCACCTGATCCCTGATTATGTACCAAATTCAAGCTCTTCATCAACTCTATCCATTTAGACCACCAGCATTACCTCTCTAATATCCCTCTAGAAAGATTTATTTTAAGTACAATTCTTTATCTCACAAACAACATTATAAAACCTTGGAAGCATGGAGATTTTCAGAATTTTTATTTTGTGAAATTTAGCTTACTTGTACGCCCAAGTTAGTGTGTGAGTACTTTTCTTTAAAAGAATTTAAAAAATAGAAGTCTATAACCGGTTACTTTCACAATCAATTTTCAAATACCATTTTAAGGAATCCGAACTCCTTGGTAGAGTCAACCTATTAAAATTTAAACCGCTCAAAATGGATATCCTAATGTAATGATATCCCAAAGTTTTATTATAATCATAATTGGTCCCACTATAAAACTAAATATATGAACAAAGTTATTAATTATATGCTCAATTATACGATATAACCAACTTTTGTTTTAGAGAAAATTGAGGATTTCCCATTAAATTTGTCCCTTGTTAGGGTCCGAAAATCTTACTCTTCAATGTGTTATTTACATGAGAGGGGTAGGGAGGAGTAGGGGGTAAAGTAGAGATGTCAAATGGGCCGAGCCGGCCCGGTTCAGCCAAGCCCAGCCCGTTAGTCAACGGCCCGTGACACGGGCCTTGCTGGGCCGAGGAGGCTGGGCCCGCTGGCCCGTTTGGCCCGCCTGGCACATGGGCTGCCCTCCACGGCCCGCTAGGCCCGCCCAAAAGTGATTTTTTTTAAAAAAAATATCCATTTTACGCCCCCAAAAAGGGTCATATAAGGGGTATTTATATGATAGAAAATGTCGTTAACAGGCATGGAGGGACTTTGACTAGGAGTATGATTCTAAACACCACTGAAAAGAACCTAATGAACATAATGCATGCATATTGGTTGTCACCATCTTTGTTAGCGTCATTGGCGACAAAGTGGGCCCAACACACCATGGCAGGCCAAATTCAAGATGAATAGGTAATCGATCTAGGCCGCTAGTTCGAACATGTGCTGGTGGACAAAGAGGGTTTAAGGATGGCACAGTCACTGACCGGAGTGCCTAAATGTTGGCTTACTCTGATGCATATCTGGAGCCATTTCATAAAACCACTAATAACCTTTGCACAACCTGATGAACATAATGCATGTATTGGGCTTTTTTAAGACCAACAGTAGGTCTGGTCTATTGATTTGTTAACCACAAATCTTCTACTATGCATGTATTGGGCTTTTTTTAATACTGAAAAAAAAAAAAAAAAAAAAAAAAAAAAAAAAGCAGCGCCGGCCCGCCTGGCCCGGCCCGCTCCAGCCCGCCCCATTGCAGGCATGGCCCGGCCCGTGGCACGAGTAGGCCGAGGCTGGAGCACGGCCCGCTCCGGCCCGTTTGACATCTCTAGGGTAAAGTCATAAATAAAGTTAAAAAGATGGAGTTAAAAAAAAGCACTACAAGACAAAATTCTGCTTTTTCAAATGGGCTCCATCATATCAATATTGTACTCTCCTTTTACTTCTTACACCTAAGCAATATAAAAAATAATAATAATAAAGATAACATCACCCTACTTACTCCTAATTAGCAAATAGGCCCAAGCATGAGTGAGACACTCAAAAATCCAGAATAAGAACTAATTGTGCATAGTACCATTTGTGGACCACCAGTACTCAACGCGTGGAATTTCTATAGGACACTTACTAAACAGATCTATAAGAACCCATCGTGTCTAGAGGAAAAAAACTAAGGATATTCCTCAATACAAAAATCAATCCTCATCACCGTCATTAAAACTTCAAGTCACTCATCATCACTGTCATTGAATTGCAAGCCTCATGAAGATTCAATGACAGTGATGAGGAGTGATTTTGTAGTGAGGAAGATTCTCTTCTCTTTTTATATATATATATATATATATTTGCCTTTTAGTAAAAAAAAAAAAATCACTGTCATTGAATTACTCCACAGCACTATCGTTCTTTGGGTTCTTTGGATTTAGTGTGTCAACTGGGATTTCTTAAAAATCTTTCATCTTCTTCTTTCCTTTTCCAAATTTCTTTTCTCTCTCTCTCTCTCTGAAAAATCAAAGTGAGAAAAGTGGAAGTTTTCGATGACCTAGCTAGGTCCTCATGCACATTCAATCCTCAATTTGAATCTTTCGAACATCTTTTTTTCCATCTCTCTTTCTTAGGAGACTAATCTCCCACGAAATTGCCCACTTCACCTCCCTTCCTCTCCAACAAATTTCTCATATTATTCTTTCTTTTTCTAAATTTCCGTTTTCTCCCTCTCCCTCTCCCTCTCTCTGTGAAAAATCAACATGAGCTCTCTCTCTCTTTGAAAAGTCAAAGTAAGAAAAGTGGAAGTTTTTTTAGATGACCCAGGTCCTCATGCACATTCAATCCTCAATTCAAATCTTTCAATCCTCAATTCAAATCTTTCGAGCATATCATTGACCCTTTTTTTCCATGTCCCTTTCTTGGTAGACTAATCTCCCACGAAATTGTCCTCTTCACCTCCCTTCCTTTCCAACAAAATTCTCATATTGTTCTTTTTATTTTTCCAAATTTCCGTTTTCTCCCTTTCTGTGTGAAAAATCAAAGTGAGAAAAGTGAAAGATTGTGATGACCCATGTCTTTTGAAATCTGACCGCTCAATAGCAAGCCCCCTCGTATTTTACTCTAATATGACTTGGCCCCACCATGAGATTCAGCTTGTAAAAGAAACATATAATATTAAAAAGATTGAAGTGTTAATACATTATAAGAACCCACTTTCTTGAATATGTAAATGCAATATAATTCAGTTTATTCCAAAGCGTTGAAATTATTATAAAGTTTAGATTATTAGAAAATGGAAATACATTGAACAATCAAATGTATAAAAAGTTAAAATAAATGGGCATTCGGCGAGAGGTCCTTGAACATTTCACTTTATGGCCTTAGGTCTACAATCTTTTTTCATAGTGTGACAGGTCTTTGTTCCAAATTTGAAGACCTAAAATGTCCAAGTTACCATTTCTTTAAATCATATCCCATGATTAATTGGATAACCCATTAATAATGGTCAACTACTATTTAATTGACCACGATTAATGAAATCCCATTAATGAGATTTTGAAATAAATTTTAAAACAACACAAATAAATTTCAAAAGAACGCAAATAAATTTCAAAAAACGCAATAATTTAAAAAAATGCAATAAATTTCAAAAAACGTGATAAAATTCTTATATTTCACTAGTTTGGGACAAATTCTATACGTTCTAATAGGAGCTATCCAACTATAGGATTGAGTTTAAATAAAGTACATTAAATAAAATAACAACACCTTCCATGCATTTTTTATATCATTAATCATACAGCCAAATTTAAGGTTGGACCAAATCTTATCTCGTACAAGATAAGTATGTTCAATAGTATGTCCAATTTTATGGTTTCTGTGTATATTGGTAGTCAAAGATGTCGCGCTTTGAAGACCCCCGGTCATTTAAGCGTAAGATGTTCTATTCTATGAAATTGCATGGGACACGCAACACATCAGTTCCCTCATTAGGGTGGCCCGGAGAATTATATGGGTATATTACTTGTTTAAATTGTTGTTATGTTGATTTTTAAAGATTTTAGAGTATTATTTCTTAAACATCTCTTTTAGATTGTTGCTAGATAGATTATAATAGATCCAAGTGGGCCACTCAATGCATTGACACTTACAATATAGCTATGATATATTAAAAAAAACAAAAATCAAAATACACTTTATCGGAGGATTGACACTTTAAGGTCCCCTCAATCAATGGGTATGTATAAATACTCCACTTTTTGATAAACTCAATGTGATTGGAACCAATTTACCCTTCCCGAAACTTGTACTTCTATATGTGGATCTACAGATCTAACAAGCATAATCTGTAAGTTTGATGTGGGAAATTCACCCGATCACCATGTGATCAAGATCATTGATTTATGATAAGTGGTCCCCATATCCCCACATTCTGTACCAAATTCAAGGTCTTCATCAAAACTCTATTCATTTAGACCACTTGCATTACCTCGATCTCTATAGTTTGACAACCATACTAATAGAGTCAAGTAAAGTAAAGGCCCCATTTTTATAAAATAAAGTCATATCAGAAGTACTTTAATTCAAATTTCCCACCATATTTAAAAAAAAAAAAGTCAAAAAACAACATTCTTTCTCCACTAAAAGACTAAAAAACGACACTTCTCTATACAAATAGTCAAAAAAAAAAAAATCATAACAAACAACTAAAAATAAAATACTATCATAACCCACTTATATTTTATTCTTTTTTCAAAATCAACTTTACTTCACTTGACTCTATTAGTAGAGTTGCCAAACTAGCATAGGAAAGATTTATTTTAAGTACAATTCTTTATCTCACATAAAACATTTTAAAACCCTTGGAACAATTCTTTATCTCACATAAAACATTTTAAAACCTTTGGAAGCATGGAGATTCTCATAATTTTTATTTTGAGAATTTAGCCTACTTGTACGCCAATTGCTACTGGGGCTAAGTGAGTGTGTGAGTACTTTTCGTTAAAAGAACTAAAAAAAAATAAAAAAATAAAGTATATAACATGTTACTTTCACAACCAAGTTTCAAATACCTTTTTAAGGAAGTCGAACTCCTTTGTGGAGCCAACCTACTTAAAATCCAAACCGCTCAAAATAGATATCATAATTTAATGAATATCCCAAAATTTTATTAGAATCATAGTTGGCCCACCATAAAACTAAATATATGAGCAAAGTTATTAATTATATGCTCAATCATATGATATAACCAACATCTGTTTAAGAGAAAACTGAGGATTTGCCACTAAATTTGACGGTATTTATTTTAAATGACTAAGATTTTCAACTGGTGAGTCCCTTGTTAGAGTCCCAAAATCTTACTCTTCAACGTGTTTATTTACATGAGAGGAGTAAGGACGAGTAGGGATGAAAGTCATAAATAAAGTTAAAAAGATGGAGTTAAAAAACAAAGCACTACAAGACAAAATTCTACTTCTCCAAATGGCCTACATCATATCAATGTTTACTCTCCCTTTACTTCTTCCACCTCCAAAATTCAAAATAAGAAGTAACTGTGCCTAATACCGTTTGTGGACCACAAGTACTCATCGTGTGGAATTTCTATGAGGCACTTACTTAACGGATCTATAAGAACCCAACTTGTGAAGAGGGAAAAAACAAAGGATCAATTCAATGACAGTGATGAGGAGTGATTTCGTAGTGAGCCAGGAAGACTCTCCTCTATATTTTATAATATATTTTCCTTTTAGCAAAAAAGACTGTACCACTACAGGACAAAATTCCACTTCTCCAAATGGGCTACATCATATTAATGTTTACTCTCCTTTTACTTCTTCCACCTCCGAAATCCAAAATAGTACCGTAACTGTGCCTGGTATCTTGTGTGGACCACAAGTACTCATGGCGTGGAATTTCTACCAGGCACTTACTAAACACTGATCTTTAAGAACCCAACGTGTGAAGAGGGAAAAAACCTAAGGATCAATTCAATGACAGTGATGAGGAGGCTTGCAATTCAATGAGAGTGATAAGGAGTGATTTTGTAGCTAGGGAGGAAGATTCTCCTTTATTTTTTATAATATATTTGCCTTTTAGCAAAAAAAAAAAAAAAAAAGTCAGTGTCATTTAATTACCGCTCAATTCTTACTCTCCTTCCACTGTATTTCCTCCAAACAACTACTCAACGTGGAATTTCTAGACGGCATTGCTATAGGGATCCCTAAGAACCAAACGTGTCACTATAGAATCACTCCCTGACCGTCACTCATCACTGTCCTTGAATTACTTCGCAGCACTGTCGTTGTTTGGGTGCTCTAGTGGGGTTACAAACCTATATGGCACGTTAGTCCATCTTTACTCTGCTTCCACTCTACTTCCCAGGGACCTAGACAATCGGGGCAGTTTGGAAAAGGAGACGAGTGAGATTTTGTAAGCAGCCGGTTTTTAGTCTTCGCAGAAAATCCGAAATGTACCAATAATGAGATCCCTCATGTCTTCTTAGAATGTGTTTCCCCCCCCCCCCCCTGTACGGCAACCATAAGCCATGGTTATCCTCATTTGGTGAGTAAATTCTAAGTACTTTCTTAAACATTATATGTACTGGCTGTACGCCGGACAAGTTGCAAAGGTTCGCGGACGAGTTGCAAAGGTTCGCATTTTTTTTATATCATAAAAACCTTTATGCGAAATCACAAATACATTACGTGACATCATATAAAAGTTCATGCGATATTGCATAAAGTGATTTTGAATAAAGTCAATGGGTGCCTTTTGGTTTTTATTTCTATCTCTTTTTATAGCGATTTTTTTCCATTTTTCACTATCGCTTTCCATCTTGCTTTTCTAGTTAACTATGTTTCTCCTCTCTTAGCCTTTTTATTATTTTTTTGTGTTTTAGCCAAGCCAGCTAGGACACAAGGTAGCCCACACATGTGGAAAGAGGAGCCCACATATGTGGGAAGCAGCCCCAAAATATTGAAAGAGTGGCACTCAGGGATTGATCCCTGGGCAACTAGGTGACAACTTTGGCTACCAACCGCCTGAGCAATCCTAATGTTATTACTCTATTTTTAATTTAAAGGTGTGCTTTATGTTATATTATTCTTTCCTCAAATATAGAAAATTAATACCCATGAGATGTAGGTCAAATGTTGTAAGAATATCTAGGTGTAGAATTGGTTAGGATAATGCATTGTTATTTAGTGATTAATGTTATAGAAATATGCAGTTTTATGTTGCTATAAATGTTAATGCTTAGATTAAAATAAATGTCAATGCTTAGGTTTCAGACTTTTTAATTATGTTTGTACGTATGGAGTAGGATCTTCTTCTATATATATTTCTCATCCTTCATTTTTCTTAATTTCAATGGATCTAAAATCATCACCCGAAGCATTAATCTTATCTTTTAAATTGTTGCTAGATAGATTATTATAGATCCAAGTGGGCCACTCCATGTATGGACACTTATAATATAACTATGATATATTAAAAAAACAAAACAAAAAAAAAAAAATCAAAATACACTTTATCGGAGGATTGACACATTAAGGTCCCCTGAATCAATGGGTATGTATAAATACTCCACTTTTTGATAGACCCAATGTGATTGGAACCAATTTACCCTTCTCGAAACCTGTACTTCTATATGTGTATCTACAGATATAAGAAGCATATATAATCTGTTTAATATTCTCATGCGTTTGATGTAGGAAACTCACCTGATCACCATGTCATCATGCTCATTGACTTATCATTATTGGTCCCCATATCCCCACATTCTGTACCAGATTCAAGGTCTTCATCGAACTCTATCCATTTAGACCACTTGCATAACCTCTCTAATACCCCTAAGGAAAGATTCATTTTACGTACAATTCTTTATCTCACATAAAACATTTTAAAACCCTTGGAAGCATGGAGATTCTCAGAATTTCTATTTTGCGAAATTTAGCCTACTTGCACGCCAAGTGGTGATGGGAGGGACTTGGCTGAGTGAGTACTTTTCCTTAAAAGAATTTAAACAAAAGAAATATATAACCTTATGATGCCAAAAAGTGGCTTTCGGGCACCACCGGTCAAGTGATATGTAATAAATGTGAAAATTAATGAAGAGAGAGAAGGATAGAAGGGATTTATAGTGGTTCGGCCAGTATGACCTACGTCCACTTTAAATGATTGCTTTATTGCTCTGGGGAGGAGGTTACAAAGTAGTCAGATATAATAATGAGGTGTAGAATTCGAGAGATATCTTTTCCTTTGCTAGGACTCCTCCTTTTATACTCTTTCTCCAACGGATGGGAGATTCTCCAGGGATCTCCAATGATGTACGCTCCAGTCTGGTGGAGTCTTCCGAACTCTCCTCAACAGATGAGCAGATTAGATTTCCTCCGCGGGAATTGGTAAAAGCAGGTAGGTGAAACGACATGATGACTTCTTCCTTCAGTGGATCTGGACCTGGCCCCTAACGAGTAGATGACGACCCGGACTCACAATGGACTAAGGTCAGTTTGACCTGACCAGTTATCGTGGACCGGGCCACTTGGGCCTAACCTGCCACTACGGACCGAGTCATTTGGGCCTGACCCATCATTTGCCCCTCAATGTCTCGCGCCAAAGAAGGGTTTGAAAGGGAGACATTAGTACAATCCAAGCTTCTTCATGTCCAGCAATTTGTAACTTTTCTGAACACTGAATCCTCTTTAAATATATGCCCTCTGCAGAGGGGGTCCGGGGGTGTCCCCCGGCGGTGGTCGAGCTAGTGTCCTCCGGCAATTTTTTTTTTCTTCGTCAGGCCCTAGAAGAGTTCCTCCGGCAATTTATTCCTTCTTGAATTTCATGGCAGAATTTTTCAGGCATAGGACTCTCTCTTTCTGTTTCCTTGGCTTAGTGTCCTCTTTCATTTGGAAACCCTGATGTAGGAGTCTATAAAGCTTTTCACTTTTTCCACTTGAGGTTTTCTTTTCCTTGTCAAGAAGGGAGAGGGCAGCCACCTGCAACTTCTTCCTACTCAAAGTAAAGAAAGAGAAAAGGCCACCACCATGGGGTATCAGCAAGAAGTAGTGGAGACGGGCAACGGGAGTGATGGGCTGGCCGTTGCCGGACGAGGTGTTGCAGTGGGTGCGCTGGTTCTTGCTGCTGCGGTGGTTCACGGCGAGACAGCCTGGGGCGCCCCCACGGTGGGCGAGGTGAGGCAGGGCGCCAGGCGCCAGGCGCCAGGCGGGCGTGCAAGGCGGAAGCCGTGCGTGGCAGGCGACGACGGGCGCCCCTGCAGTGGGCGAGGAGGTTGTGGGCGAGCGCCAAGTGCGGCATGCGTCGGGCGCCCCTGGCGTCGGGTGTGGGCGCTCCGGGCGCGGGCGACCAGGCCTCGCGGCAGTGGACGACGGGCGCCCCAGGCGGGGGCGCCCAGGGCGCGGGCGATCAGACCTCGCGGCTGCAGGCGATTGGCGCCCCAGGCGGGGGCGCCCCGGGCGCGGGCGGCCACGTGCTGCGTCTGCGTACGACGGGCGGCCAGGCGATGGGCGCCGAGGCCACCCCTGATGTTACATCTGCTGAGTCCGGACGAGGCGCTACTGGGCGAGGTGGAGGTGGACAGGGCGCCCCTTCCAGAGGTGCCCCTACCGTGACAGGGAAGAGTCCGGTGCAGCCTGATATTGATGGAGAGATAAATAAGGAGGTCACGGAGACGGGCACGAGACGCTCTCACAGTAAAAAGTATCAAGGAAAAGTGGTGGTCGAGGACAATAGGTCTAAGGTGAGTACTATTTTCAGTTTGCTTAGTACTGATAATGATTTTTTGAGAATTGCCTCTAGCTACCACATTCCCCCCACTGTGTTATGTCGTCGGGCTGAGGCGGACGAACTCGCTTGTGATGATTCGTCGGGTGAGATCGCCATTTACGAAGATATGCTCGAAGCTGGGCTTAGGTTCCCCATGCCCTCCCCCGTTTGTCGCATTCTTCACTACTTTTCACTGACCCCGGGGCGGTTAGCGCCCAATGGTTGGAGGGCTCTGCTTGGCTTTCTTGCACTATGGAGGAGGGTTCATCAGGAGGATGCTTCTCCTGAGGAGTTCCATGCTGCCTATAGTTTGACGGAGTCTCCGACCCCCAACAGGGGATGGTACTACCTTGCTCCTAGGGGTGGCAAGCTACTTACGGGTCTACGTTCCAACTGCCACAACTGGAAGTCCCGTTTCTTCTTTGTTGGCGGAGAATGGGCCTATGAGACAGACCGAGTGTTGGTGCCAACGAGATGGAGAGACGCCAGGAGACTTGGTAAGCCACTCCTTCGCTACTTTTTTACATTATTGATGTGCTCACTTATTGCCTTTTTGCAGACGCACCTGTGATCTCCGCGAGTCAGGAGAGGAAGCTACAGGCGGTAAGAGACCATCCCGAAAAAGATTTGGGTGTTCTCTTATCCAAGGAAAGTGGTGGGGTTAGTGGCCCTTCTCATGCACCTCCCGCGAAGAGAAAGGGTATTGGACTTCTGCATTTCATTTCTCTTTTTTCCCTTTTTTTTTTTTTTATGCACAACTAACCTTTTGGCTTTTGCAGCAGTAGATAGAGGGATGATCGGGGCTCGCCTTTCAAGCAGGAGTAGCCCTCCTACTAAAGCTGCGAGGGTAGAGAGTACCACCAGGGGGGAGTCCCCGCGAGTGTCCACCAGGGCCAGTTCCCTTGCGTCTCCCACAGAGTTGCCCCAGCCAGCGATCTCTTCTGCCCCGACCTCTTCTGCCCCGATTGCTATTCGAGAGTCTTCCTCTCTAACCGCACCTCCTGCCCCTCACTCATGTCCCCCGCGGCCGGGGGCTCCTACAGGGGCTCTTCGGATGTTGGGCAAACCGAGGGTGATCCGGGAGAGGCTCGGGAGATTTGTGATTCCTGATGAGGTTTCACAGATCACTTCATTGGGTACTGAGAGAGCCATAGATATATTTTTGGAGGGTCTGGCCCAGGTAAAGACATTTTTCCTTTTCTCCAGACTTTTAAAAATATATACATTTTTATGTCTCATTTCTTTTTCTATTGCTCCAGGCTTCCACCGCAACCGTTAGCTTGATGTCGAAGGCCAACCGGTTAAAGGGGGAGATTGAGAGTATGCGGAGGGAGCTCTCCATTGCTCGGAAGAAGATTGCAGATTTTGAGGCTGATAAGGGAGCTTCCGAGGCGGCCCGCGAGAGGACATCCAGGTTAGAGGCTGATCTCGCGTCAGCCAGCGAGAGGGCTGCCAAAGCAGAAGGCGAGCTCTTGACTGCCCGCGAGAGGGAGTCCTGGTTCGAGACTGCGCTTTCACTAGTCCGCGAGAGGGCAAGAAGGGTAGAGGATGAGTTGGTGGAGGCCCGCGATAGGGCTTCACTCAATGAGGCTGAGTTGGTGGAGGCCCGCGAGAGGGCTTCACTCAGGGAGGCAGAGTTGGTGGAGGCCCGCGAGAGGGCTTCACTCAGAGAGGCGGAGTTGGTGGAGGCCCGCGAGAGGGCTTCACTCCGAGAGGCAGTTGCGGCAACAGAGATGAAAGCGGTGTGCGATAGAGCTGAGAAGGAGCTTGCGGAGGGTGTCGCCGATGCCTTCATCGATGGGTACGAGGAGCTTCGAGGGAAGATTACTGCTGCCTTCCCTGACCTTGACTTTTCAAGCTTTTTGTCCACCGAGGAGCCTGATGAGACAGAGGAGGATGAGGAGGGCGATGAGGACGACGAGGGGAGTCATGAGAGTAGTTAGGATGTAGGAGACTCTATCATGCTTCGTTACATGTAGTTTTTTTCTTTTTTTTTTAACAGTTATGTAGCCTTACACTTGGAATGAATAAAATATAAGACTTTATTTATTCATTGCTTATGGTAAAGCACATTTTACAATGTGCTAAAAAATGAAATACCCCTTCCCCATATATGTCACTGGTCACTGATAATATTTCTTCAGATGTTCTGCGTTCCACGGGTGAGGTAGGACTTTTCCTTCCGAATCTTGAATCCTGTAAGTGCCAGGCCTAACCACCTCCGTTATGAGATAAGGACCTTCCCAATTCGGGCCTAGCTTGCCTTCCCGAGAATCCTTAGTGGCGAGGATGACTTTTTTGAGGACCAGATCTCCGAGTTGGAGGGGGCGAGGTTTTACCTTTGAGTTATAGTGTTTGGTCATGCGCCGCTTGTACTCAGCATTGCGGATGTTGGCCATCTCCCTCGCTTCATCCACCAAATCAAGGTTGAAGCGCAGTCCCTCATCATTGGTGTCTGGGTCATGGTGGTGGATTCTCAGAGAGTGGACCCCAATCTCAACTGGGATGACTGCTTCAGTCCCAAAGGCGAGAGAGAAAGGGGTTTCCCCGGTTGGAGCTCTTGGCGTGGTCCGATATGCCCACAATACCCCGGGAAGCTCATCCACCCAAAGGCCCTTTGCTCTTTCGAGCCTTGTCTTCAAATTTCGCAGGACCGTTCGCACCATGACCTCCGCCTGCCCATTTGCTTGTGGATGCACTGGGCTGGAGTGGGGCTGCTTGATCTGAAGGTCGGAGCAAAACGAGTTGAAGAGCTTGTTATCAAATTGCTTTGCGTTGTCACTGACGATGGCATGCGGGATCCCAAAGCGGCAGACTATGCTTTTCCAGACAAAGTCCTTTACTTTGGAGTCTGTAATCCTCGCCAAGGGTTCCGCCTCCGCCCACTTCGTGAAGTAGTCGATGGCGACCACTATGAATTTACATTGCCCTTTGCCCAATGGAAGGGGGCCTAGGATGTCGATCCCCCACTTGGAGAAAGGCCATGGGCTCATAATGATAGTGAGTTCCTCTGGTGGCTGCCTTGGCACAGTGGCAAAGCGCTGACACTTGTCACACTTCCTGGCAAATTCTTTGGCATCCGCAAGCATGCTGGGCCAAAAGAAGCCTTGCCGGAGTGTTTTGTGAGCGAGGGAACGCCCTCCCGAGTGGTTCCCACAAATTCCCTCGTGGATTTCTCGTAGGGCATAATCAGCTTCTTCGGGAGAGAGGCACCTCAACAGGGGTAACGAGTAGCCTTTCTTGTAGAGGACATCCTGCAAGAGCGTGAACTTGGAAGCTCTCATCCTCAGCTTCCTCGCCTCGAGGGGGTCCTCTGGCAATGTACCCTCTTGGAGGTACGCCCTTATCGGGGCCATCCAGCTTGTTTCAGTTGCAGCACAGTTGATGTTTACAACGCTTTCATTCATCTGACTTGGTTCGAGCTGGTGCCCAAGAAATGTTGGTTCGCCTGGTGAGGTCTCGAAGGACGAGGCGAGCCTGGCAAGTGTATCCGCAGCAACGTTACTTTCCCGGGGGATATGACTGATTTGGAAGTGCTGGAATTGCGGGATCAACTTTTTCACTAGGCTGAGGTAGTCCTGCATTCTGGTTTCCTTTGCTTCAAACTCGCCCTTGACCTGGTTCACTATCAGCTGAGAGTCGCTGTAAGCGATGAGGTGTTGGGCGTTCATTTCCAATGCCAGCTTCAAACCAGAGAGGAGTGCCTCGTACTCAGCCTCATTATTGGAGGCTGGAAAGTGAAACTTTACTGCACACTTGAGGGGTGTGCCATCAGGGCTGATTAATACAAGACCCGCTCTACTTCCATTGCTGGTCGCGGAACCGTCAACATAGAGCTTCCATAGTAGTGTTGAGAGATTCTGGGCATCATGATGAGAAGGAGGAAGCAACGGGGGGCCCGAAGTAGATTTTGCTTGGGCGCCCAGGGCTGCTGGAGATGACTGGGCGCCGAGGGAAGCTGGAGAGGCCTGGGCGCCCAAGGCAAGGGATGCCTGGGCGCCCAGGGCTGCTATGGAGGCCTGGGCGCCCAAGCCTTGGGCGCCCGGGGTTGCTGGAGAGGCCTGGGCGCCCAAGGCAAGGGATGCCTGGGCGCCCAGGGCTGTTGTGGAGGCCTGGGCGCCCAAGCCTTGGGCGCCCGGGGTTGCTGGAGAGGCCTGGGCGCCCAAGCCTTGGGCGCCCAGGGGTGCTGGAGATCCTTGGGCGCCCAGGGCAAGGGATGCCTGGGCGCCCAGGGCTGTCTGGTCTTCCGCGGAGGCTCGGAGATCTGGAGTTGTGTGGGCGCCCTCTTTGTTGTCCTCTTCTGGCGGCGACCCACCTTTTATGGGCGAGGCTAGTTTTTCCGTCCTCCCCTCGGCATGTGTAAACTCAGCTACAAAGTCTGCCAAGGCTTGTGCTTTGATGGCGGACCTTGGCTGATACTGGACGTCAAACTCCCCCAGCTCTACGGCCCATTTGACGAGCCTCCCGGATACATCCGGTTTTCCCAGTACTCTCTTCAGAGGTTGATCAGTAATAACCACAATTGTGTGACTCTGGAAATAATGACGCAGTCGCCTTGCTGTTGAAATGAGGGCGAGTGCTAGTTTTTCCAGCTCCGTGTATCTGGACTCTGCCCCTCGGTATGCTCTGCTTACATAGTAAATGGGCTTCTGCATTCCATCATTATCTCTGATGAGGACAGAGCTGACTGCTGAGGGGGAAGCAGAGAGGTACAGATACAACACCTCTCCTGGTGCAGCATGTGAAAGAAGAGGGGGAGTGGCCAAGTAGGCTTTAAGCTTCTAGAAGGCCTCCTCCGCCTCGGGCCCCCACTCGAAAGCCTTCCTGAGGATTTTAAAGAAAGGCAAGCACTTGTCTGCAGACTTGGAGACAAATCTGCTAAGTGCTGCCACCCTTCCGTTGAGGCGCTGCAGCTCCTTGGTGGAGGCGGGCGACTTCATATCCAATATAGCCTTGATTTTGTCGGGATTCGCCTCTATCCCCCTTTGATTGACCATGAATCCCAAGAATTTTCCGGACTCCACTCCGAAAGCACACTTCTCGGGATTTAACTTCATATGATAGAGCCTGAGAACACTGAAGGTTTCTTGGAGATGATCGATGTGATCTGTGGCGGCAAGGCTCTTCACCAGCATGTCGTCCACATAAACCTCCATGGTACGCCCAATCTGAGAGTGAAACATTTTGTTCACCAGGCGTTGGTAGGTCGCCCCTGCATTCTTCAGTCCGAAAGGCATGACCCTATAGCAATAGGTCCCTTTCGGGGTGATGAATGACGTTTTCTCTTGGTCTGGGGGATGCATGTTGATCTGATTGTACCCAGAATAAGCATCCAGGAAGGAGAGAAGTTCATGACCCGCCGTGGCGTCGATGAGGAGGTCAATCCTAGGCAACGGGAAGCAGTCCTTCGGGCATGCCTTGTTAAGGTCAGTGAAGTCGACGCACAGGCGCCATTTCCCATTGGATTTCGTCACCATCACGACATTAGAGAGCCATTCGGGGTATGCTACCTCCCTTACAGCTCCATTCTCTATCAGCTTCCCGACCTCCTTGTCCATTGCTTGGGCCCTCTCAGTGGAGGCGCCCCTCAGCTTTTGTCGGACAGGCTTGTGCTGGGGGTCGACGTTGAGGCGATGAGTGGCGACTTTGGGATCAATCCCTTCAAGATCTGCATGTGACCATGCAAAGACGTCCATATTGTTCTTCAGGAAGCTAGTCATGCGGCGGACCAGGTCTTCAGGGAGAGAAGAGCCAATATACACTTTCCTATCAGGGAGGTCTTCATTTAAGACCACAGTGGTGAGTGCTTCAACTGGTTCTCCCCTCTCAATGGTGGAGTCATCCCTTGGATCAAGGGTCTCAATCTGCAATGCTTCCTTCTGCTTTTTATCTTTTACTGAGGAGACGTAGCATTCTCTGGCAGCCAATTGGTTTCCCCTGATCTCTTCGATTCCATTAGGGGTTGGAAAGCGGATGATGAGGTGATAGGTGGAGGGAACAGCCCTTAACGTATTGAGGGCAGGTCGGCCCAGTATGACGTTGTAAGCTGACGGGCAGTCAAGCACCAGGAAGTCGACCATGATTGTGGAGCTTCGGGGTGCCACTCCGGCGGTGACTGGGAGCTTAATTGCTTCCAGGGGGTACACCTTCTCTCTTGAGAAACCAATAAGAGGTGACTTGACAGGTCGGAGCCTTTCCCTACCTAGGCTCAACTTGTCATATGCGTCTGCATACAGTATGTCAGCGGAGCTGCCACTATCTACCAGGATCCTATGCACCTGGAAATTGGCGATGGTCAGGGATATTACCAATGGGTCGTCGTGGGGGAGCTGCACTCCTTCCAGGTCCCTATTTGAGAATGATATGACCTCGCCATCTCCTTGTCGGGGCACTTTGGACGGACGTGCTTCCTCAGTATGCCTGGCCTTTCTGGAGTGGGCCTTCATTGCTGAGAGCGACTCCGCCGATCCTCCGGAGATAGTGTGAATTTCTCCGAAGGGCTGCTGATTCTCTTGATGACGAGGTGGTGATGGTGCTTGAGCTCTCCCAGCAACATATTGGCGCAGATGCCCACGCTAGATGAGGTCCTCGATCTGCTTCTTTAGCTCGTAGCAGTCGTCGGTATCATGGCCATGGTCGCGATGAAAGCGACAATATTTGTTAGGATTCCCGCGGTTTGGGGGAGACTTCATTTTTCCCGGCCATTTAACCGCAGGATCATCTTGGATCTGCAACAAGATGTGTCCGACGGAGGCACTGAGGGGGGTGAAGGCCTGCCTCTCCCTCTGAGGAGCTGGACCAAGCCTCTCTCTGGCTGGTACCCTCTCTGTTCTACTTCTCTTGTTGCTGCTGTTCTCCTTCCTGTCCTCTCTGTCTCGCTCCTTCCCCTTGCTTTCTGATCTGGAGGACTCTCCTCGCCTAGCTCTGGTGATGTCCTCCGCATTCATGTACTTCTGGGCTTTTGCCAGCAGTTCAGGAAAGCTCTTTGGCGGGCGCTTCATCACCGAGAATAGGAAGCTCGAAGAACGGAGGCCTCCAATGAAGGCTGTCATGGAGACCTTGTCATCTGGCTCTTCGACTTGGAGTACCTCCTCGTTAAAACGAGTGAGATAGCTCCTGAGGCTTTCGTTCTTGTCCTGCTTGATGCTAAGCAGGTGTGTGGCGGGCTTTTGGTGGCGACGTCCTCCGATGAAGTGAGATACAAAGGACTTACTTAATTCTGCAAAGGTGGCAATGGAGGTTGGGGCGAGACTTGAGAACCACTGCCTTCCTGAACCCTTCAATGTAGTTGGAAATGCTCTACACATGATTTCGTCAGGGACGTTGTGTAGTTGCATTAGGGTTTTGTACGTTTCCAAGTGATCCAACGGGTCCTTGGTCCCATAAAAAATCTCCATGGTCGGCATTTTGAATTTTCTGGGGAGGGGGTAGTTTGCCACGGAGGGTTTGAATGGTGTATCCGTTCGTTGTACCAGATAGTCAATGGATTCTGGTACCTGTGCCTTCATGGCATTGAAGACATTGCCTATCTGATCTTGCATCTTTTTGAACTTCTCATCCCAAAGGTTGGGGGCTTCTTTGGATTGACCTTGGAACTAGCTCTCGTCCTCCAGGCTGTAATTTCCACTTCCCATCTCCTGGAAATTAGGATCCTCATGATTGGAAGCAGAGGGAGGAGGTGGAAGTCCACCGCGATTCGACCCACCCGGGGGAGGGGGTACGTCGAGATGAGCGCGGCCTTCAGGATCAACCAGGAGTCTTCCGTGCGGGACAACCGGAGGAGCTCCAGCAGACGTCTCCTGGGCGTGGGCGCCTTGATGACGGGCGCCCAGGGCGCCATGAGGATGGGCGCCCAGAGGTTGGGCGCCCAGCTGCAGTCTTCGACCCTGGACGCCCAGGGGTTGGGCGCCCAGGTGATGGCGGCCTCGGTTGGCGCCTCGGCCCCGGGCACCGTGTGGACGGGCGCCCGGGTGAGGTGCCCCTCTGCGTGGAGCTACCGGTTGTTCCGAGAGTGGTGCTTCCTGCGGTCCCGCACCTGTTGACCTGGTGATAGGCATGGCTTTTTGAAAAAAAGAAATTCTTTTCGTTCCCACAGACGGCGCCAAACTGATGATGCCAAAAAGTGGCTTTCGGGCACCACCGGTCAAGTGATATGTAATAAATGTGAAAATTAATGAAGAGAGAGAAGGATAGAAGGGATTTATAGTGGTTCGGCCAGTATGACCTACGTCCACTTTAAATGATTGCTTTATTGCTCTGGGGAGGAGGTTACAAAGTAGTCAGATATAATAATGAGGTGTAGAATTCGAGAGATATCTTTTCCTTTGCTAGGACTCCTCCTTTTATACTCTTTCTCCAACGGATGGGAGATTCTCCAGGGATCTCCAATGATGTACGCTCCAGTCTGGTGGAGTCTTCCGAACTCTCCTCAACAAATGAGCAGATTAGATTTCCTCCGCGGGAATTGGTAAAAGCAGGTAGGTGAAACGACATGATGACTTCTTCCTTCAGTGGATCTGGACCTGGCCCCTAACGAGTAGATGACGACCCGGGCTCACAATGGACTAAGGTCAGTTTGACCTGACCAGTTATCGTGGACCGGGCCACTTGGGCCTAACCTGCCACTACGGACCAAGTCATTTGGGCCTGACCCATCATAACCCATTACTTTCACAACCAAGTTTCAAATACCCTTTTAAGGAAGTCAGACTCCTTAGTGGAGTCAATCTATTTAAAATTTAAACTGCTCGAAATGAATATCCTAATGTAATGAATATCCAAAATTTTTATTATAATCATAGTTGGCCCCACTATAAAACTAAATAAATGAGCAGATCTAGAGTTATTAATTATATGCTCAATCATATGATACAACCAACTTCACCTTAAGAGAACATTGAGGATTTCCCACTAAATTTGATGGAATTTATTTTAAATGACTAAGATTTTCAACAGGTGAATTCCTTTTTAGATTCCCAAAATCGTACTCTTCAATGTGTGCTTATTTACATGAGAGGAGTAAGGAGGAGTTAAAAAAAATAAAGTTAAAAAGATGGAGTTAAAAAAAATAAAGCACTACAAGAAAAATTCTACTTATTCAAATGGGGCTACATCATATGAGTATTTTACTCTTCTTTTACTTCTTCCACCTGAGCAATAAAAAATAAATAACATCAATCAATTTTTAACTCTACTCAAATAGGCCCAAGCATGAGTGAGACACTCAAAATTCCAGAGTAAGAACTAATTGTGGCTAGTATGTACCATTTGTGGACCACAAGTACTCAACGCGTGGAATTTCTACGAAGCACTTATTAAATGGATCTATAAGAACCCAACATGCCCAGAGAGAAAAAAAACTAAAGATCTTCCTCACTACAAAATCAATCCTCATCAATGTCATTGAATCTTCAAATCACTTCTCATCACTGTCATTGAATTGCAAGCCTCATGAAGATTCAATGACAGTGATGAGGAGTGATTTTGTAGTGAGGATGATTCTCCTCTTTCTTTTTTCTTTTTTTAAATATAGTTGCCTTTTAGTAAAAAAAATAATTCACTGTCATTGAATTACTCCCCAGCACTATTGGGTTCTCTGGACTCGGTGTGTCAACTGGGGTTATAGCCATGTCACGCCAGTCAATTTTTACTGTCCTTTCACTATACTTCCTCTAAACAACTACTCAACGTAGAATTTCTACAGGGCAATACTATACGGATCCATTTCTGCATGGAATTTCTAAGAACCAAATGCGTCAGAATCAGTCAATGGCCATCACTGTCATTGAATTACATCCCAGCACTGTGGTTGTTTTGAGTGAAGTAAATGAAAAAAAGTTGAAAGAATAAAATATAAGTGGGTTATGGTATTATTTTGACTTTTTTTTTTTTAAAAAATTGGGTGTTTTTGGTCTTTTAGTAGATAAAGAAGATTGTTTTTTTTTTTTTATTGTTTTTTTTAAAGGAGGAAATTTGAAAAGGTATACTCCTCGTGTGACCATTTTTTTTTTTTTTTAATAAATTTGGAGGCTTTACTTCACTCCATTCCACTAGTGAAGTTTCCAAACATCCCAAGTGTCTCGTGGTACAGCCAATATGCCACTGTTAGCCAATTTTTTACTCTTCTTCCACTCTATTTCCTGGGCCCTACACAATAACAAACGGCAGTTTGGAAAAGAAGGAGAAGAGGGAAATTTTACAAGCAGCCACTTTTTAGTCTTCTAAGAAAATCTGAAATGTACCGCTAAAAAGACAACCTTTTTTTTAAAAAAAACTATCACCATAAGCCATGGATATCCCCATTGGTGACTAAAGTCCAAGTATTTTCCTACATGATATCATCCTGGTTGTACGCTGGACAGTTAATAAGGATTTCATTTCCGCGATATCGCAAAAATCTTTATACGGTATGAAAAATACTTTATAAGATATTGCATGCACAAAAATCATACAATACCGCATAAGTGATTTTTTTTTTTATAAAGTCAATGGGTGCCTTTCTGTTTGTATTTACATCCCGTTTTGCAGCGTTCTTTCTCCGTTTTTCACCTTCGCATTCCATCTTTATCCTCCGGTTAATTATGTTTCTTCCTCTTAGCCTTTTTGGTTATTTTCTTATTTTATTTTTATTTTTTTTGTGCGTCTTAGCCAAGGCGGCTGGGACACAAGGTAGCCCCCACACATGTGAAGTAGCCCAAAAATGTTGGAAGAGTGGCGCCCAAGGATTGATTCCTAGGCAGCCAGGTGACAACGATGATTACCAAGCAACTGAGCAACCCCCATTTTATTATTCATTTTAATTTTAAGGTGTGATTTATGGTATATATTTCTTTTCTGAAATATAGAAAATTAGTACCCATGAGATGTAGATCAAATGTCGTAAGAATATCTAGGTGTAGAATTGGTTAGGATAATGCATTGTTTTTTGGTTGTTAATGTTATAAAAATATGTAGTTTTATGTTGTTATAAATGTCAATGCTTAGATTTTAAAACCTCTAATTTTGCATGTACGTATAGAGTAGGATTTTTCTTCTATATTTCTCAACCTTCATTTTTCTTAATTTCAATGAACCGAAAATCATGATCCGAAGCAGTCATCCTATTTATTGATGAAGAGGCTTGCAAGAGGAGAGGGAAGCGAAAATGATGGGGAAGAGGAGTTACAGACTGTGAAAATGGGAGAAAATTGTGCTACAGGCGACAAAAAAAAAGGTGTACATTTTGCAATAGTGCATAAATTAAATTTTCTTGAGAACTAGCATAAAGTAAACTTTTTGCAATTTCGCATAAACTAAACTTTTTTTGTGAAATCTCAAAGAATTTTACCATTTTTGAAGTACGATAAGTACGGAGAACGTGTAGGTGGGCTTTGGTCACCAAATTGGATTATCCACAGCTAATGGTGACTATACAAAAACCCCCACCAAAAAAAAAAAAAAAAAACATCTGTTTTTACTTGCTTTCGCCATAGCTCCACTGGACCCACCAAATTCAGAGTACCCAAACAATGATAGTCATGGAGACTAATTTTGTGGTGAGGGAGATCCATAGTCTCCTTCGTGTCTATCATGCAAGACACGGATTCAGAGTCAGAGCCAGAAGAAGACACACCGTCATGCCAAGCTGACACTCAACAAGTTCAGCCTGCTCTACCTCCAATAGAGATGCCTGCTGACGTAGAAGATCATACGTCTGCTACTTTTGTTGTTCCGACAACTTCAGCAGAAGAGAAGCCAATCTTCTTCCACAGATCAGAAGCTTCTTCATCAAATTCCGTGCTTGAACCTTTCCAAAACAGAGGTATGTTTCTATATAGTCCTATGGCACAAGCTATTATGAAGAAAATGGGTTATGACACTCAAAACCTAGTCGGTTCGGGGCAAGGTCGCGATATTCTCACACCATTGGAGCCCGCCTTAACCAAAAGTCAACTGGAAAATTGGAGACTCTACGGTCATGTAGAAAAATCTTCACATGGGTTGGGGTATGATCCGGACGCTCCCATGAGACAGTTGACACAAATGCTGAGGAGTCGATTTGTCGACCAAGCCTCAACATCTTATGTCCTTGAAGACATCGATCTCCCTGGATATCTCTTTGAATAGTCACCCGTCAAGGATCCAGGAAGCTCTACCAATTTGTACGATTTCTCTGATGAAGAAGAGGAATTGTCCGGTGATAAAGACATGTGGTGTTCTGACCCAGAAAAGCCATCGTCTCCAAAAGAAGTGCCCTACTTCCACCCAATTTCAATAGGTGATTGGGATCACCTCATAGCAAGCCTTGAGAAGATCATCGACCCTGAAGACCCATGGCCAGAAACAAAGCCTTGGCCTGAAAATGCCCTTGAAACTCCAGAAAGTTTCTTTGAGTTGGAAGCCTCCGAAAATATTGTGGGGGAACCACCTTCGAACCTTCCAACAGAAGATCTTGTTCAAAAGATAGACTTGGGAACACCAGATGACCCACGTCCTGTATTCATAAGCAAGAATATAAAGGATGATGAGTTACCTGAGTATATCTCTTTTCTTCGTAAGTTCGTTGATTGTTTTGCATGGTCTTATGCAGAAATGCCTGGTGATGAGTCCTAAAAAGCGCACATTTTCATACACATTTTGGACCATTTTAAGAGCTTATTGATATTAAAAAGCTTTATTTAGTGAAATATCATGTTTTCATGCATTTAGGGTCCATTGTAGTGCATTCATGCATAATTTTCTCAAAAATCACACTTTTTGCATAAATTTATGAAACCTGCCATTTTTGGAGATTTATTTTTGGAACGCAAATGATTTTCGGTGCATCAAGTAGGGTCCCATGCATTGTCCATTTAAATTCCTTACATAAAATTATTCTTGAATCCATTTGCTTTAATTTGTGTAGGACAAATCAAGAATGAGACTTACATTGGTAAAATTTGAGAGAGATCAGGGGTAAGACATCTTTCATGCTGGACCCACATATCTTGGTATTTTTGGAGAGTTTGAAAAGTCAAAAATGGAAAGCCAGATTTTTTATTTCAAGATCAAGAAAGGAAACTTCAGATTTGGTAAGATCTAATTCTTACTAAGTTTGAAAACTAAAAAATCAAGAAAGAAATTCAATAAAGAAAGTGTGCTAAAAGAGTTGACTAATCAATCAAAGAAGCTTGAAAGCAAACCAAAAATGGAAGGAGAGTCAAGAAACAAGGAAAGAAATATCCCAAGATCCCTTTGGACGTCCACATGGGTCCCACACACCCCATTGCACAACTAACATTCCATATGTGCACAATTATTTTTGGATTTTTCAGAGGCAGCAGTATTAAATTGGCCATAACTCTTAATCCAGCCATCGGATTGGTGCAATCCATACACCGTTGGAAAGATCTTTTCGAGTAGATAATTTTAGAACCCAAGATTGTATCAATTGGAGTTAAAACGAGGAAGATATGGCCTCTGGAAGTTGGTGCTATATTTTCTACTCGGGATTGCAATTTTTGGTGAAAGCACCAAAAATCTCACTCACCTTGCTATTTCTTTGAAGACTTGTTGGCCAAGGAAGGGACTTTCCATACAAAGAAGATTGCATGCTACAAACTTGGAACAAAAAAGGGAAGAAAGAGAACAAAAATCTATAAATTGAAGGCATAAGCATCTCTCTCCTCTGTTGGAAAGATAGACCAACTCTTTATAGAATTACTACTGCACTCCATCTTCTTTCTCTCTCTTTCTCTCCATTTGAGTCCTCAAGGAGATTTGGCCGGAAATCACACTACATCCTTGGGTTTTTCATCTAGAAGAGGCTTCTCATCCTAGTATGTAATTATCATTGTTTATTTTTTATATCGTATGTAAGACTTTGCATATTAGTAAAATTGTTTCTTACTCTTTCAATTTTTCTTTCTTGTCCTTGGGTGATTGGTACTTGTTTTATGTTTCTTTTCTTGTTGGTGTTTGGATTGACGACCCAAAGGCCCTAAGAGCATGATTCAAATTATGACCCCGCTTAGAAAAGAATTTTGAAAGAGGAGAATACACTTCCACACATTTAAATTTATGTTCTTCCACACATTTAAATTTTTGTTAAGACCACACATTTACTTTTCTTGTTTTCACCACACATTTAAATTCTTGAACTTTTGTTTATTATCTTTAATTTTATGATCAATTCAATTTTATGTTTATTTTGTGCATAGTTTATGGTTGGAATTAATTAGCATTGCATGCATATTCATATTGGTGGAGTTTAAACATGTTTAAGTTTCTGGAATCGGAGTTTTAAATTGAATCAGCAAGAAAAATCATAGATTTGAGCCAATAATCTCGGCCAAATAATTTTTGGAAATTCGGATTCCAATATAAAGTGTAGAATTCAGCACATTGATGCAGGAATTTCTGGACAGATTTTGTGTAAAACGTTTGCGATTAGAAACCTTATCTAAACACATTAATTTTCAATGAAACTTGGGGAAATTAAAGTTTGATCAGTGTATTTTCAAACCCTAGAATTTCAAAGGAAAATAGTTTTGGAAAGTTGGTGAACCAGTGGCTCAAACGTGCCTCTTCGGACCCACCTGTGTGCAGAATTTCTGCACAGTTTTTTTTTTTAGGCCATGTTCATACACTCATATCTCATTCGTTTTAATTTTTTTTTCACTTCCGTTTTTTCTATTTGATTCATGCATCATTGTAGTTCAAAATCCAGCCATTAAACTCAGTTTTAGGTTGCATTAGATTAGGAAAAATCATGCATAAAAACAGCCCCGCATACTAGTTTTTAAGACTTAGAATTTTCTATCATCTCATGGCATACATTGCATTACTAACTTTCTAACTTAGGTTTCTTTTTTTTCTACTTTAGTTTCTTATCTTTTTTTTGTACTTTTTATTCTTCATGTTCTAACTTGTGTGTTCTTTTGTAGCAATTTTAGTTTTTTAGTTTAGGATTTTTAGATTTAGGAAGTTTTCTTTTCATTGGATTGTAACTAATTTAATTTTTGGAAAGTATGAATGATGAATGTACTTTTCTAGATTTTAGGCTAAGATCTAGATTTTTAATTTAGACCGGTACAAGTTGAGAAGGAACCTTAGTTTACATTGCTACCTGTGGATCGACCTGGTCTCACCAGTTTATTACTACATCGTGGCTCTACACTTGGAGCTCACGATAAAGTCTTTGGCGCCGTTGCCGGGTGCCATATAAGGTAACTTCTCTAACTTTCCTTATTTACATTGTTTTATGGGTGTGCTATTTTTGGCATCTTTTAGATTAGGAGGTGCATGCATGGAATGTTAAACCGCCCTAAATTGGATTAGGAAAGTGCATGGATTGCTAATTAGAAAGGACACATCATTGAATTTTTTTTAGAATTTTTTTTTAAATTGGCAGTTACTTTATTTTTCTCAACTTGTTTTAAATCTTTTTAGAAGAAAGTGAACCAAAGTGACCTAATCGCTGTCCTTGATCATCTAGGTGCCGAAGCAAAACCTTGTCTAGAGTGTGGAGACAGCTAGACTGTTCTAGGCAAGGGTCCTTCAAATGGGTCCGTTCGTGATCCTACCCTTACCTGGGGGCTAAACTGTTCGAGTTGGTTTCATAGGGTCGGGTTGGTGAACTTAAGTAAACTTTTCAACTTTAGGAATTAACTTAGTTGCTGCTTGTGTAGGCTAGTTTCCTTTCTTTTCTCATTTAAAAAAAAAGAAAAGAAAAAAAAAAGAAGTGATTCCAAAAAAATGGACCAATGGAAATCCACAAACATGAGGAGACCAAATTCTGGACATACCAATGAGGGTAAAATCAATAGTGATAGCCCAAAGAAGTCCTGGCGTGAGTACCTACACCTCCACAGATACGTACCTGTCAACTTACATTAACTCATATATGAATAAGTGGGGATTTTATCAAAGCAGCTCCGATTATGCTTCAAATAATCACAAATCCCTAAGGGAGTTGCGCGAACAAGAATGAAATGCAAATATACATCAAATAACTTGTTCGTTGAAAAGAGGTTCCACATATGGGCGGAAATGGGCCAATCACTATAGTCATGATTACAATGAGGAGTGCATGGAGGGTATCAATGGAATGATCATGGAAGATGATCGACCAACAAGGGTCCCACACGATTACTCATACCCCACGCACTCATTTCGCTCCTTCAAATATGGATGTGGGAATTCAATGGCAAGCATAATCAAATGCAAATCAATGGACTTGCCATGATGAAATGAGTAACATGAGTAGCCTAGGCAATCAGGTTCTTGACTATTGGAAAGATGGGCTTGAAATGGGAAATTCTTATCTCCAAGAATTTACTCCGGGTGGGTCGTATGATTACCCCTCCCAGGATATTTCATATGCACCCCATTCTTCCCCTTGTTCATATGCACCTAATGACTCCCCCCCACCTGAATGGTCATATGAACCACCACCACCACCACCCCTAGAGGGATCCTTGGAAGACACTTTAGCCAGATTCATCACGTTCATGCAAAACACCATGCAATCCATACAGAGCAATGCACAATCCATGGAAAGACTAATGACTTCAATTAGTCAAACTGCACTTCAAATGAAATAAGTAAATGACACCCTTGGCAGTGAGAATGAATTTCAACATGATGATCCATCACTCATTGAAAATCCGACGGATATGGATTGCGCAAATACGCGGAGGATATTCAAGGGTGCACCTGTGGATATGGATGATGGTGCGCTGCATGAATCAGATTATGAACCCTATGAGCCAAATTCCTCCAACCCTCACTTGTCTGATCCGAATGAGAATGTGGACCCCCTCAAAGAAGATATTGTGCCCTTCTATGTTGATCCTTACTTTGGGTCCAATTCTTCTGATGATTCTGGAATTGCGGATTTCCTAGAAATTGATTTTCCCATGACTGATGGGGCCGCGAATGCCCCCAATGAGCCCCAAATGCAAGATTACTATTGGGAGGATGACCCCATTTTTCAGATTTCTGATTCGGACAATGTGGAATCCTTGGAATCATGTACTAAATTCTTCATGAAATCTAATGATCTGACCATAAGAGAAATTGCCATCGCATTTCTTGACCCTCAATGTTATTCAGAGAAACTCCTGGAATTAGAGTGTGGTCCTGTTCAGACCTTCGAGTCCAACACTTTGGAATCATTTGAGCCCTTGCCTATGGATATTGCGGAAATCAATTCAAAAGAATTTGTGGCATGGGAGGACATGGGGTCACCCAGTTGTTCATTGCGTCCTCCTCTCCTTCCATTCAAAGACCCATTTTTAAGGGAGGAGGAATCATTTTTCATAGTGGTCCTTTTTCCACACTTTTACAACATACATCATGTGGTCCTTATGTTCAATGTGCTTCACGTTCCCATAGTAACATCTCTTTATGTGCTTCTTGTGATTTGTGTGGAGCAAAATTTCATTTGCGATCCGGGTTGATTCATGGATTCAGATCAAGTAGTGTAGGATTTTCCTTTCTTTTTATTGTAGATTTTTCTTTTCTTTTAGTAGAGTAGCTTCTTTTCCTTTTGTTTTCTTTGTTTTGTCTCACCATGGACAGAGATCGAAAAAGCTGCATCTTCAGGTGACTTCTTCCCCTTTACCCTCCTGTCATTTACTTTCCTCATGTTATATTTACTTTTTGCACCACATGCATAACATCGAGGACGATGTTCATCTTAGGTTGGGAGGTGGGAACAAGCACACTTGTTCATCTTTGGACAAAAGTTTTACATTCTTTTTGGTTGTTTCTTTGAAAAAAAATAAAAGAAGAAAAATTTCTTTTCTGTTGTTTTTAAGGGTTTTGAAAAAAATAAGGAAATTTTGAGAGGATTTTTATGAAACAAAGATACCTTGAACTTTGGAATTTTTGGTGCTTTGGGCAAAAAGGAGAACAATGGTTTACTGTTTTGTTTAAGGAAAGAGTTTTTGGAAAAGTACTGAATTTTAATCCCCCACTTTTACACAGTCTGTATATGTTTTCAAAGTTTTTGAATGCCAAGCCATGATTTTCGTTTTTCTTTGACGATTGGATTGAAAATATAATGGAAAACCGACCCTTAGTTTTACAATTTCCTGGTTCATCTGGTTTTGTTGGCCACAAAACCGTTGAATTAATTCGGGCACATGGAAAGGGCTGCCTATTGTTGGGGACCGTTAGAAAAAAAAAGAGAAAAATAAGAAAAGAAAAAAAAAGTGTTGAAAAGAATAAAAAGTTGTGTGACTAGTTTGGGTTCGTAGTCTTTTTAACCCGAGCCAGTAAGCCCGTAGGGGTATTTACATACTTAGTGCCCTAAAGACATCTGTTTTGGGAGTCATTGGCCTAATGCTCGTTACATGGATTACTTAGAAAGCTTAAAGGACCTAGGCATTGCACAGTCACATGCATGTGTTTAAAAAAAAATTGCGGCCTTTGAAAAAACAGTAGTGCGAAAACCATCATGGTTCCCTTGAGAGGAATATTATTTTTCTTTGCTAAGGTTAGGTGGCCCAGAATTTTGGATTGAAAATTGTTTTCACGGGAATCTTGGCGGATCATTTGAAGCTTATTTGTTTTTACGTATACACACTATTTCACCGTGCACAATCAAATTAGCATGAATTCAAGATTTTTTGACCAAAAGATGGGATTTGTGAACCAAGTTCAAATTTGCCTTTGCTTTGAAAATTTCGAAAATTGAGAATATCTGGTGTCTGTAAATCTTCTTATGAAAAAGTTCATTTGATTTAAAAAAAAAAAAAGACAATGTTGTGGGTAAATTCACTACAAACTCTCACGAGGCACAACTCGTCCACTTGGGGAAACGTAGGGGTTTAAGGGCTTACTACATATGCTAAATGTAGTCGAGAGTGTCAGCGAAAGTGGTGTTGCATTCATTTTTTGTTTTGTTACATAGCATTTAGATTCGATCTTAATAAAAGCCTCATGTTTTTTGTAGTTTTTGCTAGGGACTAGCAAAATGCTAGTTGGGGGTGTGATGAGTCCTAAAAAGCGCACATTTTCATACACATTTTGGACCATTTTAAGAGCTTATTGATATTAAAGAGCTTTATTTAGCGAAAAATCATGTTTTTATGCATTTAGGGTCCATTGTAATGCATTCATACATAATTTTCTAAAAAATCACACTTTTTGCATAAATTTATGAAACCTGCCATTTTTGGAGATTTATTCTTGGAACGCAAATGATTTTCGGTGCATCAAGTAGGGTCCCATGCATTGTCCATTTAAATTCCTTACATAAAATTATTCTTGAATCCATTTGCTTTAATTTGTGTAGGACAAATCAAGAATGAGACTTACATTGTTGAAATTTGAGAGAGATCAGGGGTAGGACATCTTTCATGCTGGACCCACATATCTTGGTATTTTTGGAGAGTTTGAAAAGTCAAAAATGGAAAGCCAGATTTGTGATTTCAAGATCAAGAAAGGAAACTTCAGATTTGGTAAGATCTAATTCTCACTAAGTTTGAAAACTCAAAAATCAAGAAAGAAATTCAATAAAGGAAAGTGTGCTAAAAGAGTTGACTAATCAATCAAAGAAGCTTGAAAGCAAACCAAAAATGGAAGGAGAGTCAAGAAACAAGGAAAGAAATATCCCAAGATCCCTTTGGACGTCCACATGGGTCCCACACACCCCATTGCACAACTAACATTCCATATGTGCACAATTATTTTTGGATTTTTCAGAGGCAGCGGTATTAAATTGGCCATAACTCTTAATCCAGCCATCGGATTGGTGCAATCCATACACCGTTGGAAAGATCTTTTCGAGTAGATAATTTTAGAACCGAAGATTGTATCAATTGGAGTTAAAACGAGGAAGATATGGCCTCTGGAAGTTGGTGCTATAATTTCTACTCGGGATTGCAATTTTTGGTGAAAGCACCAAAAATCTCTCACTCACCTTGCTATTTCTTTGAAGACTTGTTGGCCAAGGAAGGGACTTTCCATACAAAGAAGATTGCATGCTACAAACTTGGAACAAAGAAGGGAAGAAAGAGAACAAAAATCTATAAATTGAAGGCATAAGCATCTCTCTCCTCTGTTGGGAAGATAGACCAACTCTTTATAGAATTACTACTGCACTCCATCTTCTTTCTCTCTCTTTCTCTCCATTTGAGTCCTCAAGGAGATTTGGCCGGAAATCACACTACATCCTTGGGTTTTTCATCTAGAAGAGGCTTCTCATCCTAGTATGTAATTATCATTGTTTATTTTTTATATCGTATGTAAGACTTTGCATATTAGTAAAATTGTTTCTTACTCTTTCAATTTTTCTTTCTTGTCCTTGGGTGATTGGCGCTTGTTTTATGTTTCTTTTCTTGTTGGTGTTTGGATTGACGACCCAAAGGCCCTAAGAGCATGATTCAAATTATGACCCCGCTTAGAAAAGAATTTTGAAAGAGGAGAATACACTTCCACACATTTAAATTTATGTTCTTCCACACATTTAAATTTTTGTTAAGACCACACATTTACTTTTCTTGTTTTCACCACACATTTAAATTCTTGAACTTTTGTTTATTATCTTTATTTTTATGATCAATTCAATTTTATGTTTATTTTGTGCATAGTTTATGGTTGGAATTAATTAGCATTGCATGCATATTCATATTGGTGGAGTTTAGACATGTTTAAGTTTCTGGAGTCGGATTTTTAAATTGAATAAGCAAGAAAAATCAGTGATTTGAGCCAATAATCTCAGCCAAATAATTTTTGGAAATTCGGATTCCAATATAAAGTGTACAATTCAGCACATTGATGTAGGAATTTCTTGACAGATTTTGTGTAAAAAGTTTGCGATTAGAAACCTGATCTTAATACATTATTTTTCGATGAGACTTGGGGAAATTAAAGTTTGATCAGTTTATTTTCAAACCCCAGAATTTCAAAGAAAAATATTTTTGGAAAGTTGGTGAACCAGTGGCTCAAACATGCCTGGTCGGACCCACCTGTGTGCAGAATTTCTGCACAGTTTTTTTTTTTAGGTCATGTTCATACACTCATATCTCATTCGTTTTAAATTGTTTTTCACTTCCGTTCTTTTTATTTGATTCATGCATCATTGTAGTTCAAAACCCAGCCATTAAACTCAGTTTTAGGTTGCATTAGATTAGAAAAAGTCATGCATAAAAACAGCCCTGCATTCTAGTTTTTAAGACTTAGAATTTTCTAACATCTCATGGCATACATTGCATTACTAACTTTCTAACTTAGGTTTCTTTTGTTTCTAGTTTAGTTTCTTATTTTTTATTGTACTTTTTATTCTTGATGTTCTAACTTGTGTGTTCTTTTGTAGCAATTTTAGTTTTTTAGTTTCGGATTTTTAGATTTAGGAAGTTTTCTTTTCATTGGATTGTAACTAATTTAATTTTTGGAAAGTTTGAATGATGAATGTACTTTTCTAGATTTTAGGCTAAGATCTAGATTTTTAATTTTGGACATGTCCAAGTTGAGAAGGAACCTTAGTTTACATTGCTCCCTGTGGATCGACCTGGTCTCACCAGTTTATTACTACATCGCGGCTCTACACTTGGAGCTCACGATCACCTGGCTTAGAGACCAAAATAGCAGTCCACAAACTCAATCTCCAAAAAGATATCAAGCCTGTCAAACAAGGCCAAAGATGATTCCGTCCAGACGTGATGGACAAAATTGAACAAGAAGTTCAAAAACTCAAAAGCGCGTCGGCTTCATCCGTGAGGAACAGCATCCTGAATGGTTGGCTAACATTGTCCCAGTGACAAAGAAAAATGGGCAGATCAGGGTCTGTATTGATTATAGAGACCTAAATGGCGCTTGCCCCAAAGATGAGTTCCCGCTCCCCATACCAGAGGTGATGATTGACAACACTTGAGGGTTTGAGCGAATGACATTCGTGGATTCTCTGGCTACAATCAGATAAAGATGCATCCTGAAGATGAAAAACACACATCATTTCGGACCCCATTTGGCGTGTATTGCTACACTGTCATGCCATTTGGTCTGAAAAATGCTGGTGCCATATATCAGAGGGCTATGATGAAGATATTCCAAGATATGCAGTACAAGACGGTTGAATGTTACGTTGATGACCTCACCGTCAAAAGCAGAAGAAAAGAAGACCATCTGAAAGACCTTCAGGAAGTCTTCCTCCAACTTCGCAAACACAAACTGCGAATGAATCCCTTGAAATGCTTATTCGGCGTCTCATCGGTAAGTTTCTTCGATTTATAGTCCGAAAAGCTGGAATAGAGCTTGACCCCATCAAAGTCAATGCCATTCTAGAAATGCCTTCTCCAAGAACCTTAAGAGAACTAAAAGGGCTTCAAGGAAGATTGGCATACATCAGACGGTTCATCTCCAACCTGTCAGGGAAATGCCGTCCCTTTTCCCGCCTTATGAAGAAGGGTGTAAACTTTGCTTGAGATGCTAAATGTGAAGCGGCATTTCAAGATATCAAGTCATACCTGACCAAACCTCCAGTGCTGGCTGCCCCTACCACTGGAAAACCATTTATCTTGTACACAAGAGCTCTCGACCATTCCTTGGGCGCTCTGCTTGCACAAGAGAATGACGAGGGAAAAGAAGCTGCTCTATACTACCTCAGCCGTATGTTGGTAGGTGCGGAGCATCGCTACTCTCCAATCGAGAAAGAATGCCTTGCAGTGATGTTCGCCGTACAAAAGCTGAATCACTATCTACTTTCAAACACAGTCTACCTAATTTCGAGGATCAACCTCTTAAAGGTCCTTGTCACAAAAGCAGGTTCTCTCAATGCCCGACTAGTAAAATGGTATATCCTCCTATCACAATTCGATATCAGATATGTACCACAAAAGGCAATCAAAGGTCAAGCTCTAGCAGATTTCCTCGCAGAGCATCCGTTGCCTAAAGATTCTCCACTAAGGGATGATCTCCCAGACGAACCTGTCTACAACGTGGAGACCTTCTCACCAAATGCCTCCTGGGACATGTACTTTGACGGTGCAACCAGAACAAATGAAAAAAGAAAGCTGATCTCGGGAGTTGGCATCCTCTTTAATTTGTTAGCCCCGACAAGCATATGATTCCACATGCTTTCTCGCTACTGGAGCCATGCTCAAACAATGCAGCTGAGTACCAAGCTCTAATCGTAGGATTGGAACTCGCCCTAGAATCTGACATCACCATGCTGGAAGCTTTTGGGGACTCCCAACTGATCGTTAACCAGATGAATCAGAAATTTGAAGTCACGATCTGTTGCCTTACTACAACAAGGCACAATCACTTCGCCAAAGGTTTGACATCTATCACATCACCCACATCCTCAGAGGTGAGAACATCCGTACAGATGCCCTGGTCGGACTTGCAGCATCCATGGCGATCCAGGAAGGGGAAAACATGCAAATTACAGTGTGTCAAAGAAGGATTCTCCCTCCTCTTAATACACACAAAGCAGTTGCTGAATGCCACCAATTGGCCGGAAGTCGGATCTCCATCCTCAAGCCTCCAATCGGCGACTAGAGAGATCCGTTCATTGATTACACCATATTCGGAATCCTCCATGAAGATCCAAAAGAACGGGTAAGCATTCAAAGACGAGCTCTAAACTTTCATTTGGATATACCTTCAAAAATGATTTATAGAAAATCCTTCGACGGAGTACTTCTGCGCTGCTTGTCACAACAAGAGGCCGAGGAAACCCTCAAAGAAGTTCATGCTGGTCTTTGTGGAGCTCATCAGGCTGGTCCCAAGCTCTACGATCAGATAAAAAGACTAGGGTATTATTGGCCGACCATGGTAGCTGACGCCATGCAATTTTCTAAACGCTGCCGCCAATGCCAAGTTCATGGAGACTATGTTCATATGCCTCCAGATTGGCTACACCCCACAGCAATCTCATGGCCGTTCGAAGCTTGGGGGTATGGACATCATAGGTCCTATCTCTCCCCCGTCAAGCAAAGGCCATCGCTTCATTTTCGCCGCTACGGATTATTTCTCCAAGTGGTCAAAAGCATTTGCGCTCAGCGAAATGAAGACCCCATCAGTCCTTCAATTCTTGCGCATCAACATCATTTGTCGCTTCGGCATACCTAAAAGATTCGTCCATGATAACGGACCACAATTTCGGGATCACCGATTCTACAAGTTTTGCGACAAATACAAAATCCAAAGTTGTCCTTCGACTCCGTACAATCTGGCAGCAAACGGACTAGCAGAAGCCTTAAACAAGACACTCTGCAAAATCCTCAAGAAAATGGTCTCTAGTCATAAAAGAGACTGGGGAGACAAACTACCTGAAGCTTTATGGGCTTATCGAACCAACGTTCGAGGACCAACCCATAGCACACCATTCTCTTTGGTCTATGGATGCGGAGCTGCTGTCCCTTTGGAAGTACAAATTCCTTCCTTAAGGGTATCTTTACAAAATGACATGACACAAGAAAGCAATGTCAAATTGAGACTCCAAGAATTGGACAATCTCGATGAAAGACGGCTCAAAGCCTAACAAAGCATTGAGTTGTACCAAGCACGCATGGCAGGATCTTTCGACAAAAGGGTCCGGCAACGCGCCTACAAAAAGGATGACTTGGTTCTTGCAGTAAAATGGCCAATGGTTTTTGCCCATAAATCCAAAGGCAAACTCGAACCAAAATGGGAGGGACCCTTCGTCATTGACAAAGTCTTCTCCAACACGCATACACACTTCTAAATATGGAGTGTGACAGATGTATGCTGCCCGTCAACGGCAAGTTCTTGAAGCGGTACTACCCTTGAAGATTTACGCCACTGGGTCAGAGCAGTGCCTGCACGGCCAAAGCCTATTATCAGGTACTCGCTCGTCAAACCCGCCTCTTTTAGATTTTTAATCCTTATGCTGAGATTTCTAAAATTTCAAAACAATGCTTACTTTCATAGTTTCATTGTTCAAAAAAAAAAAACCCAAAAATCCAAGTTTAGGAACCACTTCCCGGACTTGACCAAATTTTCAAACCTTGAACCCAAAATTCATGGTTTGAAACAAAACCAGGACTCAGGAATTTCCACCCTAGTCCACCCTGACTTTTACAACCAAAAAAGGTTTTAAGTCAAAATTTACGACCCTCGTGTCTTTAAACAAAAAAAAAGGTTTTTTAGAAACTGCGGGGAAGCGACGCTCAGTCGATACTCGCAAAACCCAAAAATCGGAAGGATGCGAACCCCATTCGATACTTCCAAAATTTCAAAATCGCAAGGAAGCGACACTTTGTCGATACTTGCAAAACTTCAAAAATCGTGGAGACCCAACATTCCAGTTGATATCCACAAACCTAAAATTCAAACAAAAACCGAGGTCCAAAAAAAAAAAAAGAGACCTCAAATTTCAAAAATCATGGGGAGGCGACATTCCATCGATACCCACAAAACCAAAATTTTTGAAAAAGAAAAAAGCAAGGAAGCGACACTTAGTCGATACTTACGCCCAAATTCGCGAGGAGGCGACATTCCATCGATACTCGCAACCGAATGAGCAAGGATGCAACATTCCATCGATACTTGCAAGACCATTCAGTAGGGAGGCGACTTTCAGTCGATACTTGCATTTTTTAAAACCAAAAAATCGGCTATAAATGCCAAAAACCCGGCACTTACGCCAAAAACTCTGCTATAAATGCCACAAAAAATCGACTATAAATGCCATTTCAAAATTTTGCTTCCATGCCAACAAAACAAAACTTGGTTTTAAAAAAAATCGGCTATAAATGCCATAAAAACCGGCTATTAACGCCAAAAACTCGGCTATAAACGCCACAAAATCGGCTATAAACACCACAAAAATTGGCTCTCATGCCATAAAATCGGCTATAAACGCCACAAATTCAGCTATAAACGCCACAAAAAAAATTTCGGCTATAAACGCCACAAAACTTCGGCTTCAATCCACAAACAAAACCTGGCTCTCATGCCATTTCAAAATTCGGCTTTCATGCCACTTCAAAAAAAATTTGGCTCCCATGCCACAAACAAAAATCGACTTCCATGCATCCCAAATTTTGGCTTTTACGCCTCAAAATTCCGGCTTCCATGCGGACCCAAATTTGGCTTCCATGCCATCTCAAAATTCGGCTTTCACGCCAAAACAACCACTTGACAAAAGTTTTTTCACAAAATGACAAACTTTTGATTAAATTTCCAAACAAACATTCCCATTTAACTATTGATTGAATTTATCACAAAAGAATTTGAGTGAAAAGAGGGAATACACAAAAAGAGAAGTGCTAAAAAAAATGTCCACAAGCACTACAAAAGAAAGAGTACCAAAAAAATATGTGTGTATACACGAGTACAAAAAAAAAAAAAGAAAAAGAAGTTTGTTACAAGAATCAGGAGCTCAGTCTCACATGGTCTTCAACCAAAGACTCAACTCCTCGAGCAGACCCTTGGCCTTAGCCTCTAAAGCTTCTGTTGACACCAAAAATGTCACTTTGCCTCTTCACATCAAAAGCTATATGGAGCCGCATCTTACCAAAAATAGGCAGGCGCCACTTTAAGCATCAGATCTTGTCAGAATCAAACAAAAACTGCAAGGTCATTCAAAACAACCAAAAGAGAGGTACACATGAAGTTTCGGGCCATTCCGTCATCGTTTGGCCTAGCTTCACTTCTCCAACAGCTAAGCAGCAGCTCCCGGCGGCAACAGTGTAGAAGACCCCAAATCTTCGATCAGAGCCTACGGATGGTCTCAAAATACCTCCGAAAGGCTACATGTCAAGTTTCAAGTCAAACCGACACCGTTTGACCCTCCACCAACTCTCGAGCAGCAAAATCAAGCCCTTAGGTAGCGAGAACTACCGAGGTCGTCACTCATCAAACAGAGCACATAGGCGGCTTCTGCATACCTCAAAAGGGCTGCGCATCAAATTTCAGGTCATTCTGACAACGTTTGACCCACTTTCGATGCTCGGGAACAAAATCAAAGCCTACCAGCGGCGGAGCACCCCGGGACCATGGCACCCAATTCGGAGCTTGTGGCTCATCTCAAAATGACTCCAGTAGGCTCCCCATCAAATTTCAGGTCAATCGGACATCGTTTGACCGAAAGTCAAAGCTTGGCATTTCCCTTGCGGTGAAATAAAGGCAAGCATTTGCATGACTCCAAATGGCTTCAAAACTCAAATGAAAGACTATGGTTGGTCTTATCTACTGATGGGGGAGTCACACGTCGAATTTCAGGTCAATCGGACATCGTTTGACCAGAAGTCAAAGCTCGGCATTTCCCTCGCGGTGAAATAAAGGCAAGCATTTGCATGACTCCAAATGGCTTCAAAACTCAAACGAAAGCCTATGGTTGGTCCTATCTACTGATGAGGAAGCTACCCATCAAATTTTAGGTCAATCGACATCGTTTGACCGAAAGTCAAAGCTCGACATTTCCCTCGCAGTGAAATCAAAGTCAAGCGTTTGCGGGACCCAAAACGGCTTCAAAACCTGAACAAAAGCCTATGGTTGGTCTCGTCTACTGCTCAAGAAGCTACACGTCGAATTTCAGGTCATTCCGACATCGTTTGACCTAGTTTCGACGCTTGACAAAAAAATCGGCAGTTCTCCACAACAAAGTCTTCGGCTTTTCAGAAAATGGGAAACTTTGCGATCCGATTTGCACGGCTTCTCATCAGGTCTTCTTGAGGGAAATCCAGCCAATAAATGATAGGAAATTCCAAGAAAAATGCAGGAGAAAACAGAAGCGAAAACGGACGAAAAGCGGCGAAGAAAAGGCGACCGGAAGACGGCCGACCATTGGGCACAAACCCCATGGTCGCCGACGACCATGGAGGTCCGGGCCGCCGGACTTCGCCCAAAAACCCCGTTTTTCGGGTACTTTTCTCGTTTCGAATTGATTGGCCCCTGTGATTTTTCCAAAATCTGATTTTTTGTGCATGATATCCGTCGATCTTCATCAACATCACGGATCCATCACTGGAATCATTAGATCATCATCGGACGCCTCAAGATCGTCAAACGGCTAACCAAGAAAGCACACTTTCTGCCCGCCCGATCGCGAAATCGACTGGACAGATGTTGCTGGCCCGCTGACATCAACCAATGTCTGAAATTGGATCACCATCCGACATCAAATGGTATGTGGGTCCATTGGTGATCACCGCAAGAAGAATCCCAAAGGATGCGGCATGGCCCGCGACTCTTCAAGCGCCCAGGCAATCAATTAATGAAGTTAAATGACCCATTTATGGCAAGTTAGTGCGGTCATTAACTCATTATTTTGAACGGCCCAATCAGAAGCAAGCAAATGGGAGTTACAAGTCCAAGTAATCATGACAATAAAATCATGAAACTCCCATCATCATGGAGATTAAAGGCGATTAAATGCCCATAACTCTCCATCGGCCAATCAAATTCAAGGAAAAAGGAGTTACAAAACAAGTAAATAAAAACTTGTAACTCCTCCCATCATGAGCATTAATACCATAAATGCTCATAAACTCTCGTAAATGGCTACCAAAGGCCTATAAATAGGAGGGTCATTCCAAGGGAAACGGATCCAGAGAAAAATCGCTAGAAAATCATTCAAAAATCCTCGGAGAAATCTCTACAACTCTGCTCCTTCAAGAAAACTCTGTAGCAACCAACACTACAAGGTGATCAAAGCCCCTTGGGGGGCCACCCCCCCAAGGCCACCTCTCCTTCTATCCAACATGGCTAGATGCGGCTTTTCAGCCCGTCTACTCAGCTTTTTACAGGATATAGGACCTTATCTTGGTCCTTATCCTCTAAAAATCTGAGGTTGGAGCCAAGCCAAGAAATCAAGCATCAAAGTTCTCATCTGAAGGACGATGGCGGAGTCCATACATGACTCGCGACTGTCGATCTGAACGGGTCCCCCACAATCGCATGAGAAGTTAGATTCCATTTCTTTCTTTTCTATTGTATTGTATTTTTTCTTAAAGTGACACAAAATTCACATTTCTTGTCTTTCATTATTGATGAGATTTGTAAACCGCCTTTCACGGCAAAACCGCCTTTCACGGCAAAATCGCCTTTCAAGGCACCAAAATCGCCTTTCACGGCAAACAAAGAAAATCGCCTCTCACGGCATTCAAAACAAACTTGTCTCTTTTCTTTAAAATATGTGTGCAATAGAAAGTTAGGAAAAAGTTTGATTTCCTTTCTACTTGTGAAGGTGAATCTCCGGATCAGTACCCTAAATTCCAAGTAGAAAAGAAAATCTGGCATACCCAAAAAAATGTTGATACTCGCCTTTCTTTCTTCCCTCTCCCTCCTTCCGGACCCCGACAGACCCGGGACGGATGGCAGCGGAGGAGGAACGGAGGGGCGCGGTCCATCAAGTTGGCACACCCGGTGGGACCCTGTTCATTTGAGAACACAATGTTTGGATTCTTTGGCTCCTTTTAGTTGGTGGCCTATGTTGGATCTTGCATCTAAAAAAAAACACATGAGATGGGATTCTTGGAAATTTCTTCTTTTGAATTTATTTCTAGTCTTTCTTGTTTCAAAATAAAAATTCTCAAAAAGAAACGAAATCTGATTTATAAAAAATTTCAGATTTCCCCCTTTTGGATTCACAGTTGAGATACTTTGGCTTCTTCCTTTTCGGACTTCGAGATCGCAGAAATGTTGAACTCATTTTCGGAATGGAACACCATTCGCTCTCTTCTATGAATCCACAAAAAAAATCTGATTTAAAAAAAACTTCAGATTTCTCCCTTTTGGGTTTAAGTTGAGAAACTTTGGTTTCTTCCTTTTCGGACTTCGAGATCGCAGAAATGTTGAACTCATTTTCGGAATGGAACACCATTTGTTCTCTTCTATGAATCCACAAAAAAAAATCTGATTTAAAAAAAAAACTTCAGATTTCTCCCTTTTGGGTTTAAGTTGAGAAACTTTGGTTTCTTCCTTTTCGGACTTCGAGATAGCAGAAATGTTGAACTCATTTTCGGAATGGAACACCATTCACTCTCTTCTATGAATCTACAAAAAAAAAATCTGATTAATTTTTTTTTTTTCAGATTTCCCCCTTTTGGATTCACAGTTGAGAAACTTTGATTTCTTCCGTTTCGGACTTCGAGATCGCAGAAATGTTGAACTCATTTTCGGAATGGAACACCATTCGCTCTCTTCTATGAATCCACAAAAAAAATCTGATTTAAAAAAAAAATTCAGATTTCTCCCTTTTGGGTTTAAGTTAAGAAACTTTGGCTTCTTCCTTTTCGGACTTTGAGATCGCAGAAATGTTGAACCCATTTTCGGAATGGAACACCATTCGCTCTCTTCTATGAATCCATAAAAAAAAAATCTTTCAAAAAAAAAAACCACTAAGGTTGCACCAATTGCGTTCTTTGACCAAAGTGGATCTAAGAAAAGCCTTGTCCAGAGTGTGGAGACAGCTAGACTGTTCTAGGCAAGGGTCCTCCAAACGGGTTCATTAAGTAAACCTACCCTTACCTGGGGGCTGATCTATCAACTGAGGTTTCATAAGATCGAATTGGAGATCTATGTGAACTCTTCAAAAAAAAATCTTCAAAAAAAAAAAGAACAAAAAAAAAACTTCTGTCATTTTTGGATTCATATTTGAGAAATCCTGGTTCCTTCCTTTTCGGACTTCGAGATCGCAGAAATGTTGAACTCATTTTCGGATTGGAATACCATTTGCTCTCTTCTATAAAGTCCAATCTTGACACTTTCAAAAAAAAAAAACTTCCGTCACTTTTGGATTCACATTTGAGAAATCCTGGTTCCTTCCTTTTCGGACTTTCGAGCTCGCAGAAATGTTGAGCTCATTTTCGGATTGGAATACCATTTCCTCTCTCCTATGAATCCAATCTTGACCTTTCAAAAATCCCATCTCGTGTCCTTTCCAAGGATGCGATTTGCAACATTTGTGCCTAGCGGTGCTAGTACGCCCTTTCGGGTCTACTGTATTCGCAACCGACACATTTATATCTCAACCTTATATCACTTTACCTTGAGTGAGCTTTGCTTCTCGGTAATTTGAATTAAGGTCCACAATTGCTTCTAGCAGTCACTGGGACGCTCATTCTGAGCTGACCCTACCTGCGTTTAGAACAATTGTGCCCTCTATGGCTTTTCTGCCTTCCTCATGTTGCTTGGGCTGGGCCATGTCCCCTCGGGCGACTTGAAGAGGCGAAACCATAGTATTTTCCATTTATGATCACCATATTCTTGTGATTACTAATGGATATGGTCTTGTTTCAGAAGTTTTCCAAAAACTAACAATGACAGCTTCATTAACCATCACCTTTGATGAGAACAAGTACCAGCTCATGCTCCAAGACAAACAAACCAAGCGCACTTACAAGCGCCCTGCCAGCTGCCGAAGCGTCATTTCCCTCGGCAACTCAGAAGACATCGGGTCAAACTCTACTCCCCGGACCATTGTCTTCGGGTCATTGGGACCATTCCCACTACCTGCAGAAGAAACCGCACCTGCCAAGAAGCAGAGAACCGCCCCTCAACGTATCACTACAGTGATACCAAGGGAGATCATCAAGAAGCCTGAGGCCCGTAGCGCTCCTGCAAAACCTCAACCTACAAGAAACCAGGTCCGCTCAAAGACTTGGTCTCCAAGGCCTTCACCCAAACAGCGAAGGTCACAAACATCAGCAAAGCCAGCCTACCTGGCCCCGCTCAAGGAGAACCGGTTCTACCCTCTCGCATACATGAAAGAGGAGAAACCTACCCTCCGCCAAACAAAACCAACTCAGCACGAGCCGGCTTGCTCATACAAGCCCAAAATCAAATCGTGTATCGTAAGGCCTCCGCAAGAACCTGCCAAGGCCTGCACACCTGCGAGTCGACCCTTCCTCTCAACAGGAGCCGAACTCGCCAAATTCAAAGCTTCGCTGCGACAGGCAAAGGACCGCGTCCAGATCCTTTCACTGCCAGTCTTCAAAGAAGACAAGCTCGGCTGCTGCGTACCAGGGACTACGTCCTTCATTGCCAGAGCACAGCCGGAGCTAACCGAAGCTCAAATCGCTCGTCGTATGCGCCGCCGTGCAGCATATCGACAAAAGAGACTAGAGAAGCAAAGAACCCAGGATTCTGCACTTCAGGTCTCCCAAAAATGGGTCGAAAAAGAAAGACTCGACCAAGTTGTTGCTGTCCATATGGTTGGCAAGACCAGAAGACGTCAGAAGTCAGCAACAAAAATCCATGTCAGGCGTCCGGTGACTCGCAGCGTCTCCCGGACACGAGGACATAAAGAAAACTCTCCCGCTCCTTCAAGCCAAGGACATCGGAGTGACCACTCTTCGAGCTCTTCATCTAAAAGAATGAGCTCTAGCTCAGTCACCAAGACAATATCTTCATTCAACTCTCGAGGAATGAACGTCCTGGTCACAAATGCTGAGCAACCTCCGCCACATGATGACGTAGCTGCACGCATCCAGCAGCTGGAACAAGGACAGCAGAGAATAGAGGCCCTAATGGAAAACCTCCTTCTCACTATCCAATGTCCGCCAAACAATGAAGCTCCTCCGAGCCATCAAGGTGACGAGGAAAATGCGGAAAACAGTGAGTCACGCGCCCTTACCAAAAAGGACGTTGATGATATCCTCGCCAAAGCAAAAGAAGAGGATACACTAAAGGAGCATGGGATCAAGCCACCATATCCCTTGTGGATGGACTCGGTCCCGTTCCCTACAAAATTCAAGCAACCTACTCTCCAAACATATACGGGGAAAGGTTCAGCCAGACAGCACGTCATCCATTTCAAGATCCTGACGGGAGCTATTGCGGATCAAGATGCCCTCAAAATCCGCCTCTTTGCAAGTACCCTAAAAGGTACGGCCTTTGATTGGTACTCCACTCTGCCGGAGGACTCCATTCAAAATTGGGTCATGCTGGAGACACGCTTCCTAACCCACTTCAAAGGTGAGGATCATCCTGTTACTATGGCTCGAGAATGAGTCAACATATGACTTCATTCACAAGTGGAAGGCATTGGCATACAAATGCTCCGATGTACTGCCACAAGCGTCACTGGTCGACATCTGCCGAAACAACATGAGAGCAAGAATCCGCTCCATGATCATCGGCAACAAATCAAAGAACCTAGGTGAACTCCTGGAAGCAGCTATGGAAGCTGAAACGGTGATTAAAGACCTTAACAGTCAGAAGTCATCAAAGAAAGAGCCGACTGCCATTGCAACCTCAAAATCAAAGAAAAAGGAGGTTCTCAATGTGCAAACCAAGTCAGCTCCTCAGCAGCCAAAGAAAGTTGAAAACAAAGCTGCAGGTAAAAAGCCTGAACTCTCTGATGCCTTCAAAGAACGAGTAGAGAAGAAATACCCGTTCGATGAAGATGTTGAAGAAATCTTTGGGGCACTTCTCGCAAACGGTAAACTCACCTTGCCTGACCCCAAAAGACTAGGAGATGTTGGCAAAACCAACGATCCTCAGTACTGTCCATACCATCAGATGGTCTCGCATCCTCTCAATCAATGCTTTGTTGTGAGAGAGAAGATAAATGAGATGTGGAAAAACGGAGTCATCACCTTCGACAAGAACTATGGGTCTGCCTCCGTCAACATGGTGTCGTGTGGACAAAAACAAAAATCACCAGAAGAGAAGATCACTACTTCCTTCAAGGTGATAAAGATGACCCAAACATCCCAAGAGTTGGTTCCATATCCAACATCAGACGGACAACCCATATGGGTATACCCCGATATCCTAGAAGATGAAAATTGGGAGGTCGTCAAAACAAAGCCAACCGCTCAACAGCGAAGGCAAGCCAGGAGACAACTCCGCAAACTCAAACAGCAGGAGAAAGCTCCGAAAAAGCAAGAAGTCGCTGAAAAGGAAGAAACCTCCTCTACCACTTCACTGGGGACAACAGAAGAGTCCTCTCCTAAGACTTCAAAGGCGGCAAGAAAATTCACTCTTGGTGATTTCACGCCACCACACCTCAAAGAAGAAACTATGCAAGGGGCATCATACTTTTGCAACTCGGTGGTCGGATTCCCCATGGATGGATACGAGTCCAGTGACACCGCTAGCGACATCGATGAGTGGGAGGAATCCCTCGAAACAGGAGAATATCTCTCCGACGAGGAATGGATCCCTGAATCTCATCTTATGCCAGTAATCTGGTATAACCCATTACAGCCGCAGCGATCCTGGTCTGATGATGATGAAGACCAAGAGGCTATTCAAGAAAATACTCCAGTGGAACCCAGCCATGTTGAACCACAAGGAGCAGACGAAGAAGAAGATTTGGCTCCCGTGCCTGATCTCGATGAATACGCAAGGATCTTGCAGCACCTTGCTATAGAGCAAGAACAAGGTCGCATCAATCGGCTTCGTCACAACCCAGCACCGGAAGTTCCTGAAAATCTACAGGAATCTCCTCCGGTAACCCCGAAAAATGAAGAAAGCTGTTGGATCGATGATCCTCCTACATCTAAGGACGAATCTGATTCCCAACAAGTTCATCTTGAAGGCATCTTCCGTCAAAGTTACTTGCAATGCAATAGCTCAGGATGATAATTCCTCACCTTCTCAAGCTTCGTCACCTGGAACAGTGACATCGGAACTCAAACCTCTTCCGACTGATCACCTTGAAGAAATTCCAGCCGATGAAATCTTCTTCAGAGAAAATCCGGTCAATTGGTCCCAAATGCCCGATCTCATTGGTGATGTCTGGACCGACAAAATATTTGATAAAGAAGGAAAGTTGCTGGAAGCTGTTCAGGATTTGCTCCCGGAAAATGCTCCATGCAACGCAATTACTGAAGATGGCAATGCTGACACAAAGACATCTTCAGCAAATGAGGAGGAACAACCCCTCGATCTCGAGGATGATCTTCCAAACAAAGACCCCTTCTCCAGAAGCTCTTGAAGTTGGTAGAGGTACCCGTTCTGGCCGGGATTACCACAAAAACTACAACCAACCTTCTGCTTCTTACGTAAATCCTTCGGGAAAACAAGCTGTAAACGCCCCTAGTGGCAAGAATAATGAAAATGCATGCCCCAAGGAGGCTTTCAAGTACGACTTGATTCAGCACTTCAAACACATACCTGCACGTCTGCACATCCTAGACTTATTACGAATGTCACCACAGACTCGTGATAGTCTCATTTCAGAACTACAAATGCTGGATGCGGATGTCGACAAACATGCCCCACAAGTCCTACAAATTGAAATGGACTATAGGGTTAAAAAATCAAAAACTCCCTCAAAAGGAGAAAAGAAGAAAACTGAGGGATCCTGCATCGAATGCCTCTCGGTTCAAAAAGCAGCAAGTGCAACCATCGCCTTCACCAAGGAAGACCTCCTGCTAGGTGAGACAAAGCACAACCGACCCCTGTACTTTACCGGGTATATCAAAGAGGTGCCAGTACGCAGAATCCAGATCGATCCAGGTTCTGCACTCAACCTCATCTCCACTTCGGCACTCGAAGAACTGGGCATTCCGCCTAGCAAGCTGAGCCACACGTCTGTGTCCATCTTTGGATATGATGGCAGCGCTCAAAGGCCGATCGGCAAAATCAGGTTCAAGTTGCAAATCGGTGATCTTATCTCCGAGGTCACTGTCTATGCAATAAAGACCCCTTCATGCTACAACATCCTTCTCGGACGCCCCTGGATACACGAGAATGGTGTTGTCCCTTCGACTTTACATCAGTGCATCAAGTTCGTTGGCAATAACGGCTTGATACATCGAGTGTTTGCAGACAAAAAGCCCTTCAAAGGAAAAGAAGTCTATTTCGCAGATACTCAGATGTACAAAGATGAAAAAGAAGAAAGGGAGGAAAAAACAACACCCTTTGCCGAAAATCTCCAGAAAGACAAAGGCAAGGCTCCTCAGCAATCATCGGAAGAAAACAAACCCTCTATCAAAACCAAAGAGAATAATCAATCTCCCTTCATGGTCTCCCTCAAGTCTTCAAAGCCTCTGGTGATCACCACCAAAGCAAAGAAGACAAAACAAAAGGCTGGGGGCAAGTTTGCTGTCTCCTTCGTGTCTATCTTGCAAGACACGGATTCGGACTCAGAGCCAGAAGACGACACATCGTCAAGCCAAGCTGATGATCAACAAGTTCAGCCCGCTCTCACTCCGTTGGAGACAACCGTTGACATAGAAGATCCGGCATTTGCTTCCTTCGTTGTTCCAGCAACATCAGCAGAAGAAAAGCCAACCTTCTTCCATAAATCGGGAGTTTCTTCATCAAATTCTTCGCTTGAACCTTTCCAAAATGAAGGTATGCCTCAACTATCCTTGTATAGTCCATTGGCACAAGCTATCATGAAGAAAATGGGCTACGACGCTCAGAACCCAATCGGTTTGGGAGATGGCCGTGGTATTATCACTCCATTGGAACCAACCCTGACCAAAAGTCAACTGGAAGGTTGGAAACCCCACCGCCACATAGAAAAGTCTTCACATGGGCTGGGGTATGATCCTGACTCTCCCTTGAGACAGTTGACACAAAGGCTGCAAAGTCGTCTTGCCGACCAAGCCTCAACATCTCATATTAATGAAGACATCGATCTCCCTGGATATCTCTTTGAAGAGTTGACCGTCAAGGATCCAGGAAGTTCATCCAATTGGTACGATTTCTCTGATGATGAAGAGGAATTGTCCGATGATACAGACACACGGTTCTCTGACCCAGAAGAACCACTGTCTCCAAAAGAAGTGCCCTACTTCGACCTAGTTTCAACAGGTGATTGGGACCATCTCATAGCAAATCTTGAGAAAAGTACCAATCAAGAAGACCCATGGACAAAAGTAGAGCCGTGGTCTGTAGATACCTTTGGAACTCCAGAAGGCTTTGTCCAGCCTCCAAAAATATTGTGGGGAAACCACCTTCAAACCTTCCAACTGAAGATTCTGTTCAAGAGATAGACTTGGGAACACCTGATAACCAACGTCCTGTATTCATAAGCAAGAATATAAAGGATGATGAGTTACCCGAGTATATCGTGTTTCTTCATGAGTTCGTTGATTGTTTTGCATGGTCTTACGCTGAGATGCCTGGCTTAGACCCCAAAATAGCAGTCCACAAACTCAATCTTCAAAAAGATATAGAGCCTGTCAAACAAGGCCAAAGAAGGTTCCGTCCTGACGTGATGGACAAAATTGAACAAGAAGCTCAAAAACTCAAAAGCGCTGGCTTCATCCGTGAGGAACAGCATCCTGAATGGTTGGCCAACATCGTCCCCGTGAGAAAGAAAAATGGGCAAATCAGAGTCTGCATTGATTACAGAGACCTAAACAATGCATGCCCAAAAGATGAATTCCCGCTCCCTATACCGGAGGTGATGATCGACAACACCTGTGAGTTCGAGCGAATGACATTCATGGATGGCTTCTCTGGCTACAATCAGATAAAGATGCATCCTGAAGATGAAAAACATACATCATTTCGGACCCCATTTGGCGTGTATTGCTACACGGTCATGCCATTTGGTCTGAAAAACGCCGGTGCGACATATCAGAGGGCTATGATGAAGATATTCCAAGATATGCAGCACAAGACGGTCGAATGTTATGTCGATGACCTCGCCGTCAAAAGCAAAAGAAATGAAGACCATCTCAAAGATCTTCGAGAAGTCTTCCTCCGACTTCGCAAACACAAATTGCGAATGAATCCCCTCAAATGCTTCTTCGGTGTTTCATCGGGTAAGTTTCTCGGATTCATAGTACGGAAAGCTGGCATAGAGCTTGACCCCACCAAAGTCAAGACTATCCTAGAAATGTCATCTCCAAGAACCCTAAGACAATTAAAAGGGCTTCAAGGAAGATTGGGATACATTCGACGGTTCATCTCCAACCTATCAGGGAAGTGCCGTCCATTCTCTCGGTTAATGAAGAAAGGTGTCGATTTTGTCTGGGATGCTGAATGTGAAGCTGCGTTCCAGGACATCAAGTCATACCTGACTAAACCTCCAGTGTTGGCTGCCCCCACAACTGGAAAACCATTCCTCTTGTACACAAGAGCCCTTGATTGTTCTTTAGGCGCTCTACTCGCACAAAAGAATGACGAGGGAAAAGAAGCTGCTCTATATTACCTTAGCCGCATGTTGGTAGGTGCAGAGCACCACTACTCTCCAGTCGAAAAAGAATGCTTGGCAGTGATATTCGCCGTACAAAAACTGCGTCACTACCTGCTATCCAACACAGTGTACCTGATTTCGAGGATCAACCTCCTAAAGGTCCTTGTCACAAAAGCAAGTTCTCTCAATGCCCGACTGGCAAAATGGTCCATCCTCTTGTCACAATTTGACATTAGGTATGTACCACAAAAAGCAATCAAAGGCCAAGCTCTAGCAGACTTCCTCGCGAAGCATCCATTGCCTAAAGATTCTCCACTCAGGGATGACCTCCCAAACGAATCGGTCTACAGTGTGGAGACTTCCTTATCAAATGCTTCCTGGCACATGTACTTCGATGGCGCAACCAGGACAAATGAAAAGGGAAATCAAATATCGGGAATTGGCATTCTCTTTGTTAGTCCCGACAAATACATGATTCCACACGCATTCTCGCTACTGGAACCATGTTCAAATAATGCAGCTGAGTACCAAGCCCTCATCGTAGGATTGGAACTCACCCTCGAATCCGGCATCATTACGCTGGAAGCTTTTGGAGACTCTCAACTAATCGTCAACCAGATGAATCAGAAATTTGAAGTCAGGAAGCCCGATCTGTTGCCTTACTACAACAAGGCGCAATCGCTTCGACAAAAGTTCGAGATCTATCACATCACCCACATCCTCAGAGGTGAAAACATTCGTGCAGATTCCCTGGCTGGACTTGCTGCATCTATGGCAATCCAAGAAGGGGAAAACATGGAAGTTACAGTGTGTCAAAAAAGGATTCTCCCTCCTCTCAACACACATCAAGCAGTTGCTGAATGCCACCAAGTAGTTGGAAGTCGGATCTCCGTCCTTAAACCTCTGATCGGCGACTGGAGGGATCCGTTCATTGATTACATAATGTTCGGAATCCTACTTGAAGATCCAAAAGAACGGGTAAGCATCCAAAGACGAGCCCCGAACTTTCATTTGGATATTCCTTCAAAAATGCTGTATAGAAAATCCTACAACGGAGTACTTCTACGCTGCTTGTCACAACAAGAAGCTGAAGAAACACTCAAAGAAGTACATGCTGGTCTTTGTGGAGCCCATCAGGCTGGGCCTAAGCTCTACGATCAGATAAAAAGGTTAGGTTATTATTGGCCTACCATGGTGGCTGATGCAATGCAATTTGCTAAGCGCTGCCAACAATGGCAAGTTCATGGAGATTATGTCCACATGCCTCCGGAATGGCTACATCCTACAACAATCTCATGGCCTTTTAAAGCCTGGGGTATGGACATCATAGGTCCTATCTCCCCTCCATCAAGCAAAGGTCATCGCTTCATCTTCGCCGCTACGGATTATTTCTCCAAGTGGTCAGAAGCATTCGCGCTTAGTGAAATGAAGACCTCATCAGTCCTTCAGTTCTTGCGCACCAACATCATTTGTCGCTTCGGCATACCTAAAAGATTCGTCCATGATAACGGACCACAGTTCCGCGATCACCGATTCTACAGGTTTTGCGACAAATACAAAATCCAAAGTTGTCCTTCAACTTCGTACAATCCGGCAGCGAATGGACTAGCAGAGGCTTTCAACAAAACGCTCTGCAAAATCCTCAAGAAAATGGTCTCTAGTCACAAAAGAGATTGGAGCGACAAACTGCCTAAAGCTTTGTGGGCCTATCAAACCACCGTTCGAGGACCAACCCATAGCACACCATTCTCCTTGGTCTAGGGATGCAAAGTTGTTGTCCCTTTGGAAGTTCAAATTCCTTCCTTAAGGGTATCTCTACAAAATGACATGACGCAAGAAAGTAATGTCAAATTGAGACTCCAAGAGCTGGATAACCTCGATGAGAGACGGTTCGAAGCTCTACAAAGCATTGAACTCTACCAAGCACGCATGGCAGGATCTTTTGACAAGAAGGTCAGGCAACGCGCCTACAAAAAGGGAGACTTGGTTCTTATAGTAAAAAGACCAATGGTTTTTGCCAACAAATCCAAAGGCAAATTTGAACCAAAATGGGAGGGACCTTTCGTCATCGACAAAGTCTTCTCTAACGGCGCATACGCTCTTCTAAACATGGAGGGTGATAGATGTATGCTGCCCATCAATGGAAAGTTCTTGAAGCAGTACTACCCTTGAAGGCTTCTTCCATCGGGTCAGAGCGACGCTTGCACAGCCAAAGCCTATTCCTAGGTATCTGCTCGTCAAACCCACTCCTTTTGGAATTTTCATCCTCTTGTTGGAATTTCTAAAAAAAAACCCTCAAAACAATGTTTCTTTCATCGTTTCATTGTTAAAAAAAAAAAAGCAAATCCAAAAATCCAAGTTTAGGAGCCTCTTCCCAAACTTGACCAAAATTTTCGATCCTTGAACCCAAAATTCATGGTTTGAAACAAAATCAGGACCTAGGGATTTCAGCCCTAGTCCACCCCGACTTTTACCACCAAAATGGTTTTAAGTCAAAATTTACGACCCTCGTGTCTTTAAACAAAAAAATGGTTTTTCAAAAACCGCAGGGAAGCGACGTTCAGTCGATACTTGCAAAACCCAAAATCGGAAGGATGCGAACCCCATTCGATACTTCCAAAACCCCAAAATTTCAAAAATCGTGGGGACGCAACGTTCCAGTTGATATCCACAACCCAAATTTCAAAACAAACAAAAAACAAAACAAAGGTTCAAAAAAACCTCAAAATTCAAAAATCGTGGGGAAGCGACATTCCATCGATACCAACAAAACAAAAAATTTTGAAGACAAAAGCAAGGAAGCGACATCCCATCATACTTGCACCAAACTCCGCGAGGAAGCGACATTCCATCGATACTCGCAACCGAATGAGCAAGGAAGCGACATTCCATCGATACTTGCAATACCATTCAGCAGGGAGGCGACTTTTAGTCGATACTTGCATTTTTGAAAACCAAAAACCTGGCTATCACGCCAAAAAACCCGGCTTCCATGCCAAAAATCCGGCTTTTACGCGAAAAAACCAAAAACCTGGCTTTCACGCCAAAAACTCGGCTTTTATGCCAGAAATCAAAATTTGGCTTCCATGCCAACAAAACAAAACTCAGTTTTCAAAAAAAAAAAAAAATTTGGCTTTCATGCCAAAAGCAAAAAATCTGGCTTTCATGCCAAAAAAGAAATTTCCGCTTTCATGCCAAAAACAAAATTTGGTTCTTACACCAAAAACAAAACCGGCTCTCATGCCACAAACCAAATCTTGGCTCTCATGCCACAAAAAATCTTTGGCTCCCATGCCATCTCAAACTCGGCTTTCATGCCATTTAAAAAAAAATCGGCTTTTACGCCACAAAAACCGGCTTTCATGCCACAAAAAAAAAAATCGGCTTTCATGCCACCTCAAAAATCGGCTTTCATGCCATCTCAAATTTTTGGCTCTCATGCCATCCCAAAATTTGGCTTTCACGCCACTAAAATCGGCTTTCATGCCACCTCAAAATTTCGGCTTCCACGCCATCCAAAATTTTGGCTCTCATGCCATAAACCCAAAATCGGCTTTCATGCCGCCTCAAAATTTCGGCTTCCAAGCCATCCAAAATTTTGGCTCTCATGCCATAAACCCAAATTTCGGCTTTCATGCCATCTCGAAATTCGGCTTTCAAACCACACAAAAAAAAAACCCTGGCTTTTGCCACAAAATCTGGCTTTCATGCCAAAACAACCCTTTTGACAAAAGATTTTCACAAAATGATAACCTTTTGATCAAAATTTTCAAACAAACATTCTCATCCAACCTTTGCTTATTTTCATCAAAAAGAATTTAAGTAAAAGGTACATAGAGTACCAAAAAAATGTTTTACATAGAGTACCAAAAAGGAAGAGAGAAAAGAAGAAAAGAGTTTGTTATAAATCAAGAGCTTAGTCTAGCATGGTCTTCAACCAAAGATCCAGCTCCTCAAGCAGACTCTTGGCCTTAGCCTCTAAAGCTTCCAGGCCGCGCTTATTCAAGATCTTGCCATAAAACGCGGCAGAACGCCGCGACCCATCTTCGGCATGAGGAAGCTCTTCCCAGAGAATTTGCCACTGCTCATACTCCTGAGTCTTTCTCTGAAGGCTGCTACCGGCTTCTTCAACCTAGCGAATCAGAGTTCCCTCTTTAGCACGGGCTTCTACAATGGCAGTCCATTTGGCAGCACTTTGTTCTTGCAATTGCTCAAGGCGCTGCCTAGCTTCTGTGACCTCCCTATCAAGACGGCGCAGGTCCTGTGTTAGCTCGATGATATCCAACTCGATGGCTGCAAAAACATCTCATTGAAGAAGTCAGCGCTTAGGAAATTCTTGGTCTCAGTCCATTTTTCACCTAAAGCAATGACTTCATCAACAAAGGCCTTGGCACTTGCAACGTCCAGACCGACCTCTGCACTATCAGCAAGGATGTCCTGTACATGCTTGACCATGCCAAAAACCAGCTTCTAAATGGCCAGAAGAGAGAGTTTCAACCCATGAGCTCAGCACACTCTTCAACACCTTCTTTGCATATTGAAGGGATTGTCCGGATGGAGATTCACCACGCTCTGTTGGCTGACTGCCCATGTCAGGCCGTGGTGGAGAAGAAATCAAAAGGCTCTTTCCAATCGGAGCCACTGAAGAAGCAATATCACTACAAAGTCCCGCCTCCGCCATGACGGGACTGGTAGAAGAAGCCCCTACTTCTGGATCGGCTGCTGGCATCTCCTGCTCTGGCCCTGAGGAAGACGAAGGAACTTCTCCTGTTGCTTCACAACCTGCTGGCAAAAACACAAGAAAAGGTATGAATATGATCTTGTAAAAAAAAAAAAAAAAAAATTGACAAGATTATCACTATGAAATACCTTTTTCCATAACTGGTGGAGTACTTTCTGCCTCCATCTGCTCATCTGAGGCATCGTCGAAAGCCATATCCATAGATGGCTCGAAGTATGAATCCTCTGGCGAGTCAGCTGACAAAAAAAAAAAAAAAAAAATCATCATGCATTAGACGCTAGGAAAACTTTGACAAAAAGTTTGACCAATTCCAACCCAACTTGGTCAAAACCAATCAAACTTTGTCTAAGTCAAAATTCATGTTGGCTTAACCTAGAGACTCTAGCTTTCTATCTTGATGCATTAAAAAAAAAGGTGCATGAACATCTTGGATTGCATAAACCTCATTATCATGGTGAGAAAAAAAAAAGAAAAAAAATGAGAGAAAGAGAAAACCTCATTCAAAAAAAAAAAAAAATTTTTTTTTCTGGGCTGGCCCGCAGCCCATGGCCCACAAGCCACGTGGCTATATGGTCCAGGCCTGGTCGTACAGCAGCAAAAAAAAAAAAAAAGAAAAAAAAAACAGAAGAAAGAAAACGTGCAAAAAAAAAAGAGAAAGAAAAAAAAACAGTACACGGTAAAAAAAAAAAAAGAAAAACCGTGAGCAAAAAAAAAAAAAAAAACAGAAGAGAAGAAAAAAAAGCGTGTGAAAAAAAAAAGAAGAAAAGAAAAAAAAGAAAAGAAAAAAAAAGAGAGAAAAGAAACCTTTTTCTACTTTTACATGCAATTTCTTGTTGAGAAAGAAAAACTCACTTGAAGCCATGGAGGAAGAAGAAGAAAAGCTTGAAGATCTTTGAAGAAAAGAAGGTCTTGGAGCTCTCTTGAAGACTTTCTCCCAAAACTTGGGATATTCTCTCCCAAAAAAAAGATTCCTTGAGAAATTCTCTCCAAAAAGAAAGGGAATGATAGATATTCTCTCCCAAAGAAAGATATTTTGAGAGAATCTCTCCCAAAATCAAGGAAACTTGAGAAAATCTCTCAAAGTAAGGATATTTTTAGATATTCTCCACCCAAAGGAGATATCTTTAGATATTCTTTACGAAAATGACACCATATGAGATCTAAGCCATCCTTCAAAGCTTAAGGTCCCATGGGTTAGCCCATATGAGCCAGGTTTGACCACCTAGGCACTAAAAGTGGCTTTTAGTCAAAATTTCTCTTACCAAGAGCATACAAAAATGGTCCCATGCCTCCTTTGAGTTGATTGGACCATACCATACAAAAATCCAAGCTTCATGAGTTTCCAAAAATCCAAACCATCCCACCTCATGAACCAAATTAAGCCAAAATCTTGAAATTGACATTCCACAAAAGCCCAAACCACTCCAATGGACCCAAATTTGTCCCAAAGAGTGAACCAAAAAACCAAACCATGGTCCCCTAACTCGCTACATACAGCTTGTTAGGTCACAAGACCAAAACCAAAAATCAAAACCCGACCCCCTAACTTGCCACATACAGCCTGTTAGGTCACAAGGTCAAAACCAAAACAAAAAACCTGACCCCCTAACCTGCCACATACAGCTTGTTAGGTCACAAGGTCAAAATCAAAACCAAAAAACCAAAACCAAATCCAAATCCAAATGTCATTCTCAAAATCTTCCCTTGAGATGGTACGTGATCCCTCTCACTACCATAAAATCCCCTGTAAGCTCAAAAGGCTACTCCATCAAAGATAAAAAGAAAAATGCTCAAAGACTCTTGGTCAAGTCAGAAGCTCTTCTTCAAGATTCTCTTCGAGGCACATCGACTGCAAAAGCTATATCGTCGCTGCACCTCGAGGGGGCATTTGTTGACACCAAAAATGTCACTTTGCCTTTTCATACCAAAAGCTACATTGAGCCGCATCCTACCAAAAATAGGCAGGCGCCACTTCAAGCATCAGATCTTTTCAGAATCAAACAAAAACATCAAGGTCATTCAAAACAACCAAAAGACAGGTACACATGAAGTTTCGGGCCATTCCGACATCATTTGGCCTAGCTTCACTTCTCCAACAGCTAAGCAGCAGCTCCCGGCGGCAACAGTGTAGAAGACCCCAAATCTTCGATCAGAGCCTACGGATGGTCTCAAAATACCTCCGAAAGGCTACATGTCAAGTTTCAAGTCAAACCGACACTGTTTGACCCTCCATCAACTCTCGAGCAGCAAAATCAAGCCCTTAGGTAGTGAGAACTACCGAGGTCGTCACTCATCAAACAGAGCACATAGGCGGCTTCTGCATACCTCAAAAGGGTTGCGCATCAAATTTCAGGTCATTCTGACAACGTTTGACCCACTTTCGATGCTCGGGAACAAAATCAAAGCCTACCGGCGGCGGAGCACCTCGGGACCATGGCACCCAATTCGGAGCTTGTGGATCATCTCAAAATGACTCCAGTAGGCTCCCCATCAAATTTCAGGTCAATCGGACATCGTTTGACCGAAAGTCAAAGCTTGGCATTTCCCTCGCGGTGAAATAAAGGCAAGCATTTGCATGACTCCAAATGGCTTCAAAACTCAAATGATAGCCTATGGTTGGTCTTATCTACTGATGGGGGAGTCACACGTCGAATTTCAGGTCAATCGGACATCGTTTGACCAGAAGTCAAAGCTCGGCATTTCCCTCGCGGTGAAATAAAGGCAAGCGTTTGCATGACTCCAAATGGCTTCAAAACTCAAATGAAAGCCTATGGTTGGTCCTATCTACTGATGAGGAAGCTACCCATCAAATTTCAGGTCAATCGGACATCGTTTGACCGAAAGTCAAAGCTCGGCATTTCCCTCGCAGTGAAATCAAAGTCAAGCGTTTGCGGAACTCAAAGCGGCTTCAAAACCTGAACAAAATCCTATGGTTGGTCTCCTCTACTGCTCAAGAAGCTACACGTCGAATTTCAGGTCATTCCGACATCGTTTGACCTAGTTTCGACACTTGACAAAAAAATCGGCAGTTCTCCACAGCAAAGTCTTCGGCTTTTCAGAAAATGGGAAACTTTGCGATCCGATTTGCACGGCTTCTCATCAGGTTTTCTTGAGGGAAATCCAGCCAATAAATGAGAGGAAATTCCAAGAAAAATGCAGGAGAAAACAGAAGCGAAAACGGACGAAAAACGGCGAAGAAAAGGCGACCGGAAGACGGCCGACCATGGGGCACAAACCCCGGCGACCATGGCCCATGGTCGCCGGCGACCATGGCCCGGACCTCGCCCAAAAACCCCATTTTTTGGGTACTTTTCGCGTTTCGAATTGATCGGCCTCTGTGATTTTTCCAAAATCTGATTTTTTGTGCATGATATCCGTCGATCTTCATCAACATCACGGATCCATCACTGGAATCATTAGATCATCATCGGACGCCTCAAGATCGTCAAACGGCTAACCAAGAAAGCACACTTTCTGCCCGCCCGATCGCGAAATCGACTGGACAGATGTTGCTGGCCCGCTGACATCAACCAATGTCTGAAATTGGATCACCATCCGACATCAAATGGTATGTGGGTCCATTGGTGATCACCGCAAGAAGAATCCCAAAGGATGCGGCATGGCCCGCGACTCTTCAAGCGCCCAGGCAATCAATTAATGAAGTTAAATGACCCGTTTATGGCAAGTTAGTGCGGTCATTAACTCATTATTTTGAACGGCCCAATCAGAAGCAAGCAAATGAGAGTTACAAGTCCAAGTAATCATGACATTAAAATCATGAAACTCCCATCATCATGGAGATTAAAGGCGATTAAATGCCCATCACTCTCCATCGGCCAATCAAATTCAAGAAAAAAGGAGTTACAAAACAAGTAAATAAAAACTTGTAACTCCTCCCATCATGAGCATTAATACCATAAATGCTCATAAACTCTCGTAAATGGCTACCAAAGGCCTATAAATAGGAGGGTCATTCCAAGGGAAACGGATCCAGAGAAAAATCGCCAGAAAATCATTCAAAAATCCTCGGAGAAATCTCTACAACTCTGCTCCTTCAAGAAAACTCTGTAGCAACCAACACTACAAGGTGATCAAAGCCCCTTGGGGGGCCACCCCCCCAAGGCCACCTCTCCTTCTATCCAACATGGCTAGATGCGGCTTTTCAACCCGTCTACTCAGGTTTTTACAGGATATAGGACCTTATCTTGGTCCTTATCCTCTAAAAATCTGAGGTTGGAGCCAAGCCAAGAAATCAAGCATCAAAGTTCTCATCTGAAGGACGATGGCGGAGTCCATACATGACTCGCGACTGTCGATCTGAACGGGTCCCCCACAATCGCATGAGAAGTTAGATTCCATTTCTTTCTTTTCTATTGTATTGTATTTTTTCTTAAAGAGACACAAAATTCACATTTCTTGTCTTTTCATTATTGATGAGATTTGTAAACCGCCTTTCACGGCAAAATCGCCTTTCACGGCACCAAACTCGCCTTTCACGGCACCAAAATCGCCTTTCACGGCAAACAAAGAAAATCGCCTCTCACGGCATTCAAAACAAACTTGTCTCTTTTCTTTAAAATATGTGTGCAATGGAAAGTTAGGAAAAAGTTTGATTTCCTTTCTACTTGTGTAGGTGAATCTCCGGATCACTACTCTAAATTCCAAGTAGAAAAGAAAATCTGGCATACCCACAAAAATGTTGATACCCGCCTTTCTTTCTTCCCTCTCCCTCCTTCCGGACCCCGACAGACCCGGGGCGGATGGCAGCGGAGGAGGAACGGAGGGGCGCGGTCCATCAGCTTCCAAGCCACGCTTATTCAAGATCTTCCCATAAAATGCGGCAGAAAGCCGCGATCCATCTGCAGCACAGGGAAGCTCTTCCCAAAGAATATGCCATTGCTCGTACTCTTGAGTCTTCCTCCGAAGATTGCTTTCAGCCTCCTTGACTTGATGAATGAGAGTCTCTTCTCTAGCACGAGTGTCCACAATGGCATCCCATTTCGCAACAGCTTGTTCCTCCAATAGCTCAAGACGCTGCCTAGTCCCAACAACCTCTTTATCAACACGGCGCAGGTCCTCTTTCAGCCCGATGATAGCCAACTCGGTAACGTTCCTCTCCCGAACGAATTGCTTCCGAGTCCACGAGATCTCATCCAGGTCAGACTTGACCTGGCCAGAAGGCTTCAAAAACATCTCATTGAAGAAGTCACCGCTTGGGAAGCTCTTCGTTTCATTCCACTTGCTCCCTAAAGCTATGACCTCATCAACGAAAGTCTTCGCATCTGCAATGTCCAGGCCGACTTCTTCGCTATCAGCAAGGATGTCCTGTACATGTTTAATCATGCCAAAGCCAACTTCTAAATGGTCAGAAGAAAGAGTTTCGATCCATGAGCTCAAAACGCTCTTCAACACTTTCTTCGCATACTCCAGAGATGGCCCGGACGAAGGCTCACCCCTCTCCAATGGTCGATTGCCCGTGTCATGTCCTGCTGGAGGAGTGATCATTAAGCTCTTTCTAATCGGAGACACTGGCGAAGGAATCTACTCAGACGATTGCATCTCTCCTGCATTAAAACTAGAAGAAGAAGTCCCTGCTTCTGGTTCAACTGCAGGCATCCCCTGCTCTGGCACTGAGTTGGACGGAGGAACTTCTTCCGCTACCTCACAATCTGCCAGCAAAACTAAAAAAAAAAAGAGAGGTATGAATTTGATCGTTAAAGATTTTCATCATCATCAGGATTATTACTACAAATACCTTCTTCGACGATCGGCGGAATACTTTCTGCCTCCATGAGTTCATCTGAAGCATCATCAAAGGCCGCGTCCATGGATGGCTCAAAATCGTCGGAATCCTGTGGCAAGTTAGCTAATAAGAAAACAAGCAGCATGTTAGCATATGACAGCACAGACAAAAAAAAAAAAAAGAAATACAAAGAAATTATACCAGGTGAAGATTCTGGAATCACTCTAGGATCCCTCAGTTCTTCTTCAGATGCTGCAACCGGATCCGTCACTGCCTCTTTGGCTGGAACCTCAGGCATCATCAAGTCCTCATCTTCCTCTGAAAAAGGGAGAGAAGGCAAATCAAAACAAAAGAAATCTCAAAGAAAGAAATGGAAAGAGAAAGAGGAAGAATCATACCTTCACCAGTGGTCTCTTCCTCTCAGCTCCTCTTTTCCAAAGGCTCATCAGCGTCCCCTGACATCTCTTCAGCGGTGGCGAGAGGGACTTCTGGATCAGGAGAGTCATCATGTCGTCTCTTATTACGGCGTTGTCCTCTCTTCCTCTTACTCCTATAGGATGGTTTACTAGAAGTACCCGCCCCACTATCAAAGTCAAGAGCTTCGCTTGACTCCTCACCGGATCGTCTACTCTTTCCAGTGGACCCCATGGAAGTCTTCTTCAATTCCGCTTGCATCCAAGCGTCGATCTCGGCTTCCTCCTCTTCGAGCTAATCTAAGACCTCACTAGGTATCTTTTGTACAGCTCCTGATCTGATGATGTCCTGCTCACCGAGAAAGCCGATCTTGTGCTTCTCTCCGGAAAGGAAAACCAGAACTTCCTCTCGCCGGACTCCATCTGATCTGCCAAGACCCTTCCCAAGAGATTCCTTGACATCAAGCTCCTTCTTGGAAAGCCCCCCGATACACTGAAAAGCTTTCCACAAACCATTTCGTAAAGCTAGCAGTCCGGAAAGTGGGCAACTCAGGATAGGAAATCATGGAGGTAGTGTCCTCCGCACTGTAAAAGGCCCATGCATTCCTCCCATCCTACAAACCTCCAAAGCGCTTCACCATGCTCGAAGGCGCTCCAACAACGCCTTGAGAGAAACCCAACTGCAGCGCGAAACGCAAGGGAACATACTGCTGGATATCAACAAAAAGATGTCTCTGGTACACCATCGTACCAACACGTATGTTAAAAAGCCATCCCTTTTCTGCATTGGTCAAGGAGTAATGTCTTCTCGACCCCGCCCTGGTGGAATCACGGGAGGCTCCAAAACCAAAAGCCTTCTTCCACAAACCCGGAGAAAGCTTTACTGAAGATTGCCCGATCTCGACGTCCCTGAACCGTCGAATCCTCAAACGGGCAGACAAAAGAGATTTGGAAACAGCTGTCCCTCTAGCCAACCGAATCATGAAACGGTCATCATCCTGTACAACCCCTAAGCGATGGAAGCCGGGACAGTGGTAAACATACCACAAATAAAAACTATGGACTGAAAATACCCTGTTCATAGGGAGCCCAAGCCGAACCAAGAAAGTAGCAGCCTGCAGTTCGATGCACAAGTAGGAGTAAAGAGCTGTCACCAAAGCCAACTGCTCTCCGAATGCCATCTGACAAGCCTGAAAAATACAATGCGGCCTGATGTGTGTTCCATCTCCTCCAGCGAAAACAGCCTCACCCAACCAATAAGTGAGGTAAATAGCGAGATCTCTTCGCAGTGCAATGTCAGGGCAAATGGCGTCTGTACTCTCGAAGAACTTCTTCAAGTCATCTCGCATAACGGAGATCTTCTTCGAACCTGGGTTCTTGGCCCTAGCATCTTCGGCCGTGCCATCAGAAGACTCTCCACCGTCAAAGAAGTTGGAGCTATAATTCTTCCAACTGTCCGTACAGCCAAAAAAGAAAAAAAACGTGCAAAAGAAAAAAAAAACGTCAAAAAGAAATAGCACGTGAAAAAAAGAAAAGAAAAAGGAAACACGTGGAAAGAAAATAAAAAAAAAGGAAGAGAAAAAGAAAAAGAAAGAAAAGAAAAGAAAATTTTACTTCTACAATGGAAAATTCTTGTGGAGGAAGAAAACTTACTTGAAGCCAATGGAGAAAAAGAAGAAAAGCTTGAAGATCTTTGAAGAAGAAGAAGAATTCTTGATCTTGGAGTACTCTTGGAGACTCTTACAAAGAAAGAGAGCAAAGAAGCAAAACCCAATCACCTCTTGCTTTTATAGAAGAGAGCAAACCAAAAGAGGAAACAAGGAGAAAAGAAAGGAGGTAAGTGCTAAAAACTAGCAACCTTCCCAAAAGAAATGAGATTTGAGATATTATCTCCCAAAATAGAAGATTCTTTGAGAAATTTTCTCCAAAAAGAAAGGGAATGAGAGATATTTTCTCCCAAAGAGAGATACTTTGAGAAAATCTCTCCCAAAAGAAAGGAAACTTGAGAGATTCTCTCCAAGTAAGAATATTTTTAGATATTCTATATCCAAAAGAGATATTTTTAGCTATTCTTCACAAAATGACACCATGTGAGATTTAAGCCATCTTTAAAAGCTTAAGGTCCCATGGGCTAGCCCACATGAGTCAGGTTTGACCCTAAAAAGGGGCTTCCTTTCAAAAATTCCTCTTACCAAGAGCATACAAAATGGTTCCATGCCTCTTTTGAGCAGATTAAACCATTCAAAAAAAAAAAAAAAAAAGGAGCCTCATGAGTTTCCAAAAAACCAAACCATCCCACCTCATGAACCAAATTAAGCCAAAATCTTGAAATTGACAACCCACAAAAAACCACACTCTAGTCCCCTAACTTGCCACATAAAGCTTGTTAGGACATAAGGCCAAAACAAAAGTCCCCGACCCCCTGGCTCGCCACGTACAGCTTGCTAGGTCACAAGGTCAAAACCAAACCTGACCCCCCAACTTGCCATATACAGCTTGTTGGGTCACAAGGTCAAAATCCAAAAATCAAACCCCGACCCCCTAACCTGTCACATACAGCTTGGTAGGTCACAAGGCCAAAAACCAAAAATCCTTCTTGATCACCTGATGCGCCACATAACTCCTTCATGTCATTTTCAAAACTTTGCCTTGAGCTGGTACGTGATCCCTCTCACTACCATAAAGTCCCCTTGGAAACTCAAAAGGCTATTATAAAAAAATGGCTCAAAGACTCTTGGTCAAATCAAAGACTCTCCCTCAAGTTTCTCTTCGAGGTACATCGACTCCAAAAGCTACTCGTCGCTGTACCTCGAGGGGGCATTTGTTGACACCAAAAATGTCACTTTGCCTCTTCAACGTTGATGGAACGTGCTCCGGCCCGGCGCTACCGGGCGTCGGCGGACGTGGGAGTCCGTTCGGTCCGACCCTTTCGCCCCCGGAAGGCGGAGCGCGCATCAACGCTTTTGTGTGTTTGTGGGTGTGCCAGATTTTCTATTTTACTTGGAATTGCAAGTGATGATCCGGAGATCAATCTTCACAAGTAAAAAGGAAATCAACTTCTTTTCAAGTTTCCATTGCACATATATTTAAGAAAAGAGACAGTTTTTTATTTTGCCGTAAAAGGCGATTTTTTTGGCATTTATAGCCGATTTTTGGCGTTTATAGCCGATTTGTGGCATTTATAGCCGATTTACAATTCTCATCAATAATGAAAGACGAGAGTTGTGGTTTTTTGTCTCTCTAAAAAAAATACAAAATACAATGAAAAGCGAGAAAGGAAGAATCTAACTTTTCAGGAGATTGTGGGAGGGACCCGTTTAGATTGACGGTCGCGAGTCATGTATGGACTCCGCCATCATCCATGCAAATGAGAACGTCGGATGCTTTGGATTTGCTTGGCTTGGCTATATCCTCAGATTTTTAGAGAACAAAGACCGAGAGAAGGTCTTATGTTCAATAAAAAGCCGAGTAGACGGGCTGAAGACCATGTCTAAGCCACTTTTGTTGAAGTAGAAGGTAAAGGACCTTGGGGGGAGTGCCCCCCAAGGGACTTTTGTCACCTTGTAGTGGAGGCTGCTGTGGAATTCCGACAGAGGTTTCTCTCTCCCTGAGCTTCTGGATCTCTAGAGCAGGAATTGCTGATGATTTTCTGATCCCCGATCCCCCGGAATGCTTGGAGGGGACTCCTATTTATAGGCTTTTGGTGGCCTTTAGAAGTGGTTTATGATCATTTATGGCAATTATGGCAATAAAGCCAAGTTATGGGAGGAGTTACAGGTTTAATTGCTTTTTGTTTTGTAACTCCTGGCCCTTGGATTTCATTGGCCAAAGGAGAGTCATGGGCATTTAGTTGCCTTTAATCTCCATTATGTTAGGAGTTTCATGGTTTGAATGCCATGATTGCTTGGACTTGTAACTCCTAAACGGAGGCTTCTGATTGGGCCGTCCAAAATAATGAGTTAATGACCGCATTAACTTGCCATAAACGGGCCAATTGATAGCATTAAGTGGCCGCCTTGGTAGCTGAAGAGTCGCGGGCCATGTTGCGTCTTTTGGAATTCCCTTTGCGATGATCATCGATGGATCCTTATGTAAATCAACAGTAGATGATCATGTAGTTTCAGACATTGGTTGATACCAGCGGGCCGGCAGCATCTGTCCAGTCGATTTCGCGATCGGGCGGGCAGAAAGTGCACTTTTTTTGTCGTTCGGCTGGCGATCAATGAAGTTTTTGAAGTTTTGGAAAGGAGTCATGTGATCTTGATGAATATCAGTGAATTTGGAGCCTCAAAAGCCTGAATCTGGAAAAATCACAGGGACAGAACAACTCGTCTCGCGAAAACGGACGAAACGGGCGGTCCCGGGGCGAAATCGGCGCCCCGGACCCCCCAGGGTCACCGGCGACCCTGGCCCAGGGTCGCAGGGGTCTGCAACCATGGGGGGAAAACACCTCCCCGGGGCCCCTTTTTGGCTGTTTCTCGTAGTTTTTTGCTTCCGTTTTTTTTACTTATTTTCTCTGACATTTCTCCACATATTTGGCTTGATTTTCCTCTGAAAAACCTGATGAGAATCCTTGCAAATTGGTTTGCAAAGTTTCCGATTTTCCGGGAAAAGCCGAACGCAGAACTGCTGATTTTCCGCCAGAAGCTGAAACAGGATCAAACGATGTCGGAATGACCTGAAATTTGAGGTGAAGCTTCTTGAGCATTAAATAAGACCAACCATGGGCTTTCGTTTGAGTTTTGAAGCCGTTTGGAGTCATGCAAACGCTTGCCTTTATTTCACCGCGAGGGAAATGCCGAGCTTTGACTTTTGGTCAAATAATGTCCGATTGACCTGAAATTTGACGTGTGACTTCCTCATCAGTAGATAAGACCAACCATAGGCTTTATTTTGAGCTTTGAAGCTGTTTGGGGTCATGCAAACGCTTGACTTTGATTTCACTACGAGGGAAATGCCGAGCTTTGACTTTTGGTCAAACGATGTCCGATTGACCTGACATTTGACGTGTGACTCCCTCATCAGTAGATAAGACCAACCATAGGCTTTCGTTTGAGTTTTAACGCCATTTGGAGTCATGAAAATGCTCGCCTTTATTTCACCGTGAGGGAAATGCCGAGCTTTGACTTTTGGTCAAACGATGTCCGATTGACTTGAAATTCAACGGGGAGCCTACTGGAGTCATTTTGAGATGATCCACAAGCTCCGAATTGGGTGCCATGGTCCCGGGGTGCTCCGCCGCCGGTAGGCTTGATTTTGTTTCCGAGCATCGAAACTGGGTCAAACGTCATCGGAATGACCTGAAATTTGTTGTGCAGCCCTTTGAAGGTATGTAGAAGCCGCCCATGTGCTCTGTTTGATGAGTGACGACCTCGGTAGTTCTCGCTACCTAAGGGCTTGATTTTGCTGCTCGAGAGTTGATGGAGGGTCAAACGGTGTCGGTTTGACTTGAAACTTGACATGTAGCCTTTCGGAGGTATTTTGAGACCATCCGTTGGCTCTGATCGAAGATTTGGGGTCTTCGACACTGTCGCCGCCGGGAGCTGCTGCTTAGCTGTTGGAGAAGTGAAGCTAGGCCAAATGATGTCGGAATGGCCCGAAACTTCATGTGTACCTCTCTTTTGGCTGTTTTGAATGACCTTGCAGTTTTTGTTTGATTCTGACAAGATCTGATGCTTGAAGTGGCGCCTGCCTATTTTTGGTAGGATGCAGCTCCATGTAGCTTTTGGTGTGAAGAGGCAAAGTGACATTTTTGGTGTCAACAAGTGCCCCCTCGAGGTACAGCGACGATATAGCTTTTGCAGTCTATGTGCCTCGAAGAGAATCTTGAAGAAGAGCTTCTGACTTGACCAAGAGTCTTCGAGCATTTTTCTTTTCTTTTTCTTTTATGGAGTAGCCTTCTGAGCTTCCAGGGAATTTTATGGTAGTGAGAGGGATCACGTACCATCTCAAGGCAAGATTTTGAGAATGACATTTGGATTTGGATTTGGTTTTGGTTTTTTGGTTTTGATTTTGACCTTGTGACCTAACAAGCTGTATGTGGCAGGTTAGGGGGTCAGGTTTTTGGTTTTGGTTTTGACCTTGTGACCTAACAGGCTGTATGTGGCAAGTTAGGGGGTCGGGATTTGATTTTTTGGTTTTGGTCTTGTGACCTAACAAGCTGTATGTGGCGAGTTAGGGGACCATGGTTTGGTTTTTTTGGTTCACTCTTTGGGACAATTTTGGGTCCATTGGAGTGGTTTGGGCTTTTGTGGAATGTCAATTTCAAGATTTTGGCTTAATTTGGTTCATGAGGTGGGATGGTTTGGATTTTTGGAAACTCATGAAGCTTGGATTTTTGTATGGTATGGTCCAATCAACTCAAAAGAGGCATGGAACCATTTTTGTATGCTCTTGGTAAGAGAAATTTTGACTAAAAGCCACTTTTAGTGCCTAGGTGGTCAAACCTGGCTCATATGGGCTTAAGCTTTGATGGATGGCTTAGATCTCAATTGGTGTTATTTTGGAAAGAATTTCTCAAAGAATATTCTCTTTAGGAGAGATTATCTCAAATTCCCTTTTCTTTTTGGAAGATTGCTAATTTTAGCACTTGCCTCCTTGCTTTTCTCTTCTTTCCTCTTTTGGTTTGCTCTCTTCTATAAAAGCAAGTGAGGTGGGATCCCTTGCTTTTATTGCTTTCTTTTTTCCAAAAGTCTTCAAGAGTTGCTCCAAGTGCAAGAGTTCTCCTTCTTCAAGAGTCTTCAAGTTCTTCTTCTTCTCCATCCATGGCTTCAAGTAAGTTACCTTTTTTTTCTTTTACAAGAAATCCATGTAGAAATAGGATGGGGAAAAGAGAAAGTGTTTCTTTTCTTCTTCTTTTTTTTTTTTTTTTTTGCACGTTTTTTCTTTTTTTTTTTTTTGTGCTTCTCTTTTTTTCTTTCTTTTTTTTTTTTTTTTCTTTTTGCATTTTTTTTGGTGGGCCGTACGGACAGATCCGTACGGATCTGGCCGTACGGCCCGTGGCCTGTGGGCCACGGCCCACAGGCCAGCCCCCTTTTTTCTTTTCTGATCTTTCTCCCTTTTTTTTTTTTTTTTTGAGAAAGTTTTCTTTTTTCTCTTTTTTTTCTCATCATGACAATGCATCCTTTTTTTTTTTTTGTTGCATATCAAGATGTTCATACATGCTTTTGTTTTTGTAACAATTGATAGCATGATGTGGTGACATACCTGAAAACCTTTGCAAAGTTAGGAACTTTGAGCTCGCAGCAATGTTGAGCCCTTCCTGATTTTGCGGAGTTTTTCAAGGTTTCAAAAGTTTGGAGTTTTGGAGCTCACAGTGATGTTGAGCCTATCTCCAAGCTTTCTATTTCTGTCGGGGTACTTCTTTTTCTTTGGAATTGCCCCGGGGTCATGCCGAAATTTCGCCAGATTTTTTTTTAGCAAAATTTCGTCATTTTGATGATAATTCTTTCCCCTTTTTTTTTGACCTTTTGCAAGTGGTCCTTCCAGAATAGACAAGGGTAAAGAACCTATCACAAGCGTACCTCGTCGATCTGCGCGATCTTCTAATCTGGCCGTCCAGCAGGCCTGGGAGAAGGTGCAATACGTTGAGCAGCACCTCGAGGAGTGTGACTCCCTCAATAGAGAAGAGGCGCGGCAGGCACTGATTGCTCGCAAAGGAGAGGATTTCTATAAAATCATGGTAAGCAGCTGTCCCTGGGTGATGGAGGATCAGAGGGTGTTGCCCAAGCCTACCTTCTTCTTTGGTGATGCAGCCCCAGCCGATATGACGTATCAGAGGAGATGCTTCCAGTTTTCCTACACGGTTGATGGTGTGAAGAAAACTGTTGCCACCCGATCGACTTTTGATCGTACTATCTCGATCATGAGTCTCTCTCCCACGTGCCCGAAGAGGGAAGATCCTCCAAGATGGGTGAAGAGGACCAACGTGGTCAAGACCGGGGTTTTCATTGGCAGTTCTCCTGGACATATGGAGAAGTCGCCTGCTGACATGGACATCTTGATGCCGGCCAGCAACTACCAGGGCGCAGATTATCCATCGGTTGATTTGAGACCGATGGGCCTTGGCATCTTCAGTGGTGATGGCAGCAACTGGGTGAAGCCTTTTCGACTCCGCGGCTGCTTCAGTGCTGACTCCGAGTGGAAGTCTTGGACTAACCATATCTTGTTTGTTGGAGGTGCCATTTTGAAGGAAGTCGGGATCTTTGATGCGGTCTGTGCATTCAGGGAGACCGTGATCTTTTCCGACAAGGCCTTCATGGCCATGCTTGAGTCATTCCTCCCTCAAACCAATACCTTCATAGTGACGAATGGTGAGATTGGTTTTTCTCTGAAGGAGCTGAGTGCCATTACCGGGTTACCCATCCTCGGGAAACTCTATGAGGAGTTCATGCCGATTGACAGCGTCCTTGAGGAGAGGTCAGAGGAATTCAGGCTTTTATACTTTCAGCTCGTCGTCTTCTACGATTTTTTGAAGGAGAAAGAGGGCTCGAAAGTAAGGTCTAGCAGCTAGAAGAGTTTCGGCTCTTCTTTTCTCAGTTTCCTTGACAGCAAGGGGCCTTCTACCAGTATGTCCAGGGAGGACAAGAAGACTGCGGTCATGCAAGAGGAGCTGAAGGGTTTCTTCGCAGGTACCAGTAGTATTTGTTCTGATATCGCACCGCGGAGAGATCTTGCTGTTTACCTCACATATTGGCTTGGTGAGGCCATTTTTGCTGGAGGAGATGGGACGCACATCCGGCCGCATTGTATTTTTCCGGCTTGTCAGATGGCGTTTGGAGAGCAGCTAGCTTTGGTGCCAGCTTTATACTCCTATTTGTGCACTGAACTGCAGGCAACTGCTTTCTTGGTCCGACTTGGGCAACCCATGAACAGGGTATTTTCCGCCCATATTTTCTATTCGTGGTTTGTATACCACTGTCCCGGCTTCCATCGGCTGGGTGCTGCGCAGGACGACGACCCCTTGATGATTCAATTGGCTAAGGGAAAAGCCATAGTCGAATCTCTTTTGTTTGCCCGCATGAGGATCCGACGATTCAGGGACGTCGAGATGGGGAAGTCTTCAGTGAAGCTTTCTCCGGAGTTGCGGAAGAAGGCTTTTGATTTTGGTGCCTCCCGCGACTCTACCAGGGCAGGATCTGGAAGGCACTACTCTTTGACGAATGCAGAGAAGGAGTGGCTTTTTAGCATACGAGTCGGCACGATGGTATACCGCAGACATCTTTTTGTCGACATCCAACCGTATGTGCCTTCCCACTTTGCGCTGCAGCTGGGCTTTTCTCAAGGCGTTGTTGGAGCGCCTTCAAGCATGGTGAAGCGCTTTGGAAGTTTGCAGGATGGGAGAAACGCATGGGCTTTCTATAGCGCTGAGGACACTACTTCCATGATTTCCTATCCTGTACTGCCGACTTCCCGGACTGCCGGTTTCACGAAGTGGTTCGTGGAGAGCTTCATGGTATACCGGGGTCTTTCCAAGAGGGAGCTAGATGTGAAGCTGTCATCTGGAAAGGGCCTTGGAAAATCAGATGGCGTCCGGCGGGAGGAAGTTTGGGCCTTCCTTTCCGGAGAGAAGCACAAGATAGGCTTTCTTGGTGACCAGGGCGCCATTGGCTCTGAGGCTGCTCAGGAAATACCTGATGAAGCTATAGAGCAGCTAGAACAGGAGGAAGCCGAACTTGATGCTTGGATGCAAGCAGCACAAAGGCGAGCTTCCGTGGAGTCTACTGACAAGAGCAGGCCATCCAGTGAGGAGTCAAGCGAGAGACCAAACTCTGATGGTGGGGCAGGTTCTTCTAAGAAGCGAACTCGCCGAAGTAAGAGGAAGAGGAGTCAGCATCACAATAAAGACTCTTCTGATAAAGAAGTTCCTCTTACTATCAATGAGGAGGTGCCCGAGGTTGCTGAGGAGCCTCCGGAAAAAAGGAGCCGAGAAGAAGATATCGTTGGTGGAGGTATGTTTCCACTTCTCTCTGTTCCTTTCACGGTATTTTTCCATATTTTGATTTGCTTCTGCTTCTACTTTTTTTTTTTTTTTTTTTTTTTTAGCAGAAGAGGAAGACATGGCGATCCCTGATGTTGCAACCGATGAGAGGACGCCTGACCTTGTGGAGACGCCAGAAGACAAACCAAGGGACTCTGAAATGAATGCAGAATCTCCAACTGGCATTACTTTTTCCGCTTTCTTTTCTTTTTTTGTCTGTGACTTGATTTGCTAACACACATTTTTTTTTATCAGCTGATTTACCACAGGATTCCGACGACTTTGAACCATCAATGGACGCCAGTGTTGACGATACTTCCGATGAGTTCATGGAGAAGGAAAGCATTCCGCCAATCGTCGAAGAAGGTACTTTCATAGTAATAACCCTGATAGTGATTTTTAACAGGATCATATTCATACCTTTTTGTGTTTGGCAGATTTTGAAGTGACAGAAGAGAGTTCATCTCTTCCTTCAGAGCCAGAGCCAGGGATGTCAGAAGTTGACCCAGTAATTGGGACTCCTCCAGCCAATTCTGACGCGGCAGAGGCAAGACCTCATGTTGAGATTCCTTCTCCAGCGGCCCCGATTGGAAAGTGTTCTATTGTTACTCTTCCGATGGGACATGACTTGGGCGGCCAATCGACAGAGAAGGGTGAGTCTTCATCTGGTCCATCTCTTCAGTATGCAAAGAAGGTGGTGATGGGGGTTTTGAGTTCTTGGATTGAGACCCTCCTTTCTGGACACTTGGATGTTGCACGTAGCAAGATTCCGCATGTGAAGGAGATTCTCAAAGATGCTGAGGAAGATATTGGTCTGGATGTTACGGACGCCCGGGCGATCGTTGATAAGATCATTGCATTAGGCGACAGGTGGTTTAGACCATCAGCTATCCTGATGACCAGTTCTTCCAAGAGATGTTCCTGAACCCTGCTGAGAAGGCTCAATCGGAATTGAAAGAGACTGCACAGGGCAGGAGGCAGCTGGTTCGGGAGAGGAACCGAGTGGAGTTAGACATCATCAGGCTGCAGCATGACCTTAGCATCCTTGATGGAGAGGTTGAGGAGGCAAGGAAGCATCTCGAACACTTAAAAGCCCAAGTCGCCAGTACGTGGTCCGCCACAACAGAGGCTCGTGACAGGGAGAGTGCTTTGATTCGCCAAGTTGCAGAGGCCGATCAGATTCTCAATAGGAAGGCTAGAGAGAATGAACGATGGCAGACTGCTCGGGATAATCTTCCTGGTGTAGCAGAACGGATAGAGCCTTCTCCAGCTACTCATGGCAGATTCTTGAAGAAGCGTGCCTTGGAACTCTGACGGATGAAGCCAAGAGTTTGCTTGAGGAGCTGAAAGCTTGGCTGGAGAGCATTTTTGGCTGAGGCCCTGTTTTTTTTTTTTTTTTTTGTAACAGAAACTCTCTCTCACATGTATTTTTTTTTTTGGTATACATTTTTGTAGTGCTTGTGAACACTTTTCTTTTCTTCTTCTTTTTTTTTTGGTACCACATGTATTTTTTGGTACTTTCTTTTTTTTGTTTTCCCTACGCTCACTCAAATATTGTGATTAAAGTGATTGCTAAATGGGATGTGATCAAAAGTTTGTCATTTTGTGAGAAATCTTTTGACAAATGATTGTTTTGGCATGGGAGCCAGATTTTGTTTACGGCATGAAAGCCAAATTTCGGGTGGCATCTATAGCCGGATTTCGATGACATCTATAGCCGGTTTGTTTTGAAAACCAGTTTGTTTTGAAAACCAGTTTGCTTTGTTGGCATGAAAGCCGGGTTTTTGTTTTGGTTGGCGTAAAAGGCAGGTTTTTTTTTTTGATGATGGCATGAAAGCTGAATTTTGAGGTGGCATGAAAGCCGATTTTTTTGGAGTGGCATGAAAGCCGGTTTTTGTGGCGTAAAAGCCAAATTTTGGGATGGCATGAGAGCCAATTTTTTTTGAGATGGCATGAAAGCCGAATTTTGAGGTGGCATGAAAGCCGGTTTTCGAGATTGCATGAAAGCCGAAATTTCTTTTTGGCATGAAAGCCAGATTTTTTTATTTTTGGCATGAAAGCCAGATTTTTTTTTTTTTTTTTGAAAACCAAGTTTTGTTTTGTTGGCATGGAAGCCGAATTTTGATTTTTGGCATGAAAGCCGGATTTTTTAATTTTTTTGGCATGAAAGCCGGATTTTTGGCATGGAAGCCGGGTTTTTTGGCGTGAAAGCCAGGTTTTTGGTTTTCAAAAATGCAAGAATCGACTAAAAGTCGCCTCCCTACTGAATGGTATTGCAAGTATCGATGGAATGTCGCCTCCTTGCTCATTCGGTTGCGAGTATCGATGGGATCTCGCCTCCCCGCGGATTTGGGTGCAAGTATCGACTAAGCGTCGCTTCCCTGCTTTTTTTTTTCTTCAAAAATTTTGTTTTGTGGGTATCGATGGAATGTCGCTTCCCCACGATTTTTGAATTTTGAGGTTTTTTCGAACCTTTGTTTTGTTTTTTGTTTGTTTTGAAATTTGGGTTGTGGATATCAACTGGAACGTTGCGTCTCCACGATTTTTGAAATTTTGGGGTTTTGGAAGTATCGAATGGGTGTCGCATCCTTCCGATTTTGGGTTTTGCAAGTATCGACTGAACGTCGCTTCCCTACGGTTTTTGAAAAACCATTTTTTGTTTAAAGACATGAGGGTCGTAAATTTTGACTCAAAACCATTTTGGTGGTAAAAGCCGGGGTGGACTAGGGCTGAAATCCCTAGGTCCTGATTTTGTTTCAAACCATGAATTTTGGGTTCAAGGATCGAAAATTTTGGTCAAGTTTGGGAAGAGGCTCCTAAACTTGGATTTTTGGATTTGCATTTTTTTTTTTTTTGAACAATGAAACGATGAAAGAAACATTGTTTTGAGGGGTTTTTTTTTAGAAATTTCAACAAGAGGATGAAAATTCCAAAAGGAGTGGTTTTGACGAGCAGATACCTAGGAATAGGCTTTGGCCGTGTAGACATTGCTCTGACCCGGTGGGGAAAGCCTTCAAGGGTAGTACCGCTTCAAGAACTTTCCATTGATGGGCAGCATACATCTGTCACCTTCCATGTTTAGAAGAGCGTATGCGCCGTTGGAGAAGACTTTGTCGATGACGAAAGGTCCCTCCCATTTTGGTTCAAATTTGCCTTTGGATTTGTTGGCGAAAACCATTGGTCTTTTTACTGTAAGAACCAAGTCTCCCTTTTTGTAGGCGCGTTGCCTGACCTTCTTGTCAAAAGATCCTGCCATGCGTGCTTGGTAAAGTTCAATGCTTTGTAGAGCTTTGAGCCGTCTCTCATCGAGGTTATCCAGCTCTTGGAGTCTCAATTTGACATTACTTTCTTGCATCATGTCATTTTGCAGAGATACCCTTAAGGAAGGAATTTGAACTTCCAAAGGGACAACAGCTTCGCATCCATAGACCAAGGAGAATGGTGTGCTATGGGTTGGTCCTCGAACGGTGGTTCGATAGGCCCACAAAGCTTCAGGCAGTTTGTCGCTCCAATCTCTTTTGTGACTAGAGACCATTTTCTTGAGGATTTTGCAGAGCGTTTTGTTGAAAACCTCTGCTAGTCCATTCGCTGCCGGATTGTACAGAGTTAAAGGAAAACTTTGGATTTTGTATTTGTCGCAGAACCTGTAGAATCGGTGATCGCGGAACTGTGGTCCGTTATCATGGACGAATCTTTTAGGTATGCCGAAGCGACAAATTATATTAGTGCGCAAGAATTGAAGGACTGACGAGGTCTTCATTTCGTTGAGCGCGAATGCTTCTGACCACTTCGAGAAATAATCCGTAGTAGCGAAAATGAAGCGATGACCTTTGCTTGATGGGGGAGAGATAGGACCTATGATGTCCATACCCCAGGCTTCAAAAGGTCATGAGATTGCTGTAGGATGTAGCCATTCCGGAGGCATGTGGACATAATCTCCATAAACTTGGCATTGTTGGCAGCGCTTAGCAAATTGCATGGTAGGCCAATAATAACCTAACCTTTTTATCTGATCGTAGAGCTTAGGCCCAGCCTGATGGGCTCCATAAAGACCAGCATGTACTTCTTTGAGTGTTTCCTCAGCCTCTTGTTGTGACAAGCAGCGTAGAAGTACTCCGTTGTAGGATTTCCTATAAAGCATTTTTGAAGGAATATCCAAATGAAAGTTTGGGGCTCGTCTTTGAATGCTTACCCGTTCTTTTGGATCTTCAGGTAGGATTCCGAACATTATGTAATCAATGAACGGATCTCTCCAGTCGCTGATCAGAGGTTTAAGGACGGAGATCTGACTTCCAACCACTTGGTGGCATTCAGCAACTGCTTGATGTGTGTTGAGAGGAAGGAGAATCCTTTTTTGACACACTGTAACTTCCATGTTTTCCCCTTCTTGGATTGCCATAGACGCAGCAAGTCCAGCCAGGGCATCTGCATGAATGTTTTCACCTCTGAGGATGTGGGTGATGTGATAGATGTCGAACTTTTGTCGAAGCGATTGCGCCTTGTTGTAGTAAGGCAACAGATCGGGCTTCCTGACTTCAAATTTCTGATTCATCTGGTTGACGATCAGTTGAGAGTCTCCAAAAGCTTCCAGCATAGTGATGTCGGATTCGAGGGCGAGTTCCAATCCTATGATCAGGGCTTGGTACTCAGCTGCATTGTTTGAACATGGTTCCAGTAGCGAGAATGCATGCGGAATCAAGTATTTATCGGGACTAACAAAGAGAACACCAATTCCCGATATTTGATTTCCCTTTTCATTTGTCCTGGTTGCGCCATCAAAGTACATGTGCCAGGAAGCATTTGATAAGGAAGTCTCCACACTGTAGACCGGTTCGTCTGGGAGGTCATCCCTGAGTGGGGAATCTTTAGGCAATTGATGCTCCGCGAGGAAGTCTGCTAGAGCTTGGCCTTTGATTGCTTTTTGTGGTACATACCTAATGTCAAATTGTGACAGGAGGATGGACCATTTTGCCAGTCGGGCATTGAGAGAACCTGCTTTTGTGACAAGGACCTTTAGGAGGTTGATCCTCAAAATCAGGTACACTGTGTTGGATGGCAGGTAGTGACGCAGTTTTTGTACGGCGAACATCACTGCCAAGCATTCTTTTTCGACTGGAGAGTAGCGATGCTCTGCACCTACCAACATACGGCTAAGGTAATATAGAGCAGCTTCTTTTCCCTCATCATTCTTTTGTGCGAGTAGAGCGCCTAAAGAACAGTCAAGGGCTCTTGTGTACAACAGGAATGGTTTTCCAGTTGTGGGGGCAGCCAACACTGGAGGTTTAGTCAGGTATGTCTTGATGTCCTGGAACGCGGCTTCAAATTCAGCATCCCAGACAAAATCGACACCTTTCTTCATTAACCGAGGGAATGGACGGCACTTCCCTGATAGGTTGGAGATGAACCGTCTTCCTTGGAGCCCTTTTAATTGTCTTAGGGTTCTTGGAGGTGGCATTTCTAGGATAGCCTTGACTTTGGTGGGGTCAAGCTCTATGCCAGCTTTCCGTACTATGAATCCGAGAAACTTACCCGATGAAACACCGAAGAAGCATTTGAGGGGATTCATTCGCAATTTGAGGGGAACGGGTATTTCTTTTCTACTCGTTCTCTGAAGGCATCAGAAAGTTCAGGCTTTTTACCTGCAGCTTTGTTTTCACCTTTCTTTGGCTGCTGAGGAGCTGACTTGGTTTGCACATTGAGAACCTCATTTTTCTTTGGTTTTGAGGTTGCAATGGCAGTCGACTCTTTCTTTGATGATTTCTGACTGTTGAGGTCTTTGATCACCGTTTCAGCTTCCTTAGCTGCTTTCAAGAGTTCTCCCAGGTTCTTTGATTTGTTGTCGATGATCATGGAGCGGATTCTTGCTCTCATGTTGTTTCGGCAGATGTCGACCAGTGACGCTTGTGGCAGTACATCGGAGCATTTGTATGCCATTGCGTTCCACTTGTGAATGAAGTCATATGTTGACTCATTCTCTCCCTGTTTTAGGCTGCAGAGCTGAGCCATAGTAACAGGATGATCCTCACCTTTGAAGTGGGTTAGGAAGCATGTCTCCAGCATGGCCCAATTTTGAATGGAGTCCTCCGGCAGAGTGGAGTACCAATCAAAGGCCGTACCTTTTAGGGTACTTGCAAAGAGGCAGATTTTGAGGGTATCTTGATCCGCAATAGCTCCCGTCAGGATCTTGAAATGGATGACGTGCTGTCTGGCTGAACCTTTCCCCGTATATGTTTGGAGAGTAGGTTGCTTGAATTTTGTAGGGAACGGGACCGAGTCCATCCACAAGGGATATGGTGGCTTGATCCCATGCTCCTTTAGTGTATCCTCTTCTTTTGCTTTGGCGAGGATATCGTCAACGTCCTTTTTGGTAAGGGCGCGTGACTCACTGTTTTCCGCATTTTCTTCGTCGCCTTGATGGCTCGGAGGAGTTTCATTGTTTGGCGGACGTTGGATAGTGAGAAGGAGGTCTTCCATTAGGGCCTCTATTCTCTGCTGTCCTTGTTCCAGCTGCTGGATGCGTGCAGCTACGTCATCATGCGGCGGAGGTTGCTCAGCATTTGTGACCAGGACGTTCATTCATCGAGAGTTGAATGAAGATATTGTCTTGGTGACTGAGCTAGAGCTCATTCTTTTAGATGAAGAGCTCGAAGAGTGATTACTCCAATGTCCTTGGCTTGAAGGAGTGGGAGAGTTTTCTTTATGTCTTCGTGTCCGGGAGACGCTGCGAGTCACCGGACGTCTGACATGGATTTTAGTTGCTGACTTCTGGCATTTTCTGGTTTTGCCAACCATATGAACAGCAACAACTTGGTCGGGTCTTTCTTTTTTGACCCATTTTTGGGAGACCTGAAGTGCAGAATCCTGGGTTCTTTGCTTCTCTAGTCTCTTTTGTCGATATGCCGTGCGGCGGCGCATACAACGAGCGATTTGAGCTTCGGTTAGCTCTGGCTGTGCTCTGGCAATGAAGGACGTAGTCCCTAGTGCGCAGTAGCCGAGCTTGTCTTCTTTGAAGACGGGCAGGGACAAGATCTGGACGCGGTCCTTTGCCTGTCGCAGTGAAGCTTTGAATTTATCGAGTTCAGCTCCTGTTGAGAGGAAGGGTCGACTCGCAAGAGTGCAGGCTTTTGCAGGTTCTTGCGGAGGCCTGATGATGCATGACTTGATTTTGGGCTTGTAGGAGCAAGCCGGCTCATGCTGAGTTGGTTTGGTTTGGCGGAGGGTCGGTTTCTCCTCTTTCATGTAAGCAAGAGGGTAGAACCGGTTCTCCTTGAGAGGGGCCAGGTATGCTGGCTTTGCTGATGTTTGTGACCTTCGCTGTTTGGGTGAAGGCCTTGGAGACCAAGTCTTTGAGCAGACCTGGTTTCTTGCTGGTTGAGGCTTTGCAGGAGTGCTACGGGCCTCAGGCTTCTTGATGATCGCCCTTGGTATCACTGTAGTGATACGTTGAGGGGCGGTTCTCTGCTTCTTGGCAGGTGCGGTTTCTTCTGCGGGTAGTGGGAATGGTCCCAATGACCCGAAGACAATGGTCCGGGGAGTTGAGGTCGACCCGGTGTTTTCTGAGTTGCCGAGGGAAATGACGCTTCGGCAGCTGGCAGGGCGCTTGTAAGTGCGCTTGGTTTGTTTGTCTTGGAGCATGAGCTGGTACTTGTTCTCATCAAAGGTGATGGTTAATGAAGCTGCCATTGTTAGTTTTTTGGAAAACTTCTGAAACAAGACCACATCCATTAGTAATCACAAGAATATAATGATTATAAATGGAAAAAAGGCAATCTATGGGTTTGCCTTTTCAGATCGCTCGAAGGATATGACCCAGGCGACGTGAGGAGGGCAAAAGCCATAGAGGGCACAATTGTTCTTATTGCAAGTATGGTGAGCCCCAAAATGAGCGTCCCAGTGACTGCTAGAAGCAATTGTAAACCTAAATTCGACTTATCACGAAGCAGGGCTTGCTCGAGATAAGAAGAATATAAGGTTGGAGTTTTACAAATGCGCCGGTCGCGAATACAATAGACCCTGAAAGGGCGTACTAGCACCGCTAGACACAAATGTTGGAGATCGCATCCATGAGATGGGATTCTCTGTTTTTTAAATGTCAAAATGGATTTATCAAGGAGAGCATGTGGTATCCCAATCCAAAGACGGGCTCAACGATTTCCGCGAGCGCCAGTACCCCGGAAGGAACCACAATTTCTCGGATCCGAATCCAAAATGACGAGAGTTTTTTTTTATTATTATTTAAAAGACAAGAGAGCACACATAGGCTTCCTAACCCGGTCTTATGAAATCACAATTGATAGAATTGCCCCCAGGTAAGGGTAGGATTACTTAATGAACCCGTTTGGAGGACCCTTGCCTCGAACAGTCAGGCTGTCTCCACACTCTGGACAAGGCTTTTCTTGAATCACCCGAGATCAAAGAACGCAGTTGGTTTGGCCTTAGCGGTCTATGTCTTTCTTTTCTTTTTTTTCTTTTTTTTGCTTTATTTTTACTAGACTCATTGAAGAGAAACAATGATCCAAAAGCTTAGTCGAACAGGCTCAACATTTCTGCAAGCGCGATGAACGATAGGATAAGATCAAAACCTCTCAATTTTGAATCCAAAACGAAAAGTTTTAATTTTTTTTTTGAAATTGTTTTTTTTTTTTTTAATTATAATGAATTCATCAAAGAGAAACAATGATCCAAAACCTTTAGTCGAACAGGCTCAACATTTCTGTAAGCGCGATGAACGATAGGATAGGATCAAAACTTCTCAATTTTGAATCCAAGGCAAAGAAGTTTGCTTTTTCTTTTTTAATTTTTTTTTTTTGAAATCTCTAACAGACTCGTCGAAGAGAAACAACGGCCCAATCCCCGATCCTAGCCGGTCTCAGCGGATAATCGCGAGCGCCAATGCCCAGAAAGGAAAGGATCAAAGTTTCTCAATTTTGAATCCAAAACGAGAAATCTGAACTTTTTTTTTTAAAGAGAAAGAATGGAAATAGATTGAAAGAATTTGAAATTTCCAAAAAAAAAAATCCCATCTCATGCGAAATCCAACATAGGCCACCAGCCAAAAAGTAGCCAAGGAATTCGGAAAAGAAACATAAGCAAAGATATAATATGCGAATATTTCAATTCCAAGCATCCGGTGTTCTCAAGTAAACGGGTCCCACCGGGTGTGCCAACTTGATGGAACGCGCTCCGGCCCCGGCGCTACCGGGCGTCGGCGAACATGGGAGTCCGTTCGGTCCGAACCTTTCACCCCCGGAAGGCGAAGCGCGCATCAACGCTTTTGTATGTTTGTGGGTGTGCTAGATTTTCTATTTTACTTGGAATTGCAAGTGATGATCCGGAGATCAATCTTCACAAGTAAAAAGGAAATCAACTTCTTTTCAAGTTTCCATTGCACATATATTTAAGAAAAGAGACAGTTTTTTATTTTGCCGTAAAAGGCAATTTTTTTATCATTTATAGCCGATTTTTGGTGTTTATAGCCAATTTGTGGCATTTATAGCCGATTTACAATTCTCATCAATAATGAAAGACAAGAGTTGTGGTTTTTTATCTCTCTAAAAAAAATACAAAATACAATGAAAAGCGAGAAAGGAAGAATCTAACTTTTCAGGAGATTGTGGGAGGGACCCGTTTAGATTGACAGTCGCGAGTCATGTATGAACTCCGCCATCATCCATGCAAATGAGAACGTCGGATGCTTTGGATTCGCTTGGCTTGGCTATATCCTCAGATTTTTAGAGAACAAAGACCGAGAGAAGGTCTTATGTTCAATAAAAAGCCGAGTAGACGGGCTGAAGAGCCATGTCTAAGCCACTTTTGTTGAAGTAGAAGGTAAAGGACCTTGGGGGGAGTGCCCCCCAAGGGACTTTTGTCACCTTGTAGTGGAGGCTGCTGTGGAATTCCGACAGAGGTTTCTCTCTCTCTGAGCTTCTGGATCTCTAGAGCAGGAATTGCTGATGATTTTCTGATCCCCGATCCCCCGGAATGCTTGGAGGGGACTCCTATTTATAGGCTTTTGGTGGCCTTTAGGAGTGGTTTATGATCATTTATGGCAATTATGGCAATAAAGCCAAGTTATGGGAGGAGTTACAGGTTTAATTGCTTTTTGTTTTGTAACTCCTGACCCTTGGATTTCATTGGCCAAAGGAGAGTCATGGGCATTTAGTTGCCTTTAATCTCCATTATGTTAGGAGTTTCATGGTTTGAATGCCATGATTGCTTGGACTTGTAACTCCTAAACGGAGGCTTCTGATTGGGCCGTCCAAAATAATGAGTTAATGACCGCATTAACTTGCCATAAACGGGCCAATTGATAGCATTAAGTGGCCGCCTTGGTAGCTGAAGAGTCGCGGGCCATGTTGCGTCTTTTGGAATTCCCTTTGCGATGATCATCGATGGATCCTTATGTAAATCAACAGTAGATGATCATGTAGTTTCAGACATTGGTTGATACCAGCGGGCCGGCAGCATCTGTCCAGTCGATTTCGCGATCGGGCGGGCAGAAAGTGCACTTTTTTTGTCGTTCGGTTGGCGATCAATGAAGTTTTTGAAGTTTTGGAAAGGAGTCATGTGATCTTGATGAATATCAGTGAATTTGGAGCCTCAAAAGCCTGAATCTGGAAAAATCACAGGGACAGAACAACTCATCTCGCGAAAACGGACGAAACGGGGGGTCCCGGGGCGCCGATGGTCGCCGGCGACCCTGGCCCAGGGTCGCAGGGGTCTGCAACCATGGGGGGAAAAAACCTCCCCGGGGCCCCTTTTTGGCTGTTTCTCGTCGTTTTTTGCTTCCGTTTTTTTTGCTTATTTTCTCTGACATTTCTCCACATTATTTGTCTTGATTTCCCTCTGAAAAACCTGATGAGAATCCTTGCAAATTGGTTTGCAAAGTTTTCGATTTTCCGGGAAAAGCCGAACGCAGAACTGCTGATTTTCCGCCAGAAGCTGAAACAGGATCAAACGATGTCGGAATGACCTGAAATTTGAGGTGAAGCTTCTTGAGCATTAAATAAGACCAACCATGGGCTTTCGTTTGAGTTTTGAAGCCGTCTGGAGTCATGCAAACGCTTGCCTTTATTTCACCGCGAGGGAAATGCCGAGCTTTGACTTTTGGTCAAACAATGTCCGATTGACCTGAAATTTGACGTGTGACTTCCTCATCAGTAGATAAGACCAACCATAAGCTTTATTTTGAGCTTTGAAGCTGTTTGGGGTCATGCAAACGCTTGACTTTGATTTCACTGCGAGGGAAATGCCGAGCTTTGACTTTTGGTCAAACGATGTCCGATTGACCTGAAATTTGACGTGTGACTCCCTCATCAGTAGATAAGACCAACCATAGGCTTTCGTTTGAGTTTTGAAGCCATTTGGAGTCATGAAAATGCTCGCCTTTATTTCATCGCGAGGGAAATGCCGAGCTTTGACTTTTGGTCAAACGATGTCCGATTGACCTGAAATTCGACGGGGAGCCTACTGGAGTCATTTTGAGATGATCCACAAGCTCCGAATTGGGTGCCATGGTCCCGGGGTGCTCCGCCGCCGGTAGGCTTGATTTTGTTTCCGAGCATCGAAACTGGGTCAAACGTCATCGGAATGACCTGAAATTTGTTGTGCAGCCCTTTGAAGGTATGTAGAAGCCGCCCATGTGCTCTGTTTGATGAGTGACGACCTCGGTAGTTCTCGCTACCTAAGGGCTTGATTTTGCTGCTCGAGAGTTGATGGAGGGTCAAACGGTGTCGGTTTGACTTAAAACTTGACATGTAGCCTTTCGGAGCTATTTTGAGACCATCCGTAGGCTCTGATCGAAGATTTGGGGTCTTCGACACTGTCGCCGCCGGGAGCTGCTGCTTAGCTGTTGGAGAAGTGAAGCTAGGCCAAATGATGTCGGAATGGCCCCAAACTTCATGTGTACCTCTCTTTTGGCTGTTTTGAATGACCTTGCAGTTTTTGTTTGATTCTGACAAGATCTGATGCTTGAAGTGGCGCCTGCCTATTTTTGGTAGGATGCAGCGCCATGTAGCTTTTGGTGTGAAGAGGCAAAGTGACATTTTTGGTGTCAACAAACGTCAAGAAGCCACATGAAGCCGCATCCTACTACAAACGGGCAATGTTGCTTCAAGCATCAGATCTTGTTAGAATCATTTGAAAACTGCAAGATCCTCCAAGACAGCCAAAAGAGGAGTCCACATGAAGTTTCGGGCGATTCCGACATCATTTGGCCTAACTTCACTCCTCCGGCAGCCAAACAGGCGCTCCTGGCGGCGGCGGAGTCGAAGACATCAAAACTTCGATCTGAGTCTACATATGGTCTCAAAATACCTCCAAAAGGCTCCACGTCAAATTTCAGGTCATTCCGACAATGCTTGACCCGACTTCGACGCTCCGAAAGAAAATCAAGCCCCTCGGCGGCAAAAACCACCGGGACCATTACTCATCAAACGGAGCACATGGGCAACTTCAACATGCTTCAAAAGGGCTGCACGTCAAATTTCAGGTCATTCCGACAACGTTTGACCCGACTTTGATGCTTCGAAAGAAAATCAAGGCTACCGGCGGTGGGGCACCCCGGGACCATGACATCCAAATCGGAGCTAATGGATCATCTCAAAATGACTCCAATAGGCTCCATGTCAACTTTCAGGTCACTCGGACATCGGTTGACCGCACATCAAAACGTGACATCTTCCTCGCGACGAAATCAAGCCTAGCAGCAATGGGACCCCAAACGGCTTCAAAACTCAAAGCCCATGGTTGGTCCTATCTACTGCTCGGGAAGCTCCACGTCAAATTTCAGGTCATTCCGACATCGTTTGACCTAGTTTCAACTCTTGAAAAAAATCAGCAACTCTGAGCGGCAAAGTCTTCGGCTTTTCCAAATAGGAGACTTTGTGCCCGGTTTTGCACAACTTCTTGTAGGGTTTTCTCCAGGAGAACCAAGCCAAAAAATGAGGAAAAATGTCAAGAAAAATACAGGAGAAAAAAGAAGCAAAAAGCGCGAAAAACGGCCGACGAAACGGCGACCAAAGGGGAAAATCCCCCCATGGTCGCCGGCGACCCTAGAAGTCCGGGTCGCCGGATTTCCGCCGGAAGGCCCGTTTTCTGTCCTTTTTCGCGTTTCGGGAGTTCCAGCCCCTATGATTTCCTGAAAATCTGATTTTCGATGTTCGGAAACGAATGATCTTCATCAACATCATGAATCCGCCGTCAAAAGCATCGAATCGTCATCGATCGCTCCAAGATCTCAAATCGGCCGACCAAGAAAGTGCACCTTCTGTCCGACCGATCGAGAAATCGACAAGACAGATGTCACCGGCCCACTGGTATCAACTAATGTCTGAAGTTGCGTGATCACCCGACATCGATCGACATGAAGATCCATCATCGATCATCGCAAGAAGAATTCCAAAAGACGCGGCACGGCCCGCGACTCTTCAACTCCTCGGTGACCACTTAATGATGTTAATTGACCCAACTAAATGCGGTCATTAACTCATTATTTTGGACGGCCCAATCAGAAGCAAGGAAATGGGAGTTACAAGTCCAAATCATCATGACATTAAAGTCATGAAACTCCTCTCATCATGGAGATTAAAGGCAATTAAATGCCCATTATCTCCACCGGCCAATCAGAAGCCAAGAAAAAAGAGTTACAAAGTAAAGGAATTAAAACTTGTAACTCCTCCCATTATGTGGTTTTAATACATTAAAGCCCATAAAGTCACCTAAAGGCTACCAAAGGCCTATAAAAGGAGGTGATTCCAAGACACACGGAGACACACAGAAGCCCAGAAAAAATCCTGCAATTTCAAATCAAGATCCAGAAGCTCTGCTACTCTGAAAAAACTCTGCTGCAGGAAACACAAGGTGATTGAAGTCCCTTGCCCCCGCCCCCCCCCCCCCCCCACCCAAAGGAAAAGCCTTCTCTTCTCCTATTCGACATGGCCAAGATGCGGCTCTTCAGCTCGTCTCTTCGTTTCTTTCATTGGGTATAGGACCTTCCCTTGGTCCTTATCCTCTAAAAATTCGAAGTCCAAGCCAAGCCAAAGAATCAAAGCATCAAGCGTTCTCACCTGAAGGACGATGGCGAAGTCCATACATGACTTGCGACCGTCGATTTGAACTGGTCCCCACGATCTCCTGAGAAGTCAGATTCCCTTTCTTACTTTTCTATTGTACTTTGTATTTTCTTTAAGAGACAAAAGAATCACATTTCTTGTCTTTCTTTATTGATGAGATTTGTAAATCGCCTTTCACAGCAAACAAAATGAAACCGCCTTTAACGGCATTGAAAAAAAAAACTGTCTCTTTTCTTAAATATATGTGCAATTTGAAAAGTTAGAAAAAAGGATTGATTTCCTTTCTACTTGCGAAGGTGAATCTCCGGATAACCATTTCTAAATTCCAAGTAGAATAAAAAATATGGCATACCCGTACAAAAATATAGATGCCCTTTTTTTCTCCCCCTTTCCTCCCTCCAATTTGGATCCTCTCGGCGACCCCGGGGACGGATGGGAGAGGAGAAAGAAGAGAAAATCGGGTCCATCATTCCTCCCTTTTATCTCTTTGAACTTCTTATACCCAATTCATACGTAAGAAGTTTGAATTGCTGGGAGATTGGAGAAGTTTGCATTAGGAATACGAACACCTTGTAGAGATCAAAAGTGGGGTATGTTTGCTTTCCTTTTTTTTATCAATTAGTATTCCCATTTGTATATATATTTTTTTATAAGATCACATTTCAATTTTTTTTATTTTTCTTTTAGCCAGTATTGCAACCCAAATTTTTGGTCACATTGCATGATTTATAAGTATGGCATGATTTGGATCTTAGACCTGTAATTCTATCTTGATTTATGCTTATAATTCTGATCCTAATTTAAGCATGTAATTCTGGCCTGATTTAGACCTAAAAAAATCTGGTTTGATTTGAATCTGTAATTTTGGCCAAGAATTATGTCCTGGGTCAAACCCAGAATTATGGTCCAAAATCTGTATTGGATTAGATCCAATATTCTGGCCTGATTTAGACCTGATATTCTATCTAAATTAGACCCAAAATCAGACCTTATTTAGGCCCAAAAATGTGGCTTAAATTGGACCCAAAATCTGGTCTTATTTAGGCCTAAAATCTGGTCTGAATTAGACTCAAAATCTGGCCTTATTTAGGCCCAGAAATCTGTCTTAAAATTGGACCCAATATCTGGTCTTATTTAGGCCCAAAATCTGGTCTGAATTAGACTCAAAATCTGGCCTTATTTAGGCCCAGAAATCTGTCTTAAAATTGGACCCAATATCTGATCTTATTTAGGCCTAAAATCTGGTCTTATTTAGGCACAAAATCTGGCCTTATTTGGGCTCATGATTTTAGATTGATTCTGGCGTGAGTTGAATTTATAATTCTTACTAGGCCCATTTGTATTTATTATTTTCAGTTCCTTTACAAAGTTGTTTCCAACCCAAACATATTCCTAATCCGAAAATAGGCTGAGTTATGGACCTATTTTCTGATTGGATATGGACATTGTAATGGCTTGTTGAGATCCATTTTACAGTCATTTATACTCTAATAAAGTGGTCTGGTTCTGACCATTGTTTAGGCCATAGTTCAGCCCAATTTTAGCCAACATTTGGGCTATAACTCAGCCCCCAATTTCAGTTAATAATTTGGGCTGAAACTCAATTTAATTCATCAAGTATCTGGGTTAAACCCAACCCAATTCCCCTCATTTTTGGGGTGTCTCCTGACACATTCAAAAAATCTATTGCCACAACTGTTTGTTCTAGAAAATTCTATCTATTTGTTTGGGTGGATACAAAGTGTTTGTAGGCTTTTTGTTTGAGTAGATTTGGGCTGATCATTTGTAGGAATTCAACTCATTTGATTGTGGGAATCCATGTTTTAAAGCAACGCTTAGGACAAATTTCAGGTTCATAGTAGACCTTGTCAGGCTCATGACAACCCCTGTTTGGGACATTTTAGCCTGTGATTCGGGCTGGGTTCATTCTTTACAATGGGTTGATACTTGGACTCTTTTATGAACCGGGTTCTTGAAATGGGTTCATATCTTAAAGCGGGCTCACCTTTAGATAATTTCATGGATGAGTTCATATATAGGGTTAATTTTATGAAATAAATTCATACATAATAAAATTTGATGAAATGGGTCCCTTATTTGTACTATTTTGGGCCCATTTACGTAAGTCATTTGAGCCATTTAGAATCCAAATCCAGCCACTATTTGAACAATATTTTAGGCCAATTATAGACAATTTCTGGTTGATAATCAGTCTTATTTTTACTATTGTTCGGGCTGATTTTCAACCCATTTATAGAAAATAGTTTGGGTCAAGGTTCAACCCATTTAGAGAAAACAGTTTGGGTCAAGGGTGTAGGTCTATAAACCATTGGTAATCAATAGACCAATGTAGGCAATCAGTCTTTTCTTGGATTGGTTTTGGTCTATAATTCTGATTCAATTTTCGAACCATAAATCTGTTCTAGTTTAAAATTATAGGTCTGGAATAGTGTTGGCCTGACTTGAAGTTATAATTATGGCCTGAATTAGGCCTAAAATCTGTCTTAGATTAGACCCCATATTCTGATCTGATTTGGACCCAAAAAACCTAGCCAGATTCAAGGCCCAAATTCTCTCTTAGATTAGACCCAATATTCTGACCTGATTTGGACCCAAAACCTAGCCAGATTCAGGCCCAAATTCTGTCTTAGATTAGACCCAACATTCTGACCTGATTTGGACCCAAAACCTAGCCAGATTCATGCCCAAATTCTGTCTTAGATTAGACCCAATATTCTGGCCTGATTCAGTGAACATTTGAATTAAACCCAGCCTAATTCCAGTCACTTACTGGGCTGTCTCTTTACCCATTCAGAACCTATTCGCAAGACCTATTTATTTAGAAAAGTTCTGCTTTGTTTATTTGGGTGGATCCAGGTTGTTTGTGGGCTGTTTGTTTGTGGAGAATTCAGGTTTGTGGGCTATTTGTTTGTGGAGAGTTTTTGCTGTTTATTTAGGTAGACTCAGCCTATTTGTTGGGTGTTTGGTTGGGAGGATTCAAGATTATGTGGAGGGCAGAAACCTTTAAATATGGATCTGAATTTCCATTTTTAATGTTAGCCAAATCATTTTGTACATAAGATTTTAGCAAAGGGCAGGGACCTTTTAAATCCTTGAATCTCTAATTTTTTTTATTTTTTTTAGTCTTCTTATGGGAGGGCAGACTTCTAAAAAAAAAAAGAAATCTGAATCTCCATTTAAAAAAGGAAACAGGATGGGGAATAATTGAAATTTGAATCTCCATTTTTTTATGATAGGTGTAGATATTATTATTATTATTATTATTATTATTATTTTAGAGAGGAGGGCAGAACTCCCTTGTCATAGGATTCTGAATCTCCATTTACAGAAAAGCTATGATATATGAGGAAGATGAGATGATGTAATGGAGGATATGAAATGGAGATGATGTGGTGTAGGTGTAGATTTTTTTTTTTTTTTGAGAGAGAGAGGAGGGCAGAATTCCCTTGTCATAGGATTTCGAATCTCCATTTACAAAATAGCTATGATATATGAGGAAGATGAGATGATGTAATGGAGGAGATGTTCTGGTAGTTGGGAGGGCGGATCCCTTAAACAAGGGTCCGAATCTCCTTTCAAAGTTTGTGGTATAAGGGATGGAATAGAGATGGGATGAGTGTGATGGAGTGAAGAAGGAGATCTGTATGGAAAGGAAAGTGAAGAAGATGAAGCAAAAGATGAATATATATATATTTTTTTCACCTTGCCTACTTCTCTGTCTTATCCTTTTGTCTTTCTGTTTTCTCCTTTTTCTTTACTTCTCTTTCTCCCTCTCTTCTTTTTCCTCTCTCTGCAAACACCAAAACGAAGTCCTCCCTCTCTCTTTACTTCTCCTCCTTCTATTTCTTTGTTTGAGAAGTTATGCAACTTCCTGCACGATGAGATCGTCTAAATGTGTGGGGAGTTTCATAAACTTCCCACAACAACGATCTCTATTTGAATGGGTCAAATGGTATTCTTTCATTGGATCATTTTGTGGGGCCCACATTTGAATTTTGAGGAATAAAAATAGTTTATGTAGGGATTCGAAACTTAGACCTTTGGGATGATGTACATTAGCTTACACCACTTTACCAGCAACTACTCATGTATTTTTTATTTTTTTTTTGAACTTTGCTAAAAAAAATGTTTTGAAATTTTTATGACTCATGTCATTGATTCATGCTAATTTAATGGGCTTAAACCAATTTCCATCTGCATCTTTTGTTTGGCAAAATTTTGACATCAACAAATGCCCCCTCGAGTCACGCATGTGCAAACATTTGTACATGTGGGACTCGAAAATATATATATTGCAACATAACATGTAAATAATTCTTTTTTTTTCAGCAATGAAGAAGGAAAAGCAACCGGTTTCTCATTCTTTGACAATTCCTTGTATGCATTTACAGCCCTTCGATCCAATTAATAATTTCAATGGGATGAAACTGGAGCGAACCTGTTCAATTCTTGATTTTCTTGAATCCGAATCAATTGATCTCCCTGAAGAAGGTAGCGATAACTGGACTCCAATCATACAGGAATCCACGAGTGTTTTTGACTATATGCTTAGAAGCCATCCTAGATGTATAGATCAACTGACTGTGTTATGTCCCCATGTTTGCTCTGAGGATGTCAGTTTTTTTAGTACATTAGGAAGGGAAATCGTCAGTGGGAAACGAATACCCTAGGATTGGCAGGAAAAATTTAGAACACTGGGCTTGTTTGAAACAACTTTGCAGTGGAAGTGTTGGACGAGGGATATAGTTCATCTTTTTGAGATACGCCTTCGCAATGCCAGAATATTGGAGGTCGTTCGTGCTTCCGAAGGAAACTACTTAAGGGCATCTCATGTATATAAGGCTTTAACAGAATACTGGTGCAAATCCACTAATACATTTCATTTTTGGTGGGGTGAGATGTCAATTTCATTATATGACATGTACCGTCTTTGCGGATTGCCTATTTCAGGGGTCTTTTTATGATGAGTTTGTACCTGATAATCTTTTTATCTACGATTATGAGGAAAATCTAGTCTCATAATCTGACATTGAGCGTCGTGAGAAGAAAATCCTCCATGACCTTTTCAATGAACATCAGGTAGTCCGCAGTTGCAAATCAAAAGGAAAGAAAGCAGCTGTTTTAAAAGATTGGATAAATCACTTTTATGTGCCCTCGGTGGATGATACATCGATTCAAACAACTATTAAGGATGCAAGATCCAAAAAGGGTGCCTCTATGGTAAGAAAAATACCAAATCTAAGCGAACCTCAAAATCTTGAAGCTGCATGTAGGCTGAAGTCTTTTTCTCGCAACAGTTTCTTGGCTGCTTATATCACTGCTTGGTTGAGTCAATTTGTTTTCCGTTGCAATAATGGTGATACAATCAGACCTCAGACATTCATCATGGCTGCTAAAATAAGCGTGGGCACGCCTGTTTCACTTGCACCACCTGTTTTGGTGAGTATTTATCGAGGCTTAGGAGAAATAGTTGCTCATCCAGATGGGCCATTTTCAGCTGTCATTTCTTATCCTGTGCATTTTTTGCTCATTTGGTTGGGCTCATATTTCCCGGGGCTTTATTTGCGCCATGGCCCAAAAGATTGCAAAATGGCTTGGGAATATCTGATTGATGATGTACCTGTTGATTTGAAGGGATTACCAGCGAGACATTTCTTCACTCTGCTTGAGAATATGTATTCACGCCCATATGCCTTCACTGACTAGACTCGTTCATTGATTGATCAAAATAATTTGTTGAAGACGCATGAAATAAGTTTTCTTATTTTGATCTGCCCTGGTTTACTTCCCTTAAGGCAAAGCAGTAATCAAGCTAGGGTCGAACATTACAACCCATGTCGGTTTGCCAGATACCTTGGTTTTGGCCAAGCTGTGCCAACTTCCCTCTTCAATGAAATTAAGCGAGGAAATTTTCTCTTGGGTCAACAAAAAAGAATTTGGGAGCACCTTTTATGCTCAAATACAGGGGTATCATTTATCATACCGGGGGGTTTTAACTTTGGATAAACTACCCATAAGTTTGTTAGATGGTGGAAAATTTGTTGGGAAGCTTATTTTAACCTCTAGATCAGGGAAAAACTTTTGATAGATCCCAAGTTTGATGAAATTTATAAGGCACAAGTTGTAGCTCGTATTGCATCTAGCAAGGTTTCAAAGAAGAGAAAAAATTCATCAGTTGGCATGAGTCCAAGTTTGCAATTGGAAACTCAGGAAGCAGAAATCGTTCTTTCTCCGAGAAGAGTTCCTGTTAATATTTCAAAGATGCTTGAACCTGCAGCGAGGCCCAAAGAAAATTCTTTTTCATACACGGATTCTTTTGATTCAGACATAGCTCCCATCAAACATCATAGAACCTATCATAGGAGTTCTTCTCCTCCTTAAGAAGTTCTTAAACAAACGGATGTTGTTGAAGGTGCTAACAATGAGTTACTTGATTATGGGGAACAAGAGGATGACCTTTATAGCGACTTGCCCGAAGTCACAGGTTTCTACCCTCAAGCAGTCTCTTTTTCTTCTGGGCTACAGAAAGATTTATAAACTTACCGGCTGTTAATTTAGCACCAAGAGCAAGTTCAAGTGCCCAAGCAGGTATTTTCTTTCTCTCCTTTTTTTAGAATATTCATCTTAATTGATGATTCAAGTTGGATTTGGCTGATGAAGATGATTTTTTTTAGACACTTCTTTTGTTGACAGGAATAGGGCTCAGTAGGAATTTTTTGGAGATGGAGACAATGTCATTTGTGACGTTGGTAGTGCATTACTTGGTAAGAATGATTCTCATTTCCTCTCTCTTTTTTTTTTAGTGTGTACATGAACATGTGAAACATTTTTTTTTTAGGTGCTTCTCTTAAGGGCAAAAATGTTTCACATGTTCATGTACACACTAAAAAAAAAAAAAGAGGAAATGAGAATCATTCTTACCAAGTAATGCACTACCAACGTCACAAATGACATTGTCTCCATCTCCAACAAATTCCTGTTGAGCCCTATTCCTGTCAACAAAAGAAGTGTCTAAAAAAAATCATCTTCATCAGCCAAATCCAACTTGAATCATCGATTAAGATGAATATTCTTAAAAAAAAAAAAGAGAAAGAAAATACCTGCTTGGGCACTTGAACTTGCTCCTGGTGTTAAATTAACAGCCGGTAAGTTTATAAATCTTTCTGTAACCCCAGAAGAAAAAGAGACTGCTTGAGGGTGGAAACCTGTGACTTCGGGCAAGTCGCTATAAAGGTCATCCTCTTGTTCCCCATAATCAAGTAACTCATTGTCAGCACCTTCAACAACATCCATTTGTTTAAGAACTTATAAAGGAGGAGAAGAACTCCTATGATAGGTTCTATGATGTTTGATGGGAGCTCTGTCTGAGTCAAAAGAATCTGTGATGAAGAAGAATTTTCTTTGGGCCTCGCTGCAGGTTCAAGCATCTTTGAAATATTAACAGGAACTCTTCTCGGAGAAAGAACGATTTATGCTTCCTGAGTTTCCAATTGCAAACTTGGACTCATGCCAACTGATGAATTTTTTCTCTTCTTTGAAACTTTGCTTGATGCAATACGAGCTACAACTTGTGCCTTATAAATTTCATCAAACTTGGGATCTATCAAAAGTTTTTCCATGCTCTGGAGGTTAAAATAAGCTTCCCAACAAATTTTCCACCATCTAACAAACTTATGGGTAGTTTGTCCAAAGTTAAACCCCCCGGCGTGATAAATGATACCCCTGTATTTGAGCGTAACAGGTGCTCCCAAATTCTTTTTAGTTGACCCAAGGGAAAATTTCCTCGCTTAATTTCATTGAAGAGGGAAGTTGGCACAGCTTGGTCAAAACCAAGGAATCTGGCAAACCTATATGGGTTGTAATGTTCGACCCTAGCTTGATTACTGCTTTGCCTTAAGGGAAGAAAACCAGGGCGGATCGAAATAAGAAAACTTATTTCGTGTCTTCAACAAATTATTCTGATCAATCAATGAACGAGTCTGGTCAGTGAAGGCATATGGGCGTGAATACATACTCTCAAGCCGAGTGAAGAAATGTCTTGTTGGTAATCCCTTCAAATCAATAGGTACAGCATCAATCAGATATTCCCAAGCCATTTTGCAATCTTTTGGGTCATGCCGCAAATAAAGCCCCAGGAAATATGAGCCCAACCAAATGAGCAAAAAATGCACAGGATAAGAAATGACAGATGAAAATGGCCCATCTGGATGAGTAGTTATTACTCCTAAGCCTCGATAAATACTCGCCAAAACAGGTGGTGCAAGTGAAACAGGCGTGCCCACACTTATTTTAGCAGCCATGACGAATGTCTCAGGTCTGATTGTATCACCATTATTGCAACGGAAAACAAATTAACTCAACCAAGCAGTGATATAAGCAGCCAAGAAACTGCTGGGAGAAAAAGACTTCAATCTACATGCAACTTCAAGATTTTGAGGTTTACTTAGATTTGGTATTTTTCTTACCATAGAGGCACCCTTTTTGGATCTTGCATCCTTAACAATTGTTTGAATCGATGGATCATCCACCGGGGGCACATAAAAGTGATTTATCCAATCTTTTAAAACAACTGCTTTCTTTCCTTTTGATTTGCAACTACAGACTACCTGATATTCATTGAAAAGGTCATGGAGGATTTTCTTCTCATGACGCTCAATATCAGAATATGAGACTAGATTTTCCTCATAATCGTAGATAAAAAGATTATCAGGTACAAACTAATCATAAAAGACCCTTGAAATAGGCAATCCATAAAGACGGTATAGGTCATATAATGAAATTGACATCTCACCCCACCAAAAATGAAACGTATTAGTGGATTTGCACCAGTATTTTGTTAAAGCCTTATATACATGAGATGCCCTTAAGTAGCTTCCTTCGGAAGGACGAACAACCTCCAGTACTCTGGCATTGCGAAGGCGTGTCTCAAAAAGATGAACTATATCCCTCGTCCAACACTTCCACTGCAAAGTTGCTTCAAACAAGCCCAGTGTTCTAAATTTTTCCTGCCAGTCCCAGGGTAATCGTTTCCCACTGACGATTTTCCTTCCTAATGTACTAAAAAAACTGACATCCTCAGAGCAAACATGGGGACATAACACAGTCAGTTGATCTATACATCTAGGATGGCGTCTAAGCATATAGTCAAAAACACTCGTGGATTCCTGTATGATTGGAGTCTAGTTATCACTACCTTCTTCAGGAAGATCAATTGATTCGGATTCAAGAAAATCAAGAATTGAACAGGCTCGCTCCAGTTTCATCCCATTGAAATTATTAATTGGATCGAAGGGAGCTCGTAAATGCATACGAGGAATTGTCAAAGAATGAGAAACCGGTAGCTTTTCCTTCCTCATTACTGAAAAGAAAAAAAGAATTATATACATGTTATGTTGCAATATATATATAAAAAAAAATTCGAGTCCCACATGTACAAATGTTTGCACATGCGTGACTCGAGGGGGCATTTGTTGATGTCAAAATTTTGCCAAAAAAAAGATGCAGATGGAAATTGGTTTAAGCCCATTAAATTAGCATGATTCAATGACATGAGTCATCAAATTTTCAAAACATTTTTTCTAGTAAAGTAAAAAAATATATCTACACCTATCATAAAAAAATGAAGATTCAGATTTCACAAAAATAAGAAATCTGCCTGCCTAAAAAAATATATAGCCATAGTCCTGCACCTTTCAATTATTCCCCCATCTTGTTTCCTTTTTTAAATGGAGATTCGGATTTCTTTTTTTTTAAAGGTCTGCCCTCCCGTAAGAAGACTAAAAAAAAAAAAAATAGAGATTCAAGGATTTAAAAGGTCCCTGCCCTTTGCTAAAATCTTATGTACAAAATGATTCGGCTAACATTAAAAATGGAAACTCAGATCCTTATTTAAAGGTTTCTGCCCTCCACATAATCTTGAATCCTCCCAATCAAACACCCTACAAATAGGCTGAGTCTACCTAAATAAACAGCAAAAACTCTCCACAAACAAACAGCCCACAAACCTGAATTCTCCACAAACAAATAGCCCACAAACCTGAATTCTCCACAAACAAGCAACCCACAAACAACCTGGATCCACCCAAATAAACAAAGCAGAACTTTTCTAAATAAATAGGTCTTGCGAATAGGTTCTGAATGGGTAAAGAGACAGCCCAGTAAGTGACTGGAATTAGGCTGGGTTTAATTCAAATGTTCACTGAATCAGGCCAGAATATTGGGTCTAATCTAAGACAGAATTTGGGCATGAATCTAGCTAGGTTTTGGGTCCAAATCAGGTCAGAATGTTGGGTCTAATCTAAGACAGAATCTGGGCCGGAATCTGGCTAGGTTTTGGGTCCAAATCAGGTCAGAATATTGGGTCTAATCTAAGAGAGAATTTGGGCCTTGAATCTGGCTAGGTTTCTTGGGTCCAAATCAGGTCAGAATATGGGGTCTAATCTAAGACAGATTTTAGGCCTAATTCACGCCATAATTATAACTTCAAGTCAGGCCAGCACTATTCCAGACCTATAATTTTAAACTAGAACAGATTTATGGTTCGAAAATTGAATCAGAATTATAGACCAAAACCTATCCAAGAAAAGACTGATTGCCTACAATGGTCTATTGATTACCAATGGTTTATAGACCTGAACCCTTGACCCAAACTGTTTTCTCTAAATGGGTTGAACCTTGACCCAAACTATTTTCTATAAATGGGTTGAAAATCAGCCCGAACAATAGTAAAAATAAGACTGATTATCAATCAGAAATTGTCTATAATTGGCCTAAAATATTATTCAAATAGTAGCTGGTTTTGGATTCTAAATGGCTCAAATGACTTACGTAAATGGGCCCAAAATAGTACAAATAGGGGACCCATATCATCAGATTTTATTATGTATGAATTTATTTCATAAAACTAACCCTATATATGAACTCATCCATGGAATTATCTAAAGGTGAGCCCGCTTTAAGATATGGACCCATTTCAAGAACCCGGTTCATAAAAGAGTCCAAGTTTCAACCCATTGTAAAGAATGAACCCAGCCCGAATCACAGGCAAAATGATTTGAATTGGCATGAGACATGGACTGTAAATGTCCCAAACAGGGTTGTCATGAGCCTGACAAGGTCTACTATGAACCTGAAATTTGTCCTAAGCGTTGCTTTAAAACATGGATTCCCACAATCAAATGAGTTGAATTCCTACAAATGATCAGCCCAAATCTACTCAAACAAAAAGCCTACAAACACTTTGTATCCACCCAAACAAATAGATAGAATTTTCTAGAACAAACAGTTGTGGCAATAGATTTTTTGAATGTGTCAGGAGACGCCCCAAAAATGAGGGGAATTGGGTTGGGTTTAACCCAGATACTTGATGAATTAAATTGAGTTTCAGCCCAAATTATTAACTGAAATTGGGCTGAGTTATAGCCCAAATGTTGGCTAAAATTGGGCTGAACTATGGCCTAAACAATGGTCAGAACCAGACCACTTTATTAGAGTATAAATGACTGTAAAATGGATCTCAACAAGCCATTACAATGTCCATATCCAATCAGAAAATAGGTCCATAACTCAGCCTATTTTCGGATTAGGAATATGTTTGGGTTGGAAACAACTTTGTAAAGGAACTGAAAATAATAAATACAAATGGGCCTAATCAGAATTATAAATTCAACTCAGGCCAGAATCAATCTAAAATCATGAGCCCAAATAAGGCCAGATTTTGTGCCTAAATAAGACCAGATTTTAGGCCTAAATAAGATCAGATATTGGGTCCAATTTTAAGACAGATTTCTGGGCCTAAATAAGGCCAGATTTTGAGTCTAATTCAGACCAGATTTTGGGCCTAAATAAGACCAGATATTGGGTCCAATTTTAAGACAGATTTCTGGGCCTAAATAAGGCCAGATTTTGAGTCTAATTCAGACCAGATTTTAGGCCTAAATAAGACCAGATTTTGGGTCCAAGTTAAGCCATATTTTTGGGCCTAAATAAGGTCAGATTTCGGGTCTAATTTAGATAGAATATCAGGTCTAAATCAGGCCAGAATATTGGATCTAATCCAATACAGATTTTGGACCATAATTCTGGGTCTGAACCAGGATAGAATTCTTGGCCAAAATTACAGATTCAAATCAAACCAGATTTTTTTTAGGTCTAAATCAGGCCAGAATTACATGCTTAAATTAGGCTCAGAATTATAAGCATAAATCAAGATAGAATTACAGGTCTAAGATCCAAATCATGGCATACTTATAAATCATGTAATGTGACAAAAAATTTGGGTTGCAATACTGGCTAAAAAAAATGAAAAGAAAAATTGAAATGTGATCTTATAAATATATATATATATATATATAGATTGACATGTTATTTTAATCAATACAAATGAGAATACTAAATGATAAAAAAAAAAAAGGAAAGCAAACATACCCCACTTTTGATCTCTACAAGGTGTTCGTATTCCTAATGCAAACTTCTTAAACCTCCCAGCAATTCAAACTTCCTACGTATGAACTGGGTATAAGAAATTTAAAGAGATAAAAGGGAGGAAGTTAAGAACTTCTCCTTGATATAAGGGAGCCCAAACCACCACTTTTCAAATTTCAAAAAGAATCTCTCTAAAAGAAAAGGTCAAACATCTAACCAAAGGTTTTGGATCAACCTACCCAATTCAACTTGTTTAGCAAAGAGGTCTGGTCATTTCAAATCCATTGTGATGGGCCAATAAAATACAAAGGATGTCCCACTATTAAAAAAAATCATCATCATCAAATTCATCAATTCATGAATCCAATCAAGAAATGGTCATGAAGATCCAGGTGAATTTAAAAAACTACTTCTAACAGCAAAAGCGTAGAGCAGGAACTTGTCAATTTTTATTCCTGTATTTTCTTTGTAAATTTATTTGAGTCAATGTCTTGATAATTAGAGGTTTTCCATTGAGGATGTAATTAACGATCGATGAGTTCTCACAATCGGGAGTATGATGTACCCACAAAATTGAATGTAAAACCTCCCATTAAATGGAGGGAAATTTGTATCCAATGAATTTTGGTGCATTTCTATATTTATGCATAAATTTATTGTGTAAAAATTTTTTGCACACCCGGTGGGACTACTCTTCCTCTCATCTTGGAAGGATTTATTGATTCTTTTAACTAAATCCTACATTGGAAATGCAGGGGGGGAAATGGAATCAACAATCAATGTTGCATTCAACAGTCGCAAGGTGATCGTTATCCCTGAAGCAGCACTCAAAGTCAAATTGGCACCAGAAATCATCCGCATAGCTGCCATGGCCCCGCCTACTCCAGTGTTCGGGAGTGTGTCACCATTTGATCCAAAGAAGACTCCACATGCTGGGGGCAAGATTCATGTGGCAAAGGACGCCCCGGCTCTTGGATCCCGATTTGCACCTCTAATGAAGTCATCAAATCCTAAGTGCGTTTTCAAAAAGCCTAAGATCCCAATGACTACTGTGAAAATTAGATTATGACCACTGTTTGGGACACAATCCATCCCAATTTCAGTCATTATTTAGGCTGAAATCTAGCCTAATTCAGTATGTATTTGGGTTAGACCCAATATTTTTGGTCTAATTATAAGTCTGATTCAGTGAACATTTGAATTAAACCTAGCCTAATTCCAGTCACTTACTAGGTTGTCTCTTTAACCATTCAAAACCTATTTCACTACTAGAGATTTCGTTATTTGCTCAGCAATAAGCGGGCGACCGTCCGTGTGCGGTCGCAAAAGGGCCATTCCCTTTTGACCCCACGGAACCCACCTTCTCTTTTGTTTTTTTTTCCCTTCCCACTCTTTATTTCCTCTCCCGCGCTCTGCCCTTGCGCGCCCAATCTCTGCATCCCGCCGCACCAGCCGTCCACCGCCGGAGCCCGCCTGCGCCGGAGCCTCCACCGGTTCTCTCTCTCTTCCTCCCTCTCCCTCTCTCTCTCTATTTTTCTCTCTCTCTCTCCCACCGTCCCTCTCCCTCTCGCTCTGCACTAGTGCCTGCCCGCGCCCACGCCATAGCCGGAGCTTGCCTGCGCCGGAGCTCTCTCTCTCTCTGCACTGTGCCCTCGCTCCCGCGTGCCGGAGCCCCCACCGGCTCTCTCTCTCTCCCTCCCTGCTCTGATTTCTTTGTTTGACTTATACAGCTATAGACTCTTGAATCTAGGGTTCTTGCAATGCAGTTTTTGTGTTGTTTCGTTTCTTTATTGGTTTTATTAGTTTCTTTCAAGGATGCTATGGGTTTTCAATGAAATTTAGTGGGGTTTCGTTCTCTCATTGTGTTGGCAATGATTTCTTCTCTGTTTGGGAAAAAAATAGGGATGATTAGCTGATTCTAGGGTTTTTCAAGGCAAATTTGTGTTGTTTATTTACTTTGTTTTCTTGGGTTTATTGATGATTTCTTGATGAGATTAGCGTTCTTGGATGCAGACTGCAGGCACTTTGCTAACATTGATTGATTGTTTTTTTTTTTTTCAGGAATTGCATTGCTTTAAGATATATGGGTGGCATTATAGTAGAAAGGCAAGGATACAAGAGAATCCATAGTCGTCCTGGTCAAGCTCAATCACAGAAGAAGATTTGCTTCAATTGGCAATCATCTGGTCACTGCTATCGCCATCACTGTTCCTATCTTCATCCCCAATTGCCCCATGATGACACCACTTCTCAATCTCATCCTCCAAAGAAGCAATGCCACCGCCAGTTACCAATTGTCAACACCAACAACAATAATCCCGGGAGACCAACTCCTCGGGCTTTCGTTTGGAAAAATCCTAATTATAACCATCATAACAAAAAAACCTCTTATATTTCTTCGAAACCCAATCCAAGAAACCCCAGCTGTGATCAACCCAGGGTCACTCCTTCTTCCAAACCCAATCCAAGAAACCCCAGCTGTGAGTTAAGAGGTAGTGTGCCTTCAATCAATTTCTAAAGGTTTCTTTCCTTTCTTCCCCTTTTTTGTTTGAAATTGAAAATCAAGTTTCATTTGGATATCTTAGAAAATGAGAAAAAAAATCACTAGATAATCGACTGTGTTTTACTACAAGATGTGAGTGAGTGAGTGAGTGATCTTGTGTTTAATTTAGTGATATTTTGGATTTTTAGGGTTTGAATTCTTGTTTCTTTGATTGCAGGAAAGGGGATTATTATCGTTATCTTGCTGAATTCAAGGCTGGGAATGAGAAGAAAGAAGTTGCGGATCAGTCATTGAAAGCATATGAGGTATTCCTTCTGTTTCTTCTTTTGTTGTTCTTTGATCATCTTATGACTCTGCTACGAGCTCTTGGTTGAAGTTAAGTTTGGTAAGGTGTGGTTATTTAGGGAGTTGTTTTGGAAGAAGAATTTGCTAGATCTGGCTGGATGCAGTATATAGGATTGGAAGTATGAGGATGAAAGCTTGTACTTACAATTTTGAAGTAGTTTGTGTTATTTAGGTTATTGGATTAATTGAATTGCGAACCAGGTACCGATGGAATCCCTCGTGTTTGCACCTTTCTTTGCCAGGCATGGAGGCCTGCTCTTCAAGATCTTCTAAAAGCAACAAGACAAAAAATGAAGTTGGTTTCGTTCTCTGGTAGAAAAAAGATGGAAGTTATTTCTTCACTTGGTTATGTAGTTCTAAATTAGTGGAGATTACTTTAGTGCCCATGTTTCTCTAGCTTGAAATGGGCAGGAAAATTTTTCCTCTTTTTGATGGTAAGAGATGGTGGTTCTTCCTGTAAGAGCAGTCATTTCCGAAGAATGATTGGGCTCCCTTTTTATGTGTAACATCATGGGTTTCCCTTTAAACACAGAGAATGCTTCTTGAAATAGAAAAAATCTGTTATTTCTATTTGTTGAGCTTTAAGATGAATGTTTGGACCACCCCTTGGGGTTTGAAAGGTGAGGAACGAAAGGTATGTGTTGAAACTGTTTTGCCTTTTTAATTTCTTAGGGACGTTATCATTAATCTTGGGTGACTCATGCGACCTAAAGGCTACAGGGCAAGTTCATCTTTACCTTGCTCGTATGAGTAAGATCAGCGTTATTTGCAAGCAGAGTAAAGATTGGAAGGGCTCTTAGTTTTGGTTTTGCATTCTTGGGCTCATTTCCCTTTACTCAATTCCATGTGGAATGATTCTTGAGGTGCTGGTTTGATCCTCTGGACTCTATCTTGTAGGTGTTCCTTGGCCCCTTCCAAAGAAAAAGTGTATTTGTGCTCAGGTGCTGGGGCAAAACTTTTTTCAACAGGCACCTATGATGAGGTGTTGTTCAAAAGATCATACCTTCAGTACTTAGAGCCTGATGGAGGGGCATTTGATTTATGGGAAGATGAATCTCAAACTACCTAGCAAAACAAAGAAATGAAACATGGAATTTGATTTATGTAGATGTTTCCCTTTCTCTTCACTTTGTTTTAATAGTTTACATTCACTGTAGACCCAATGTAGACAAAAAAAAAAAAATTTTAAGCTAACTCCTGATTGATTGGAGGAAGTTAGGATATTGATGATGATATTCATAGATGCAGGCATATATATTTTTTTCATATTTTTAAAAAAGTGTATGAAGAGAATTGGTAACCAGTGCATGTTCTTGTGAGGGACCTCAAATTTATTTTTTTATTATGTTTATTTTTAAAATTGTTATTGTCTTGAACTTGGAAAGCTCCAATTATTTATATATAATGCTGTTTGAAATCTATTTCTATGTGTGTGTTAACTATTTCTTTTTCATCTCATGATTTTCTCTTATGGTGGTTCTACTCTTATAGGTTTCTCTTAATTCTATCCATGTTCCCTTGTAATTCTACACATCCATTTTAGAACAAGTATTTTAGTTCCTTCTTCATTTTATCATACTCAACTCTGTGGAAGAGAGCAAGTCTGATTGTTGTTCCCCTCTGTGCATTCCATTCTTTGATTTACAAACATTTTTTTCTGTGTATATTGGATATTTATGTTGGCTACGTTGATAATCATATCTTTTGTTGTTCTGATGAAAATTCTATCTGCTGCAGAGACCTTAACTTTAACAACTTGACAAGAGTAATTCTAACAAACTTTGATGGGTTGTCTGCAATGGACTTTATGCAAGTAATCTGGCATTTCCTATGCTATCTTTTTTCCCCTCTTATTCCCTCACTTTGTTTACATTTGAAAGTTGAAAATCTATAGATTTGCTCATATTTTGCAGTGTCCTTCACATTGACAATGATTCTTTTTTCAATAATGAAGGTATCTTGCAAACAACATGCTGACCGGGGAAGTACCCAATTGGATCTTGAAAACAACAGAAACTTGTATGTAACCCATTCAGAACTACTACTGAGGCTAGTGTGTTCCCTTGATACATGCATAAACATAATATTTGTGCCTGTGGTTCTTTTCTTGTAGTGACTGATCTTGGAGCCATTATACAAAATCCCCTCCTTCAAATTGTGCACAAGGGAACTTGTAAGAACACCCGTCATTCAAATTAGAATTGCTCTATCAATTCTAATTTTGTTATATCATATTTTATGTACATTCGTTTGATAATAGCTCACCAATTTGGCATCTCTCATCAGCCTTACCAACTGCATTGATCATCAAGATGACAAGCTTAGTCATTGTCATGAGTTCATGTATTTGTTTCAGATCTCTTATCCTTTTGGCAAACAAGTGTTACATATCGACCAGATTGGGAATAATGACATCGATAGAGGAGGATATAGATTAGGGTTGGTAAGTCCTCTCTTCTGTCTAATACTTCAGAGGTTGTTTGGGTGTACTAAAGATACAGGCTGTTCATTGAGCGGACGAGATGCATATGTGATCATTGGATAATGAAGTTTCTGACTTCCATGTCAGGTGATGCAAAGGGGACTCACCGTGGAGAATGCATGGATGGGATGGTGCACCCATGCACTTGTGGAATGATATATGGGTATGACAACCATTTTTTCTGATAATTTGAGTGTGAATTTGACTTTGACAAAATTCTTTAACTTATTTTAATATCGGGTGGTATATATGCATTATAAGGCCATCTCAATTTATTTTAAGTTGTGTTTTGCTTTCTTTTCTTCTTGTACTCGTCTTTGCACGTCTTTGCATGTATTTTGAAAATCAGGTCATAGAAACAAAGATAAATGAATTGTTGGTTAAAGACAAATGACTTATATTCCTAGTGAAATTTACCACTTTGTGCAATTCTTTCATTGGTTTTCTTGTGATACTGTTGTGTTCAGAGCACAAGCTGATGCCCTGCTTAGCTTTGCACTTAAATCAATTAAACTTGTTATACATATCTGACACTAAAACAAGCATATTTGCATTCATTGCGTATATACGTTTTAGAACCATTTCTTTTTCTTTGTGTATATTGGTTATTTATATTGGTTATGTTGATAATCATACATTTTGTCATTCTAATGAAAATCTTATCTACTAGCAGGGACCTTAGAGAAACTGACGGAACGAGATTCCGACTCTCTGATTGCTCGTAATGTTGAAACGTTGGTTAAAATTTTAATTTTAATTCTTAATTTTTTTATATTTATTATAAATTGCCAATTTTTATACTTATCTATTAATATTTATTTTTCTTTTTCTGTTCAGGTTTGAGAGCATCGGATATACCACGGCACCCTACACGGAAATTTTTTTTTTTTCCTGTAATTGTAATGGATATAATTTATTGAAACTTTTGTAATGTTTTGAATATAATTAATATAAGACTTTCTTTTGTTATTTTTAATTTTAATTGATGGTCTTTTGTTATTTGTGATTTTAATTGATGGTAGTAGTTGTATATACTCAGGTACAGGTATGAAAAGAAGGACAAAATTTGAGAAATACGGAATATTTTTTTTTAAAAAAAATTTGTTAGCTTTAGCGGCCGCCACTGGCACTATTAGCGGCCGCCACTAATACTTAAAAAAAATAAAAAAAAAAATTCAAATAAACAATGTATTAGCGGCCGCTATATGGAGTATTAGCGACCGCAAAAGTTCAATTTTTTTTTTAAATTATTATCGACCGCCTCGTTTCCGTCGCAAAAAGTATTAGCGACCGCCACTAATACTTTTTGCGGCGAAGTTTCCGCGTCCGTCGTGGATCGGTCGCTGAGCGGTCGCTAAAAAGTATTAGCGACCGCCAGCCCACTTTTAGCGACGGCTTTTGGCGGCCGCTAAAAGTCAATTTTCTAGTAGTGTTTACAGGACCTATTTATTTAGAAAAGTGTTGCTTTGTTTATTTGGGTGGATCCAGGTTGTTTATGGGTTGCTTGTTTGTGGAGAATTCAGGTTTGTGGGTTGTTTGTTTGTGGAGAGTTTTTGTTGTTTATTTAGGTAGACTCAGCCTATTTGTAGGGTGTTTGGTTGGGAGGATTCAAGATTATGTGGAGGGAAGAAACCTTTAAATAAGGATCTGAATTTCCATTTTTAATGTTAGCCAAATCATTTTGTACATAAGATTTTAGCAAAGGGCAGGGACCTTTTAAATCCTTGAATCTTTATTTTATTTTATTTTTTTAGTCTTCTTATGGAGGGCAGACTTCTAAAAAAAAAAAAAGAAATCCGAATCTCTATTTAAAAAAGGAAACAGGATGGGGAATAATTGAAAGGTGCATGACTATGGCTATATATTTTTTTAGGCAGGCATATTTCTTATTTTTGTGAAATCTGAATCTCTATTTTCTTATGATAGGTGTAGATATTATTATTATTATTATTTTATTTTTTTTAGATAGGAGGGCAGAACTCCCTTGTCATAGGATTCCGAATCTCCATTTACAGAAAAGCTATAATATATGAGGAAGATGAGATGATGTAATGGAGGAGCTGAAATGGAGATGATGTGGTGTAGGTGTAGATATATATATATATATATATATATATATATTTTGAGAGAGAGGAGGGCAGAATTCCCTTGTCATGGGATTTCGAATCCCCATTTACAAAATAGCAATGATATATGAGGAAGATGAGAGATGTAATGGAGGAGATCATCTGGTAGTTGGGAGGGCGGATCCCTTAAACAAAGGTCCGAGTCTCCTTTCAAAGTTTGTGGTATAAGGGATGAAATAGAGTTGGGATGAGTGTGATGGAGTGAAGAAGGAGATCAGTATGGAAAGGAAAGTGAAGAAGATGAAGCAAAAGACGAATAATTTTTTTTTCACCTTACCTACTTCTCTATCTTCTCCTTTTGTCTCTCTTTTCTCCTTTTCTTTACTTCTCTTTCTCCCTCTCTCTTCTTTCTCCTCTCTATGCAAACACCAAAACGAAGTCCTCCCTCTCTCTTTACTTCTCCTTTTATTTCTCTGTTTGAGAAGTTATGCAACTTCCTACATGATGAGATCGTGTAAATGTGTGGGGAGTTTCATAAACTTCCCACAACAACGATCTCTATTTGAATGGGTCAAATGGTCTCTTTCATTGGATCATTTTGTGGGGCCCACATTTGAATTTTGAGGAATAAAATTATTTTATGTAGGAATTCAAAACTTAGACCTTTGGGATGATGCATATTGGCTTCCACCACTTTACTAGCAACTACTCATGTAGTTTTTTTTTTTACTTTACTAAAAAAAATGTTTTGAATTTTTGATGACTCATGTCATTGAATCATGCTAATTTAATGGGCTTAAACCAATTTCCATCTGCATCTTTTGTTTGGAAAAATTTTGACATCAACACACGGCAAACTCTATGAAGAGTTAATGCCTATCAACAGTGACTGGAGGAACAGTCTAAGGAGTTCCGGCTTATGTACTTTCAGCTTGTTGCCTTCTATGATTTTTTTAAGGAAAAAGAGGGCATGAAAGTTAGGTCCAGCAATTGGAGGAGTTTTAGCTTGTCGTCTCCCAACACAACACCAAAAACAGGAAATTGGAACGGAAAAGCGTTCCTAATCCTTCCGTTCCTAATCCGTTAAACCGTTCCAAAAGCGTTCCAATTTCCGTTCCAATTTGGTACCAACCGTTCCTAATCCGTTAAAGCGTTCCAATTTCCTGTTTTTGGAACGGTTTAACGGATTAGGAACGCAAGGATTGGGAACGCTTTTCCGTTCCAATTTCCTGTTTTTGGTGTTGTGCAACTTCTTTGATAGCAGAGAGTCTTCTGACGGCATAACCCAGGAAGCCAGGGCTAAGAATCCAGGTTCGAAGAAGACTTCCGTTATGTGTGAAGATTTGAAGAACTTCTTCGCGGCCACAAATGCCATTTGTTTTGACATTGCGCTGCGGAGAGATCTCGCTGTTTACTTCACTGATTGGTTAGGTGAGGCTGTTTTTGTTAGTGGAGATGGCACGCACATCAGGCCGCATTGTATTTATCTGGCTTGTCAAATGGCGTTTGGAGAGCAGCTTGCTTTAGTGCATGCTCTTTACTCTTATTTGTGCACCGAACTGCAGGCTGCTGCTTTTCTGGTTCGGCTTGGGTTCCCTATGAATAGGGTATTTTCAGCCCATGTATTTTATTCGTGGTATGTGTACCACTGTCCTGGCTTCCACAAGTTGGGTGTTGCACAGGATGATGACCCTTTTATGACTCAATTGGCTGGAGGGATAGCCATCTTCGAATCACTTTTGTCTGCCCGTATGAGGATTCGACGGTATTAGGACATTGAGATAGGGCAGTCTTCTATGAAGCTTTCTTCAGATTTGCAGAGGAAGGCTTTTGATTTCGGTGTCTCTCACGACTCTACCAGGGCATGGTTGGGAAGACATTACTCCTTGACCAACACAGAGAAGAAGTTGTAAGTCCTTGGATCCTAACCCTAGAGGGGGGGGGGGGGGGTGAATAGGGTGTGCTACAAATATGACCAATTTTAATCAAAATTTAACTTCTTAAAAATAAACTAGTCACAAGTGATGATAAACAAACAAAATGCGGAAGCTAATAAAACAATCACCACAAGTATACACCACAACACAAAGGTTTATAGTGGTTCGGCCTCAATGCCTATGTCCACTACCGGCTTGTGATCCAATCACCCCACCGGATTTCCACTATTTATGCATTTCAATAGGCTAAGCAATAACCCTAACAATGTTGTTTTTCTAGGCTCAACAACAACCTTTACAAGATGCTTTTCTAGGCTAAGCAATAACCTTTACAAGATGCTCTTCTAGGCTAAGCAATAACCTTTACACAATGCTTTTCTTAGGCTAAGCAATAACCTTTACAAATGAATGATTTCTCTAAGAAGGTGTCTTCCCAAAAGAACACTCTAACAGATACAATTTAAGCTCAATGGAATTGCCTCTTAAATAGGCTAATATGAAAGTGTAAATCAACTCACACAAACACTAAATGAATGCAAAGATGTATGCTCATGATGTGTGTGTGTGTGATAACTTCAATCAAGTTAAAAACAAAGCTCAATTAATATATTGATTAAAACAATTCAAAGTTTAAGACTCATAAAAGATTGATTGAAGTTTAATGCAAATCACATGTAAGAGAAACAACTTGTTAATGACATGAAAATCAAAGACTCATAAGTTGTATGAAAATGACTAACTTAGAACATGTGATGCATGTGCAATGTTGTTTTCAAAACCAAATAGATTTAACTAAAGTTTAAATGAATGAAAACAACAAATTAGGTTTCAACCAAGACAAAGAATCATGCTTTAAAGGAAATCAAAGACTTTGGCTAAGCATAATTAAGAAAGGTTTTAAAACAACTTGGATTGAAACCAAGGTGAAGAATCCACTCTTAATTAGATCAAAGATTAAGAGAAGAATGGATTCAACACATCATAGTTATCATGCTAAAAATCATTTACCAATAATTTAAACAAAGCACATAACTTATGATTAAGAGCGTTAGAGCTTACTTAGAGATTTAACTTCATTAATCCAAGCTTTAGCTCTCCAAAAGACTCTTTGGTCTCTCTTAGTTCATTCCCCTGGTCTTGTCTCCAAACTCCTCAAAGATGGCTCAAAAATCTCCAACTTTGACAGAGGAATGAGCTTCATTTTATACTCCAAAACTGCCCAACGGCTAGTCCCCGGTCGACCTGGTACACACAACGGCTATATTTCTGACCGTTGGTGCTTCAGGAACCCAGTCGACCTGCAGTGTGGCCGGTCGACCGGGTCCCTGACCCGGTCGACCGGCCACACTGCAGGTCGACCCCCTGGGACCAAAAATTCCCAAAAATGCATATTTGAAGGTATTTTCTGTGGGAACTTTTTGGCCATTAAATCAAGCTTGAAAAACATGTTTTAAATCAAACTAAGATGTTTACAAAACATGAAACACAAAAAGCCTAAATTGATTTGAAACTTTAAATCCAATGGCTTGCTTGATTTCTAAAAACTCTTTTCACATTTGAATGCATACAAAAATGATTCTGAAAAAGATGAATGTATGCAAGGCGCAAACCTAAATCCTCAATTTGATTTCTCAAAAGTAATGCACAAAGAATTAGGTTTTCAAAAGAGTTTGGATTCTAAAACAAATGCATCCAAGTTTAAAAACAAAACATGCATAAATCATTAATTCTACAAGTCTAAAATCCAATGCATGTATAAAACCAGATTTCAAGATTTTCTAAAACAATGCATGTGTGAAAATTCAAATGATGCTAAAGTGAAAATGCATCCATCAAATTGCAAATACAAAATCCCTAACAATCTCCCCCTTTGCAATTTGATGGCAACTTACTCATCATTGAAATTACACACTAAGTCTTCAGCTCCCCCTAAGCTGGACAAGTCTTGAAATCTTCTTGGATGCTCCTTCTCTTAGCTTGGGCTCTTGGGCTTTTTCTTCAATCTTCTTGATGCTTGGTGCTTGATCAAACTCCAAGCTTTCTTTTCATCTTCCTTTCTATGGCCAAGCATCTTCTTTAGCTCCAAGCTTTCTTCTTTCACTTCTCTTAGCTCTCCCCCTTTGACCATGCCTCTCTCCCTTTGGCAAGATATGCATTCTCTCCCCCTGTAGAAGATCATACAAAATCTCCCCTTAGGAAGCTTGGACATTCTCTTCCCCTTTAGAGAACTTGAATGCTCTCTCCCCCTTTGACATTAAATTGCAAAGGTACCTACACACATGAGACAAGGAAAATACCTTTTAGTAGCACCTGTTAACAAATGAAATCGAAAATGAAATACATAACAGGCTATCATGTATGGAAGTAGTCTCTAAGGGTTCAAAGCCTATCCAAAGGTCAATTTGATCAAAACTAATACTTCCTATGAAGGTTTACACTCCGCCTCAATCCATTCTCTCCTTTTGTCAACATATTGACAAAGATTTAACTATTAGATGCAAGAAGAAGATGGTTTAACCAAATGAGGGTCAACTTCAAAGAAAGGATTAGATTCATTTAACTATAGAGCACAATATGATCAAATTACCAAAAGAAAGCAAGGTCTAATGAGAAAAGCAATCATGGATACCAATTGGAAAAACAAAGAATACCAATTGAGATTTAAGGATAAGACTATTAAATCAACCACTCTAAAATGGAATTATAAAGAATATAACTATTAAGATAAATCCAAATTAGAGCTATCCATGATGCAATGGGGTTTACTAAACATAGCATCAATCAATATAACTTATGAAAATCATATGCTATGTAAGTTTTGAAATCATTTTATTCAATTAATAATTATAACTATTAATGTGCAAGATGAGTGAAATGAAGTTCAAACATGAAGCCAACCTCAACTAATAACCAACCAATATTATGAACACATAAATATGGTGGTCATGAGATTTACCTATATGAGCAAGAGAGGTGACAATCATGAAAATTATGATGCTAATGGTGTGTGACATGGAATAAATGTATTACTATCAAGTTCAATCCAATGTACACAAGGTCTATCACATTCACAAGAAATCAAATCAATCAAAAATTATACCAATTGAAACTAATTGAATTTGACAACATGATAAAGAGCAAGAATGTGACAAACACAAAATTCCATCAAGCATCATAAATTGATATTCATCACTTTTAAAGATATAACTAATGAGCATAGAGATGAACAATGTGAATTGCAAAGCAAAAAGATATAACTTTGAAATGCATGCAATTTTCAAAGTGTCAAAATCATATGAATTCAACTACTAAGTTATCCATCAAACATATAGACATATGACACTACAAGAAAATATGCATTCAGCGTGGAAGTTACACCGGCGGCCTTTTAAATGAGACGGGGTAAGATGACTTAAATGCAATTGCCCGATGAAGTCCGCTCTGTTTTCATCGTTCCCTCCTCACTCAACGTTCCCTCTCTCGCTCTCTCCTGCTCACTCTCTCTCCCTGCTCAAGTCTCGGCGACGCCGAAACAATCCCTCTCTTCCTCATCGATCTCTGCTCAAGTCTCAAGTCTCTCGCTCTCTCCCTGCTCACGCCATCCCTCTCTTCCTCATCGATCCCTCTCTGGCTCTCTCCCTGCTCACGCATCGCTCTCTGCTCGACGCCGAACCAGATCCTTCTCTTCCTCATCTCTCTACAGCGCCTTCCCTTCTCTTCCAGAAGCAAATAGAAGAAGACGAAAACCCTAACATTTAGGGCTCCTCGTTCGTAGCTGGTGAGACATCAGGTACGGAAGAGCGGTTTTACCATTTCCTTGTTTCTTCTCTCTTTCTCAATCTATCACCATTCCTTTCGTTTCTGCTTAGATCTGTTGAGTTTTCGAAGGTTTTGTGGTTTGATCTTCTTCATTTTGTTTATGTATTCCATCTAGTGATGTTTTCTTCTTCTTCTTTGTTTGTTTTGTTCTCCTTTTTCAGTTAGTTTTTCGGGCTTAGATTCTGGTTTTCTTCAGTTTGTTTGTGTTTTATTGAGTTTTGGTTGCTTAATCCGAACTGAGTCTTTGATTTTTGCTTCATACATTTGCGATTGGGGGTTTTTTTTGGAAGTTTAGCTCAATTTTTTTTTTGCATTGTCTTTGTTTCTAGGGTTTTAGATCTTTTTGTTGCAGTGTAAGTGAGATTGGTCAGCGTATGTTGTGTAAGAAGATAATTTAATTATTTATTTTCTTTGTGTTGCTGGGAGTAGATTGATGATTTGTGGTTTTCCACGGGTTAGTGCCAGTTTTCTCTTCTGGGTTGTTGATTTTGGGGGTTTTTTTTTGGAAAGTTTTGGTCTTGGGATATTGTGATTCGGAGAAAAAGAGGAGGAAAATTGTGGTGGGATCTTGATTTTTGATTGTGGTGTGGGGTTTGGATTGGGGATTTTTAGGTTGGGTGATGTTTGGTTCGTGGAATGATTTAAGGCTTTAATTTGTATCTTCTGGGGTGGTTTTGGTTTCTTGATATTTGGTCTTTGCAGAAGAGGTCTGAGGTAGGGAATAAGGGTTTGTTCTTTGATTTGGTTGCAGAGGTTGGGAAAAAAGAGGTTTTTTTGGGGATGAATTCTGGGCTTCTGTTTGGGTTGAAGATGATTTTTATCACCTTTATTTTGGGATGAATTGAAGGTGGTATTAGTTTACCTGCAGTTGCCTTTTTGCGGTTTTCTCTGCACTGTTTCTTTGTGCAGCAAGGTTGGGTTTCACGAATAAAAGATGTATTATGCTCAAGTTCCTTCAAGACAGACTTGTAGCCTCCTTGCAGTTTTCTGTGGAGAAGTCACCAGTAAACCGAGGCTGAAGGCTGAAGAGGGCTCGCCATTATATCCCTTTCCGGAGCTTGTTTCTTCTGGGCGCCTTGAGGTTTCACTCAGTCCTTAAATAACTCTGTTTTCCTTCTCATTGATAATATTAGTTTAATTTTGGATTACTTTGTTGTTGTAATGTGTTAGTCCTAAAGTTTACTTCCATAAAATTCTAAACACAGGTCCAGACGCTTACTAATCCAACAACAGATGAGTTTCGGCGTGAATTAGAGTCGTCAGAGCCGAATTTTGTGTACTTGCAAGGTCAGCAGTATGAGGACGAGGAAGAAATAGGCTCTCTGGTTTGGGGTGATGTCCATTTATCCAGTGCTGAAGCCATAAGTGGGCTTTTTGGTGCTGCATTACCGACCATGGTAAGCAATTTGCTGTTTGTGGAACCTATAAACAATGCATTCTGTCATTCCCTGTTTCAGTGGCAATGCCCTGCTAATAACTTCCTTGGATACCTTTTGATTGAAGATGGCTAGTTCTATGGGAATGGCATGTGGGTCTTGGATTCAAGGAGGTTATTTGAAGGGAAAGAGAAGTGGCTACCTGATCAATGGACTCACCACACTGTGTCGAAATTTGAAGGCACATTCGGGTTAGCTTTGTTTGTCTGACAATATTTGCATTCTTTGAGCTCTTTTTATGGCTGTTGTTCGTTGTTTTCCCCATTTCTGAACCGGTGGAATTCTTCTCCTAATTGTTTGCTCTTTGCTACTGTTGGGGTGGCTGGCAGAACTGTTCTCCCAATATTTTAGCCTAATCTTCTATACTGAATCTCAAGTCCCCAAAATTAGGAGGAGAGTTCTGCCCCTCCAATAGAATCAAAGTCTCAGTCTCTGAATTATAAATTCCCATACTTCAGGAAAAAAGTTTCCAGTTTCATAAGAGCCAGCCCATTTGACTTGATGTTCTTTAATTCTCACCATTTTCTTGTGAAAGTCCTGTCCGGATGGCTTTACATTGGATGTAGACTAATGGCAATCCATCATAGAATTTCTTAATCAGAAAGAAAATCAAACTCCTTTATATAGACCCTACAATTTTGTTCTCTGCATCTAAATGGGATTGGAACTCCTTTGTTAAACAAATCGGCTAAAAATAAAGACATGGCTTTCATGGGATAATACACAGACTCTTGAGAGTTAAAATGCTAATTAGGAGACTAGTGGCATTGTCTAAGTCAATCCAGAAAGGAATAAATGTAAGTATGTTGTTTAAGATGGAACTCCATTGCCATAATGTGTTGTTCTGGTTGTTTCTTTTCATTCGTTTTTATTTATTTATTTTGTTTGCTATTTCATTAGTAGGAACCATAATTTCTTGTAAATTTCTAGAAAAGATCTTAAGAATCTTGTTAAATTACATTTTCCATTGCAGTTGGTATGCCTGGGTAGATGGCTTTCTGAACTTTAGCATGAGATACAAAGTCAGGAAGAAGAGTTCTAAGAAGGTATTTGATCTTTGGATTTGATTTGAAAGGGCTAATGTAATTTGTTTCATTTTTAATTGGTTTTTCCTTGCTATTTATTTTGTGTTTGTTGTTGGGCCATTTCATGCAGAGACCCAGAGGTTTTAAGGCCTTTGGTAATATGGAAGCAAATCAGAATAGAAGACAGATGACCATTATGTTTAAATTGCTTTTCTGTGTTTGCAGAGAGTTCCAATGGACTGCAGAATAAAATGTAGGGTCATGATATCCAATCCTAGGCCTGTTTGGATGTTCCAGTTAAGGGTTGTAGGTAATTAGATTTACAATCAAAAGTAGAGAGCAAAGGAGCTTTGGGATCTAAACTCTAAACAGGCCTTGTTTATGAGAAAGACAGTTAGAAAAACTAGGCTGTCTGAAATGTGAATTCATACCTTTAGAGTTTAGATGAGCAGATAACTTCCTCTCTTTTTTTTCCTTCTTCAATCTCTCTTCATTTGGAAAGAGAGCACCATAAATATGGAATCTTGTGCCCACTCATCTTTCTGTATAACTTCTTCTCTGTTTCTGTTCTATTGCCAAAGGAGTCACTATTTTGTTTGTTGTATTACAGGCCGTGTACCATATGCCAACTACAGAGAATGATATGCCAGCAGGAAGCATCCATTTAGCTCTACAGAGCTTGTTCTATAAGCTTCAGTATAGTGACAATAGTGTCGCTACAAAAGAGCTGACTAAATCATTTGGATGGGATACATATGATTCATTCATGCAACACGATGTGCAAGAACTTAATAGGGTTCTCTGTGAAAAATTGGAAGATAAAATGAAGGTATTATGGCCAAAGTTTCAGACTCATGTTTTAGACTTTACTAGTTTGTATTGGTTGTTGAGTTTATCATGGTCCTACTATCTGATTTCCAATGGCTCAGGGAACTGTCGTGGAGGGTACTATCCAACAGTTATTTGAAGGGCACCATATGAACTACATTGAGTGCATCAATGTGGATTACAAGTCCACAAGAAAGGAGTCTTTTTATGGTATTACTTTTAACCAAGATATACTTTTTTCCAACGGTGCATTATAATCTATATTATTGTCCAATCCACTTGACTCCATTTTATTGCATTGCAGGTGGGTTTTTTTTTTTTTCCTGATGCCATTTATTTTTTTCATGTCTTGTTGGGAGTTTTTGATATTGGGGTTCTGTTTTTACTTTGAATGGTGTTTTGATGGGCTTTTGATTGATGATGGTATTTTGGGTTGTTTTTGTATATGTTAAAGTATCACCCAGATGTCTGCAAGGGGAGCAACTGTGAGGTTCAATTTCATAGGATCATTTTTTTCAGATTTTGAATCTTTTGTGCAGGTCACGGGGTTTTCATGCATTGGAGTGTTGGAAAGTTAATGAGGCGAGATCTGGACTGGGTCATCTTTGGAGGGGCTAAAATCTTCGAATTGACAGAAATATGCTGAGCTGAAGCAGAGAGCAGAGATGTTCAGGGCGGCGAGATGGAGGGTGGAGAAGAACAAGATCAAACTAGTATTCAAATTGCAATTCAGGGCAACACAGGTATACTACTGTTATATAAGCACTTTCATTTTGAAATTCAACAAATGGGTTTGGTATTTTCATTGTCTTTTACATGCTCTGTAATCAAATCTGCAGTTTTAAGCTGTACAATTATTACTAGTCATGCATTTCTTGTTCTCTCTTAGGTTTCAACAAAATAAGCACAAATTTGCCTTCTTCTTTGGTTATCTTATAGGGTGTGGGTCAGTCTAGATTTTGTTTTTTTTTTTTTGTTTTTTTGTTTTTTTTGTTGTTGTTTATGAATGAATTTTTTTGTCTCGCATGGATAATGTTGGCTCTAGCTGAGAGTAGTGGAACTGACTTTTTTTATTTCTGTTATCTAACCCAAGTTTTTGTTGTGTTTGTTCTCTTTTACTTGTTTAATTTTCATTTTTTCTGATGGGATTATCTGATTTGAGTGAGATTTTGTACAGAGCACTGGCAATCTTGGCAATGTGGTGGGGTTGTGGAAAATCTGTAGAGGTCTGATTAAAATTGAAATGGGTCATTCTTAGTGCTCTGGCTGTTTTTTCTATGTCAGATTAAAGGACCCATCCTAGGGAAATGTTGAAGTAGTATGGTTAGACAATGAAAGATCTGCAGAGAATTTCCACCAAAGTGCAAAATTTTCATTTTTATCTAATAGGAGATGGATCACAATCACTCCTCTTTTCCTCATTTTACTGATTGGATTTTTTTATAGTATATTTGTTTTCCAGATCCAAGCAAGGATACAAGCTTAAATATGGAAATCCTTGTAATGTGGTTGGGTAAGATTGGTGCCATTTGCAGAGTTCTAATATTGCATTACTTGTCTTCAAAAGATTGGTGCGTAATCCAAGCTTTTCACCCACTGTGTGTAATTCAAAACATCTGATAAAATTTTAGATGTTATAGAAATGTAACGTTGGTTATGTTTGTTTGATTTATGCAGATGGTGATGACGAATCTGAGGGAGTCTAATTTGGATGAATCTTATGATCAATACAGTGAAGATGGTTATGATGATTCCATGAGGGGAATACATGATCCAAGCTGGGACTTGTGGGAGGAATGGATGGGATGGGAAGGTGCAGGCATCAGAGACTACTACACTTCACACATCAATCCTTACATTTGATTGGATTTTGATTTTATCTTGATGAATGCCGAAAGGCATCTCAGAATAACTTTTAAGATGTAACATTGGGTTTTCTTTGTATTAATTGAACTAGTTGTGTGTATAGCCAAGTATATAATGCAGAGTTCCTTGTGAACAAGTATATAATTGAAGTTTTATTTGTGAACAAGTTAGTAGAGAAGGATCTAATATGAGTAAAATTAACAAGGGATTGAATGCATGAATATTGATCATAGGGTTACTGCACTTTTGAGTTGGTTGTAAATTGAAAGGTTATTTGGGTGCATTTGGTCTTTTGTTTCTTGTTTTTTAGGTGTATTTGGTAAATATTTTTGTGCTAGGTGTGGCTAATAATTGCAAAAAAAAAAAAAAAAAAAAAACTACTTTTACCGGCAGCCGCCTGACCGCCGCTAAAAGCAGTATTTTTTTTAAAAGGTTCTACTTTTACCGGCGGCCAGGCATACAGCGACAGCCTTTATAGCTTTTACCGGCGGCCACTGACCGCCGGTAAAAGTAAAATTAGTGGGGGCCACAAAATCGCCGTTAAGACTTATACCCACTCTATCTATACCCTCGCTAAGCGACGGCCACTGGGGCCGTCGCTAAATCTTTTACCGGCGGCCAATATCACTTTTACCGGCGGCTGCCGGCCCCCGCTATAAGCAATTTTTCTTGTAGTGTGAGGAATGAATTTCAAAGAGTTTCATATGATCAAGATCACTACTATGAAGTTGAAACATGTATAAGGATGACATCACTTTGAAAATATACATGAATCAACATCATAATCATCAAAAAAGAAATGACTAGAAGGCATAGAGGATGGATTTTGGTTCTAGTATGGTTTCTACAAATATAACTAATATCACAACCATACATGGAACCAATAGACATTTGCATATAAAAAGAATGTAAACAAATAAGCAAAGATGCAAACAACATTCATTTCCATTTCTAGGATGATGAAACCAAAAGAAAAAGGAAATGAGAATCATGGAACATGCTTTGATGATTATAACTAATGATGTTTTAGAGCATTTCCATTCATACAATCTTCAAATCATTTCAATAAACAAAATCCAACAATGAGCATAAAAAGAATGATTTTGAAGATCAATTTTCAACATTGTATTTTTAAAAGATATAACTTAAATGAAACACATACAAGTTGAATTTTCAAAACAATGATTTTCCATATAAAAGTATAACTTAGAAATCCATGGAAAAACTTAAATAGATTCAAATCATTTGTTCAAATAATCTTACCAAGGCATCTACACAAATGATTCAACAACAATTGATCATGAATAATCTAGCTATGAAAGCTTTTGAACTCACAATCAATTGATCATGTAAAGAAATGCAATGCAAGTCATACAACTAAATATGAGCAAAAAGCAAATCTAACATGACAAAATTATAATCAAATGATTTTGAAAACCATGAAATGTAACTAGAAATGTACATGAAGACAAAATCAATAGATCATAAAGAAACAATGCATTTTAATAAATGTAACTAATATAGAAACAAAATGCAAATGCAACATGACCAACAAAATGATTTAACTATAAAGGATAGGTTGGTCAAGGAGGTTCAAGGCCTTAAGGTTTGTCTAAGTATCTAACTTTAGGAAGCCACCTAAGGTCTTGAGATGGTTGATTTTTGAGGTCTTGTTTTGGAGTCCCACCAACTATAGGAGATTTGACTTGATAAATTTTCAATTTGGACTTATCACCATGATATTTAGATTTTACTAAATTTAGCTTAGATTGGTGATTAGTCTTTTGAAGTTGGTGAGTTTGTTTCTTTGGGGATTGATTCACTTTTCTTTTCTTTTTATTTTCTCCCTTTATTTGACTTTTGAATTTTAAATTTAGCTGTGTTACTTTCTTCAAAAGTTCTTTCATAGGTTGATATAAGGGAGATAGGTTGAGAAGCTTTTTGTTCATAGATTCTTTTAAACTTGGTTTAGCTTGTTTAAACATTTTAGAATCTATTTTAGGAGACTCCATTTTAAATGGTTTAACTTGTTTAATCTTTTTGGAGTCTTCCTTGATTTTTAGTGTCTTACCCTTCATAGATTTAGATTCTACCTTTTTGGGTTCAAAGATGGGTTTAGACACATGGCTTCTTCTTAGTTTGCACTGAAACCTAAAATGTCCTTCAATGCCACAATAAATACATTTAGTTTTGGGCAAGGGAGAAAGAGTACTAGAGAAAGATAACTCACCTTTCACAAATGTGTTGGTGAATTTAGGGTCATGAAAAATATTCCTATCAAAACCAAGACCCATCCTATCTCCATGAGATTTACCCAATTTAAATAACTTTTCAAGTCTCTCTTCACTTTGGGTAAACTTGCACTCATACTTTTGTTTATATCCTTCAAGTTGAGTGACTTTGGTTATAAGGATTCAATTTTCATGTTTGACTTTTGAGAGTTCATTTTCAATTTCCTTATAGTTGATTAGCTCTTCATTGGCAAGTTTTAATTTGAAATTAAGTTCATTAACAACATTAGATCCAAGTTCTAAGGTTTTTAACTTACTTTGAACATTTGACATATTTTCCATGGAAATTGTCAACTTGGATTCTAAATCGATAAATTCTTTGTCTTGCCTTTTTAATTGATCTCTTAGGTTTAAATTTTCTTTATTAAGCTCATCATAACTTATCTTCATCTCATTTAGATCATCTTTGATATTGGATAAGTTATTTAAAGAGATTATAAACTTAGAGTCTAAACATTTTATTACTTCTTCTTTTTCTCTAAGTTCATTTTTAGAAGTGACTAATTCTTTGTTTAGATTTTTAGAATCTTCTCTTAACTTTTTATTTTTCTTCTCAAGCTTTAAAGATAGTTCATATAATTCCTCAAAGGCTTGTTGAAGATCTTCTTCATTATAAACATTTTCTTCTTCTTCTATGTCACATTGAGATTCATTAGTTTGAGAGTTTGAATCTCCAAGAGAAGGAAGAAGGAGGGGTCTAGAAGAATCTACAAAATCTAGCATAGTGGAGTCCATTCTAATGATTTTCATAAAAGCACAACACTAGGGTTTTGACTCTAGGTTTTTACACCTAATCAAGAGTTCCAAAAACACTTGATCCTAATATAGAGCACTTGGCTCTGATACCACTTGTAAGTCCTGGGATCCTAACCCTAGAGGGGGGGGGGGGGTGAATAGGGTGAGCTACAATTGTGACCAATTTAGACAAATTTTAACTTCTTAAAAATAAACTAGTCACAAGTGATGATAAACAAACAAAATGCGGAAGCTAATAAAACAATCACCACAAGTATACACCACAACACAAAGGTTTATAGTGGTTCGGCCTCAATGCCTATGTCCACTACCGGCTTGTGATCCAATCACCCCACCGGATTTCCACTATTTATGCATTTCAATAGGCTAAGCAATAACCCTAACAATGTTGTTTTTCTAGGCTCAACAACAACCTTTACAAGATGCTTTTCTAGGCTAAGCAATAACCTTTACAAGATGCTTTTCTAGGCTAAGCAATAACCTTTACACAATGCTTTTCTTAGGCTAAGCAATAACCTTTACAAATGAACGATTTCTCTAAGAAGGTGTCTACCCAAAAGAACACTCTAACAGATACAATTTAAGCTCAATGGAATTGCCTCTTAAATAGGCTAATATGAAAGTGTAAATCAACTCACACAAACACTAAATGAATGCAAAGATGTATGCTCATGATGTGTGTGTGTGTGATAACTTCAATCAAGTTAAAAACAAAGCTCAATTAATATATTGCTTAAAGCAATTCAAAGTTTAAGACTCATAAAAGATTGATTGAAGTTTAATGCAAATCACATATAAGAAAAACAACATGTTAATGACATGAAAATCAAAGAATCATAAGTTGTATGAAAATGACTAACTTAGAACATGCGATGCATGTGCAATGTTGTTTTCAAAACCAAATAGATTTAACTAAAGTTTAAATGAATGAAAACAACAAATTAGGTTTCAACCAAGACAAAGAATCATGCTTTAAAGGAAATCAAAGACTTTGGCTAAGCATGATTAAGAAAGGTTTTAAAACAACTTGTGTGAGGCCCCACCCTTTGTGGGCCCTCTAATTGCTATTTTAAATACTAATTACTTGTTAATTAATACTAATTATTGCTAATTACTAGCTAATTATGCTAATTAGGGGTTAATCAGGGTGGTTTTGTGTTAATCTCCTAAGTTAGTGTTAGACTAGTTAGTTGTATTAGTAATAGGGTTTTTGTGTAGTCTTTTGTAATTCTAGGCTAGTTAGTGTAGAGAGGCCCTTAGTATGGTTTTTAATTAATTAGAGGGGGGTCATTGCAAAATAGTGCTTCTCTAGAACCTTCCTACCTAAAGTCCAAAAAGCCCCTAACCCTAACCCTAATCCCATGAAACCCTAAAGGGCATTACAACCATTATCCACTCCCCCCCTAAGCTATAAATTCAGCTCTAATCCCAATGAAAACCTAGCTACTATTCCTCTAATTTTCCTCTCTTCTTCCTCTCATTTCTTCCCTAAGTATAAGCTACTGTTGTGCTGGGATTTCCTCTTGAGCTGCTGCTACTACTACTTCTTCTTCTTCATTAGCTTGGGAATTCCTCTCTTCATTTCTCTTTCTACAAACCCTCTCTCTCTCCCTCTTTTCTCCCTTAGAGCTGTGAGTGAGCTTCTGAGTGTGCTAGGAGAATTACAAAGAGCTGCAACTACTACTTCATCTTCTTCTTGCATTTGGGTTGGGATTTCTCTTCTATTTCTCTACAATCCACATTTCACAAAGGCAAGTGCACTTACTCCTAACTTAGAATATGTATTTCATTTCTTGATTTCTGTAGTTTCAGTTCATGAATGTTATTGATTAAGTCTTAGAAAATTACCTGAGCTTGGTTGTGTGTTTGGATTGATTGGCCATTGATGGAAGGGGGTTTCACCCCCCATTTGGAAGATCAATGGGTCCAAATGTTGTTTGTTAGTGGGCATTTGAGTGAATCTATGTTTGGAGATGATTTGGTGAAGTTTGGGAAGGATTGGATGTGATTTGGGGGAAAATCGAGCTAGAATGGAGAATCTGCAGAAATTGGATTTTTCCCAGTTTTCGTGCCTCCGGTCGACCAGGGAGTCAATTTGCAGTGTACCCGGTTGACCAGCCTGCAGGCAGGTCAACCGGGAACACTAGAAATGGAAAAAAGGGGGCTGTCAGTTATTTTTTCTACAGGCCGGTCGACCGGCAACACTGCAACTGGGAAATTTCTGCTCCCAGTTAGAATTTCTGCAGACTGAGTTTTTTTTGTGATCCTGGTTGACCAGGCCCTGCCTTGGTCAACCGGCCACACTGTATTTTGTGAAAACTGGCCCTCGGCTAAATTTTCCTGCAGAAACACATTTCAGTTAACCAGGTTGACCTGGCCTTGCCCCGGTTGACCCGGTATACATTGTTTTTGTAGGATTTAACTAAAAGTTGGTTTTTCACCTGAAACTCAGACTCTCTAGGTTCAGATCGACTTGATACTTAGGATTTGCATTAGAAAATGTTTAAAGCTGGAACATCCATCTTTCTAGGGTTTTTGGTGTATGCGGTCAATCACCCAGGCCAGGGGGTTGACCGGACACGCTGGGAACCTTTTGAAACGAAACAAGTTTTCCAGGAGGCCTAGCTTAGGTTATCCAGTGCACTCGGTTGACCCACCAGGCCAGGAGGTCAACCGAGCACACTACACCTCAGGTCCACCCGGGAAACTCTGATTTTCCAGTTTTCAACATTTAGGAGTTGTGATCAGTTGTGGGGCCCATTGACCATCCAAATGAACGTTTATCGATGTTCTAAGCCCGAGTCAACGGTGTGGCTCAATCTTGACTCGCGGGGACCACTGATTAGGGTTTTGGTTGTTAATCTAAGATGATTTGACCTCTAAGAGTTGTCAATGATGCCCGTAACTTCATAAGCACCAAACACAGTATTATATGGCATCTGTGACTTCGTTTAGAGATCAAATTACAGGAGATGGACCTGAACCTAATGTGGCCCGTTACCTAGGATTGGACCGTTGTATTTCCTTATTGATTCTCATGTTGAAGTTCACACTTCACCTTGTTTAATGCTGTCACTCTTAGATCTTTAGAGTAGTTGTTAACTATTAATTAAACATAAATGGAGTACCTGAACTTAGGATATCTTAGAGGTGACCCGTTAGTAAGATTTGGAGATCACTGACCCGTGTCTGTGTCTAGGCGGACCCTTATTGGGCCTAAGTGTGGGATGTGTACCTTAAGTTGGAAGAGGTAGTTTATATTTGGGTTTTTAGTCATGATGGATTGAATGAACTGTTTATCAGTAGTAAATGGATTTGATGCCTCGTTTGGACGGTTTTAGACCAGGCCACGGATTTGATGGGCCTTGGTATGGATCCAACGAGTGGGCTTGGACTTAGAATATAATCCATAGACTGATTGATGTACAGACCTCTTAGAGACATTGTTAGGACCTTGTTCACGCAAGGTGAAGCCTAGACAGACACAGACCCTTAGAGTATTCTTGAGTCGGCATTATCATTCACTCGGTTGATTTAAGCTCAACCTGTGGACTGATCATCCCCGGTAGGAGCTATATGAGTGTTGAGGAGCTATCATGATGAGCTATGTGGTTAAGACGGCCGGTGTGATACCGTGTCCGGTCTTGAGTGATGAGTGTGATGAGATGATGAGAGATTTACGGGATTAGTAATTCCCAGCACTGGTGAGATTTCCCTGCTGCAACTGTGTTCAGTATGGGAGGGTTGCGGCATAATATCCCGCGATATTCCAGCTCGTGTGAATGTGCCATTTTGTAGTAGATTAGATGTTGTTTATATTATCCTGATTCCTTATGCTTTTATTGCTCAACTGCTTAGTTCTTATACCTTGTTATTCCTTTAATTTATTTACCTGTCTCTATTCATTTGATATGTATATCCTATGTTACTAGTATGCTGTGACTTGCCAGATCTTTTAGATCTGACCCTTCTTTGGTGCTTAGGCCTTGACCCAGAGATCCCCGAGGATGCACTAGCGCTTGTAGAGGCGCCGATTGCTGGAGAGTTCGCGTGGGGCCCGGCCGACACGGATGTCGAGCCGGAGGGCGGAGATGATCTAGTTCTGCTCACACTTTACTTATATATCGATACCTATTGCTTCCGCTTTGTTCTTATGCTTACGCAATTTAACTGTTAATACTATATGGTTCAAAAAGTTTTAAATTGGACCTCACTGCGGGCCTACGATCTTGGAAGTTCTCGGATTTTTCGGGAAGTAGCGCGCCAACTTCGGGTATTCGAACGACTTTATCGGTATCCGGAATTGGGGCGTTACATTTTTATGGTATCAGAGCGAGCTGGTCTCTAGGAAATAAAACACAGTAGAAACCTTAGGACGTAGTGAGGATTCGAGTGATGGGATACGTGTGAGGACGATGGATTGGGTAGAGTTAGTGTAGTCTTAGGTTTTGGACTTAAACTGACACAACTTCTTTTTCATGATAGATGTCTGGAGGCGATGCACCACCGGTGACGGTAGTTATCGACGATCAGTCCGGCCACGAGCGTCGATTCGAGAGATTTCTTCAGGCTTTCCTCGCTGCTCAGGAGGCCCAGACTGTAGCTCATCGGCAGCAGACAGAGGACTTTGCGCAGTTTCAGGCGCAGGTCCTGGACGTGATTGATCGAGTGGCCCCACCTGCCCATGAGGATGTACCAGTTCGGGAGGCAGACCCGAACATGATTTTCGAGAGGTTCCTCAAGAGGGGACTGCCAGAGTTCACAGGCACGGATGACCCTATGGTGGCGGACGATTGGATCGTCCGTATGGAGAAGCTCTTCCGAGTGTTCGAGTGCTCGGGACGCCAGAGAGTGCAGTTGGCAGCCTACATGTTCCGCGGTGTGGCAGAGGACTGGTGGAGGGTTATGCAGAGGCCATATGAGGAGATTGGGGACGAGGTGGCATGGACTGCCTTCAAGACTGACTTCCTTAGGAAGTTCATCCCCACCCATGTCAGAGAGCGTAAGCTCCGAGAGTTCTAGACTCTTGGTCAAGGCAGCATGACCGTCTCTCAGTATGAGGTCCGCTTCACCCAGCTGTCCCGTTTTGCAGAGGCGTTGCTCACGTCAGAGGCCGAGAGGGTTCGGCGGTTCGTCGACGGCTTGAGTGAGGAGATCCAGATAGCCATGACTTGCATTGAGCTGCCTACCTACGAGTAGGCTTTGAGGAGAGCTTTTTGGGCAGAGGAGCATCTTCAACGACTGGAGTCCATTCGCCAGCAGAAACGACTCCGGATCGCTCCGATCAGGCAACAGCCCGTGCCCCTACGATAGCTGCAGCCGTTCCAGAGGCAGCGGCCGGCAGGACAGTATCAGCATCAGCATCAGCAGCATGGGCCCAGAGTGTGCTATGACTGAGGAGAGGCAGGGCACATCTCCAGGTTTTGCCCACACCAAGGAGGACAACCTCAGATGCTTCGACTTCCCCCACCTCCGGCAGTTCCAGCCCCAGCTCCAGCAGCTCAGCCAGCACGTCCAGTTGCTTTAGCACCTCAGCAGCAATACCGTGCTCAGCAGCAGGTACGTGGACCTCAGCAGCCTAGAGGGCAGCACTTCCAGCGAGGGCGACATCAGAGGCATCAGGGCCAGCAGCACCAGCAGCAGAGACCCCAGGCTGTGGGTTGAGCTTTCGCACTCACCCATGAGGATGCAGAGGCAGCAGGCAACGTCGTCGAAGGTACCCTTTCTATTTGTGATCATCCTGCTAGAGTATTGGTAGATCCAGGAGCGACACATTCATTTTTGTCGTCTGCTTTTGCTTTCGTCTTTGGTGGAGTAGGTGAGGCTATGCCTTGTACTTTAGTTGTGTCCACTCCGATGGGTAGGAGTGTGATGTGTCAGACTTACCACCCCAGATGCCAAGTGCAGATCGGGGAGTGCATTTTGCTTGCAGATCTGATCGTGCTACCCATGCATGACTTCGACGTCATCTTGGGGATGGATTGGTTGGCCAGATACCGAGCAGTGATGGATTGCTTCAAGAAGACAGTTAGACTCTCTATCGACGGTTCAGATGACACGATCGAGTTTGTTGGTGAGAGGAGGTCACCTAGCACTCGGATGATTTCGGCACTGAGGGCCGAGAGACTGATGAGATCAGGTTGCGAAGGCTACATCGCATTCATCTCAGATGACAAGGAGTCCAAGGGAGTCGAGGAGATTCCAGTTGTTTGCGAGTTTCCAGATGTTTTTCCCGACGAGATCCCGGGATTACCACCTGTCAGAGAGATCGACTTCACCATTGAGCTTGCACCAGGCACAGCACCGATTTCCAGAGCTCCTTATCACATGGCTCCAGCAGAGCTTCGAGAGTTGAAGACCTAGTTGGAGGAGTTGCTAGACAAAGGCTTCATCAGGCCGAGTGTGTCGCCATGGGGCGCACCAGTGCTCTTCGTGAAGAAGAAGGACGGATCGATGAGGATGTGCATCGACTATCGACAGCTAAACCAGGCAACAGTGAAGAACAAGTATCCTCTTCCCCGGATCGACGAGCTCTTTGACCAGCTTCAGGGTGCGCAGTTCTTTTCGAAGATAGACTTGAGATCGGGATATCATCAGCTTCGAGTCAAAGAGCAAGATGTGCAGAAGACAGCGTTTCGATCACGCTATGGCCACTATGAGTTTCTTGTGATGCCGTTCGGATTGACGAATGCACCAGCAGTGTTCATGTCCTTGATGAACAAGATCTTCGCTCCGCACCTCGACAGCTTCACGGTGGTCTTCATCGACGATGTTTTGGTCTACTCCAAGTCCAGAGAGGAGCACGAGCAGCATTTGAGGATGTCTCTACAGTTGTTGCGCAACAACCAGTTGTACGCGAAACTCAGCAAGTGCGAGTTTTGGTTGGAGCAAGTAGTCTTCCTTGGACACTTCATCTCCAAGGACGGACTAGCGGTGGATCCAGCGAAGATAGAAGCAGTGACGAACTGGGCGAGACCGAAGAATGCCACGGAGATTCGGAGTTTTCTCGGCTTAGCAGGCTACTATCGCAGATTCGTCAAGAGTTTCTCCACGATCTCAGCACCGTTGACCAAGCTGACACGAAAGGATGTACCGTTCGTTTGGACCCGATGCTTGCGAGAACAGCTTTCAAGAGCTGAAGGAAAGATTGACGACATCACCGATCTTGTCTTTGCTTTCCGGCAGTGGTGGATTCGTAGTCTTCACCGACGCTTCTGGGACCGGTCTTGGTTGTGTTCTGATGCAGGAGGGCAAGGTCATTGACTATGGATCACACCAGTTGAAAGAGCACGAGAAGAAGTACGCCACTCACGACTTGGAGCTTGCAGCGGTCGTTTTTGCTTTGAAGTTGTAGTGGCACTACCTCTATGGCGAGAAGTTCGAAGTGCATTCAGATCATCGCAGCTTGCAGTACTTGTTCACTCAGAACGACCTCAAAACCGGCAGAGGAGATGGATGGAGTACATCAAGGATTATGACTTCCCTATCAAATACCATCCTGGTAAGGCGAATGTCGTAGCTGACGCTTTGAGCAGGAAGACCGCCCTCGTCAGTTTTCTAGCAACAGAGGGTGTGTGGACCGACATCTTCAACAGCTTAGATGTCTAGTTTCAGCCGTTCAGCGAGAAAGTCTTACTTGCTACCATGTCCGCATGGGAACCAGAGTTGCTAGGCAGGGTCAAGGACAGTCAACGCAACGATCCGAAGCTTGTCAGAGTGATCAAGCAGATTGATCAGAGGCCAGAGTTCAGGTTGATTGGTGGAGTGCTCTACTATCAAGACCGATTGTGCGTGCCGGATATTCAGGAGCTGAAGGACGAGATCCTCGCAGATGCACACCATAGCAGATACTCGATTCACCCCGGCAGCACCAAGATGTACCAAAACCTGATGAGCTACTACTGGTGGAACAACATGAAGAAGGAGATAGCACGCTATGTCTCCAGGTGTTTGACGTGTCAGCATATCAAGGTCGAACACCAGAAGCCACCAGGACTACTTCATCAGCTTGACATCCCTCAGTGGAAGTGGGAGCACATCACCAGGAGACGCCACGACGGCATTTGGGTGGTTGTGGATCGGCTGACTAAGTCAGCTCACTTCTTGCCAGTGTCGATGAGAGCAGGACTCGACATCCTTGCCAAGTTGTATGTGGATAGGATCGTCTCATTGCACGGAGTTCCAGCTTCGATTGTTTCAGACAGAGACCCGCGATTCACTTCTCATTTCTGGGAGAGTCTACAGCAAGCCTTGGGCACCAAGTTGAGCTTCAGCACAGCTTATCATCCTCAGACAGACGGGCAGACAGAGCGCACCAACCAGACACTAGAGGACATGTTGAGAGCCTGTGTCTTGGACTTCAAGGAGAATTGGGAGGATTCCTTGCCGCTTTGCGAATTCGCCTACAACAACAGCTACCATGCGAGCATCAAGATGGCACCGTTCGAGGCTTTGTACGGGAGGAGATGCAAGACCCCAGTCTGTTGGGAAGAAGTTGGTGTCAGGAGTTTCCATGGACCATCCATAGTCAGCGACACCAGCGAGAAGGTTCGGCAGATAGTCGAGAACCTGAAGGTCAGTCGCAGCCGACAGAAGAGCTATGTAGACAACCGGCGCAGACCTCTCGAGTTCGAGAAGGGAGACAGAGTTTTCTTGAAGCTTTCTCCAGCCAGAGGTATCCTGAGGTTTGGTGAGAAGGGTAAGCTAGCACGGAGATATGACGGACCGTTCGAGATCAGGTCGAGAGTTGGAGATGTTGCTTACAAGCTTCAGCTACCGCCAGAGCTTTCAGGAGTGCACGATGTGTTCCACGTCTCTATGCTGAAGAAGTACGTGGAGGACCCGACACACATTCATCATCATCAGCCACTCAGCATCCAGCCAGATGCTTCGTACGTCGCCAGACTAGTAGCGATCATCGACACCAAGGAGCAGGTGCTCCGGACCCGAACCATTCATTGGGTGAAGGTTCAGTGGGAGCATCACACTCCGGAAGAGGCTACGTGGGAGCTACGCGACCAAGTAGAGAAGGACTCTCCACATCTTCTACCTCAAGTATGATCTAACTTTGTTTTTACATTTGAGGACCAAATGTTTTAAAAGGAGGGAATGATGTGAGGCCCCACCCTTTGTGGGCCTCTAATTGCTATTTTAAATACTAATTACTTGTTAATTAATACTAATTATTGCTAATTACTAGCTAATTATGCTAATTAGGGGTTAATCAGGGTGGTTTTGTGTTAATCTCCTAAGTTAGTGTTAGACTAGTTAGTTGTATTAGTAATAGGGTTTTTGTGTAGTCTTTTGTGATTCTAGGCTAGTTAGTGTAGAGAGGCCCTTAGTATGGTTTTTAATTAATTAAAGGGGGGTCATTGCAAAATAGTGCTTCTCTAGAACCTTCCTACCTAAAGTCCAAAAAGCCCCTAACCCTAACCCTAATCCCATGAAACCCTAAAGGGCATTACAGCCATTATCCACTCCCCCCTAAGCTATAAAATCAGCTCTAATCCCAATGAAAACCTAGCTATTATTCCTCTAATTTTCCTCTCTTCTTCCTCTCATTTCTTCCCTAAGTATAAGCTACTGTTGTGCTGGGATTTCCTCTTGAGAGCTGCTGCTACTACTACTTCTTCTTCTTCATTAGCCTGGGAATTCCTCTCTTCATTTCTCTTTCTACAAACCCTCTCTCTCTCCCTCATTTCTCCCTTAGAGCTGTGAGTGAGCTTCTGAGTGTGCTAGGAGAATTACTAAGAGCTGCAACTACTACTTCATCTTCTTCTTGCATTTGGGTTGGGATTTCTCTTTTATTTCTCTACAATCCACATTTCACAAAGGCAAGTGCCCTTACTCCTAACTTAGAATATGTATTTCATTTCTTGATTTCTGTAGTTTCAGTTCATGAATGTTATTGATTAAGTCTTAGAAAATTACCTGAGCTTGGTTGTGTGTTTGGATTGATTGGACATTGATGGAAGGGGGTTTCACCCCCCATTTGGAAGATCAATGGGTCCAAATGTTGTTTGTTAGTGGGCATTTGAGTGATTCTATGTTTGGAGATGATTTGGTGAAGTTTGGGAAGGATTGGATGTGATTTGGGGGAAAAACGAGCTAGAATGGAGAATCTGCAGAAATTGGATTTTTCCCAGTTTTCGTGCCTCCGGTCGACCAGGGAGTCAATTTGCAGTGTACCCGGTTGACCAGCCTGCAGGCAGGTCAACCGGGAACACTAGAAATGGAAAAAAGGGGGCTGTCAGTTATTTTTTCTACAGGCCGGTCGACCGGCAACACTGCAACTGGGAAATTTCTGCTCCCAGTTAGAATTTCTGCAGACTGAGTTTTTTTTGTGATCCTGGTTGACCAGGCCCTGCCTTGGTCAACCGGCCACACTGTATTTTGTGAAAACTGGCCCTCGGCTAAATTTTCTTGCAGAAACACATTTCAGTTAACCAGGTTGACCTGGCCTTGCCCCGGTTGACCCGGTATACATTGTTTTTGTAGGATTTAACTAAAAGTTGGTTTTTCACCTGAAACTCAGACTCTCTAGGTTCAGATCGACTTGATACTTAGGATTTGCATTAGAAAATGTTTAAAGCTGGAACATCCATCTTTCTAGGGTTTTTGGTGTATGCGGTCAATCACCCAGGCCAGGGGGTTGACCGGACACGCTGGGAACCTTTTGAAACGAAACAAGTTTTCCAGGAGGCCTAGCTTAGGTTATCCAGTGCACTCGGTTGACCCACCAGGCCAGGAGGTCAACCGAGCACACTACACCTCAGGTCCACCCGGGAAACTCTGATTTGCCAGTTTTCAACATTTAGGAGTTGTGATCAGTTGTGGGGCCCATTGACCATCCAAATGAACGTTTATCGATGTTCTAAGCCCGAGTCAACGGTGTGGCTCAATCTTGACTCGCGGGGACCACTGATTAGGGTTTTGGTTGTTAATCTAAGATGATTTGACCTCTAAGAGTTGTCAATGATGCCCGTAACTTCATAAGCACCAAACACAGTATTATATGGCATCTGTGACTTCGTTTAGAGATCAAATTCCGGAGATGGACCTGAACCTAACGTGGCCCGTTACCTAGGATTGGACCGTTGTATTTCCCTATTGGTTCTCATGTTGAAGTTCACACTTCACCTTGTTTAATGCTGTCACTCTTAGATCTTTAGAGTAGCTGTTAACTATTAATTAAACATAAATGGAGTACCTGAACTTAGGATATCTTAGAGGTGACCCGTTAGTAAGATTTGGAGATCACTGACCCGTGTCTGTGTCTAGGCGGGCCCTTATTGGGCCTAAGTGTGGGATGTGTACCTTTAGTTGGAAGAGGTAGTTTATATTTGGGTTTTTAGTCATGATGGATTGAATGAACTGTTTATCAGTAGTAAATGGATTTGATGCCTCGTTTGGACGGTTTTAGACCAGGCCACGGATTTGATGGGCCTTGGTATGGATCCAACGAGTGGGCTTGGACTTAGAATATAATCCATAGACTGATTGATGTACAGACCTCTTAGAGACATTGTTAGGACCTTGTTCACGCAAGGTGAAGCCTAGACAGACACAGACCCTTAGAGTATTCTTGAGTCGGCATTATCATTCACTCGGTTGATTTAAGCTCAACCTGTGGACTGATCATCCCCGGTAGGAGCTATATGAGTGTTGAGGAGCTATCATGATGAGCTATGTGGTTAAGACGGCCGGTGTGATACCGTGTCCGGTCTTGAGTGATGAGTGTGATGAGATGATGAGAGATTTACGGGATTAGTAATTCCCAGCACTGGTGAGATTTCCCCGCCGCAACTGTGTTCAGTATGGGAGGGTTGCGGCATAATATCCCGCGGTTTTCCAGCTCGTGTGAATGTGCCATTTTGTAGTAGATTAGATGTTGTTTATATTATCCTGATTCCTTATGCTTTTATTGCTCAACTGTCTATTTCTTATAACTTGTTATTCCTTTAATTTATTAAATGTCTCTATTCATTTGATATGTATATCCTATGTTAGTAGTATGCTGTGACTTGCCAGATCTTTTAGATCTGACCCTTCTTTGGTGCTTAGGCCTTGACCCAGAGATCCCCGAGGATGCACTAGTGCTTGTAGAGGCGCCGATTGCTGGAGAGTTCGGGTGGGGCCCGGCCGACACGGATGTCGAGCCGTAGGGCGGAGATGATCTACATGGGTTTTGAGAGTTCTCTTTATTTTGGGTTTAGAGAGAAATTTTGTAGTGAGTTGGGTAGACATCAAACATGTACTTAACTTGGATATTATCATTTAACACTTTTAAGCTAGACTGTAGTTCTGCTCACACTTTACTTATATATCGATACATATTGCTTCCGCTTTGTTATTATGCTTCCGCAATTTAACTGTTAATACTATATGGTTCAAAAAGTTTTAAATTGGACCTCACTGCGGGCCTACGATCTTGGAAGTTCTCGGATTATCCAGGAAGTAGCGCGCCAACTTCGGGTATTCGAACGACTTTATCGGTATCTGGAATTGCGGCGTTACAACTTGGATTGAAACCAAGGTGAAGAATCCACTCTTAATTAGATCAAAGATTAAGAGAAGAATGGATTCAACACATCATAATTATCATGCTAAAAATCATTTACCAATAATTTAAACAAAGCACATAACTTATGATTAAGAGCGTTAGAGCTTACTTAGAGATTTAACTTCATTAATCCAAGCTTTAGCTCTCCAAAAGACTCTTTGGTCTCTCTTAGTTCATTTCCTTTGTCTTGTCTCCAAACTCCTCAAAGATGGCTTAAAAATCTCCAACTTTGACAAAGGAATGAACTTCATTTTATACTCCAAAACTGCCCAACGGCTAGTCCCCGGTCGACCTGGTACACACAACGGCTATATTTCTGACCATTGGTGCTTCAGGAACCCAGTCGACCTGCAGTGTGGCCGGTCGACCGGACCGGGTCCATGGGCCGGTCGACCGACCACACTGCAGGTCGACCCCCTGGGACCAAAAATTCCCAAAAATGCATATTTGAAGGTATTTTCCGTGGGAACTTTTTGGCCACTAAATCAAGCTTGAAAAACATGTTTTAAATCAAACTAAGATGTTTACAAAACATGAAACACAAAAAGCCTAAATTGATTCGAAACTTTAAATCCAATGGCTTGCTTGATTTCTAAAAACTCTTTTCACATTTAAATGCATACAAAAATGATTCTGAAAAAGATGAATGTATGCAAGGCACAAACCTAAATCCTCAATTTGATTAGGTTTTCAAAAGAGTTTGGATTCTAAAACAAATGCATCCAAGTTTAAAAACAAAACATGCATAAATCATTAATTCTACAAGTCTAAAATCCAATGCATGTATAAAACCAGATTTCAAGATTTTCTAAAACAATGCATGTGTGAAAATTCAAATGATGCTAAAGTGAAAATGCATCCATCAAATTGCAAATACAAAATCCCTAACAGAAATGGCTCTTCAACATACGTGTTGGCACAATGGTGTAGCGTAGACATCTTTTTGTTGACATCCAGTCGTATGTCCCTTCACGCTTTGTGTTGTAGTTGGGCTTCTCTTAAGGCGTTGTTAGAGCGCCTTCGAGTATGGTGAGGTGGTTTGGAGGCTTGCAGGACGGGAGAAATGCATGGGCTTTTTATAGTGTAGAGGACACTACCGCCATGATTTCTTATCCTGAGTTGCCCACTTTCTGGATTGCCGACTTCATGAAATGGTTCATGGAGAGATTTTCGGTGTACCGGGGGATTTCCAAGAAGGAGCTTGATGTTAAGCAGTCTTCTGGGATCAGATAGTGTCTGGCGAGAGGAATTTATGGCCTTCCTTTCTAGAGAAAAGCATAGGATAGGCTTTTTGATGAGCAGGACGTCATCAGATCTGAAGTTGTCCGAGAAGTACGTGGTGAGGTCTTGGAACAGCTAGAGCTGGAGGAAGCCGAGATCGACGCTTGGATGCAAGCGGAGCGAAAACAGGCTTCCGTGGAGTCCACTTGCAAGAGCAGACCGTCCAGCGAGGGGTCAAGTGAGAGACATGATTTTGACAGTGAGGCACGTTCTTCAAGAAAACTATCTTGCAGAGCAAGAGGAAGATAAGGCAGTGCCATAATAAGAGATGGCATGAAGACTCTCATGATCTGGAAGTTCTTCTCACCATTGCCAAAGAGGTGTCAGGGAGTGCTGACGAGCCTTCGGAAAAGAGGAGCCGAGAAGAATAGACCGCTGGTTAAGGTATGATTCTTCTTCCTTCTCTTTCCGTTTCTTTTCCTTCATGGATACTTTCTTGTTTTGATTTGCTGCTTTCTTTCTTTTTTTTAGCAGGGGATGACGACTTGGTGATGCCTGAGGTTTCTATCGATGAGGCGGTGACGGATCCGATTGCGGCATCTGAAGAAGAAATAAGGGACCCTGGAGTGGTTCCAGAATCTTCACCCGATATGATTACTTTTTTTTTTGTTGTGCCATCGTTTGCTGACATATTGCTTGTTTTCTTGTCAGCTAAGTTGTCACAGGATTCTGACGACTTTGAACCATCCATGGATGCAGCTTTTTGTTAACATCAAAAATGTCACTTTACCTCTTCGTATACTTTCAACGTCACGACGCTACATGAAGCCGTATCCTACCACAAGCAGGCAATGCTACTTCAACCATCAAATCTTATCAGAATCAAAAAAAATTCGCAATATTCTTCAAAACAGCCAAAAGAAGAGTACACATGAAGTTTCGGGCCATTTCAACATTACTTCTCCTAACTTCACTCTTCCAGCAGCTGAACAGGAGCTCCCGACGGCGGTGAAGTTAGAGACCTCGGTTCACAAAACAGAGCACACAGTTGGCCTCAAAATGCCACTAGAAGGCTTTACATCAAATTCTAGGACATTCCGACACTGTTTGGCCCCAAAAGCAAAAGCCGCAGCAAAATCAGCTCTCTTGGCAGCGACAGCATCGAAGACATCAGATCTTCGATCAGAACCCATGGATGGTCTCAAAATACTTCCAAAAGGCTCTATGTCAAGTTTCAGGTCGAACCAAGCCAGTAGTCAAGGCTATTGCTAAGCAACACACAGAGCCTTCGATTAGAGCCTATGGATGGTCTCAAAGTTTCTATTGTAAAGGTCTAACTATGATTTGATGAATCCATTACATGTATTTCACTTTGAATTGCTTTGTTGTTTTGGATTCTTCATTTAGATTCAAACCAAGTTAGTTTTAACTTTGATATCATAATGGTTTCATGCTTTGTTAAAACTTTGATTTCTCTCATAACATGAATCTCATACTTGGTTGAATCTCTAACTAGTTGTTTTCATTCCATGAACACATGAAACTAATTTGTTTTGAAAACAACTATGCTCATGCATCACATGTATTAGATTTGGAATTTCAAAACAACTTGTGATCCATTGATTGTCATATCATCAAGAAGTTATTTTTGTACCTGTGATTGGCATTATACTTTAATAAAAACATTTGTAATTTAAACTTTCAAAAGTTTCATTGAGCTATCTTTTTTAAACTTGATTGAAGTTTTCACACAAACACATTGTACATTCATCTTTGCATTACATAGTGTGTTGTGTGAGTTAGATTTACACTTTTATATCCGCCTATTTAGAGGCTTTGTATTGAGCCAAAATTTTGTCTCCATCAAGTGTATTATAGACACTACTTAGAGAAAAAACCAACCTTTTGGTGGCATAGGTTATCGCTTAGCCTTAGAAACGCATAAGTGTACGGTTAGGGGTGAACCATAAAACCCAAGAGGTTATTGCTTAGCCTTGGAAAGCATAATGTAAAGGTTATTGCTTATCCTATTGAAAAACATATATAGTCATTACAAGAAAAACTGCTTTTAGCGGGGGCCGGTGGACGCCGGTAAAAGTGGTCATGACTGCCGATAAAACATATAGTGGCGGTCACTATAGCCGCCGCATGGCGAGGGTATATAAGTTCGACGCTAAAAATGTATTTTCTTGTAGTGAGTGAAAATCTCGTGGGGGTGGAATCACAAGCCGGTAGTGGATGTAGACATTGAGGTCGGACCACTACAAAACATTGTGTAATGGTGAATGCTTTATGATGATTGTTTTTGTTAGCTTTGCACTCTAGTTCCGAATCATCACTTGTGACTAATTGTATTAAAGAAGTTTAAGATTGGACATAATTGGTCACTAATTAGAAGCTCACCCTATTCACCCCCCTTTAGGGTTCGGATCCTGGACTTTTAGTTTTCTGATCCTGGACTTTTAGTTTTCTACAGGGAAATCATTCCAAAACATGTGCAAAAGTGCCAAGAAAAATACCAAAGAAGAAAGAATAAGAAAAAACCAAAAAACGGCCGAAAGTTGGTGATCGAAAGGGACAAAAATCCCCATGGTCGCCCGCGACCCTAAAAATCTAGGTCGCTGGATTTTCGCCAAAAACCCGTTCTGGGCCCCTTTTCGAGTTTCGAGATGACTGTCCTCTGTGATTTTCCAAAAATCTGATTTTCAGGGCACGAAATCCATTGATCTTCGTCAACATCACAGATCCGCCATCAAAATCATAGCATATGTGGATCACCTATCTTGTTAGATATTCATGGAAATTTGACTATGATTCAAATGCTTTGTGTTTCTGATGATCTTGTCTATTTGTTTATTCTGCTTAGTACTACATATCTATTAATGTTTATATATATATTTCTGCTTGCTGACCATCATGTCTAATGATGTTACTCTTGGTGCATAGGCACTGAACCCACCTATCTTGAGGAGCAGAGGGAGGAAGTTCAGGCAGATCAACCTGATGACCTCCTACATTATTGTACAAACATCGTTGTATAGTCGTACGGCCCCGTACTGAGGGCCGTCATGACTATCTTGGCCAGACTCACCTTTTGTCCTATTATGTTCTTTTGGTTCGGCCCAAGTTTTTGTGTGGCCTTTGTTGTAATTAATACTTTTGTTTACCTGTTAAATTTTAACCTCGGTAAATATATTTCAATACTTGCTCTCTTAACTATATATCGTGAGATACCACTTGTTTATTGAAGAATCTTTCGTTATACGTTTTATGCATTTGAGGAAATGTTCACACCTCACAGCGGTATTCGATCTATATGGGACATGATTGGGGTCACATGTCGTGGATTACTTTTGAAAAGTTTTAATTGACCCTAATCTCACGCATAATCCCCATTTTAACGAATGGGGGCGTGACACTTATGGGACTCTTAGTAGTACTATGGTGAAGGGCCGAACAGGTAGCCGACAACTTGGTTTCCTTACAAATAGGCATGTTGCAGTAGATTTAGACTACTCAAGCTAGAAGATGTTTCATCCCTTACCTCCCAGCCTTGGACCTGGTGAGTGTGTATCTTGGAGCTGTCGAGAGGGAGACATCATTCATCACAGATGATCTTTGGTATGGAATATTTGCTAGAACAAACCCGGGTAACATGGTTCCTTTTTACTATTGTTGTCTTTATCTTCTGCACATGTAAATTGTGAATTGTGATTTTTTTTTTAATAATAAGAGGTTATCGGTGTCGCAGAATGTAAATATAAGTGTGAGTGGCTCAGTTTCTTGTGTTTTACAACTTTCGTGGTTCGAAAAAATTGACTCTATTAGTCTATTTGACCTTATTCACCTGACTTCTCATTTTCTCAAACAAAACAGTCTAGAAAAAATTGCTTATGGACAAAATAGTGTTTGCTACTTTACTACAAGAAAAAAGGCTTTTAGTGACACTTAAAAGGCGGAAAAGGCATTGTATAATTATTAGCAGCAGAATACAATTCCCGCCGCTAAAGGTCTTATTAGTGGTCAAATTTTCGGTCTGGATCCTTTCTTTTATAATTCGTGTCCCGCTTTTTATGAAACTTTTCAGAGTCGAAACTCCATTTCCCCTTCTCCAAACCCCATCATCTCCAACTTTTTAAAGTCTTTCTCGAACAACATCAACAAGAAGATGAAGAAGTAGAAGAAGCAACAAAAGTCGAAGAAGAAGAAGATCCTGATCCAAGCAAGACATTCTTCAAATCTCTCTCCGAAACCAACCGTCCCGGCCTTTTCCCACCCCCCATTTTCTCATCTGGATTCTGATCTCTACACCATCAGAAGCATTCGACATACACTTCACAAATCTCTTCGGAAATTGAGGTAAAGATTCTGAATTTTTCTTTGGTGAAGATCATGTTAGATCTGCTGTCTTAACTTATATAGTGAGCTAGATCTTCTAATGCTTTGATTTATCCAGCGATTTCTAGTCTTTTTTTGTTTTTTGGGTTTTTGTTCTAGATCTGTTTGTTTAACGTTGAAAACGGTTGAGATTTCTGTTTATTTCGGTCGATTTCTATTTGTTTCGACTTGCATCGATTGAACAAGCGAGTTCTCGATTGCTTGTTGATGAGCAAGTCTGTTGGCCTCTAGGGCTCTGATTCAATTTCTTTGTAGCGTGATTTTGAAGGACTACCACAAGTTCACATGCATGGGGGATCGATTCATTTTAGTCAGTTGGAATATCACTGAATTTCTCTGTGTTGATAGAAATTCATGAATTTCTTCTTCTTATTATGTTGCTTTGAGGGTGGCAGTTTAGTCTGTTTCTGTTTTGTTTTGTTCCCCTGTTCAGGCCTTTGAAGCCTGTTCTTTTTTTCCCTGTTTCTGGGGGCTTGTAGCCCATTCTTCTTCTTCTTCTTTAATACATTCTTACCTTCAAGAAAAAAATTATGTTGCTTTGAGGGTTTCTAATAACTTGTTGCAACTATTTTCATGCATTTGCTTGCATTCCATCCATGTGATGTTTGATTATTATAATTTATGTTCTATGTAATATGAAATTTAAATATGCATATCATGTGTATGTTATAATGCTTTTAAGAAATTTAAACATACAATACACACATGTATATATTTTCTATATGCATATGTATTTTTGTCATCCATGGTTGTCACTATAAAGGAATAATTAGTTATCTGGTGGCAGTTGGTAAGGAAATTAAGGATCATCTATCCAGGGTCTCCTACCCTACAAATCCCAGTGAGTCTCACTACCAAGCACCAACTGCTTGGTTTCTGCTTTCATATGTTGATCACAAAACAAGAGAATCCATGTTTTGTGGCTGCTGTATTGTTCAGTTTGGTGAACTTTGAAGTGTCGTTTAATCTTGGAATATTATAACAAGAACTTCTTTTACAACATTTCATGTTTTGTTCTTTTCAGTCTTTTTGTGACATCACTCTTTTTCACAGTTTGATTCCACATTACTTTTTGGAACTAATGCAAATGAGCATGATAAAACACCTATGTTTGCCCTTGATAGTTTGAAAGATTTACTAATGGTACTTCTAGTTTGAATGGAGCGAGGTCCAAACTCATTCTGAAAGTGTCTTGTTTTTATAAGCTGTAACTGTTAGTTCTTTGGCTCAACCATCATCATCGTAGCCGTCGTCGTCATCATCATCCTCATCCTCATTTCTACATGTGGATGTTGATTAAACTAGGAAACTTGAATTGGAAAGTCACTGAGTGGAGTCAGGGTGAGTCAAATTGTGTCACAGTTACTGTTTAGTTGTGAGTGTTGTTTAAACTGGGAAACTTGAATAAAACTTGGAAATTTATTGAGTCGAGTCAGGGGGTATCGAGTCGAGTTGGACTTATATTTCCGGAAATTATATTCTATAATTTTTCTGGGTCTGTTTGGATGAGGAAAGAAATGTTGGAGAAAACACTGTCTAAAGTTCAAGTTTGTGCCGTGGACAGTTTTATCTACCCATTTTCCTGTATCGAAATGCCCCTTTGTTGTTGCCATTTTTTTCATTAAAAGACGGGGTCCAATTGAGTGACTAGCTTGGATCTGTATATGCATTTTGTTGTGTTCAATCTCCAGTCACTGTTGAGTAACTTGAATGTGTGTGTTAACTATCATAGTCTCTTTCTTGTAATTCTTCATTTTCAACCACCCCATATATATACATATATAGATAGGTATGTATATATACATACCTATCTATATAGAGGAGCATCTCCCACCTTACTATGAGAGATAAAGTGGGGGCCCTCACATCCATATCCAATACCAACAACTTAAATGTGAGGGCCCCACGCTATCTCTCATAGTAAGGTCAAAGGTGAGAGATGCTCTCATAGGAGCATCTCACATCTATATATGTATATATATATATATATCTGTGTGTGTGTGTATGTATGTATGTATGTATGTGTATATGTATGTATGTATATTGGTACATATATATACATACATACATACATATATTTACATATGTACATATATGTATATATTCAAATCAAATGTATTCTAATGCATATTAGTGATTTCCAAAACATGATCCTACATCACTCCCAAACCTGAAACCTATTAGTATAGAAAAAGGAAGCCAGTTACTTTCATTTGGGATATTACAGGAGTTAGTAAAGAAAACGGAGCATTGCTACATTGGCTACAACTTGATAGCACTTTCTGAGGCATGGTCTTGAGACAATCAATTTCTCCTCTTCTTTTCTTGCTTCACATCTACAACTGCAGTTGAATTATCTTTGTCTGTACATGCTTCTTGAAATTGGTAATTGTTAGATTTTATGGTCTCAATACCAGTATATGATGAATAGATTGATTAATTTCTTTATTTATCAATATAATCATGCTTTCCTTTCATGAGATGAATGGTGATTTATTACTTCATGCACATGACCAATATATATGACATAATGGTTCATGAGATGAACCGGGTCCCATTAGTATGTTAGATGTGATATATGTATATGAATGAGATCCACATACGAGAGATATGTGTCACAAATCTTATACTTAAAATATCTTCACAACCAGTGATGAGATTGGGCATCTCATCTGACAAGGTTGCAGTACTTTGATCACTATGAGATAGTATGATTTGTCTCGATCATCAGAATGTAAGATTCTGGATCATAGTGCTGGTACATTACATGTATTGAAGGACCATGAGAAGCACCTTATCAAATACTGTCTCGATTTAAGGATTGCTCTCATAATTCCCTAGCAATAGGCTCTCAATCCTGAGACATTGATGAACTCAAGTTTTTGTCTATTCATTTGCTTTGAGTCACCAATGAGTGAGGCCAACTGTAGGTCAACACCTCGGTGTCTTGGGTACATGGTAGTAGGACTGTGGGAACATGCAATGATCAAGATGGAATCTATCTACATTATCCCCTTGTGCCAATTAATGGATTTATCATTGGTAAGTGCGCACCCATTCCGATTAAGAGTTAATTTGATCGGTACCAAATGATTACTATAATTAATTGGGGCTCAAGGATAATAAGATGTGGATCTAATATTGGATGAGACAGATTTATTCCAATTGATCCATCGATAATGATGGAGGGGCCTACTTGTGGTAATTGGGAAGTTTAAGGTCTTCATTGAAATATATTCCTAAGACTGGAGTGCAATTGCATTTATATAGTGGAGTTATTTGCAATTAACTATGGGCCCGGATTGCACATGAGATGTGGGGTCGCGTGTCCCAGTTGGAGCCAGCTTTCTAAGGAATCCCTAGTGGTCCCCACGCTAGCCCAATATATTAGAAAGATACTAATTATAGTAGAACTCTAAAAGGAAATAGAAAGTTACTATTTCGATTTGAAGTGAGACTTCTAATAGTGGTAATAGTAAGTTACTAATTATTAATGGGAGTAGGACTTCTATTTTAATTAGTAAAAGAGGAAGTTACTAATCATATTTGAAGTAAGACTTCTAATTGTGATGTAGTAAGCAACTAATTGTAGTGGAAGTAAGACTTCTATTTCAATTAGTAAGAGGAGGTGGCTTCAATGCTATAAAAGGAGAAGAAGAGAGCCTTGGACGTCCCTAATGTTACTCTACATAGGGATTCACGCCCAGCCCATGTAATAGTGCAAGAGTTGCACTCCTCTCTTCCTCTCCCTCTTCTAGTTTCTCTTCTAGTTTCTTTTAGGGTTTTTCTCTTGGAGATCCCACCATCTTCTTGAGAAAAGAGAATCTGATATGGGACATAGCGTGGAACATCAAAGGGTGTTGGAGATTCTGATTTGATTAGTGAAGGTGTTCATCATCAAGGAAAGAACTCAAAGCCTCTATTAGAGCACTACCAAGCTCCAAAGGTATATCTACATCCTTGTATGTTGTGGATTTCATGGTTGCATGTTTATGTGCTATTTTCTATCTTCTAGATAGGTTATGTTGCTGTAAATGGTTTATGAGTTTGAGGGATTACATCCTGGATTGGGTTTGTTGCCTTCTAGATAGTTGATCCCTGCATCAAGTGGGTCAAAAGTTTTTGAAACCTATCTGAATGGCCCACCTATTTTCCAACAATCTCAAGCACATTTTTATTTTTTGTTATTTGTTTAGTTTAGTAATTCCTTTTTTTTCTTCTTAATCTACAAGAGCAATAGCTCTTTTTTTTTTTTTTTTCTTTTGTTTGGTTCTAGAAACTAATTGTTTCAAGTGGGTTCTTGTTGTTTTTCCCTAATCACCACCAAAATTTCTTGTTTGGCATGTACGTATTAGAATCTCTGCACCATTTTTGTTGTTTTCATTTATTTGTGAGGCATTGAAGAGTTGTTCCTGTTTTGAGGTTTTTTATGAGAATAAAATTTAGTAGATGGTAGTTTTGACTCATTTTTTCTTTAATTTATTCTCAATTTTCTCTCTCTTTTACTCCCTCACCTGTTCAGGAAAGAAGTGGGGTTTGCTTAGTTTGTGATTATAAACTAGTTTTGGTTGGTAGAGGTGAAGATTTTCTCGTTTTTTGGATGGGAACAGTGAGGGTCTTTTACTGATCCTAGTTCCATTTCAACATTTAGTGTATTCTTGAGTTCCACAAGTTCCTACATGAAACAGTCAGAATAGCCCGAGTATAACTCATGGGAACCATAAAATTAATGGATAGAAAACAAATTTATCTGAAGTATCATAATGAGTTTGATTAGTACCTGTAGTTTTATCTGAAGTATTGTAAGGACCACTAAAGTTGCTCATTTTATTTCTATAGCCCTATTTTATTTACAAAAGTGGAACTTAAATATAACAGCACATAGAGATGTATAAAATAAAGAGGATCACAATATATTAGGGAAAACAGAGATAATGAGTAATCTGAACCAATTTGCTGGAGCCTAAGAGACATTTATAACATACCAAAATTGTAATCTGAACCATGCACTCTTGCATCACTGCTCGAAATAAAAACTGTGGTTAAAATAAGATTTAGTTGTATCGTGCCATTATTATTATTATTATTATTTTGTGGTTAACAGTAGTTGAATTCCCAAGTCCTTGCATCTTTTTGTGTGTGTGTGTGTGTTAACTACAAGTTATTTCTTTTGCTAAGAGTTTTAAAAGTCCTTGAATTTACTAAGTAACTATTATTGAATATAAGTTCATTGGTGCACATGCTAGATATGTCATCTTCTTCACAAGCAGGGGTCCGGCCAATACAAATGGACACTCAGACATCAACTTCAGGTAATTACATATATTCAAAAATAAGTTCCACATACTTGTTTTACTAGAAAAAAACTATGGTTTTTACTCATAGACTATACAGAGGTCATTGAAATTGACTTTGGAATAATTGGATTTTATCAATATATTGTTACTTTTACACATTCATCTTCACTACATCAAAGAGGTTTTATCATAAAGAAAAGGAATTTCTAATTATTTCAATCCCTATTTGATGCAGAAATTGTATTTAGGATAAGTGGGTCACAAGTTTAAAATATGAGGAATGCCTTGGGTGAATCATTTTTTTTTCTTTTTTTTTGCTATCAGAGCGTGCCCAACCCTTTGAGCTGGACTAATCCTTTCGAGCTCAGAGGGAAGCCGGGTAAACACCCCTGTGGCCCTAAGGTGGTAGGACTAGTGGACTCAACCTTCGATTCCCGAAGAAGGGGGAATCTGGGGTCGATACCAAGACCTCTAATTCCGGAAGAGAGAAGAACCGTGGTCCTGACCACTCGGCCAACTCCTTGGGTGAATCCTATAAGCTATTGTACCTGTGTCATTTCAATGTGTACAGCTGTTTAATTAAATCCAAACTATCCAATTCACCTGTCAACTCTTTATTGACCACCATGCAAAAATCACATCAATCACGTGGTTTATTCACATTCTTCTGTTTTGTGGCCATGCACTTTACAATGTACAGATTGAATGGGCAGGGATGTCAATGCCCAAGCTTCGTTCCATCAAATGTATGGTTCAGATTGATCAGTGGACTTGTTTTTCTATAAATATTTTAATCATCTACTTTTTAGACCTTTGATCGTATGCTCGTGATTATCTGTTTGGTGTGTTTTTTTAGCAGTATCAAAATACAACTATGAGGAGGTTATGAACTCTACAATTACTATAGTCACAGTGCACTTGGTTCACAAAATGTTATTCATCCATCTTTGCAAGGTAGGGGCTGTGAAGTGTGACCTGTCCTTTTTTTTTTTTTCATGTTTTTTGAATCATGGTGGCCCATGCCAGTAAATGATCTCTTCTTCTTTTTTCCCTGCAATGATGGAATCTCTTGTCTTGAGACTTGAGAGGTCATGTGAAGGAGATGGAGAGGAAAGCTCTAAAAGCTCCAAATTCTTGAAGTTTCTGAAGTTGGATTTGGTGAATGGAGAATAGAGAATAGATTGGTATACCGATTACAGGTAAATTAGATTTACAAGTGATCTAAATTTAGGTTTTTGCCTGGCTGATACTGTTTGTTTGTGGTTAGGAAAGAAAATAATGAGATTTTACTGGTGAGAAGGGAACGGAAAAGTATACTGTGGGAGGTAGTGGGTTTTTTAATGTGAAGATGAAACAAGAGAAACTAGGCACTAGGGCAGAGGGGCTGAGGTTTTAATGGTGAGCTTTAAGTCATTGTCATGGTTTTTCTCTAACTGAAAGGTTTATTTTTATGTGGGTGTTTCCTGCTGTTAGAAAAATGCCCTTCAAAGGGTCCTATTTATCTGGATTCCTTTTATGAAAGCTTCTTGTGGATACCATTTTCACCATTACAGAGAAATGGGTATGGCTCTTTGGCTAGCTGTTGTGGCCTCTTTCAAATCACAATCTTTGTTGGTAATGGGCTGTTTCTTATAATCTAACAGAGTTCCATATCCTTTTTCGTTGATGGAATAAAATTTCCTGTTATTTCTCTGACCAAATTTAAATCATAAATTCTCCAACATGTATTATCAATCAATTTCAGGTAAACTGAGTGATGAACCTGAGCCACAAGATAGTTGATTGATCGAAAATTTAGCTAGTTCTACATTCCTCTTTGAGGCTCTCTAAATATTAAGTTCGTTTGTAAGACTTCTAGCAGTGATACGGCTTTCAAGAAACCAGCCAAATTTTGCAGGTACTAACCACTAAATCAAGTCAATTATGAATTCTGAAATTGGCCTATAATACATGCACTGCCCAATACCATAAAAGAAGGTTTCACTGCAACAATCAGCCAGTTCTCCAAATGTTAATCAAATACAATTACCAACATAGCTTGTCAATTTAGAGTATTAGTATATAAAATAAATAAATAAATGAAACAAGCTGGGGGTTACCTCCCGTCCCCATTTGAACAGGAAATTGCAGGTTAGATAGGAATAGGATTACTAAGAGGGGTAAATAATATTGAGGAATAATGACAATAATTTGTTTGCGTGACCACTGTATTTGAGCCCAAACCATTGATCATGAATCCCCCTTCCGGTTGCAACATTGTTAACTGGGTCATAATAGGAACGGTGAATAATTGGCAACATGCATATACTTAGATTTGACAATAGTTCTAAAAATAGTAGGTATCATCATATTAGGAGCAGAAATGCAGAATGCTCTCTACTGCTTTTTTGACAGTAAGACACCCTACTTGATGAAGTTAACTGGCCGGGTCTACCAGACGCACGAGGATCCACATACAATATGGGTTTAGTTGGGCCATCTGTCCCCCGCATGAAGATTCATGTGGGTTTAGTCCCTTTTTTAGGGCCCAGTTATTAAATATGTAAGAGGCTAAAAATTCCACCAGCCCCAGCCCTAGACCCAGTCAAATCTTGTTCTAAAGCTGAGGCCAACATGAGCACCTTCTTTGCAACTCTTCCAGCTTCCAAAGGGTAATTATTATTTTTCTTTATAAAAGGAATTTAGCGGTGGATAAAACAAACCGCCGCTACTGAATATCCGTCGCTAGAGGCATCAGTGATGCAGACCTCTAGCAACGGAAACAGAAGCGGACATTTTTCCGCCCCAACCTTTTTATCTGCGGTTTTTGGTACTTTTAGCTGATGTCCTCCTCTAAAAGCTTGTTTTCTTCGTGTGAATTTGGTTCCTAGATGTGCCCTTCCGAAATCAGAACTTATTTACAACTCATCCACGATACATGTGGCATATGTGGGTGGTTATTTATTTATTTTTGAAGCTTGGCATATGTGGCACATGTTTATGGAGAAAAAAAAAATTCATGTAGCTGATGCTAATATAGTCGGGAGAAGGCTTTAATGATGATGGTTTCTTTATTTATTGAAATGCAAAAGTAAAAAAAAAAAAAGGCAATATTATTGATTAAGTACAGTAAGAAAGTGTTACTGATTCTTTTTTATCTTTACAATCAGTTTTTATATCAGTTATGATAGCTTGCCATTTTCTTCTTCTATCTCTATTTGATGGTTTTGTGGGAACCCCATCCATGGTGGGTCGTGCTATTTAGATGGTGAAGATATACTTTCTGTTTGTCATGTTTTGAGGGATGACTGAGTTGCCATTTGTTATGCTTTGTTGAATATGATCCCAAATTTTGACAATATACATCCATTTTCTGTCTATGTTTTGAACTTCATATTTTTCAGTGATGTTATTTTTGAATTATAATAGTATTCATTATTGGCTTGGATTTCAAAAGATATGACTACACTTTCACTCTACTGATCATTTCTGCCACTATACATTCTCGTTAATGTGATGATAAGTTCACATTTATCTCTTTTTTTTTTAAAGAAAGAACTAAAAAAATAGGACAAAAGGGATTGTTTTCTATAAAACATACAGTTCAGTGTTTGTTTTGATTTAAAGGTCTGTTTAAATAAAGATAAATAAAAATGAAGATTCCAACATTTCAGTACTCCAGATCATGTCTGGATCAAATCTATTGTGATCAATGGTGATATGATTAAGTAAATATCAATTTGTTAAACGCTGCTTGATCAGGTTTTTCAAGTTGATATGAATTTTAATGGCTGTTGAATTCAGAAAGTTTAATTTTTGTTGGAGCTGTGATATGAACTCTGTAAGATGTATTACATCTAGCACTAGCTTAACATTAAATTATTAATTTCAACTAATTGGTGTGCTTCATGGTATTATGTCTCCCTGTACTTGCAGAAACATTTGTGCGGGCTGATGGGGCATTCATTCCTTTTGCTGATGATTTTGACATCTCCAGTGTCACCACATCGGTGAAAGGTGTGGGTGAAATTGGTGCGGTCAAGGTCATTGATTTGCAGTCACCAATCAACAGGCTCATTGGCGGGTAGGTGGTGAAGGTTGGAAGAAGTTCTGGGCTGACTACTGGGACTGTGATGGCTTATGCTCTTGAATATAATGATGAGAAAGGGATTTGCTTTTTCACTGATTTTCTTGTTGTGGGTGAGAATCAGCAATCCTTTGACCTGGAAGGTGACAGTGGAAGCCTCATTCTCTTAACTGGGCAGAATGGTGAAAAACCACGTCCCATGGGGATCATATGGGGTGGAACTGCAAATCGTGGGCGACTGAAGCTGAGAAGCGGTAATGGACCTGAGAACTGGACCAGTGGAGTTGATCTAGGACGCCTTCTTGATCTCTTGGAGCTGGATCTTATCACAACTGATGAAGGTCTTCAAGGTTCATCCTTATTGCTTTCACTCATACTAGCATAAAGTGCCCGTGCTAAGCACGGGAAATGTATATCACAATCTTAAATATCTGTTAAATGAAATTTACAGGTAGAATTTAACAGTGGCAGTATGTATTATACATAACAATCATAAACTCTAGAGAATGATTACCATTTTTAATTTCAGGAAACACGATACAAATGTAGATAGGCAGTGGATCCTCACCTTCTTGATCAATAATTCCTTCATTAAGTAACACCACTATTTCTAAAATTGTATGAAAGTATTGAATAAAGGTGGTACTATAGTTTAGTAGCAGTTGTTTTGGTATGATTGCAGCAAATGGAATCCTACCTTGGCATAACACATAGTAGCAAAATATAGTTATATAAATGCAATACCAAATTGTAGACATTCCATACATTTTCTATTGTGGAAAGATCCAAAATACAATCACAATGTTCAAGTTTAACTGCAAAGAACTTAACAAATCTTTTAATTATAGGACAATAGGAATGATTTAAATGTTGAACTTGGCGGAACAAAAACTACGGCGCTGATATGAGAGATAGTAAGCGCTTAGACTCATCTGCATAATCTATGTCACTTAGCTTTGTGACAGGACATGATATATTTGCTCCATCGGTTCTGTTCCTATTAACTTTCAGGTAAAAAATAATATATTTCCAAAGAACACTCCTGAGCTTCTCAGCAACTTTATCAACCTCATTTTCCTGCATAAAAAAATAGCAGTAAGTTAGGTGAAAATAGAATATCTTTTTTCTAATATGACTATGGAGAAAGTAATAAGAAAAAATCTTACATATCCTATCAATGTAGACAATTCATCTTTGCTTGCATTTAGGATATGTGCAACGTCATCATCAAATAGCACAACATTTAATGAATCCGTGTGATCTATCAATGTTAATCGCACAATGTACCTAAAGAAATAACTTTTTTAATCAGCTACTTGTTATGTATAATAAGGACATGAAATATTATTTATGGTATTAGTATTATAGAATTACCTTTGATAAGTCTCAGTCGTAAAAAGGTTACACACTTGGCAACAACTGTTTGTATTATTTCTTTGTGCCTTTTTTTGCACATTTTATACATGCTAGGTACCATATTCTTCGATCAAGTTTTGCTCTAAACAGGGGCGGAACCAGGATTTCATCTCGGGGGGGGCAAAACTTGAAAACTTGAATAAATTTTTATTTCACCAATTATTATAGCTATCATATTTTTAAGTTTACTTTCGACATAGTGGTAAGTTCAAGCATGAAAAATATATTACGATTCAACACTAAATTTTACATGAAAATTAAAACTAGTATATATTCAGCCTTAACAAAATATAAGCAAAGAAAAGTTGTAGAATAAAAGTTGTACAAAAAATATAGGCAGTTCCTTGGATGGAGAATTGTTTCCCGCAGAACCAATGACCCATGACGTGGGCATTCCCTCAGGTGTTAAGCCCAAGCCCATAATAATTGTTAATTTGGGTGTATTTTAGGCAAAGTCCTGATGAGATTGGCCTAAAGCCTCTGCCAGAATTCATTTTAAGCAAGTTTCTGTTTGAGCTGGGCCCAGCCATTGTATCCTTACCACTCTGTTTCATATGGTTCTTCCAACACAGACCCAGCATATGAAAGCTTCAGTTCTTTTATATCTTATGCAATTTGGTAGGAGACTTTTGCTTGATCACTTGGATTAAAGTAATAGAACAAGATATTTAAAATGGTAATGGGTCTTAAGTTACTTATGGTTATTGTTCATTTATGTTAGAGCTTTCCAGTGAAAGGAAGAGAAAGCAGCATTGAGATCTTCTATAGGTAATTCAGACCAGATCCTTTAGTTGGTTCAAGTGACTAGTCTCTATTTTATTGCTGGCCCATTCAATCAATGAACAGTTTAAAGTCCTTATAATGACCCACGGTTTTCATTGATGTACAATCTTGACTGGATGTGATCATAGAACCATAAATGGCTAATGCACAAAGGAAGCTACATTTTCTGGTGAATCTTATAACTCCTCTTAACAGCGTGTTTGGATCTAAAGACACTTAGTGCAGGTGATTTGGCTTACAAATAAATGAGGGCTAAGTGGCTAACAGTAATAGAGTAACAGTTCTACAGGCTACAGTTGGTAAAAAAAAACTCCCAAAGATAATAGATCTAAAAAAAAAAACCAATAATAAAAGGCAGAGAAAAAGCCAAGGAGCCTACCATGAATGTATTGTGAATGATAAGAGAATAGAGATGTTGTTGCCTGTTGGCTCCTATTGCCTCACAGTCACAGCCCCAGGCATATCAGTGCTTCAAGCTCAAAGAGTCCTCCACAAACATTATCTTCTTCCTTCTCATCCTCCATCAGAAATCCTTGCATCTGCAACATTCACAAAAATCGGAATCACAAAGCTGAAAAAACAAGAGATTGATCATTGATGGATTTCACAAACGACCCAATCTCAAACGAGACATTCACAAATCACAAACCTTACAATTTGTGTCGCTGTCGCTGGGAGAGTGGGAGTCACGACAGAGAATGGTTGGAGTCTTGGAGAGGTTTTGGAAAAGGCCAAAAGGGGCTGGGAAATGGGAATAACCGAATAGGGATGGTGGGCCTGGAAGCTTGGAAAGGTTTTGGAAAAGGGATAGGGATTAGGGCTGGATGCCTGGAAAGGTTTTGGAAAAGGGGCTGAGTCCTGGGAAATGGGAATAGGGAAAGGGACTTTTAAGTTGTGTGTGGGGGGCAGGGGCATGATGGACAAAAACTTGTGGGGGGGCCATTTTGTGTGATGTTAAAGCCTTTTCAAAAGCCTTGGGGGGGGGGGCGCCGGGGGGGCTACTGTGGTTCTGCCCCTGGCTCTAAATATGGTTGCTTTTATCCCCATCATGATGTTCTAAGAGAAGAAACCATGGCAATTAGAAATATAAAATATTTTTGCCCAGCATACTATATATTAAAGATATATGGTCATGTATCCTACTGATGTGTGTGTGTCTTGTTTATAGTTCTTCCACTCCATAATAGTTCCCCTTATTTCATTTGAAGTATTAACAACGATTGTAGAGTGTAGATCTTTATGTTCTGCATACCTAAAAACATAGAAATGAAGCACAATCAAGCATAGTTCAATTAAATAATTATTTTGAAATGAACAATGGAGGTTTGATGTAGAAATTTAAGTTTATTGAATACCATGTCTGAAGCTGATGTGCTTCATCAATTTCGGAGTTGAATATCAATTTCATCGAGAAAGTTGACGATAGATACCAATTTCCTGGAATATCAATTTGAATGTTAGAGATAGCAAATGTATGAGATCTTAAGCCTAAAATGAGGTATGCAATGATTTGTACTATTAAATTCTCGGACTAACAGTGAAGCTGCAATAAGGATTTTCCCAATTTGTGACTTGTTCGATAGTTGCTCTCTATAAATGGATATAATTTCTCCCCATAATGTCAACGATGCAGATTTTTCACTATTTGATTGTTGAATATGAGTTCACATAATTTCCTAATCATAAAATTTGATACTAATGCTTTCTATTCATTTAAATCAATGTACCTTTGACATACCTATTATCGAGCATGATGATATCCATTTTTTGAGTAATTGTATTATCTTTTTTCCGTATAGTGGATATTCCGCTTATATTTCTCACTATGCCAATGACATCTGCATAAACATGTAATGACCAATAATGTTAAGATTATAAAATGTAATCTACATAACAAAAAAAAAAATATTGTAAGGAGACAATATAATATTTTATATGGAAAAATGAAAATAATAATTGTCATTATTTCCTCCTGTTAGATATTTGATGTTGTTCACTAAGCTTGGCAATTCATCAAAAGTCTTGAAATAGTAACGGTCCAACAGTATATCACAACATCCTTCATTGATTTCTTGTATTATTGAATCATGTCTCAGGTAAATCTGGTAGTCACTTAGTACAACTTTGTAAGCTTTTTGAGCGTCTACCACTTTTACTCGATCAATCAAGACAACAATTCCTTCTCTCAAATGTACTCCTAATGATTGGATTTCAGTGTCTTGTAACGTTAGCTGCATCTGTTCACCCTGCAAGTAAGTAAGAAATTCATCATTTATATTAATTACTATTTGTTTAAAGGTATGTATACCTTAAAAAGATAACATTTCAATCGACAAAGTTACCTTTTCGTCAATGAGCAATGCCCTTAGAAACCTTTTTCAGGTCACTGATCTTTGAACTTCAAACTCATGCCATATATGACAAACTCTAGCCTTAATTTTCTAGTGAATCCTAAAAGGGGTGAGCCTTTCAAATATTTCGTAGACTTGTATTGGAGTTATGTTCTGTGTAGTTTGTGGAAGACCTGTTAAAATATTATAACATTAATTGTTTGCACGGCCTTTTTAACAAATACATTAAGATTAATAGATATTTAAAAAAATACATAGTAAATTTAAGAAATGAAATATAAACTACGAAATTGTGGAGACATACTGTTGACTATTAAGAACTTTAGCAAGAACTTCTTTGTAGACTACATTTTTTGTGTATCCATGGGGTTCATTCTCTTTATTTAATGACAAAATCTTTAGCCCTGATCTTGATGTAACTTTGGATATTGCTACATAAAGTTGTCCATGCGTGAAGACTTGCCTTGGAAGGTATAAGCCAACTTTTGCTAATGTTTGACCTTGGCTTTTGTTGATTGTTAATGCAAATGCAACACGCACAGGAAATTGTCTCCTTTTGAATGTAAAAGGCCACTCTGCATCAGTTGGTGACATTATGATTCTAGGAATGCAGACTCTCTCTCCTATTCTGTTGCCTGTTATTATTTCAGCTTCAATAATCTTTGTCCTAGTTTGTTTAACAATCAATCGTGTCCCATTGCACAAACCAATTGATTGATTTAGATTTCTCAATAGTATTATTGGCACTCCTACTTTAAGCTCAAGAGAGTGGTTTGGAAGCCCACTAAATCTCAATGTGTTGAGAAATTCTGGGGTGTACAAAGCATTCTGCTCATCGTCTTGAATGTCTGTGATAGTGTCTGCACTCAGATAAACCCTTTTGTCATCCGCCAACATGCTCAACATGATATCATTTATCTTGTCAACATCCTCATTTGTCGGTGCGAGAATCACTCGCTCTTGAAGATAAGTATGATCAACATTTTGTATGAGGCCCATTATATCTTCATTATCACCATTGTCTTTTTTCAACAACAAATCTTCTGGTATCTTTACCCAATCAGATTCTTCATCATTTGGAATTGAAATTGAATTAGCAGTTCCATTGCCAATACCCAATGGCCATATCAATGATAAAGTCTGCTACAGATTCAAGGAGAAAGTAATTAAACAAATAAGATATTTTCAATTCAGGTTTGTCAAATGGTTACAGCAAAGCAGAACTCTATGTAATGATTTTAAACTCACGGAATTAAAATAAAATAAAATTAGATGCCCACTAATGAGAGGCGAGCATTGTCCACTCAATATCATAAATTAGCCCTTGGTACCCTCACTTAACTCCAAAAAGAGATGGTAGATTACAACACAAAATCAATGCTCTATTATAAAAGAAACTTCTTAGATAAAGTTTACAACAATTACATTAATAAAGTTTTTTTTTTTAAAACAATGAATAAATGTCATATTATAAACTAAGTTTTTTTATTTCATAAAAATTAAGATCAAAGCAGATAAAAAATTGTAGTATTCATGTAAAGGAAACCAAGTAGACAACAACAACACCACAACGTTTTTTTGCAAATAATAAAAAGTATTTGGTGAGGAAGGCGGGTAGACAAAAGTTACGAGTGTGTGTGTACACTACACTTGGGTTCAAGTTTCCTATTAGAGGTGACCAGATATGGATTCTCAATAAATCTCTTGGAAGATTTGTCAAACAATACAATGAAGCAAAGTATCAAGTTTGGATGGTACACAGTTTACCTTGATGTCTGCACGGTGTGCATGATGTTATGTAACATTTAGCATATGGTGTTTTCCACCAAGGATAAACACTTAATCCTAAAAAATATTCATGTCAATTCTAAGAAATATTTAACATAACATTGTATTTATGCCTACTAATAAGAGCAAAAATTATAGTATTCATGTAAAGGAAGCCAAGTAGACACCAACAACACCACAAAGTTTATTGCAAATAATAATAAGTATTTGGTTTAGCCCCAGGTACCCTCACTTAACTCCAAATAGGAAAAATGACATAATTAAAAAAACATCAAGACCACATCATGGGATACGGGATTGGGTTCTCATCTTCATGTGGTCATTCCTATGATGCCACATCAAGACCACATCCATGGGATACAGGATTGGGTTCTTAATGGTGACTCCATTTTACTGAGTGTTTTTTTCGGTGCTTGAATTTTAGTTGTTTAGGTACCGAAAGGTCATACTTGGAAATTTCCAATCTTTCGGAGAGAGAAACAATAGGAGGTGGTTAAATGCAGTTAAATCATTTGAGAGTGGATAAGAGGCGCTGCACCACAACTCTAATGAGACTTACCCCACCACTCAACCATGAGTGTGTTGGCTATTTCAAATTCTTTACTTGCCTTCATTTGCTTCTATGAAGAGCCCAACCTCTTACATAAATAACTTGAGTCACTCCCTAGAATCGAGACAACTCGGATTAGTTAAACCGAGTCATAGTAACCTTTGCAACATATGACAAATAACAAAAAAAATTCTAAAAAAAAAAAATAGAAATTTTTTTCTGTGAATCAAGTTTTTTAAGACTTTTTTGATCTATTTACTAATAATCAATTGTGTTATAAGCAGAGGCGGATCCAGTATGTGTGGATTTCTAAGTTTTGGTGAGGCCCACCCCTAATGAATTTTTTGGGCCCCCAGTGACATTGAAGCAGGCCCCCAATGAAAAGTTATCACTTATCAGCCCATTCTTTATACACATCAATATTTCTAAGTTTTACTTGTAATTTTGGTGAGGCCCACTAATTTTTTTCCATAAGGCCCCCAATGAATTTTTTGGGCCCCCAATGACATTGAATCAGGCCCCCCAATGACCAATTTATGAATGATTGTATTGTATGTTTTATAGAAAAAGAGTTGCTTGGAATAATTACTAATGATATTGTAATAGAACTTTTTCAGAATATGAAAACTTGTAGAGAACAATTGTGATAAATAAATATGTCTTGTTTTATTGCTTGAAATTATTATATTATATTTGTTTCATATAAAAGGTTTGGGGTAAATCTGCACATTATTTGTCGTTGCTAGGCATGATTTGCAATGCAGTGGAAATCTACAAACTATCTGTCTTTGAATGCACCTTTCTGTGTATTAGTTACTGATAGTGTATGTAAAAGGTCCACTACTTTTTTTGTGTATTGTTTTTTCTCAAGCATGAAGAGAAAAAGAAGAAAAAATCATTTGCAATCATATAAATAACCCAAAAAAAAATTCCGAGGGCGTTGCCCCCGGACCCCCTACTACTTAATCGTACCCCCAGTGATTTTGAATCCTGGATCCGCCACTGGTTATAAGCACCAATATTTATATTTCATGGAGTCGGATGAATAGTACCATCAATTCTTAGTTCCTATGCCAATGGTGCATTTTCCTTCTGCACTGATTGAGGACTGCATTGAGGCATACCTTAGACTACACTGATTGAGGACTACATCAAATAATCATCCTTAAAATTCATCAAGGACATTGGGTAATACTCATACTTTATTCTCTCTCAAGCAAAAATAGGCAATGACTCATCCAGAAGAATATGTTGCCAAACAAAAAGTGAAGCTTGTTGTTAGAAGTTCAATGAAAACTTTAGACAATATATATATATATATATATATCTTGGAGATTTTTCCCTTACCTCCCCAGATTGATGGATGAGGATATGATGATGATTAGTCCCTTACCAACCTCATAGAAACACAAAATATGATAAAGACAGAAGAAAAAAAAAAGATATACAAGGAAAATATATATAACCCCGGACCAACCTTTCCCAGCCCAGGCATTGTTAACCACAATAAAACATTGCCTTTCCCTGAACGCAAAACACTTGAACTATGAAAGAGCAAGGCAACAACAAAGGTTTAATAGTATTTTAAAGCACTAAAGACAGCCAATTCATTGTTCAACGGAGGACTAAGCTCTTCTTAAGAGGTCATAGTTTAGAAAAGTAGGCTTTGGGGCAATCAAGACATGAATATTCAATTTCCTCCATATCTCACACATATATGCACACAAATTTGGAGTATATACAATCCAAGGATATCCAGAATCCAGTCGGTCTGACAAATTAAATACACAGACTTATGCTCTGATGGTTCATAGAAATATACAGGGATGAACCGAGATGCTTCTTGTAACAAACACCTTATTACAGTTAGCCAGCCTTCTATCCTCGTGTGAAGTTCGTATTGTTTCTAGTTGTTAGGTTAATAGAGAAGAAGGGCATGGAGATATGACAACATGAATGAGCATAATAATACTCACACAAAGGAAGTTTCCACCTTATGTGCTGTACTAATTAGCAGCTAGAAAAATCATTCTCTCTACCAGAGAAGTTTGTCTCAGAATGAGATTATCATGGATGACAAAACTGAGGGGCAGAGATATGAAGATCCACAAATTCTTCATATCACTTCCCCCGCATTCTAGCATATAAAATTCTTTCAAACACAAAAGAAAACTTCATATACATTTTTTCCATTTCATTTTTCCTATGTCCAGCCTTTTCATGCCACACATATTTGATGAAAATGTATGATTAAGGAGGCTATATCGCATTCTTATCAAAGCAAGCATTCTGCATTTTCCGTCTGCTCACATACTTTTAAGTTCCCAACTTCAAAGACGTGTGGAGAGGATATCATATTAGAGTTGTCTCAGGTGTGTCAATGGACGTCTCGTGTAGGAATTGGCTGGAGGTGATAGCGGATGTCATATTCATTACTCCTATTTTAGCTTGATGGAACCCACTTTGAGAGGATTGCTACAGGGCTTAAATGCTAGTGCACTATGCAACCTGAGGGATGCTGGGATTGGAGGGCTCATTTGTAAAGAGAACGGGGCTCAAATTCTTTCTTTCAAAGTCCAAAGAGCATGTGGGTATTAGATGCTTTTATGAGGCGAAATCTATATTATTGATGACAGGTGAGAGTGTGGTGTGCCAATTGGCTGTTTTCTCTTTGACAACAGAGAGATATTCCATCTATGCCATACAGTGGGCTGAGGAGATGTATGGTATTCGTTGGAGACTGGCATCCAATTTTGATTACTCAAAGGACATCCTTGAAGGCCAGTTCATATCATTTTTCAAATGTTCTGTAAAGCCAACTCAACATCTGTCCTTCCTGAAGGCTAGTAGAAATGAATTACTGAAACAAAAGCCTTCCAAAATCCAATCATCAACAATAACAGACACCAAAAACACCCAAAGAATGTATGGGTCCCAACATATTAAAAAGAATCATGTAACAATGTTATCAAAGAAAAAGATAGTCCAGTAGAGAACCATACACATGCAGATTTAAAATAAAAAAAAATTGCTTATATTAAGTGGGTTGATCATAATACAATCTATGAGAAACTATGTGTGAACTTTAAAAATATGGCCATTATGGCATTACAACATACAGTTGGAATGCATAGTGAAATAAAGCCTAACAAAAAGCAATATCAGGAAAGCCCATCAGCAAAGCTAAAATAATTCCCAACTTCAAAGACGTGTGGAGAGGATGTCATATTAGAGTTGTCTCAGGTGTGTCAATGGACGTCTCGTGTAGGAATTGGCTGGAGGTGATAGTGGATGTCATATTCATTACTCCTATTTTAGCTTGATGGAACCCACTTTGAGAGGATTGCTACAGGGCTTAAATGCTAGTGCACTATGCAACCTGGGGGGATGCTGGGATTGGAGGGCTCATTTGTAAAGAGGACGGGGCTCAAATTCTTTCTTTCAAAGTCCAAAGAGCATGTGGGTATTAGATGCTTTTATGAGGCGAAATCTATATTATTGATGACAGGTGAGAGTGTGGTGTGCCAATTGGCTGTTTTCTCTTTGACAACAGAGAGATATTCCATCTATGCCATACAGTGGGCTGAGGAGATGTATGGTATTCGTTGGAGACTGGCATCCAATTTTGATTACTCAAAGGACATCCTTGAAGGCCAGTTCATATCATTTTTCAAATGTTCTGTAAAGCCAACTCAACATCTGTCCTTCCTGAAGGCTAGTAGAAATGAATTACTGAAACAAAAGCCTTCCAAAATCCAATCATCAACAATAACAGACACCAAAAACACCCAAAGAATGTATGGATCCCAACATATTCAAAAGAATCATGTAACAATGTTATCAAAGAAAAAGATACTCCAGTAGAGAACCATACACATGCAGATTTAAAAAAAAAATTGCTTATATTAAGTGGGTTTATCATAATACAATCTATGAGAAACTATGTGTGAACTTTAAAAATATGGCCATTATGGCATTACAACATACAGTTGGAATGCATAGTGAAATAAAGCCTAACAAAAAGCAATATCAGAAAAGCCCATCAGCAATGCTAAACATAAGGCACTATAAACAATATAATTGTTCACAACAGCATGTGCCACTATTAACGGTTGGGAATTGAAAGGGAAGAGAGGTACCTGTGTGTTTTCCATTTCTTAAACATAGTCAATTGCATAAAAAGTAAATAAAATCAGTCACCAAATCAAGCCCAGGCAAAATAGGTACCTCGACAATAGAAGCGGTGTCAGCTAAAGATCCCAATTCCACGACCACAAGTAAGCTGGTTTTGTTGGACGATGAAGACCAGGGAGTGACGTGCGGGGACGACGACGACGAAGAATTCTGAAAGACAAAATGTATTATGAAAGATTATGAAAGACGAATTGTAATCAAGGAAGAGAAAGCTATAGATGGGAGAAATGAACGATAAGAAAAACATAACATTATAAAGAGAGAAGAAACGCCTAATTCATTTACCCATAAAGATTTCCATTTGAACGTTACAAAATAGTTGAGGAGAAAGGCAATGTAGCTTCTCCATTTTCCGGAAGAGAACGAAAATGCCGGTAGCGGAAAGAGAGTTAAGAACAGAATATAATTGCATATTCTCCATCCCGGGAGAGAAGGAAAACGCCTGATTAGGGCTGTGAAGAGTTGGAGGGAGACGAAGAGGGGATGAGTTTTTTTTTTTTTTTTCGTAGGAAAACGCCTGATTAGGGCAGTCAAGAGGTGGAGGGAGACGAAGAGGTGATGGGTTTTTTTCGGAAAAGAAGAGGGGTTAGCAGTAAAACGTGCAAGAAGTCTCCCACACGTACATGCTCAGGATAGTCAAGTGGCCGATGCAAATGAATTGGCCGGTATTATATTATTTAGGAGTAATGATGGACCATTGGCTGGTATCAAATGAATCAATCAATAGGCTGATATTAATACATGTCAAAATCAGAGGATGGTCAAAATCAAATCTGAAATTGGCAATTGAAAATAGTGGCTATCATATATATGAATATGAATTTCGGAATTAGACTCCAATTTCAAAATCAAACCCAATCCCTTTCATATATATGAATTGGAGTAGGAATATACTGAATTTTTTTTTTTTTTTATCAGTAGTGCATCAGAGTATTATAGGTTATTGATGTAACTGGATGTGCAGTCTCCTTATTAAGCTGTAAAAAGGTATTGATTACCCCTTTACCCAATGGACTGTACCTGGAAACAACAGCTATGGACCATTTAATGGTCATAATTAATGATAGGTCTGGTTTCAGGTCTAGTATGGACCTGAACTAAATTTCCATTTACCTGATCATTATAATAATAATAACAGTAATAATATCAGATGCCTATTATGTACACAAAATCTTCATTATAGACACACACACATCAAGGGGAAGTGGTAGGCTGACGGCTAAAGAGGACGTGGATGAAAGTAGTAATAATAGAGATAAATCTGAAGAAGTGCACCCTATCTAAGGACTTAGCTCATGATAGATTGGAATTGAGCAGCTGAATTCATGTTGTTGACCCAATATTGTTGGGATAAGGCTTTGATGACGATGATGTATTTCGTAACATTTAATAACAATTTGATAGACAACCTGGATATGGGTACAATTGGTGCATTGAGTCCCCATCCTGGGTCTAGGATAAGTACCAATTAGGAATCGGGTCCAGTTGCATAATGAATCCGATCTGGACCTGGACAGCTGCAGCCTTCTAATGTGTGCCCCACTTCACTACTGGTAAGTAGGAACCTGTTCATGGGGTGGGGCTTTGAGCATACAGAGGCCCAGCCCCTCCCAACTTTCTTTTAGGCCACAAAATCAGACCCAGGCCTAAAACCGCATCCTGACTCCAGTGTAATGCAAACTAGATTAGGTTTGTTCTAGCCTTGGAGCAGACCTTAGTGGAATGCACTGTTTAGTTACCCTGTCTGTTGATCTGAGACTTGCTTTGGTGGGGGTACAGCAACTATATTCCAGATTAATTAGAAGATCTCAACCATCTAATTTTTGGGCAACAAAAAGACAGTTGAACATGAAAGTACTGTAATATTTGGAAAATCAATGTAAAGATGGCTAGAGTCTTTTAATCTGAAGATTCTCTAGATGTCCTCCATCAATCCATTCTCGTAGGGTTCTATCAGATCAATGGTCTGGAATGTCTGGATCAGAATCATGCACCCCATTTTGTATGAATGGGCTTGTCATGACAACTGTAATTATGTATGGGGGGACATAATTCCTCCCCTCTTTCTGGAATGCAGGCTCTGGCAAGTTACAGTTAGCTCTAATTGTGTTTGTGGAAGGCCCTAGATGTGTGATACACACTGTTGATGTGATGGGATCTACTTTGATTATGTTTCATATTGTTGCCATTGGAAGATCTTCTCTCAAGTAACTGGCTTATAGATAGACACTTGATTCAGCCATGTTAAGGAAAAGGCCCAAGAATTGATGGCTAGGACCTATTCTTATCGTAGATCTTTGGAATACCTCAATCTATGGAGGATTCCTTCTGATGGACAGTCCGGTCATCAATCATGTCTGCTAGTTCCTACATGTGCAGAATGGGGCCGGGGAGGCGCAGTAAAACTATAAAGTTGTAATTGTGCAGTCTATGTTCATCTATTCTTGTGGTTTTTCTTTAATTTCTGTTGCACAGTCTGATTTTAGAGTCTGGTTTGGATTCAACAGAAGCTATACAAGATCAAAGAAGCACCTCAGTAGCCATAGTTGGTTCTACAGTGGGGGAGCCTTCTCCGGAGGAAGGCACATTGCTGAAGGACAAGACGAGAGATCTATGAGCCTCTGGGTCGTAACAGCCAACAGCTACCCATGGAAGGTGCTTCTGGCATTGGACCAAGTTCGCCTTTCATGCATCCCAACTTCCATGTCGACGGGGTCAACACAGCAAATGTGGAGCATCAGTTCATTCCCAACCTTCTTGGGATGTCACCGATGCATCAAGACCATGGCAACAACCCTGAATCGAACAACCTCTACTCCTTGAGGAATGCTCCTGAAGAAGTGTTTCATTGCAGCTGGGGGAAAGAGAACCCAACAGGCAGTGTTCAGATTCCACATTTAACGTAGAAGACCTTAAATTATTGGAATTTCTGGGAACTGCCTGATTGTTTTTTGGGTCATCTTTAAAAGGATTTCACATAGTATAAGAGGAGCTGGTTTTGAGTCATGGAGCCAACTAGTATCAAAGCAAGCAGAACTGTAAACTCCATGCCCTATGAACATCCATTACTTCTTTCTAATACTTGTCAGTCCGGTCATCAATCTTCTTGCTAATGTTTTAGTGATCATAGTTGTCATGTTGTCATAGGAAGATTACTATAAAGGAAAATAGGAGTTTAGGATAGAAGTTGGTTGATTATCCTTGTTATTTATCCAAGTTCATTTTCTTGTGCTTGTAAAACAGTCAAAGTTATTGTCAACATTAAAATAAGCAGGCATTTACAAGCATTTTACCTGTACTACAAAATTCTTTTGTATAGGAGAAATTATTTGCAAGGCATTTATGGATTTTCATCTGTGTATCCGATTTTATTAGCCACTTTGAGAAAGAAGAGTTACTAGGAATTCAATTCCGTCAGGCAAAGGGGCCCTAGGAGTGTCTTTCTTGAGGTTTAAGTTTCTGAAAATACTTTTCTAATATTGCTTTAGAGGGAAAATACTCTCATAAGGACAGTTTGCATGGGGGACTTCCATGTGGACATCCATGTACTGCCCACTTGTGTACTGAATGGATCATCAAACTCCCCACCCTGTATCCACATCAGTTCCATCGGATTTGCATCGATCTAAATTGAGTAGATTGTTGGATCGAGGGGTCAAATTTTTTTATATATAAATCCGTTAAAATTTGGTGTCATGGGTCAAGGAATTAGGATAATCTAAAGAACTTATGATTTCACATATGGGTAGATCACATTCAAATCGCTGGAGTAGAAGAGAGGAAGAAGAAGAAGGAAGGAGGGGGGAGGGTTTTGGCTGGGTATGAAAGAAGATAGTGGCGATATCGCTGCCTAATAAACAGTTTAAAAAAAATGAAAAAAGCCCCCTATGACCACTATGATGGATAAATATTTTGGGTCTCTTTTTTCTCCACCAAATCTAAGAGAGATTTCTGGTAAAATCCTCTGAGAGAAAATGAAGAAAAAGATTTTTTTTTTTGAAGAATAAATCAATAAAATATGTCAAAAGGATTAAAAATTGACCTATGGAGAAGGATCATTGAGACTTGAAAGTAAATTAAGTATTCAAACTAAGGGGAGATTATGCTAGAATTAAAGTCTTAATATTTCCTATGGAATCTAAAGGTTGCCTGCGGAGTCTAAGAATCACCTAAAACCTGAAAGTCATCTAGGGAATTTAAGTTTTATTTTAGAAACTCCCTTTCAATGCAAAAGATTTTGCATCTAGAAATAGCCTAGAATAGCTGTATATCTTGTGTTGATTGTGTAGTAGTGTGTGGTTAAAGTGTTGTAGAGAGATCAAAAAATTTTGTGGAGGAAAGTATCGTGAAATTTTGAGGTGAAATTTCTCATTTGATTTACAATAAAGCTCTTTTCAGCCGTTGAGCCATATATCCCTACACACACATTGTTTCCTTATATATAATTCTTTAACTAACCCTTTTAAATTTCTTGCCTTGGATCTTTGGCCTCGGCTTGGGCTGTAGAAAGTAATGGCTACAGAACAGATGCTTCTGTCAAACAGAATGTAAATGGAACAGTAGTACCCGATTGAAGAAGGCTGCAACTGTGATTTGTAGGCGGAAAAAGAAGAGCAGCAACAGCAGCAGATCTGTGACCGAGGCACGTCTGATGATGCTCTCTTTAGGACGAGTTCCGCCCCCTGGATTCTATCCCAATTACGAAGGTTCTCAACAGAACTGCCCCCAGGATACAACGGCCTTCTCGTTCAGGCTCTGGTCGCAACGCAGGCCCGAATATCGCAGACTCCCTTCTTTGAATGCTCAGAGGGAAAACAGAAAGAAGAAGAAGAGGAAAAACGATTTTTTCTGTGTCTCTCAATAGCGCAGATGGCCCTAATATTTAAATTAGGATTAGTAGTCCGTTGGGCCATAAAACCTCTCCGTTTTAATATCATTAATCCACATTAAAACAGTGGTTAAAACATGTTTAGATTCATAACGTTAATCCACGTTAAATCAATGAAAAAATCAACGTTAAAATCATCATTAAATCAACGTTTAAGATTGGTTTTTAAAAATTAAAAATAATGGCAAAAGGTTGTCATTTCTATATCAATATATGGGTCCCTCTAGGCGGGGTTTGCACCCCCCCTGCGCGCGATAGCACCCCGGGTCAGGCCTGGCTCGCGTGCGCGCATAGGGCCCATGGCAAAAGCCTTCAAAGGTTCTTAAAGTGTAAAGGAATGAAAACACATATAAGCCTACTTCAAAAGTTGAACTTGAGCAATGTGGGATGTGTTGTTTTCAAAAGCCTACACAACCCACAAAGTAAACAAGAAGAAAGGACAAAACAACTTTTACAAAAACCACCTTTAGAATGTTTTAAACAAAAAACCCAACAATCTCCCCCTTGTTTCAAAATATTTAATGAGCATTTCACTGGTAAGGTGACTAGGCTTGAACCTTACCGTCATGACATAATTTCAAATCTTTAGGAGGTGGAGTGAATAAGTTCTTGAACTTCAACTTTTTATATCAATTCAGGATTATGTCAAGATTTGATCTTGGAGTCATTAGGTCAGCACTTTACGGCCATGTGCTTAATCCCGAATTTCATGAGTGCTCTAGAGAATCTGCCCAAATTCTCATAGGAAGCGGCCCCACTTCCACACTCATATAGGTGAGTCTATCAAGAGTGCTCCTGCAGCTGTGCACCCCACCATATAGGCTATAGATCTCACTAAGAATTAAATTCAACCTGATTCGCTACAGGTTATGTACCAACAATCAAATGAGTCATACACAACATGGATGAGTTCAGAGTAACCATACTCTATATGTCGGTATTTCACATCATCGAGATAGCTTGTTTTTCCCATTGAACCTAATTCTCGGGATCTCCGGTCATTAGGTTGGGTTCCCACTATTGATGATTTATGGGCTTAAGACCCATCCCTTTAGTTGTTTCTTTAATTTTTTTTCCCTTGCAAGGCCTTTTGTCAAAGGATCTGCTAAATTATCCTTTGATCTCACATAATCAATTGAAATTACTCCTCCACTGAGTAATTGTCTCACATAGCTATGTTGTAGTCGCACTTGTCTCGACTTTCCATTATACGTGGTATTGTTAGCAGTAATAATTGCTGCAGTGTTATCACAATGAATAATAATAGGAGGAATGAGTTTAGTCCACAAGGGAATATCAAATAATAAATTTCTAATCCATTCAGATTCCATCGCGCAGCTCCCAGAGCCAGGAATTCTGAATCTTTAGTGGAATGAGAAATTGCAGTTTGTTTTTTTTATTTCCAAGATACTGCAGCACCTCCCAAAGTGAAAATATATTCACTTGTAGACTTAGAATCATCTAAGTCTGAATTCCAGTCAGCATCGCTGTAACACTCAACTACAGGTGGATAACCAGAATAATACAATGCATAGTCTATAGTATTTTTTAAATACTTAAGTACTCTAGATACAGCTTTCCAATGTTCTATACCAGGGTTACTGGTATATCTACTCAATTTATTGATTGCATAAGCTATATCAGGACGAGTACAATTCATAGTATAAATTAAGCTACCAATTACACTAGCATAATCAAGTTGAGATACACATTGACCATCATTTTTTACTAATTTAATACTATGATCAAAAGGAGTAGACACAGGTTTACAATTAAAATGATCATATTTCCTCAAAAAAATTTCAATGTAATGTGATTGGGATAACTTGATTCCAGAATCATCTCTTATAATTTTAATTCTCAATATAACATTTGCTTCTCCCAAGTCTTTCATATCAAAGTTATGAGAGAGAAGTCTCTTTATATCTTTGATGCTTTCCATGTCAGAGCCAAATATTAGTAAATCATCAACATATAAGCATATTATTATTGCTGAACAACCATTAGATTTATAATAAATACATTTTTTAGCTTCGTTTATTTTGAAGCCATTAGATAGAATTACCTCATCAAATTTCATATGCCACTGTTTAGGTGCTTGTTTTAGTCCATATAAGGACTTTATTAATTTACACACCTTATGTTCTTGTCCTTTTATGACATAGCCTTCTGGTTGGTCCATATAAATTTCCTCTTCCAAATCTCCATTTAGAAAAGCAGTTTTGACATCCATCTGATGTATAATCAAATTATGAACAGCAGCAATAGCAATCAAGAGTCTAATAGAACTGATTCTAGACACAGGGGAATAAGTATCAAAGAAGTCTATTCCCTCTTTTTGCCTAAAGCCTTTGGCTACTAGCCTGGCTTTATATTTCTCTATTGACCCATCAGGTCTAAGTTTTTTCCTAAGAACCCACTTGCACCCTAAAGGTTTAGTACCTAAAGGTACGTCAATTAATTCCCATGTATTATTGGCTAAAATAGATTCAACTTCATCATCTAATGCCTCCTTCCAAAAGGCAGCATCATGAGCAGTCATAGCCTCCTGGAAAGTAGATGGATCTTCCTCTACTAGATAGGTTTCAAAGTCAGGACCAAAACTAGTAGCTGTCCTTAGTCTCTTACTCCTTCTAGGTTGAGATTCCTCTTCCTCATGAGTTTCTAGTACTCTATTCAATGAAGAAGGTTCTGATGTAAACTTAGTTTTAAAAGGAAAAAGGTCTTCAAAGAAGTCTGCATCTCTAGATTCAACTAGGCTTAGGTCTTCTAATTTCATGAATCTGTAGGCAGCACTATCTTATGCATAGCCAATGAAAACACACTCCCATGAGTGGGGTCCTAATTTAGGTCTTTTTGGATCTACTATCCTGACATGTGCTAAACACCCCCAAACTCTAAAGTATCTAAGGTTAGGCTTTCTCCCTTCCCAAATCTCAAAAGGTGTTCTATTAGTTTTAGAATGTAAAACTCTATTTAAAATGTAACAGGTAGTCAACAGAGCTTCACCCCATAAGTTTTTAGGACTCCCAGATGCTATTAACATAGAGTTAATCATTTCAATCAAAGTCCTATTTTTCCTTTCTGCTATACCATTTTGTTGGGGTGTATAAGGGGCAGTACAAGTTCTCTTAATTCCTTTAGATTCACAATAGTCTAAAAAATCCTTTGAGGTGTATTCACCACCTCTATCACTTCTGAATATCTCAACCTTTCTATTCAGTTTATTTTCAACTTCAGTCACATAGACTTGAAATTTAGATAGAGCTTCATCTTTAGTTCTTAATAAGTATACATAAGTATACCTAGAACAGTCATCAATAAAAGTAATAAAATAATATTTACCACCTCTAGTCATAGTATTACTTAGATCACATATATCAGAATGAACCAATTGAAGTAATGCAGATTCCATTTCCACATGTTTAAATGGCTTACGAGTAATTTTGGATTGAGAGCATATAATACATTTCTTATGATCATCAACATATTTATCAATTAATCCATCATTACTCATATTTCTCATAGTTTTGAAATTAATGTGACCTAATCTACCATGCCATTCATCAACTGAAGCGATAATATAAGCAGAAGAAGATGCAATATTATTATTGACAATATTCAATTTAAACATATTCTCACAGGCATAACCCTTACTCACAAATACACCTTTCTTGGTGATAAAAAATTGGTCGAATTCTATTACCTGTTTAAATCCGGCCTTATTCAGAAGATAACCAGACACAAGGTTCTTTCTCAATTCTGGTGCATGAAACACGTTCAGCAATGTCACTGTCTTCCCGGAAGCGAACTGAATTTCAACCTTCCCTTTACCGATTACTTGAGTAGTAACATTAGTTCCCAGAGCGAGTTTACAGTCATTCGTGACCTTCTCATAGGTCTTGAACATATTTATGTCAAAAGTGACATGGTTGGTTGCACCAGTGTCAATCCACCATCCTTCGCTCTTTGCTGTACTGACAGCATTTACCTCAGAAATAACAGCAACAAACTGTTCGGCTTCAGTAACATTAGCTTGAGGCTTGGTTGCTTGAGATTGTTGTGGACTTTTTTTCCGGTGACGACATTCTCTTGCAAAGTGTCCCGGCTTGCACAAATAAAGCAACTGCCTTTAGCCTGTGGCTTGACAGTCCCTTGATTTTTACTGAGCTTTTTGTTCTGGTTTTGCTTCGAATTCTTCCTTTTAAAGGAAGGATTAGACTGCTTTTTGGTCAAATTTCCCTTTCTTTTCACCATCAACTTATGATTTAGATTCAGCTAAGTTTATTTTGCCACCATTCTCAGCCAAATCCTTCTGATCACTATTTCGGGCTTCTTCCTCAATTCTCAAGTAGCGTTGAAGACGCTCCAAAGAATAGTCCTTTCTCTTGTGTCGAAGGGTTTTCTGTTTATCCTTCCAAGTGGGTGGTAAGTTTTCAATAACTGTAGCCACTTGGAACTGTTCATCGATTCGGATCCCTTCTTTAACAATTTCATTAACAATGGTTTGTAAGTCATGTACTTGAGGAAGAATGGGCTTGTCATCTACCATCTTGAAATTCAGATAGCGACCAACCGCATATTTCTTAGCTCCAGACTCCTCTGTTTTATAATTTTTATCAGATCGGGCTTTGTTATAAATGTTGTCTGCTACAAGGTTTAGAATATGGCTCTTACACAGGTAATCGTTTTCTTTCCATTTCTTCCGTGCATAAGAGCCACCTGGTCCTTCTTCACAGTCAGGGCATGGTTCGGTGTCGAAAATTAGATCCATCAAAGCTATCCAACCGAACTGGGTCCTGGTGCACTTGACTAGCAGGCTACTCGTCCTAAATTTGTAGAAAGTAATGGCTACAGAACCCTCTAGGCCAGCCGACCGGGATTTGCACCCCCCCTGCACGCGATATACACGCAGGATGCGCGTCGCGGACGCACGCCCGGTTAAACGTTTTCCGGACCCAGCACCCCGGGTCAGGCTTGGCTAGTGTGCGCGCATAGGGCCCATGGCAAAAGCCTTCAAAGGTTCTTAAAGTATAAAGGAATGAAAACACATATAAACCTACTTCAAAAGTTGAACTTAGCAATGTGGGATGTGTTGTTTTCAAAAGCCTACACAACCCATAAAGTAAACAAGAAGAAATGACAAAACAACTTTTACAAAAACCACCTTTAGAATTTTTGAAACAAAAAACCCAACATGGGCTGTGTGATAAGTTTGTGCAATTAAGTTTGCATGATTCAATTAAGTCAGCTCAATAGAGGAACATAGCACACACCATTTTTTGTTTTTGTTGGTTTTTTTTTTGTTCCACACACTATTTAACCGTTGTATATGCTTTCTGCATTTGCAAAGTTTAATTTAGTTGCACTCTTGGATTATTATTGAGCTACTAGGTCTTGGGTTGAGCCAGCAAACCACTAGCTAATCAACAATCATTATAAGCTGGACTTCATTTTATATTGGTTCAATCCAAGGGAGTGGAAAAGAAATATCTTAAAGAAAGTTACATATGTAACATAAGAAGCACATGTATCTTTTCTCATTTTCTATATATAGAACTAGAAAATCCACCATTAATTATTTAATTATCATCATACACAAACACCAAAACTGAAAGGATATAAAGCATGTGAGGCACACATTTAGAAACTTTATTGCTTTTCTATTTTTAACAAAGGAGAGAGATAAAACGGAAATCACAAATTGCATACACACTAACTGAACCGTTGACATGGTTTGTTAATAAAACTAGAACGACATAAGACTAAGAAGCTGGAAATGGAGGAACTTGTACATCCATATTCCCTTCTATCATCAAAATCAGATTCTTCATTGAAGGACGAAAAGCAGATTCACTTTGAATACACCGCAAACCCACCATCACAATCCTCTCAAACTGTTTCTTTTCTACTTCTTCAGCATCAAATAGCTTAGCAAGCTCCCCTGCTCGATAGCATTTATTGACCCAATCAGTTAGAATGATCTCGTCATCTTCGACCTCTAACTCGATGTTCCTCCTGCAACATACAATCTCCAGCAGTACAATCCCAAAGCTGTATATATCTACCTTTACTGATATTGGTTTGTTTTGGTACCATTCAGGGGCCAGGTACCCTCTTGTTCCTCTGGGTCCTGTGAATGTTCTTGTTTGATTCGGCGTCAATAGCTTCGCCAGCCCAAAGTCAGATATTTTTGCCGTCCAAAACTCATCGATGAGTATGTTTTGTGGCTTTATGTCACAGTGGATGATATGGGGCTCACAATCTTCATGTAGATAGAGTATCCCCCTGGCAACTTCTAATACAATTCTCATCCTATCACTCCAAGGAAGGTGTCTTTCAGCCCCCCTGAAGATAAAATCCGCAAGCGAACCATTGCTCATGTACTCGTATACCAAAAGCCTATTGAAACCCTCATTGCAGATGCCAATTAAGCGCACCAAGTTCCTGTGATGGGTTCTCCCGATAGCCCTCATCTCCATCTGAAACTCCCTTTCTCCTTCCTCCACCACTTTCTCCAACTTCTTCACTGCGACAGTTCTCTCATTGTTGGATAAGGCCCCTTTATAGACAGTACCAAAAGAGCCACGACCAAGTACCTGATTGAAGCCATTTGTAGCCGCGGCCAGCTCGTTATAAGAAAATGACCGCAGAACAATGTCTTCTGTCGTACCAAGTTTCTCCTCACATGACTTTACATGCGTGAACAAACCACGTCTTAAAATTATGTAACCAAACACTGCCATAGTAATGCCAGAGCATATTGTGAGAATGGCACCAATCACTAAAATCATGATCGATGTCTTGGAAATGGAGGAGGAATGTTTTTCTCTTGCCGAATCTCGATTAGCCAACTTGAGAAAAAGCACACTTGAAATTGAGTTATCTCTAGTTCTTTGCCCGTACCTTAGTGGAAACTTGAGTTTGTAACAAACACCAGAACTTGACAGTGCAGCCACACAATTAGAATCGGTTAAACAAGCCTCCTTACAATCTTCTTTCTCCATGTTCTGTAATGAAGAATAGTAATCAGCTTTAAACCGAGTGTTCTCAAGGGAGACAATTGTGGGAGTCATGCTCTTCTCTTCAACGCTTCCAAAGCCAGGGTCTCCCCATCTCATTTGGCATCCCTCAGACGTTTCACTGGAGCTCGTATAATTAGAGCCAGGGAGACAAGTGCAGTCTAATTCTTCACCCACCATGCAATAGCTGTTGATTCCACAGATGCCGTTAACTGAACATTTGTCCTGGAAGGATTGCCATTTCAACTCCGCTGTAGTGTAATTGTTCTTCCGCATACTATGTGAATACAACCGAAAGATCCCATCTTGGTCGAGAGTAGCACGGTAAATTACGGAAGTGTCCTTGGAAGAAGGCCATCCATCCGTTAAATTCCGCGAAATTGTGTCATTCTCCCTGGCCAAGTACATGTGGCCGTTGTCATCTAAATTTAACTTGAAGAAGTCTCCCTCGTAGTCTGAATTGATTGTCCAGTAGGAACTGGAATCATCATCAGCAGGGGTCAGTGAAAGGCTGTTTCCGTGATTCAAGGAGAGTCTGAACCTTCCAATTGTGTGGTTGGTTCTCGACACCCATGAAGACAACCAATTCTTCCCTGTATTTGGTAAGAGAGACTGGCCTGATAAAATGGTGTCTGTGGGATAATAGAAGCTTTGCCAGAGGATTTCTGAATTAGTACCGTAGAGAACAAAATTGCCATTGTCGAACATGGAACCAAAGAAAATGATCTTATCATTAGTAAACGGCCTGGCTAGGACGCCTTCGCCTATAAACATGAGTCTGCCCTCCTTCGTAAGGCCCAAACTGGCATGGGAAGGGACAAGTGGGTCGGTGTCGTATGTCGTCCAGACCACTGTAAAGTTTGGAGATCCATCTAATAACCAGATCCCAACAGCAAAGTCCCGACCTTGTGGGTAGAATCCAAAGGCAAAATGCCCTGAAGGGGAAAGCCAACAGGTGGAGTTCCCTGTTGGGTATAGATAAGAGCCCAAGCTTATGTTTCGGTAAAGTGTTGATTGAGATCTCTCAACAATACCAAACGCAAAGAGGAACACAGCCCAAATGGTAGTTGCCATCTCAATCTCAATCTCATGTATGTGAATTGTGAACCAAAGCATTGATTTTGTAGGGGTAGCTCCTCAAGAAAGTTCGGTGCAATCAGGACGAAAATCAATGAATATTAAATCATTATTTAAAAAAAAAGTCTAAATCTAAATCAAAACCACTTAGAATAACTATTTATTAATTTGGCCGGCTAAAGTGGCATCAGTGCTCAACAGTGGAACCGACCGGCCCCTGTTGAAATTGAAATAGGATATATTCTCATAATGGAATCGGGATCTCTCAAGGGATTTGACCGTGGGGCTGCTCGAATTATGATCATGCGAGGCCCAGTGCAAATGGGCTAAACGTTTCGGAGTACGTACGACGTGACGTGCAAGTGGAAGACAAGCTTTCATGACGTACTACTTGCTAGTGGAAGGCCGGCTTTCGTGACTTGGATTTTCTTCTTGTCACCTTTATATCCATCGGTCTTTTGCAGGACGAAGACGATCAAGTGAGTATCATCGATGTGGTTGCCCTGCTAATTTAGGATTTTTTAGGATTTTGAATTTTGGATATACTCGATGTGGGTCATCTGTGAGAGATCCAAGTCAATAACTAATAAATAATCTTACCGTGGGTCCATTTTAAATATATATATATATATATCAAAACCATTAAAGATTAGTCTGCCCAAGTGACTTGATGATGGGCCAAATTACACACAAATCTGAATTTTGTATCACGGTCAGATTTCCAACAGTTACATTCACCACACTTGTATATTATTCACAGGAAGGAGATACATTGTGCTGGGAGGGACATGTTACTTCCCTTTAAATAACGTGAAAGATATGGATAGATATAGAGGGCTTCTAATTACACTAGTAAATACACTAGCAAATGCCCATGGGCAAATTATAAAAAGGGGTATACCAAGCGGATGTTATCGAAGCAATAGCTGAATCATGTGAGAAGAGAAGGGAATGAAGTTACTCATAAATTAGCAAAGCATGCCCAATATGTGAACGATATGGTAGTTTCGTGGCAATCCAACCCAGACCCAATTAAGCAGTATGTGAGTGTGGATGCGATGTTGGATTCTTAATAAAAATTTAGAAAGACTTCTTATAAAAATCGTTCATACAATAAACGATTGTGTGAAATGACAATTTTACATCTTCTTTTTTTTTTAAAAGAAAAGAAAAAAGAAAAAAGAAAAAAAAAGCAATAAAGAGGATGTCACATGGAATCTTGCTTTCCCAAAGATGCAAGGAAAAGGACATTTCAAGAGCTAGAAAAAAGGTGAATATAAGCAACATTCTATTGGTGTAGGATATCTTACCAGTGAGTATTATGCCATTTCCTATAAATGTAGGATATCACATAGTATGAAGGCAAAATTTTCATTTTCACACCTCATTTATTATATCAACCATTATGTGGGGATTTTTAAAATAACTAACATACAAAGGCAAAATTTAAGTCTTGCAGCACACTACCGTCAAAACACCTTATAGGGTCGGTTTGTCCAAACACCTTTACATCCGAAATGGGATGCGGACAAGCCGGTAGATTTTTCTCCTTGTTTGGTGCAGCGCTGAAACCCCTATACTTTCTGCCTTCTTAGTTCTTACATTGTGTTTTCTCGATAGAAAGGATCTGAATTTCTCATCTAACCAATAGGAAATCCAAAGCCACGGATGTGGAAACTCGGTTTCCTCTTCCACGGCTCTGCACAAACAGACCCATAAAGTCTCACCTTTTCATCTTGCAAAGTAGTGTTTCAGTCAACTGAGTCATATACAACTGAAGAATGTGTTTCACATGCTCCAAGCATGGATTCTGTTGTATATCGAGTAGATTAGGAGTAATTTAGAGGAAAGGCCTTCTCTATATAAAAAGGGCATGTTACTTTAGAAGAACTGAGAGATTTCTTGTTTTGGAGAATTCTGAAAATTTTAAAATCAGCTCCCTAAAGTAGAATTTTAAATGCCCAACCCGCCTCTAGCATTTGAAATGTTGGAATTATAGGAACTCATAAAGGTAAAAAGTGTCTTTTCATGTGGTTTGAGATTTTGAATTCTTGCAACAAACAATGCATTTGAAATGCTCAAGGGATAAGATGTCACATCATATCATAAATCCCCAACAAAACCAAATCCTTATCTCAAAAATTCCTTTAGCCAAACATGCCCAAAAGTGTTCTCTTTTTCGTTTTGGTGGTGCAAAGGCCCGTCATAACTCCGGAAGCAAATGACGAAAGGAAGACCATTTCACATGAAAACTTAGGGGAATTTTACTCTCTAACCTAGACAAATTATAGGTCAACGCAGTCAACTCCACAGTGGAGCTCACTTATTAAAAAAATATGAACAACTCAAAATGAGCATACTCACGGTGTATAGGATGTCCTTAAAATGCATTTCAAGAAGAGTTGGCCAAACCATTAGCTTGACCATAAAATGAATGAGTGATTAATAAATATTTTTTATCACATTATCATTTGGCTGATTTCACAGTGGATCCAACTTTTCATCATCATCATCATCATCAAAGCCGCGTCTCAATTATGTTTGGGTCAGCTACATAAATTATGTTTCTCCATTCTGATCTATCTTTGAGCAGATCTTTAGATAAGTTACACTTCTTCATATCTATTTTTACTTACTATATCCATCAATGTCCTTTTTGGCCTACCCCTTCTCTTTGGCTGACTAACAACTTTCAAAGCTAGACTTTTCCTTACCGGTACTGTTGTCGGCCTACGTTGGACATGTCGAAACCATTTCAAACGGGTTTCTCTAATTTTATTCCCCTTATTACTACCCCTAAATGCTCTAAAAAAATTTCATTTCTAATTTTATCCTCCCTAGTTTAATCATGCATCTACCTCAACATTCTCGTCTCTGCTACATCCATTTTGTGTATATGTTGCTTCTTGATTGACCAACAATCTGCTTCATAGGACATAACTGGTCTAATCGTTATTCTGTAAGATTTTTCGTTTGATCTTGTTGGCATTTATTAGTCACAAAGCACTCTAAAAGCAACTCTCCATTTCAACCATCCCGCTTTTATCCTATTTTTTACATCTTCATCAATCTCCCCATCCTTACTAATTGTAGAGCCATGGAAACAAAAAGACTCACTTTGTGGTATTTCATGGTCTTCAATTTTCATAACAGTTTCAGCTCTTTCTACATGCCTATTGAAGTTACAATCCATAAATGTTGTCTTTGTACGGCTTATTTTAAAGCCTTTAGTTTCTAAAACCTCCCGCCATCTCTCAAGTAATGCATTCACGTCATCTCTTGATTTATCTACAAACACTATATCATTTGAAATAACATATACCAAGGTACCTCTTCTTAAATATGAACAATTAACTCATCCATATATCAGTGCAAAGAGATAAGGGCTTAGGGCTAATCATTGATGCAAGCCTATGGTCACTAAGAACTCTCATGTCTCTCAATAAGTAGTTCTCACACTCGTTACTGCTCTCTCATACATGTCTTTAATAACTCCAATAGCCCTTTATTTAAAACCCATTAAATTAAATCTCTAGGTACCTTGTCGTGGGTTTTTCCCTCTTCACTCGAACTTTTATTAGAGTAAAATTTTAGGAGATTGAATAAACAGTAAGGCCCTTTTGAACTGCTCAAATTTGTAAAATAGAAGGCCCTAATGTGGTGTTTCACTTCTTCAAAATAGGACTTTTAGAAGCTCTTGGGTTTTCAATTCCACACTCTCTCTTCAGGGGATAGGAATTGGTGCAAATTCAAAGCATGTCCACGTCATTAAAAAAGGCATGTTGAGAGCATGGCTCCTTACCTAAGTGGTAAGGCATGGCGGTTCTCACCTGGCCGCCAAGGGTTCGAACCCTAGGTACATCACCTCTTTCCGCATGTGCAGGCTCCCTTCCCACTTATGTTGGCTTTCTTCTCACATGTGAGCCCCTCTTTTCCCACGTGAGTATGCTGCCTTTATGTATGTGGGGCCTCTCTCTTTGGATCCAACCCACTTCGCTAGGACACCAAAACTAAAAGGCGTGTCTAAGATCAACCTTGGGAAAAAAAACTGATAATAGTACTACCAAACTTCAAAACTAATAAGATAGTTGGTTGAACATATGGATTCGGACCAGTTTGGCAACTCTACTAATAGAGTCAAGTGACGTAAAGTTGATTTTAAAGAAAGAATAAAATATAAGTGGGTTATGACGATATTTTTTTTTTTAGTTGTTTGTTATAGAATCTTTTTGACTTTTTGTATGAAAAGTTGAGTTTTTTTGTATTTTGTGGATAATGGTAGTTGTTTTTTTACTTTTATTGATAAAAGATGGAGAGAATTTTGAATTAAAGTGCTTTTTATGTGACATCTTGTCTGAAAAATAGAGGTTTTACTTGACTTTTACTATACTCGTAAAGTGTCAAACTAGTTAGGGTACGGAGGACACGGCACCGCTGTCCTACCACTTTAGGTAGGAAGTCTGGATCCTATCTATCAAGGAAAAACACACCTAAAAAAGTGCTCTAGGTGTGGCAAGGCCCGTTTCCATGGAATATGGCGCTGCACAAACAATTCCTTACTGTGAAAACCAAGCCCGCGTTAGGGTCCCACATCTTCTTCTTCAATTCATATTCCACAAATCCACCGCCCGATGACACGACTAGGAGGATCCGACAATTAGGGTCCGTTTGGGAAGGGAGGAGGGGAGGGGAGGGGAGGAAAAATTTGAGGGGGAAGGAAAATGAAGGGGAGGGGAGGGAAAATAAATTTTCCCTCCTCTTGTTTGGAAAGTAAAAAAGTAAGAGGAAGGAAAGTGAAAAAGTATAATTTTGTTTTTAGTGAGGTACATAAAAAAAGACTATTTTACCCTTACTCTTGGAAAAAATTCAAATAAAGTCTAAAGGGCATTTTAGTCCTTTCCTCACCCCATCCTCACTTTCCCCTCATTTTCCCCCCTGTTTTGGGGGGGAAATTTTTAAGGCAAAAAGTGAAAATTTTCCCTCCATTTCCCCCTCCCCCATTTTCCCTCCCCCCTTCCCAAACACCCTCCAAAACCACTTTTCCTCCACTTTCCCCCCTTTTTTTCCTCCCCCCCATTTCCCTCCCCCCCCCCCCCCCCCCCCCCCCTTTTCCCAAACAGAGCCTTAGAGTAAATCCAAGGATTGAAACAATTGTGGACACGCTTGAACCTCCACCGTCAAAGTCCACAAAATGACGGGAATTTTTAAAAAAAAGTACATGTAGAGACAGAAATGCCATCAGCAGTGAGGATGGATTTCCTCTTCTCGCCAAGAAAGCCGTTGATGATATCCTTGCTAGAGCAAAGAAGCAACAAGCAAGCATGAAGGAAAAAGGTCAAAAATATATTTGGATGGACACATTACACATGGTTCCAATTCCACCAAAATTCAAATAAACCTTCCTTCAAATAAAAATATTGTAAAAGGTTCAACCCGTAGCACATCATTCACTGCAAAATTCTGACTGTAGTTGGTCGGATGCATCCATCTCTTTGTGATGACTACCCTAATAGGCACCAAGTACGATTGGTATTCTACGCTTCCTTGAAACTCCATTCTAAGTTGGTCCATGCTCGAGAGGTTCCTTTTGAATGTTGTATCACTTGACAATTTTCGGGAATGGTTGTGTAGTTTGGATCATCCTTTGTAAGTTATTTTTTTTCTTTAATTAATAGATATTTGATTTACTAAAAAAAAAAAACTATTCCCAATATCTGATCCACTTATGGGAGTTGGACAGGAAGAATGAATGGATTTGTGTCAATTGGACAATAGATACGATCTTACTTCAAGTTCTGAAATAGAAAATCACAGTGAATTACTTAAAATCTTCAAATCAATGAACACAAGTACAAACTTCAAAGTGCAATATTCGAATCCTAAATCCATAGCGTCGACAATATCAATTTATTTACAAATAAGTACAAGTCTACATAACATCAGAACCAACAATTTCCTTTTGAATAGAGCACCAGAAATCAGTGTGTTCCACATTTATGTACAAACGTAACATACAGAGAGCCTCCCAACCTATCACACGACCACACATTCCTTCAGTGTTACCTGTCGCTGTAGGGTTCACACCTTAACCAATGCAATGATATCCAGATAATAGAGAAAGGAGGATAAGTTGTAGAAGCAGCAAAGTCTTTCATACCTATCTACATTATGTATAGGGGTATCTAACACAGAACGCAAATGCTTATCTTTAAAGGGATTTCATATAATATAATAGGAGCTGGTTTGGGTCATGGAGCCAACTAGTATCAATGGAAGCAGAACTGTAAATTCCATGCCCTATGAACATCCATTAGCAAGACGTACATTATATGGATTTGTTGTCAGCAATGAGCAAAGGCCACAGACCCTCCCAAACACTTCCATTGTCTGCATAATGATTTTGCATGTTTTAGGTATCATAGTTGTCATGTTGTCATAGGAAGATTACTATAACAGCATGTTTGGTAAGCATCCACTGAGAGGAATCCTCTTCATGTTTCCTCGGAATAGAGGAAAACCCATGTTTGGGTAATTTTCTTTGCAGAGGATTTTCAGGCCTGATGAGTTTCAGAATCAACTATAGCATGGATTCTCTTGGTCTGACCTCCCCCCATAGGAGTGAATGAATCATCACTAAAAAAGGAGGAAGTATAAAAGCTAGCTATTCACTGGGGATTCTTGTCAAGAGAAACAGTTCCTCTCCTCTCTTCTTGGTTTGTTGCCCTAGACTTGGGAAGCATCGGTTCCTCTCCTCTCTTCGGTTCTTCTCCTGCGCTTGCAACGTGGGAAGCATCGGAAAAGTCTCTCCGGCCGGCTATTTTCTCTAAACAAGTATGTCTCCCTCTCCCCCGGTCTCTTCCTCTCCCTCTCTCTCTCTCTCTTCTTATTTGACGGAATACCTACAGAGATTTCTTCAACCTCTCTCTCAATCAGAGACTGAGAAGGGGATCTGATCTCAGTTGGTCAATCCACTGGTTGTAGAAAATTATCAAAGAGGGTTTCTTCAAGTCTGCCTTTGAGTTTGCAACTATGCTTGGCCTGATGGAAAAGGGCATTGAGGTGCTGACCAAGATCTAGCACCTCTTTCACCATATCAGCCATGGTCCAAGGCACCTTACATATGTCAGATTCAGATTCAGATCCATCATAACATTAGGGACGCAAGTGAGTCAAGTTTGAGGCAAGACCATTGTATCTAGATTTACATCTATTTTTTAAAGGATGGATCTAGATCCAGATCCAACACGGGACTTCTCAGATTGATTCTGATCTGGTCCGACTCCACCAACCTCCAATCTCAAATCAAGTTCTGGTCCAACTTACCTTCAAATTTGTAAGGTAGAGTGCCCTGTGATATAGGGTTTTTAAGAAATGTTTTTAACAGGAAAATTGTGAAGGGACAGAGGTGGAAGGGTTTGTTTGATTGCGTCGAATGTTTATGTAAGAAAATGCATATAATATCATTAAAAAAGAAGAAATTGACAAAGAGATGAAATCACAGTTCATGAAGGGTGTATGTGAACGGAGAGAAAACACGAACGGTTCTAATGTTCCTTTCCAAATTAACGTAGAAATTATAAAGTTCATAATATTCAAGTTCCTCTCTTTCATGCCCATATTCTCGACTCATCATTATTATATGTAGTGAATGAACTATGATATTGTATGATTTGTGGGCTGTTGACTCTATATCTAGATGGAGACTATATTATTGGAGATTGTAGGTTGCCTTTGAATCACATAGTGGTAGCTTGAATAGCCCTGAACAGCATGAGGCAGGAAACTTAATATATTTACTTGATTGCGATTGGGAGTTTATTGAACACACGGCAAATGCATATTATGCATTACCTAATTTGATATGTGCAATTGATACACTAATTGGGTCCTAAACTTCTTGAAAAACAGAATGGCATCCTCACTCAAACACATATCACTATTTAGAACTTCATTTTGGAGACCACAGTAGTAAATTTCGAAACAAGGTGCATTTAGTAGTTTGGAGGTAACGTTCTTTGCATGGCATGGTGGGATTGCAGGTAGTCTCTTTGACTGAAAAGTTGCAGGCTCAGGAGGTGATGGACCAACAAACTCACTTAGGATTGGAACACATCGATGGAGGGGTCCACACTAGCATGAAGGCCAAGGACGGCCTTAGCTCCGGCAGTGGTGGAAGTGTTGTAGTAGATGAGGATAGCCCTCAGCTCATTGATAGTGGTGGAAGTGTTGTAGTGCTGTAGTAGCTCCTTGTGTTTTGTTCTAGTCCATTGTAAAAAAGTAATGTGTCTCTGTTGTTGATGTTCTCTAATTTTTTGTAGGGTTATGTTCACTCTGTACCAAATATTTTATAGTGTTGGGTTCATTTTGTAATCAGTACTCTTCTATTTAATAAAAGTTAACCTTAAGCCAATGACCTTAGTTATTGGCAAAGTTGCAAGTCTCTGTTGTTGACATGCTTAATCGAGGAAGATGTTGAATTCTGATGTTTGCTTTCTACTAGCATTAAGTTTGTGTTTTGAGATGTAGCATGCTGGAGCTACTGTGCTAATGCAGGTGGATAGCAATTTTTTATTATTCTAATTGTTTAAGCTGAGGGTAAAAAAATACATGTTTCATCTTTTTGTGTTTTGGTTTTGGTTTGCAATAATCCAATGTGTATGTTTCCTTTTAAGGGGAGATTGTGTCAAAATTTTCATAAATTCTTTTGTGTGTACAAAATGATTTTTTGCTTTTTAGAATGGATTAGAGGATGTGGAAAGGAATATTTTCTTGGTTACATTAAATGGATTTGAGATGGAGAAATAAAATATATATATATATATATATATATATATATTTTGTGGATTCCTCTCTTGTTACCAAACTCGGATCCGAAAGAATCATTGATGATTCCTCCATGCTCGCCAAACGTGAAATGCAATGAATCCTCTCTCTTATAAATCCTCAAATAGGAAAGTCTAATTCCGCGGATGCAAAGATTCCTCTAAATAAAGGATTCCTCTCTTGTTACCAAACGTGCCCTAAAGGAAAATAGGAGTTTAGGATAGAAGTTGGTTGATTATCATTGCTATTTATCTAAGTTCATCTTCTTGTGCTTGTAAAACAGTCAATGTTATTAACAACATAAAAATAAGCAGGCTTTTACAAGCATTTTACTTGTACTACAAAATTCTTCTGATTTGCCTTTGTTGTTAACCTGAAACTCTTTGAGCATGATTATTTATTCAGCATACAATGAAAATGGAAAATATTCACTTGCGCACTGTGCATCCAGAATGTCCTAGAAGCGGGACCCACCTTTGAGTATGCGTGATGCGTGGTCTTAGATGCGCAGGTCAATATTTTTCCAGCAAAAATATGATACACAATACCTTTGGATATATTTCTGATTGATGGTTCATAAGTATGACTTAAAAATTCAGGCAATCAAATGGAAGACGTCAAAAGGGTAGTTGTGCATGTGTTTGGGCACAGTACAATGTTCTTTGAAAAGTGCAGTGGCAAAAATTTGGTATTTATATAGTTGCTTTTGATATAATGTTTAAATTTAGCATATCTAATATGATTTTATAGTTTAGCGACTGTTTATTTCATGGGATTGTGAATAAATAAGAATTCTAAGAAATATATTTCTAGAAGTGGCGGCTAAAACTTGAAGAAATAAATTTGAATATCCACATATGGCTATAAAATAATCTCCCCTTCAATGGAAATTAAACTAAAGGAGGATGGGAAGTGATTTAGTAGAGTGATGGCTTGGTATTCATTTTTCATCTAAGCTTAAGCCTTAATTCATTTTCCTTAGAGGGGAAATTATTTGGAAGGCATTTATGGATTTTCATCTGTGTTTCGATTTTAGCCACTTTGAGAAATACATTTTTTAGAGTTCCTAGGAATTCAATTACGTCAGGCAAAGGGGCCCTAGGAGTGTCTTTCTTCAGGTTTAAGTTTCTGAAAGTATTTTTCTAATATTGTTTTAGAGGGTAAATACTCTCCTAAGGACAGTTTGCATGGGGGACATCCATGTGGACAGCCATGTACTGCCCACTTGTGTACTGAATGGATCATCAAAATCCCCACCCTGTATCCCCACCAGGTCCAATGGATTTGCACCGATCTAAATGGAGTAGATTTTTGAGCCAGCAAACCACTAGCTAATTAACAATCATTTTATGCTGGGCTTCATTTTATATTCGAGACGGCTCAATGTGGAGCATTGCACTTGGTTCAATCCAAGTAAGTGGAAAAGAAACATCTTAAAGAAAGTTACATACGTAACATATGAAGCACATGTATCTTTTCTCTTTTTCTATAGAACTAGAAAATCCACCATTAAAATCGTACACAAACACCAACAGTGAAATAATATAAAGCATGTGGGGCACACATTTAGACACTTTATTGCTTTTCTATTTTTAACAAAGTAGGGAGAAAGAGACAAATGGAAAGCACAAATTGCATACACACTAACTGAACCGTTGACATGGCTCGTTAAAAAAACTAGAACGACTTAAGACTAAGAAGCTGGAAATGGAGGAACCTGAACATCCATATTCCCTTCTATCATCAAAATCACATTCTTCATTGAAGGACGAAAAGCAGGTTCACTTTGAATACACCACAAACCCACCATCACAACCCTCTCAAACTGTTTCTTTTCTACTTCTTCACCATGAAATAGCTTAGCAAGCTCCCCTGCTCGATAGCACTTACTGATCCAATCAGTTAGAATGATCTCGTCATCTTCGACCTCTAACTCGATGTTCCTCCTGCAACATACAATCTCCAGCAATACAATCCCAAAGCTGTATATATCTGCCTTTACTGATATTGGTTTGTTTTGGTACCATTCTGGGGCCAGGTACCCTCTTGTCCCTCTGGGTCCTGTGAATGTTCTTGTTTGATTCGGCGTCAACAGCTTCGCCAGCCCAAAGTCAGAAATTTTTGCAGTCCAAAACTCATCGATGAGTATATTTTGTGGCTTTATGTCGCAGTGGATGATATGGGGCTCACAATCTTCATGTAGATAGAGTATCCCCCTAGCAACTTCTAATATAATTCTCACCCTATCACTCCAAAGAGGCCGACCTTCACCCCTGAAGATGAAATCCGCGAGCGAACCATTACTCATGTATTCATATGCCAAAAGCCTATTGAAACCCTCATTGCAGAAGCCAATCAAGCGCACCAAGTTCCTGTGATGGGTTCTCCCGATAGCCCTCATCTCCATCTGGAACTCCCTTTCTCCTTCTTCCACCACTTTCTCAAGCCTCTTAACAGCGATAGTTCTCTCATTGTTGGATAAGGCCCCTTTATAAACAGTACCAAAAGAGCCACGACCAAGTACCTGATTGAAGCCATTTGTAGCCACGGCAAGCTCGTTATAAGAAAATGACCGCAGAACAATGTCCTCTGTCGTACCAAGTTTATCTTCACATGACTTTACATGCGCCCACAAACCACGTCTTGAAATTAGGTAACCAAACACTGCCATAGTAATGCCAGAGAATATTGTGAGAATGGCACCAATTACTAAAATCATGATCGATGTCTTGGAAATGGAGGAGGTATGTTTTTCTCTTGCCGAATCTCCATTAGCCGACTTGACAAAAAGCACATCTGTAATTGATTTATCTTTCCTTTTTTTCCCATACCTTAGTGGAAACTTGAGTTTGTAACAATAATTATCACCGGAAGAATATGAGTACTGGGCAGCCACACAATTAGCATCGGTTGAACAAGCCTCCTTACAATCTTCTTGCCCAATGTTCTGTAATAAAGAATAGTAATCAGCTTTAAACAGAGTGTTCTCAATGGAGACAATTGTGGGAGTCATTCTCTCCTCTTCAACGCTTCCAAAGCCACGGTCACCCCATCTCATTTTGCATCCCGCAGACCTTTCACTGAGGTTTATATAATTAAAACCAGGGACACATGTAAGATCCCGGTCCCACCTATAATATTTTATCATATTTTTATTAGATATTATTATTATTTTAATTAAATGTATTTTAGTTATTTAAGTGAGTAGGATTAAGTGGGGTACACGATAGATTAGAAGCTTTGATCGGTGAGTTGGGTTGATGGGTAGATGACCTGACCCGTAGTTTTGACCCAATGACTTAAGCCCAATAATACTCTTTTAACCTAATCCCTCTTTTAATGAAACCACTTATCTCTCTCTGCAACTCCTTCCGTAACCCTTTCATCTTCTTCATCTTTCAACTTCCCAAGCCATACCGGCTTTTTGATCCAGCCATCAGAATCAAGATCAGAGCATGCCAGCATTCTTGGCTCAACCTTCTGATCTCAGGTAACCCTCTCCTCAAATCATTAGGAGTAGATCTGTACTTTTAGGTTATCTTCATATTCTTTCCAATGCTAGGTTTTGGATAGGAATACCATAGATCTGATCACCTGGGTATTTCTTTTCCATCTCTTATATCATATTGGTGTTAGGATTGTGATTGAGCGCAGTAGTAATCTTGGATTGGGTTTTGGTGAAGATCTGTGCTTTTCTCTTCAATCCCGTAAAAGGCAAGTACCAAATCATGATTTATAGATTTAATACTTGTTTTCTCCTTGATTTGAGTGTTAATGCATATAGAAACCCTCTTATGCTTTTGTTTTATGATGTTAAGTGTTCCATCGATTTTTCGTATATAATATTACTGTGTTTTCAACTTCTGCTGCCATTACCCATTCCTATTTGGATTCCAAAATCCCTTTTTCATCTTCTGTAGAATGGTGTTTAGGGATGTGAGACCACCATTCCAAGTGGCCTTGATGGGCGGCAGAACCACAGAACCACTGTAGCCAAACCTGCGTATACAATACTGGGAACAGAACCTGTGCAATCGTCTGGGTTGTTTTGTGCCTTTGACCATGGGACCCAGGTGGGCCACTGCTTGTAGATCGGGTCCCCACATCTGATAGAGGACCCAGGGGCGAACCTAATGGTGGTGGACCCGTGGCGATGGGGTCCCATCTGACCACTCATCTAAGGGTTTACACAGTCCGGGGCGTTAATCATCAGATGGGGTTTTATTTTGGATATTATGCAGTGATGGGGTCCACTAGGGGATTTGATCACAAATCTAGTCCGCACATCCGTCCTTACATGGCTGGTTGACCTTGATGGTGCAGGCTGATCTTGAGGTGTGATCAGTGGGCCCCATTTCCCAGAGAGTCCAGATGCGCAGACGCGGAGCCATTGTTCTGGCTTCTGTGTGTGATTTTCACAGCTTGATGAGTTGAAAAAAAAAGAGAGAGAGACTTTATGTTAGAATGGTTGACTCTTGCATATTTTGAATGGGTTTTGAAATCAAATAAGAGAGTGGAGATGTCAGGTGATGTCATCCCATGTGATGATAGTACATGACCTGTTCAGAATAGGAATGAAGGAGAGAGAATGAGATGACCTGATGATGACTTGATGACCTCACATGCATGGGGATAAAGAAGTGAGGGGATTGTTGACCTGGGCACAATATTGATGAGGGAGCCCATGTGAAAGTTGTTAGCATTATGGATTTAGAGATTAGGGCCTAATTATGTTAAAAACTTAAATAGACCCTTGGCCTATTTTATAAAGAATTGAGTTGGGGGATATCTTAGGTGGGTCTTTGAGTTTTCTAAAATTATAGATCAAGATTATTTTTATTTGCAAATTAATATTAAATGACATCTTAGTTTTTAATGTGATAAAATTATATTTTATTAATTGAATTATTGGACTAAGTAAATACCGTACGGGCAAACGGTATCTTACTAACATGGGGTTTAGTACTTTGTATGACCTCGTGGAAATCCTAATGAATTCGAGTTCAACCCATCTCTATTGGAAAACCCTTAAATGGGTCTATGCACCATTGATGGTAAAAGGGATGCGTTGATCTTATATTTATTAGAGATTTCTATGGTTGTGGGGTACGAGACCTTATGTTTGACCTTAGGATCGATTCGTATTTATGTATTAACCTTCGCATGCATTTCTATGTTGGTTTAGGATATGTACTCCTTTAGATGCATACCCTATTGTTTATTATGGACTATGAAGTGGCTTGGCAAATTTTGTAATGATTATTTGATTATGATATGGGATGTGGAATGACCAGCACTTTACTTTGACTTAGAATTCTTGTGTCGGAGTTTTATTATTCAGGTCTATTATGCTTATATATTTAAGTTTATGTGGGTCATTTTTGGACGACTGCAGCTCGATATATGGACGGTTGATCACCGATGTGACCGGATCACTTATAATCCGCTTTGAATGTGAACAGGTTATCCTGATTTGTTTTTAATTCGATCGGTTTATGACCACCGACGTTATGGACGAGCTCTCCCGATTTATTTAGGGCTGACCACCCAAAACGGGGACACTTGTCTTCGTGTGAATTATATTGCTCCTTTTGTTTATTTGGATTAGGCTATACGTTCTTTCTTGTCATTATTACTGTCATTACTGTTATATGATCACTCTCGTTTATATTCGTCTCGTTGTTGTGTTAAATTTCGAATTATGATTATGTACTTGCTGTTTACTTTGTAATATTTGGTGCATAGGTACCGAGCCCTACTTTACCCAGGAGACGGAGGAGGATCAAGCGTTTCAAACGTTTGAGCCAACTGATGAACCCGAGTGGGATGCCGAAGACAGTTTCGGAGCCGTCTGAACCTGCATGAGAGTGAACGTCATCTTAGCAACTCTTTAGATGAACTTTCCTTAATAATAAACATTTCCTTAGTAATTGCTTTATTCATTCTGCAATTTTAACATTTAATGTTTATTTGATTTTCGTGTTGGATCTTATTTATGATCATTGAATACCAATTGATTAAGCTTCCGTTGCATATAATGAAATATATTTGGACTCACCACAGGTTGAAATAAGAAATTTTTTGTGGGTCCACTTTTTGGAAGCTTGTGTTGTATTAAACACAGGAAAATTTAAATTTAATTTATTTTTCACGTTTTTCCCCAATTCTTATTTTGGGGGACGTGACAACACATGTGCAATTTAATGGTTCACCCAGCGTACAATAGCTGTTGATTCCACAGCTACCGTAGACTGAACATTCGTCATGTAGGGATTGCCATTTGAACTCCGCTGCGGAGTTATTGTTCTTCCGCATACTATGTGAATACAACCGAAAAATCCCATCTGGGTCGAGAGTAGCACGATAAATTACCAAAGTGTCCTTGGAAGAAGGCCATCCATCCGTTAAATTCGACGAAACTGTGTGATTCTCTCTGGCCACGTACAATCGACCGTTGTCATGTAAATTCAACTTGAAGAAGTCTTTGTCTTTGTATAAATTGCCGGCCGTCCAGTAGGAACTAGAATCATCATCTATAGTCCAAGCAGGGGTCAGTGAAAGGCCGCCGCAATTCAAGGTGAGTCTGAACCTTCCAGTTGTGTGGTTGGTTCTCGACACACTTGAAAACAACAAATCTTGCCCTGAACGTTGCTCTGGATTCAAAATAAGAGACTGGCCTGCTAAAATGGTGTCTGTAGGATAAGAGAAGGTTTGCCAGATGATTTTTGAATCAGAACTGTAGAGAACAAAATTGCCATTGTTGAGCATGGAAGCAGAGTAAATGGGCGCCTCCAGTCTTTCAACAATCGATTTGGTTAGGCCGCCTTCGGCTGTTGACACGAGTTTGTCATCCTTCGTAAGAACCAAAGGGGCAGTGGCAGAAACAAGTGGGTCGTAGGTGTTTGCAGTCCAGACCACTGTCTTGTCTGGAGATCCGTCTAATAACCAGATCCCAACAGCAAAACCCTGGCCTTCTTGGTAGAACCCAAAGGCGAAATGCCCAGAAGGGGAACGCCAAAAGGTGTGGTTCCCTGTTGGGTATATACGAGAGCCCAAGCTTATGTTTTGGGAAACTGTTGGTTGAGCTCTCTCAACAATAGCAAACGCAAAGACGAACACAGCCCAAATGGTAGGTGCCATCTCATGTTTGTGTGTACAGATAGAGTTGAGCATTGATTTATAAGGGTAGGTCCTCTCCTTGATTGGCCACGGATGAGTCGTAGTATCCTGGAAAGTTCAATGCAGCACGAGGGAAATTAATGGATCTTATATCACAGTATATTTAAAAAGTGGGCCCACGGTGAAGTTCCGCAAGTGGGATGCTCAAATATGAATCCAAATTAATATCCGTACACTACAGTTGGTTGGGCTCACCGCTCACGGTCTCACTTATTCCGAATGGAATTTCTTGCACACATACAATTACAAGAGACGTCTATCAATAGCCCAACGTGACAAGAGGACGACTCCTCTCCATGTGCATCGGTCAAATAAATATCCTCCTCCCGTATTGGAAATTCCAAATTCTTACTAAAAAAAAAAGAAGATGCGATCCCACCTAAAGATTGAATATAAGATTAAATAAAAACCACTTAAAATAACTATTTATTAATTTGGCCGGCTAAAGTGGCATTAGTGCTCAACAGTGGAACCGACCGGCCCTGTTGAAATTGAAATAAGATATATTCTCATAATGGAATGGGGATCTCTCAAATCTACGGACCCTGACTTAGGGACCGAATTCCAGCCCAGTCATGAGATCCCACTAGGGGATTGGGCTGAAATTCGGTCCCCCAGTCAGGGTCCGTAGCAGTCCTCAAATTGAAATAGGATCAGCCGTGCTACAGACCCTGATGGGATCCAACGGCCCTCACGGACCGGGCTCCCATTCGATCCCCCATTCAGGCTCTGTGGACTATCCCAAATAGGATATATTCTCATAATGGAATCGGGATCTCTCAAGGGATTTGACCGTGGGGCTCGATGAATTATGATCATGCGAGGCCCAGTGCAAATGGGCTACACGTTTCGGTGTACGTACGACGTGACGTGCAAGTGGAAGACAAGCTTTCAGGACGTACTACTTGCTAGTGGAAGGCCGGCTTTCGTGACTTGGATTTTCTTCTTGTCACCTTTATATCCATTGGTTTTTTGCAGGACGAAGACGATCAAGTGAGTATCATCGATATGGTTGCGCTGCTAATTTAGGATTTTTTAGGATTTTGGATTTACTAGATGTGGCTCATCTGTGAGAGATCCAAGTCAATAAATAATAAATAATCTTACCGTGGGTCCATTTAAAATATATATATATATCAAAACCATTAAAGATTAGTCTGCCCAAGTGACTTGATGATGGGCCAAATTACACACAAAACTGAATTTTGTATCACGGTCAGATTTCCAACAGTTACATTCACCACACTTGTATATTATTCACAGGAAGGAGATACATTGTGCTGGGAGGGACAGGTTACTTCCCTTTAAATAACGTGAAAGATATGGATAGATATAGAGGGCTTCTAAATACACCAGTAAATACACTAGCAAATGGCCATGGGCAAATTATAAAAAGGGGTATACGAAGCGGATGTTATCGAAGCATTAGCTGAATCATGTGAGCAGAGAAGGGAATGAAGTAGCTCATAAATTAGCAAAGTATGCCCAATATGTGAACGATATGGTAGTTTCGTGGCACTCCACCCAGACCTAATTAAGCAGTATGTAAGTGTTGATACGATGTTGGATTCTTAATAAAAGATTTAGAGAGACTTCTTATAAAAATGGTTCATACAGTAAACGATTGTGTGAAATGACATTTTTACATCTTTTTTAAAAAAAAGAAAAGAAAAAATAAAAAATAAAAAAAAGCAATAAAGAGGATATCACATGGAATCTTGCTTTCCCAAAGATGCAAGGAAAATGACGTTTCAAGAGCTAGAAAAAAGCTTAATATAAGCAACATTCTATTGGTGTAGGATATCTTACCAGTGAGTATTATGCCATTTCCTATAAATGTAGGATATCACATAGTATCAAGGCAAAATTTTCATTTTCACACCTCATTTATTATATTAACCATTATGCGGGGATATTTAAAATAACTAACGTACAGAGGCAAAATTTAAGTCTTGCGGCACACTACCGTCAAAACACCTTATAGGGTCTGTTTGTGCAAACACCTTTACATCCGAAATGGGATGCGAACAAGCCGGTAGATTTTTCTCCTTGTTGGGTGCAGTGTTGAAACCCCTACACTTTCTGCCTTCTTAGTTCTTACATTGTGTTTTCTCGATAGAAAGGATCTGAATTTCTCATCTAACCAATAGGAAATCCAAAGCCGCGGATGTCGAAACTCGGTTTCCTCTTCCACGGCTTTGCACAAAAAGACCCATAAAGTCTCACTTTTTCATCTTGCAAAGTAGTGTTTCAGTCAACTGAGTCACATACAACTGATGAATGTGTTTCACATGCTCCAAGCATGGATTCTGTTGTATATCAAGTAGATTAGAAGGAGTAATTTAGAGGAAAGGCCTTCTATATCTAAAAAGGGCATGTTAGTTTAGAAGAACTGAGAGATTTCTTGTTTTGGAGAATTCTGAAAATTTTAAAAGCTGCTCCCTAAAGTAAAATTTCAAATGCCCAACCCGCCTCTAGCATTTGAAATGTTGGAATTATAGGAATTCATAAGGGTAAAAGTGTCTTTTCATGTGGTTTGAGATTTTGAATTCTTGCAACAAACAGTGCATTTAAAATGCTCAAGAGATAATATGTCACATCATGTCATAAATCCCCAACAAACCCAAATCCTTGTCTCAGAAATTCCTTTAGCCAAACAAGCCCAAAAGTGTTCTCTTTTTCATTTTGGTGGTACAAAGGCCTGTCATAACTCCAGAAGCAAATGACGAAAGGAAGACCATTTCACATGAAAACTTAGGGGAATTTTACCCTCTAACCTAGACAAATTATAGGTCAACGCAGTCAACTCCACAGTGGAGTTCACTTATTAAAAAAATATGAGCAACTCAAAATGAGTATTCTCACGGTGTATAGGATGTCCTTAAAATGCATTTCAAGAAGAGTTGGCCAAACCATTAGCTTGACCATAAAATGAATGAATGAATGTGTTTCAGGTGACACACACAGGTGCGCCCAAGTCCCTGGTTGCCCTAGAAAGCACTTTAATGCATATTTATGTAGGTTTCGCTCTACCATTCATAGTTCCGACCCAACCTTAGCCCGAAAATGATTTGAAACCAACATAAGCCCACTTGACCCCTAAAGGAGACTTGGGCGCACCTGTGTGTGCGCCCAAGTCCCCAGACCAACATGGGCACACCTATGTGGGCGCCCAAGTCCCAGAAACCCTAAATCTACTTTGGTTTGCGTACGTGAAGCCTCTAGAAACTTGTACGCATAGCAACCCTAACCCCTCTTCCACTCCAAAACCCATATAAAGAGACCTCTTATACTACTTTGCAAAAAGAGGCTACCAAAAAAATAGAAAAAGAGAGAGTAGCCACCATAGAGGATGCTTTAGATCTAGAAGAAAGGAGAAGAGGAGCCTTCTGGTTTCCAAGATCAGCAATGGAGAAGGTTTCCAAAAGCCATGGACTTGCGCAAAAGCTTCTTTCTAGGACTTGAAGAATACAACCCAAACCAGTATTTCTAGATTTAGTTCTCTTCAATTAGTATTCAGCACTATTAATGATTAGAAACATGCTTAGGATCATGCATACATTGTAGATCTACACTAATAACAGTACTTCTTAGTAGATCTGACATCTAATAGTCATTCATCATTAGTAATATGCTTAGGATCATCTATAGGTTGTAGATCTGCATCATTTTCACCATCTTGAACTCGTGATTAGGATAGATTTACATTCATATCATTTTATTAGGAAAAATCCGAATTTGAGGAAGAAAGAGTGCAACAGAGCACTTGGGCGCAACTGTGGGTGCGCCCAAGTCCCTGCATAGGGTTTTTAACCCCGATTTTCATATCGCGTGCCCTTCCTTTCTCAGATCCGAATTCATTCTCATACATATTGATATCGGGACCTTCGGATCTGTAACTCTAAGTTTGAAATCACGCGAAAAGCATTGGAAAAAGGGAGTGAAAGAGGAAAAAAGTACAGCATAGCACTTGGGCGCAACTGTAGGTGCGTCCGAGTCCCTGCATGGGATTTTGACCCCGATTTTCATATCGCGTATATTTCATTCCTTAGATCTGAATTCGTTCTCATACATATTGCTATCGGGACCTTCATATCTGTAACTTTGTATTCCAAATCACGCGAAAAGCATTGAGAAAAGAAACAAAAGAGGAAGAAAAGTGCAGGAAAGCACTTGGGCGCACCTGTGAGTGCATTCTAGTTTCAACCCCGATTTCCCGTTACGCGTGCATTCTGGTTCTTAGATCCGAGTCTATCTTCATAAAAATTGATATTAAAGCCTTCGGATTTGTGGAAAGAGGACTATATGCATCGTTAAAAAGGAAGGAAAAGAAAGGAAGAAAGAATACAGGTACTTGGGTGCCACTGTGAGTGCATCCAAGTCTCTGCAAAGGGATCTGTCCCTCGAATCTTAGTCCTCACATCACCATTTTCAAACCCGGAAGTTTTGATATCATTGATTCATATTAGGACTCTTCATTTGGTCGCTAATTGTTAGAAATCGTGTTAGAAATTGCATTGGAATATCGCTGAAAATTGCAAGTGCATCACAACCCGCAGAGGAGACACTTGGGTAGGGATGACATTTTTAACCCGACCCGCCCCAACCCGGAGTGCCCGCCCCGCCCCGTACGGGTTTTCCCCGCCCCGACTCTTAGATGGGGCGGGGACGGGGAAAAAAACCATACCCCGAATTCGGGGCGGGGCGGGGATGGGTATGGCTCTTGCCCCGCCCCGCTGCCCCGCCCCATGCCCCGCCCCGAAATACCACCCCATGCCCCGCCCCGAAATACCGCCCCATAACCCGCCCCGAAATTAATAATCCTCTAAAATATAAATATATATTATATTTCTTTTATAATAAATAAACATATTTATATGTAAATGTATATATTGATTTTATGTTGTTATTAAGGGTTAAGTAGATTGATTGAAGACTTTTTTTAAAGTTAAACATGTAATTGAATGAGACATTATAAAAGCATATAATATGATCTCATTCCCTCTAATTCAAATTTAATGAAGTTAAAGTTGTTAAAAAAATCTATCTAAGCTTATTTTACTTTAATCATATATAATGTTAAATTGTGACAAGATAAATCATATTAAATAAAACGAATATAAATATATAATAGAATGATAGATCATGCTTTAATAGCAAAGTAAATTATAGTAACTTATAATAACAAAGTAAATTATAGTTAGTAACTTAATATGATTCTAATCATACTAACAACACTATAAATTATACTAATTTTAATTATATGTAATCAACCTCTTTATTAGTATGTGGAGTTCATTGGTCTTAAAGTGAGGTTCCTGCCAAATCAATGAGATTTAATGATATTTGACCATCAACTATTAATAATTTTGACTCGACTTGATTCTCGTTAAGATCTTTCAATCTTTTTCTTACCTGTGGTTGGTATACATATGGTTGGGGCCCACACCATGGAAAGTTGGGTAAGCTTATTGAGGGAAAATTGGAACATATATTATGTAGTCAGTTCAATACCAGAAATGGAGTGAAACCATGTATTGATGGAGTTCATGATATTTTAGAGAGATATTGTCTTGTTTATAAAGAATGTCTCAAAGCATATATGATATTTTCAAGTGTATGTTAGTGGCCTTAAAGAGCTTAGAGAAAATCTTATAAGAATAAAATCTCACTTTAAATAGGTAAAATTTCAGGAAAAGGAAAATTTATATTATTAATTTTAGATAATTTTAAAAAATTTAAACAATCTAACAGTGCCCCACACTTATAAAATATTTATGTGGGAAGGTCTTTTTATTCTATTTTGGGAGATTTTTTTTTAATTTTATTAAAGGCATAAAGACAACATAGATGAATCATTTATGTACTTTTTACCATGTAAAATAAATTAATTTACCTTTTTTTTATAGTCAATTCAAAATTTATTTATTATATTTATTATTGTACTACATCGGGGCGGGGCGCCCCGCGGGGCATGTCGGGGCGGGGACGGGGTATGTTACCATACCCCGAATAGCGGGGCGGGGCGGGGACAGGGAATTTCGGGGCGGGGACGGGGCAGCCCAATTCCGGCCCCGCCCCGCCCCGTTGCCATCCCTACACTTGGGTGCCACTGTGTGTGCGCCCAAGTAGTGAAAAGACACTTAGGCGCCCCTGTGTATGCGCCTAAGTCCCTAATACGTCTTCCGGCCCGCATTTTCCACATCTTGCATTTCATTTAAATTGTTGCTGAATCTCTGTGATGATTATAACTGATTATTGAGTTTCTAGACTTCGAATTATTGAATCATCACATTTTAAGTTAGGTTACATTAATATTGCATAAAACACCAAAAAAATCACAAAATCATAAAACTCTTCCCTCTTATCTTACTCTTTAGTAATTAGAGAAGAGAACCAAAAAAATTAAAAGAACTAGAAAAATCTATAAAAAATAATAGATATTAGGTAGATAATCCAAGGTTATTCTATTCGTGCCAAAGCGAGTTAATCAATCCTAATAAAATACTTTAACTAAAACCCCTAATTAAAAACTTTAAGCAATCCCTAATCAACAAAACTATAATAAAAACCCTAATTAATAAACCTTAATCACTCAAAGATCCAATTAAAATCTCAATTAATACATTTAAACAACAAACCTTTAATTCAAGCCTTAATTTACAAAGTCAAATTAATAAAATCATAACCTGAACTTCAAACTCAAATCAAACTTTAATTCAAACCATAACCGACACAATTATAATTGACAACCCCCACCTAAATTCAAACTTTAAGACCCTAGTCAAAACCTAATTAAAGACAATAAGACCAAACCACACCCAGAGAATAAAGACATTCTCTCAACCAAGGAACGAGTTAGAATACCCGAATCCGATTTTGAAACACCCTAGAATCGAACGAATCAGTACCTTCACAACAGGCAGACTGCGCCCAAGTCATCTCAGACACCTAGGCGCCCATACAGGTGTGCCCAACCCTTTTTGGTTCTACCCTGAGACACGCATTGGTTGCGTTTCAACTCCCGAACTTAAATCACAATCACGCTTAACGTTTATAGACTCTAAACCAATCCAGGATACATAATTATTGATATATATCACCTGAAACTCCAAGCCTAAGTGAACAAAATCCCGGAACGAACCAAAACCCACGAGTCGCCCAGGGGACATAGGCGCCACCACAAGTGCGCCCCAAGTCCCATTATAGCCTTCGGGACTACCGAATTCCTATTCACTTCCAAATCTCGATCCAAACCATTTCCCCAGAACCATCACAGAACCTATAACAACCTTAAAATCAAAACCTTAATCAACTTAGACCCATCCGGGACTTCGAATCAAAGTTGGACGACCAAAGAACATCAAGCCACCACTTGGGCGTCACTACTGGTGCGCCCAAGTGCATAGAACCACTTAGGCGCACATATAAATGCGTCCAAGTCCTCTGTCAAATTCAAGTTGTGAAATTCAGTTACATTTCGAGTTTTGGACTTAAGCTCATTGAAATAAAACAACCCAAAACCTAAAACAACATCAAAACAGAGACTTGCATCAAATAGAAACCCTACGAACTCCGAAGATCAAGTCAATTCATCACCACCAGCCAAGCCACACGAGACTTAGCACTTGATAGTTGCGCCCAAGTCACCAGAGTGACCTAGGCGCAACCATAAGTGCGCCCATGTCTTCTGTCAATCCTATTTCACCGATTTCGACATCTTTTCATCATTTGAAGTAAAACCTGAAATTATAGAACCTTCAACAACTAAAACAGAACCTTAATATATTTTAAAAAACACATTAATCAAAACCTTAATCCATCCCTAAATCACTCTTAACCAACCTTCAAAATAGATCAAATTAACCGAATCAATTAAGATCATAACCAAATTCCTTGGGCATAATTATCAAACTTAGGTTGTTTGCACTTTAGGATTAGATTAGAATATCTTGCTAGATAGATTAGAGCATTAGGCTCCGTCCCATCACTTTTCCTGTTCCGTTAAGGGACCGGGAAAGCTAATGTGGGCGGTGTAAGACCTTAGGTTAGGATTAATCCGATGATCAGTGATAAAGCACTAATCACATAAGTCCAAGTAAAATTCCCCTAGTTAGGCCCTTCTAGCCCAATATTAAAAATCCATAAAAACTATAAAACCAACAAAATAAACCCCAAAAGATTTTTCCTTTGTTTCTTCATTCCTCCACCTTAGGTGCTAGGTATTTAATCGAACTTAATGATAAACGGGAATGAAGAACTGATTTCTAAAATTGAATAAATGAGAATAATAAGATGAGATGAGCGATTTCACATACTTTGCATATTTTTATTTCGGCCCATCGACCACCTCTAAATCAATCACAGCCCATCAACCCCCTTTAAAATGAACACTGGCCCATCGGCCACCTCCAATCAATTACAGCCCATTGGCTTCTTGCTTTTATCACTCGTGTATCTCACACGAAAGACACAGAAATCACAAGTCAAAGTCTCATTTGCATCATCATTTTGATTTGAAAAGTCAGCATTTAAACCCTATTTTGCCAAGGGATTAGAAGGGGGTACCCGGGAACGGGGCCAATCCTCTTCTTAAATATTTGGCACCTCCCCCCTTTTTTATTTTCTTTATTTTAATTATTCTATTCTACTTGGATATACTATGATTTTGCTATGTGAAGATTAACCTTATTTGGACTTTAACTCATAACCCTGAATTGACCCTATATTAAAGAGACCCAAATTAATGTGACAGGAAAACCGTCGTGTGTTGCCAGCAGTACATTAGACGAGAGGAAAAACCCATCCATTTATTTTCTCTCATTTTTCTTCGGCTTTTATCGAAGAACGGTGTTACGGCCGTTACCGTAGCTGGCGATCGTGATCCGTCGATTTTGTGGGTAGTCGGAATCCTCATTTTCGATGTAAAAAAGGGGGTGTTACGGCCGTTATATTGTTCTTTTTATTTTTCCAAATTTCCTTTTTGCTCCCTCTCTGTGTGAAAAATCAAAGTGAGAAAAGTGAAAGATTGTGATGACCCATGTCTATTGAAATCTGACCACTCAATAGCAAGCCCCGTCGCATTTTACTCTAATATGACTTGGCCCCACCATGAGATTCATCTTGTAAAAGAAACATATAATATTAAAAGATTGAAGTGCTAATACATTATAAGAACCCACTTTCTTGAATATGTAAATGCAGTATAATTCAGTTTATTCCAAAGCGTTGAAATTATTATAAAGTTTAGATTATTAGAAATTGGAAATACATTGAACAATCAAATGTATAAGAAGTTAAAATAAAGGGGCATTCGGCGAGAGGTCCCTAAACATTTCACTTTATGGCCTTAGGTTTACAATCTTTTTTCATAGTGTGACATGTCTTTTTGCAAAATTTGAAGACCTAAAATGTTCAAATTACCCTTTCTTTAAATCATATTCCATGATTACTGGGATAACCCATTAATAATGGTCAACTACTATTTAATTAACCACGATTAATGAAATCCCATTAATGAGATTTTAAAATATATTTTAAAACAACACAAATAAATTTCAAAAGAATGCAAATAAATTTCAAAAAACGCAATAATTAAAAAAAATCGCAATAAATTTCAAAAAACGTAATAAAATTCTTATATTTCACGAGTCTGGGACAAATTCTATACGTTCTAATAGGAGCTATCCGACTGTAGGATTGAGTTTAAATAAAGTACATAAAATAAAATAACAACACCTTCCATGCATTTTTTATATGATTAATCATACAGCCAAATTTAAGGTTGGACCAAATCTCATCTCGTACAAGGTAAGTATGGTTCAATAGTATGTCCAATTTTATGGTTTCTGTGTATATTGGTAGTCAAAGTTTCGCGCTTTTCAAGACCCTCGGTCATTTAAGCGTAAGATGTTCTATTCTATGAAATTGCATGGGACATGCAACAAATCAGTCCCCTCATTAGGGTGGCCCGGAGAATTATATGGGTATATTACTTCTTTAAATTGTTGTTATGTTGATTTTAAATATTTTAGAGTATTATTTCTTAAACATCTCTTTTAGATTGTTGCTAGATAGATTATAATAGATCCAAGTGGGCCACTCAATGTACTGACACTTACAATATAACTATGATATATTAAAACAAAAAAACAAAAATCAAAATACACTTTATCGGAGGATTGACACTTTAAGGTCCCATGAATCAATGGGTATGTATAAATACTCTACTTTTTGATAGACCCAATGTGATTGGAACCAATTTACCCTTCCCGAAACTTGTACTTCTATATGTGGATCTGCAGATCTAACAAGCATAATCTGCGTAATATTCCTATAAGTTTGATGTAGGAAACTCACCCGATCACCATGTGTGATCAAGACCATTGATTTATCATAAGTGGTCCCCATATCCCCACATTATGTACCAAATTCAAGCTCTTCATCAAAACTCTATCCATTTAGACCACTTGCATTACCTCTCTATAGTTTGACAACTCTACTAATAGAGTCAAGTAAAGTAAATGCTTCATTTCTATAAAATAAATTAAGTCATATCAGAAGTACTTTAATTCAAATTTTCCACCATATTTTTTTAAAAAAAAGTAAAAAAAAAAACATTCTTTCTCCACTAAAAGACAAAAAAACTACACTTCTCTATACAAATAGTAAAAAAAAAAATTATAACAAACAACTAAAAATAAAATACCATTATAACCCACTTATATTTTATTTTTTCTTCAAAATCAACTTTATTTCACTTGACTCTATTAGTAGAGTTGCCAAACTAGCATGAGAAAGATTTATTTTAAGTACAATTCTTTATCTCACATAAAACATTTTAAAACCCTTGGAACAATTCTTTATCTCACATAAAACATTTTAAAACCCTTGAAAGCATGGAGATTCTCATAATTTTTATTTTGAGAATTTAGCCTACTTGTACGCGAAGTGCTAATGGGGCTGAGTGAGTGTGTGAGTACTTTTCCTTAAAAGAACTAAAAAAAAAGAAGTATATAACCTGTTACTTTCACAACCAAGTTTCAAATACCTTTCTAAGGAAGTTGAACTCCTTGGTGGAGCCAACTTACTTAAAATCCAAACCACTCAAAATGAATATCCTAATTTAATAAATATACCAAAATTTTATTAGAATCATAGTTGGCCCACCATAAAACTAAATATATGAGCAAAGTTATTAATTATATGCTTAATCATACGATATAACCAACATCTGTTTAAGAGAAAATTGAGGATTTGCCACTAAATTTGACGGTATTTATTTTAAATGACTAAGATTTTCAACTGGTGAGTCCCTTGTTAGAGTCCCAAAATCTTACTCTTCAACATGTTTATTTACATGAGCGGAGTGAGGACGAGTAGGGATGAAAGTCATAAATAAAGTTAAAAGATGGGTTAAAAAAACAAAGAACTACAAGACAAAATTCTACTTCTCCAAATGGCCTACATCATATCAATTGATGTTTACTCTCCTTTTAGTTCTTCCACCTCAAAAATTCAAAATAAGAAGTAACTGTGCCTAGTACCGTTTGTGGACCACGAGTACTCATCGTGTGAAATTTCTGTGAGGCACTTACTTAACGGATCTATAAGAACCCAATGTGTGAAGAGGGAAAAAACAAAGGATCAATTCAATGCCAGTGATGAGGAGGCTTGCAATTCAATGACAGTGATGAGGAGTGATTTCGTAGTGAGCGAGGAAGATTCTCCTCTTTATTTTATAATATATTTTCCTTTTAGTAAAAAAGAATCAAGCACTACAGGACAAAATTCCACTTCTCCAAATGGGCTACATCATATCAATGTTTACTCTCCTTTTACTTTTTTTACCTCAAAAATCCAAAATTATACGTAACTGTGCCTGGTATCTTGTGTGGACCACAAGTACCCATGGCGTGGAATTTCTACGAGGCACTTACTAAACACTGATATTTAAGAATCCAACGTGTGAAGAGGGAAAAAAAAACCTAAGGATCAATTCAATGACAGTGATGAGGAGGCTTGCAATTCAATGAGAGTGATAAGGAGTGATTTTGTAGTGAGGAAGATTCTCCTTTATTTTTTATAATATATTTGCCTTTTAGGGAAAAAAAAAAAAAGTCAGTGTCATTGAATTACCGCTCAATTCTTACTCTCCTTCCACTATATTTCCTCCAAACAACTACTCAACGTGGAATTTCTAGACAGCATTGCTATAGGGATCCATAAGAATCAAACGTGTCACTATAGAATCACTCCCTGACCGTCACTCATCACTGTCCCTGAATTACTTCGCAGCACTGTCGTCGTTTGGGTTCTCTAGTGGGGTTACAAACCTATATGGCACGTTAGTCCATTCTTTACTCTGTTTCCACTCTACTTCCCAGGGACCTAGACAATCGGGGCAGTTTGGAAAAGGAGACGAGTGAGATTTTGTAAGCAGCCGGTTTTTAGTCTTGGCAGAAAATCTGAAATGTACCAATAATGAGATCCCTCATTTCTTCTTAGAATGTGTTTTTTTTTTCCCCCTGTACGGCAACCAAAAGCCATGGTTATCCTCATTTGGTGACAAAAGTTTAAGTACTTTCTTAAACGGTATATGTACTGGCTGTACGCCGGACGAGTTGCAAAGGTTCGCATTTTTGTTATATCGTAAAAAACTTTATGCGATATCACAAATACATTTAGTGACATCATATAAAAATTCATGCGATATTGCATAAAGTGATTTTTTATAAAGTTAATGGGTGCCTTTTTGTTTTTATTTCTATCCCTTTTTATAGCGATTTTTCTCCATTTTTCACTATCGCTTTCCATCTTGCTTGTCCCGTTAACTATGTTTCTCCTCTCTTAGCCTTTTTATTGTTTTTTTGTGTCTTAGCCAAGCCAGCTAGGACACAAGATAGCCCACACATGTGGAAAGAGGAATCCACATATGTGGGAAGCAACCCCCAAATGTTGAAAGAGTGGCACTCAGGGATTGATCCCTGAGCAACTAGGTGACAACTTTGGCTACCAACCGCCTGAGCAATCCTAATATTATTACTCTATTTTTAATGTAAAGGTGTGTTTTATGTTATATTATTCTTTCCTCAAATATTGAAAATCAATACCCATGAGATGTAGGTCAAATGTTGTAAGAATATCTAGGTGTAGAATTGATTAGGATAATGCATTGTTATTTAGTGATTAATGTTATAGAAATATGCAGTTTTATGTTGCTATAAATGCCAATGCTTAGATTAAAATAAATGTCAATGCTTAGGTTTAAGACTTTTTAATTATGTTTGTACGTATGGAGTAGGATCTTCTTCTATATTTCTCATCCTTCATTTTTCTTAATTTCAATGGACCTAAAATCATGATCCAAAGCATTCATCTTATCTTTTAAATTGTTGCTAGATAGATTATCATAGATCCAAGTGGACCATTCCATGTATGGACACTTATAATATAAATATGATATATTAAAAAAAAATCAAAATACACTTTATCGGAGGATTGACACATTAAGGTCCCCTGAATCAATGGGTATGTATGAATACTCCACTTTTTGATAGACCCAATGTGATTGGAGCCAATTTACCCTTCGTGAAACCTGTACTTCTATGTGTATCTACAGATATAACAAGCATATATAATCTGTTTAATATTCCCATACGTTTGATGTAGGACACTCACCTGATCACCATGTCATCATGCTCATTGACTTATCATTATTGGTTCCCATATCCCCACATTCTGTACCAGATTCAAGGTCTTCATCGAACTCTATCCATTTATACCACTTGCATAACCTCTCTAATATCCCTGAGGAAAGATTCATTTTAAGTACAGTTCTTTATCTCACATAAAACATTTTAAAACCCTTGGAAGCATGGAGATTCTCAGAATTTCTATTTTGTGAAATTTAGCCTCCTTGCACGCCAAGTGGTGATGGGAGGGACTTGGCTGAGTGAGTACTTTTCCTTAAAATAATTTAAACAAAAGAAGTATATAACCCATTACTTTCACAACCAAGTTTCAAATACCCTTTTAAGGAAGTCAAACTCCTTACGGGAGCCAATCCATTTAAAATCCAAACTGTTCAAAATGAATATCCTAATATAATGAATATCCAGAATTTTTATTATAATCATAGTTGGCCCCACTATAAAACTAAATAAATGAGCATAGTTATTAATTATATGCTCAATCATATGATACAACCAACATCTGCTTAAGAGAAAATTGAGGATTTCCCACTAAATTTGACGGAATTTATTTTAAATGACTAAGATTTTCAACAGGTGAATCCCTTGTTAGATTCCCAAAATCTTACTCTCAATGTGTTTATTTACGTAATAGGAGTAAGGAGGAGTAGGGGTAAATTCATAAATAAAGTTAAAAAGATGGAGTTAAAAAAAAAAAAAGAAGCACTATGAGATAAAAATCTACTTCTTCAAATGGGCTACATCTTTTAAGTATTTTACTCTCCTTTTACTTCTGCAACTAAGAAAAAAAAAAAAAAAGGATAACATCAATCGATTTTTAACTCTACTCAAATAGGTCCAAGCATGAGTGAGACACTAAAAAATCCAGAATAAGAACTCATTGTGGCTAGTACCGTTTGCGGACCACAAGTACTCAATGCGTGGAATTTCTAGGAGGCAATTATTAAACGGATCTATAAGAACCCAACGCGTCCAGAGAGAAAAAACTTTCTTCCTCACTACAAAATCAATCCTCATCATTGAATCTTCAAGTCACTCTTCATCACTGTCATTGAATTGCAAGCCTCATGAAGATTCAATGACAGTGATGAGGAGTGATTTTGTAGAGAGGAAGATTCTCCTCCATTTCTTAAAAAATATATTTGCCTTTTAGTAAAAAATAAAAAATAATTCAATATCATTGAATTACTCCCCAGCACTATCGTTGTTTGGGTTCTCTGGACTCGGTGTGTCAACTGGGGTTAAAGCCATGTCACGTCAGTCAATTTTTACTCTCCTTTCACTATACTTCCTCTAAACAACTACTCATCGTTGTACGGATCCATTTCTGTATGGAATTTCTAAGAACTAAATGCATCAGAATCAGTCAATGGCCATCACTCTCATTCAGCACTGTGGTTGTTTTGAGTGAAGTAAATGAGAAAAAAGTTGGAAGAATAAAATATAAGTGGGTTATTATGATATTTTGATTTCTTTTAAAGAAAAAAAAGTGGGTTTTTTTTTAGTAGAGAAAGAAGATTTTTTTTTAATATTTTTTAAAGGAGGGAATTTGAAAATGTATACTTTTGAGGAATTTACTCAAAAAATCCCAAAATTCAGCCATTTATCGTGAAAGGTCCTCGCAAATTATGTAGCACTAACGAGGTCCTCTCGCCAATTTTTTATATTTTTTTATACTTTTTTATGAGCTACAATAGCGTCCCCATGGGCGACGCTAGTGTCGCTCGTCAAAACATCTCCTAATGTCTTCTTCTTCCTCTCCTCCTTTTATTTCTCCATCTTATCCATATGGAAGACTCCCATCTAACCCGCATCCAGTCGAATGGTGGGGATGCAGTCTATTGGGAGACCGCCATCTTTGTGGGTTTTTTTTTTTTTTTCCTCATTCCCTCATTTGACTCTGGTTTGAAGACTTTCATCTGTATCTATGATGAGGTTTCGTTACTTGCTATTTATTTCATTTCTGTTTTGAAGATTTCTATTGTGGGATTTGATGGGTCTGTTTCTCCGTGATTTTCTTGAAGATTTCTTGTAAGAAGTTTGATGGGTTTTTCCTCATTGAATCACTTGGATCTCAGAGACATCAATGGGTTTCTTTTAATCCTACTTTACAAATGATTGGAGCTGGCTCAGTCCAATAGGATAAATGCACGTGGTGTATTCTATGAACGTAAGGTTAAGGTTTTCAGGAATCTCACTATGAAAGATTTGGGCTGGTTTTATACCACAAGCATTTTACAAAACCAAAGTTTGGACTAAAGCAAGAAAAAGCAACAAGATCAAGTAGTAAAATACACTATAAAACATAACATAGCTTCATATTTCCCTCCTCACTTCTACAAATCTACATGCCTTCATGAATGTTCAAAGCCCAAGTCAGATTGCTTCAATGCAGGGCAAATCCCATATGGAGAAATAGGACGAGGAGGGGGAAGAAGAAGGCATTAGGAGATGTTCTGACTAGCGACGCTCACGTCGCCCATGGTGATGTTATCGTCGCTCAGAAAAAAGTATTAAAAATATAAAAAATTGGTGAAAGGACCTTGTTAGTGCTACACAATTTGCGAGGACCTTTCACGATATATCGCTGAATTTTGGAATTTTTCAAGTAAAATCCTTTGTATTTTTTATGTGATCATTATTTTTTTTAAATTTGGAGGCTTTACTTCACTCCATTCCACTAGTGAAGTTTCCAAACAGCCCAAGTGTCTAGTGATACAGCCAATATGCCACTGTTAGTCAACCTTTTACTCTTCTTCCACTCAATTTCCTGGGGCCTACACAATAACAAACGGTAGTTTGGAAAAGAAGGAGAAGAGGGAAATTTTGTAAGCAGCCACTTTTTAGTCTTCTAAGAAAATCTGGAATGTACCGCTAAAAAGACCCACTGCTTTTTGGGTTTTTTTTTTTTTTTAATTTTTGTTAATTGTCACCAGAAGCTATGGATATCCCCATTGGTGACTAAAGTCCAAGTATTTACCTACATGATATTCATCCTGGTTGTACGCTGGACAATTAAAATAAGTTTCTCATTTCCACGATATCGCAAAAAACTTTATGCGGTATCAAAAATACTTTATAGGGGACTTTGGTCGGAGGTCCCTCAACTCCTCACTTTATTGCAAACAGTCCACAATAAAAAAACATCTAGCCAAAGGTCCCTCATACACAATTTGGTACGTAAAAGGTCTGATTTGCCCTTACATTCATTCTGTCTTTATTAAGATAAGGGCAACGAAAGCGTTACACTCATATCGCAAAAGACTTTCGAATATTCTAAAAAAGGAAAGACACGACGAAGAAGGCGACATTCTCGTCTCTGTGGCTGCATGCAACGAGTAACAACAGGTTAGATAAAAATTTCAAAAACTTTCATTAGATTAACTGTTTCATTGCAAGTTAGAGTTTGCATCAAAGATATCTTCGATTTCGACAAGAGGAGATACAAGAAAGACGACATAAAAACCCTAGTTGCAGAAGACGGTTTCACAACTGCATAACTGTTTCCGAAAGCATACAAAGACAGTTCAAAATACACATTTCCATTGTAAGTTCAAAGTTTCTCACTCTTTTTGTTTGGAAACCCTATCTTACTGTTAATCGCCGATTTGAATGATTTTCTACCATTCTTTCTGCTTCCTCTTCTAATAACGAAAATCCAATCAGGAAATGGCCAGAACGAAGTCCTCAATACTTTCAGAAAGCCAGGAGCAAAAGGAACAGAGAGTTGAAGGTATCCAGACAGATTTTTTTCTTTTTTTGGCTTATAATGTCTGTCATTTTTGTATAAATTAGAAATGTTGAACTAAATGTATAACATTCATTGCTACTTTGTCAGTTTCAAGTAATTTTATCTCAGATTTTTTTTTAAATATCTGAATTTAAGATAAATTTATCTGTGTCTTGTGCAATTTATTTGTGATCTGTATTCACTTATCTTACTCTTTGATGATATGTATCTGAGTTACTTTACTCAATACAAATTTATATTCAATTTATCTATCTTCTAAACAAACTTCAATCAATGTCTATTTGCTTTATTCTAGTTCTTCTGAAAAGATTGTATCTGTGTTCTATGTGATGTTGAATCAATGTCTCTTGATTTTAAATGAGATTAAAAGCAAGAGAGTGTGATGCTGGACTGAAAATTCAACAAGCCTTTTGTGTATTTATTGAATTTATCTGAATTTATATAAAATTTATCTGAGTTTATATCAACTTCATATGAGTTTAATATAATTTTATCTGTATATTGTGCGATTGTATCTGTGTTCTGTGTGATGTTGAATCAATGTCTATTGACTTTATCTGAGATTAAAAACAAGAGAGTGTGATGCTGGACTGAAAATTCAACAAGCCTTTTGTGTATTTTATGAATTTATCTGAGTTTATATCAAATTTATCTGAGTTTAAGATAAATTTATCTGTGTATTTTACAATTTATCTGTGTTCTGTGTGATGTTGAATCAATGTCTCTTGGCTTTATCTGAGATTAAAAGCAAGAGAGTGTGATGCTGGACTGAAAATTCAACAAGCCTTTTGTGTATTTCATGAATTTATCTGAGTTTATATCAAATTTATCTGAGTTTAAGATAAATTTATCTGTGTATTTTGCAATTTATCTGTGTTCTGTGTGATGTTGAATCAATGTCTCTTGGCTTTATCTGAGATTAAAACCAAGAGAGTGTGATGCTGGACTGAAAATTCAACAAGCATTTTGTGTATTTCATGAATTTATCTGAGTTTATATCAACTTCATATGAGTTTAAGATAAATTTATCTGTGTATTGTGCAATTTATCTGTGTTCTGTGTGATGTTGAATCAATGTCTCTTGGCTTTATCTGAGATTAAAACCAAGAGAGTGTGATGCTGGACTGAAAATTCAACAAGCATTTTGTGTATTTCATGAATTTATCTGAGTTTATATCAACTTCATATGAGTTTAAGATAAATTTATCTGTGTATTGTGCAATTTATCTGTGTTCTGTGTGATGTTGAATCAATGTCTCTTGGCTTTATCTGAGATTAAAACCAAGAGAGGGTGATGCTGGACTGAAAATTCAACAAGCCTTTTGTGTATTTCATGAATTTATCTGAGTTTAAGATAAATTTAGGGGAAACTACCAAATAAATCCCTGTAGGTCCCTATACCACTCATGGGGTCCCAAAAAAATCGTTTTATTGGATTAGGTCCTCAAGGGCTGTATTTGTATTTTTTTTTTGTATTTTGGCTATATGGCCGATATCGGCCATAATCAGTTACAACCATCACGCGCTGTGGCCCCTTTCCCTTTTCATTCGACCATCACTTTCCCCCATTCCCTTTCGTCTCTCGCTGTCAACACTCTCCCCTTTTCCAGTGGTCCCAAGCAGGTGGTCCCAAGCATCTTGGCGCCAATTTTTCGAAGGTGGCTGGCATGGAGGTACGTTTCTTCCTCATTTCAACCCTTTTTCTTTGTGCCTTGGATTTTGAATGAAGATGTGTTGTTCTAGGGTTCGGTTTGATGGCTCTGTTATTCTCTTCTTCTTCTCATCTTCATTACCCATTGTGCAGACGTGATATCTAGATCTCCAACTTTAAATTTGACATATTGAATTGTATATGGCCGATATCGGCTATATTTTATAAATCTCCCCCAAACGAGGCAGTTTATGAATAGCTTCTTCCGGGTTGATGCGCGTGACTTGTAGAATAATGGAGTTAGAGTCGTGGAATCTATTGTGACGCACAAATCTATTATTAAAGACCATTTCTGAGTTCCAGAAAGATATAAGCATCAAGTAAAATGATTAAATGTTAGAACCAAGAGAATAGCAGAATGCTTTTGTGAAAACAGAACCTGATTGCACTAGAAAACTTGGAGAGAATTCTATGTTTATTGAATAACTCTTGTGGCTGTTAAATAGCCTTACAATGAAGATAGAAAGGAAACAACAACCCACGATTTTACAGGACCTAGGATCGTGGAACATGACTAAGTCAGAAACAGAAAATGAAATCTTATCCCTCAAGTATCGGAGAGATTATTTGCAGGACTAAAACTAAACCCTGAAAATAAGGAACCTTAACAGCTAGAAAGTTCCAACAATTTTATCATCCTCCCTTAAACTGAATGTCATTGCCAATAAGTTTATTCCAGGGTATTTGCAAACACCCAATGAGTCTCACATCTTCGAGAAAACTTCAAAATTCAACGGTTTAGTCATGACATCTGCAATTTGCTCCTGGGTAGAACACTGTGTTAGCTCCACTACTCCATCTTTGACCAGATCTCGAAGGAAATGAAAACGAATGTCTATGTGCTTGCTACGGCCATGCATTACTGGATTCTTCGAGAGTTTGATGGTTGAAATGTTGTCGCAGTACACCACAGTAGGTCCGGACTGCTCATGACTTAGACTCTTCAAAATTCTCCTTAACCAAACAACTTGACAAGCACTTGATGCTGCAGCAATAAACTCAGCTTCGGTGGTAGAAAGAGTAACCACTGGCTGTTTCTTTGAAGACCAAGATACTGCACTTGAATTCATCATAAAGACATAGCCCGAAGTACTCTTTCTGTCATCCTGATCTCTGGCATAATCACTGTCCGTGTAACCAAAGAGCTCTTCACGTCCTCCCTTCCTATAAAACACCCCAAAGCACTTTTCTGTGCTGCAAGGGAAAACACCATTCGAATTGTATCCAAGCGAGCCACTGGTGCAAATACTTTTGCATAATCCACTCCATATTGTTGGCTGTATCCCTTAGCAACTAGCCGCGCCTTATACTTGTCTACTTCCCCATGCTCATTGAGTTTTGTTTTAAAAATCCATTTCACTCCAACAGTCTTTCCTCCTGATGGTAGATTTGTTAATTCCCATGTCTCATTTCTCTCAATTGCTTCAATTTCTTGGTTCATGGCATGTCTCCATTTTTCACTTTTCACAGCCTCTTCAAATGTCGTTGGATCACTATTGGTGAACAAAGCTAGATGAGCTATATTCACACCTTCTTCATCGGAGAGACCTTGACCAGTCTCATAGTCTCTCATCCATGCTGGGGGCCTTCGTGTTCGGCCTTCTGGAAGTGAGTCTTCGACAGTGTCTCCTTCAAAAAGGTTGTTGTTATCGGACCCATTTTCCTCCAGTTCTTCAACTGCTTCAGACTCATCTCCATTGCTTTCCTCTTCTGTACTTGCCTTTTCTTCGACTTCCCATTCTAAATCAGCCACTATGGCTTGCTTGTGACTATCATCCCAACTCCACTCTTGGTCTTCTTCAAAGACCACATCTCTGCTAACAATTATCTTCTTTGAAATAGGATCAAACAACCTGTAAGCTTTAGATTCTTCACTTACCCCTAGGAAGACACATTTGAGACTCTTGGCATCAAGCTTCACTCTTTTGTTGTCAGGTACATGGACATGTGATATACAGCCAAAGACTCTGAAATGCTCCACTGATGGTTTGAGTCCATTCCAAGCTTCTTCAGGTGTCTTGCTCTTCACGACAAGAGTTGGACTTCTATTCAGCACATGCACCGTCCAATTCACAGCTTTAGGCCAAAAAGTTTTAGGAATTCGCTTCTCTGACAACATACTTCGCACCATATTCATAATGGTTCGATTTTTCCTCTCGGCAACACCGTTTTGTTGGGGAGTGTATGCAGCTGTCAATTGTCTGTGTATCCCATTCTCATTACAAAAGCTTGTGAACTCTTGTGATGTGAACTCACCCCCTCGATCTGTTCTTAGACTTCGAATGAATGCTCCTGTTTCCTTCTCAACTCTAGTTTTGTAGGCTTTGAAAGTAGCAAAGGCTTCTGACTTTTCTATCAAGAAATAAACCCAGGTTTTTCTACTGAAATCATCAATAAAGGTGATTAGATACCTTTTGCTGCTGTTTGAAATTGGAGTGATTGGACCACATATATCAGCGTGCACCAACTAAAGAATTTTTGAAGCCCTCCATATGCTTTCTTTTGGGAATGGATCACGGTGCTGTCTTCCTACCAGACAGCCTTCACATACTCGTTGAATAGCTTTGAACTGTGGTAACCCTTCCACCATTTTCTTTTGCTGGAGTACCTTGAGTCCATTCCAGCTGAGGTGTCCATATCGGCAATGCCAAAGAGTGGCATGGTTTGTGGTTAGAGAGGAGAAACACTTTTGCTCTCTTGGTGGTGGGCAGTGAGCGAGCACAACAAACATTCTATTATGAGTCATTTCAGTTTCAATGATTAGACCTTTCTCAGGATGAAAGATCTTACATTTTCCTTGTTGAATGAGCACAGCGAGTCCCTTTTCTTGCAGCTGTCCGATGCTTAGCAGATTGTTCTTCAGTTCTGGTACAAAGAAAACATCAACCTGACCTCATATTGGCTAATCCTAAGATGATAGTGGCCACAAGGGGTTCTAGCATTCGTTTGGATGTACTCTAAGTTACTACTATTACTGTGATTCCAAAATGGTTGGCTATGAACCCTATGTATGTTTTTGGTGTTTACGCTAATTAAAAGTTATAATTTATATGGTATAATGCCATGGGTCTGTTTTCTGTCTCCAATCCATTAGTGGACAGTGGTGAGTGTTGGATGAGGACATGGAACTTTGATAGAACGAAGGTAAAGGTTTGACTAATTATTGTTCCATCCAACCTAATTGCCTATTTCTTATGATCTTTTAATAATGACAGATACTATCCCTTTTAATAAATAGTTTTATGACAATTTTTTTTATATTTTTTCTTGAATGAATTCACATTCAACGTGTATGTTTGTAAGTTACCGACATTCATATTCTTTTGCAGGAAGATGAAGGACAAGCCCCCAAGTCTCCAAAGGTTCTACTATACAACCAAAGCCTTCACGTGTCGGAGGGAATTCGGCAAGGAGAGGTATACTGTATCCCATAAAATCAATTACACATTTGAAAGTATCGATGCACATTGTTATTGGATATATTCGTTTTGTACTTGCTAACCACATTTGGCAATTTTTACGTTGCTAGGATTTTGGACGGCTGAGATGCATACCAACCAATCCGGACCGAAATATATGGCAGCTGACAAAACAACAAAAGGCATACGTGAGGCAGACGGGCCTCCACTACCTAGCAGAAATCGATCGCATGGTCATTGATCATGCACTAATAACTGGTCTAGTCGAAAGGTGGCGCCCGGAGACAAATACCTTCCACTTTCCGTCGGGTGAAGCAACTGTCACCCTGGAAGATGTTGCATACATCTACGGCCTACCCATAGATGGCCCACCTGTAGCTGGACGAACTTTCCCGGGGAAGTTCGTAGCGTCGGTGTGCGAGGAGGTACTTGGCATTCGACTGGAGAAGCGTGACTACCATGGTATAACAGTGAAGTTCAAGTGGCTTGAAGACAATTTTGCAGTTGCCGAACTTGAGAAAAAAAAAGAAGCATAAAAAATACAAGGATTACGAGATCCGGGCAACGCGAGCCTATCTCTTCTTCCTAGTGTCCGGTCAGATCGTTTCGCAGACTACTGGTGCCCGTGGACCGACCTACATACTAGAGCTGTTCAAAGAATTTAAACCGTATGCCTGGGCACCGGCTTGTCTCGCGAATCTGTATAGGATGTTGACCAATGCCTCTCGATGGGGTCCAGAGAAGCTAGTTGCTGTGGAAGAGGGGAAAGATAAGCAAGGTGAGCTTGAAGGACACCTGTGCAGGACGCCAACCGGGCCTCTACAGCTATTACAGGTCTTTATTCTCATAATGACTGTTAGTTTGAATTTTTAATTTAATTCGAACTAACTCTTTATTGTGATGTAATCTGGTGCAGATATGGGCTTATACAAGGATGTCAATCGGAAGGTGTCCTAAGCCAAAAGACTCGTGGCAAGGGGACATACAATTCCCACTATGCAAGACATGGATGAAGAGGTTGGCTGAAAATCCACCACTCACCTCAGTTAAGGAGGTGAGAGGACAGTTAAACAATTTGAAAGTTGACGAGGTAAAATAAGAAATTGACTAGCTCCTTGTTCGGTGTTCGATTAAATGCATTCTATTTTACTGAGATACTGGACTAACTGTTTCGTTGCTGATGTGTATTATAGTTCATATGGCAACCATATGAAGGGTACAGCCCAAAGTTTTTTTCAAAGGTCTCTAAAGTGGATCGCACTCTCCTACATTCGTCCACTGTTCTGATATGGTATTGGATTGTCGAGCGCCACAACACTTGGCGTGTTATGAAACAATTCGGCTCAAACAAATAGTCCCACCGCCTTTTACAATGCCGATCTTAAGACGAGAAAGGACGTTCAGGTCTGTTGTCGATTATGCGGCAACGATGGATAAGGATGTCGTGTCGTCGTGGGGAGCAAGAGTCCAGCTTGGACTTCAAGGTGAGGTTTGTGCTGCAGCTGCGTAGTCCGAAGAGTACATGGAATGGTATACGAAGAATACGTTGATGTTTATTGGTAGAGGAGAGGCAACGGAGCAGCCTGCATCCGATGTCCCTGCATCTGATGTCCCCACGGCCGAGGTGCCAGCAGAGGAGACCCGCACTGAGGATGAGCCCACCATCCCACAGAAGCATGTATATCAATTACACCCTATAATGGACTGTTACACTAGTTCCTTGATTTTTTTTCTTCAAACTGTTGGTAATTCAATTACTTCTTTGATCAACAGGCTCAAGACATGGTCGCTCGCATCGAACGGAGCCTCGAACGTTCTGCACGTAGGAAAACGCCAATCGACAAGCTATCCATGTCAATTTCGAAAAAGCTAGCTAAGTTTAAGGCGGGTTTTGGGACGAATTGGGAGAACTTCTCATTCGATGGGTGCAGCAGTTCAGCGTCTGATAATGACGCAACGGAGAAGAAAATCACCATCACATTTAAGCATACCAAGAGACCTGCGCAAAAAAGCCCGGCTAAAAAGACTAAATCTGCTAAAAGAAAATCCACGGTCGAGGAACCGAACCCCGCGAGCATAAATGCCGAGGGATCAGGTAGCAGCAGGGAACAGCCCCCGACTGAGCCAGCACCCCAGGAAAATGTTCAGACCCCACCAGTCAGCAGGAATTTGTTCGCATCCCCATTTACGGTATCCAGTGAATCTGCTATGGTGGTTGCAGCGCCATTGGCCACCCTTGAGTCATTGGTATGGAGGATCAAACGGTTGCCCCGAATGCGCAAGATACCGTTGAAGTTTGAAGACTACACGCATGATATTGTTCGAAGCGACTACGTGTTGTCTGATGGTGACAAATTCTTCCTCAAAGGTTTTCTAGAATACTACGATGACAGGTATGTTGGTTTAGTGGTGATCATGTTAATTTGTTGGATTAAGTGCTTACGTGGGTTTGGACATATTCACTGTTACAGGAAAGATGAGCTTGATGATGTTTGCACATTGATCAAGGCAGATGATTTGAAGAAGGTCCTTGATGAGGGAACTTGGATGGACACTAACATCATTTATTATTACTTTGAGATATTGAGAATTGGGTGTGATTCATGCTTCATTGCCGACCCGAGTGTCTGTGTAAGTACAAACTAAACACTGGTTAGGTAAATCCTTTATTATATGTACATTGGAACATTGTATCCACATTGATCAATTCAATGTATGCAGACTTGGTGGCGCGATAGTGGTGACACAGCCATCGAGGTAGTTTTTGGGAAGTACGGGCACAGGGTGTTGGACGCGAGGGAAGCGCGAACTCTGATATTCATTGTCTACCAGAGGTCACATTTCATATTATTGGTCGGACTGGTTGATGAGAAAAGATGGGAGTTTTACAATAGCATGGATGGCGATCGCCGATCATTTAAATATGCGCAGAAGTTTGTAAGTTTTTCTTCCTTCATGCCAAGAGTCAGTTTATCTCGAACGCGTATTTCAAACTCTTCTGTCCATTGCTGACATTTAGACCCGATGTTTTATGTAGATGGGATGGTTGGCCGAATCCTATAGCCATTTTGGGTGGAGCGACCCATTTCAATGGCCACTAGTTGAAAAGACGGCCATCCCTTGACAGAACAATATGAGTGATTGTGGAGTATTTGCAATGGCCTTTGCCACTCACTGCGTCCACCGCCTTCCCATCGCCTTTAAGCAATCAGACATGCGCTACTTTCGAAGCAAAATAGTCGTGGAAATCTTCAAACGGAGTTGACAATTGAACGCTAATAGACTGGGCTTGACCCACTTGGCAGCACTCCCATGAAGAATTTGATCAGCCGGGAACTTTGAAAGTTTATTGCCTGCATGTTATCAAATGTGAATCACTGGGCTTTATAACTCAAATTGTATAGAAAGATTGGTGGTTGTGATGTTCATTTTCATTTGTATAGAATTTGACATTCAAAATGTTTTAAATGGGTTGTATTTGGACAGAGCAGATAATATTAATGGACAGATTAGTGGTCATAATGATTGTTTGTGTTTCTTGATGTGGATTAATTGAAAACAGGCTGACTTATATAACTGAGACTATTAAAAAAACAGGCCATGTAGACTATGGCCGATATCGGTCAATATAACAACCGATATCGGCCATCATTCCATGCACAAGTTTCCTTAACTGGGGCTATAAAAAAACAGGCCATTAAGTACTATGGCCGATATCGGTCATTTTTCCGACCGATATCGGCCATAATTCCATACTCAGGCTTCCCTAACTGAGACTACTAAAAAAACAGGCCATGTAGACTATGGCCGATATCGGTCAATATAACAACCGATATCGGCCATCATTCCATGCACAGATTTCCTTAACTGGGGCTATAAAAAAATAGGTCATTAAGTACTATGGCCGATATCGGTCATTTTTCGGACCGATATCGGCCATAATTCCATAATCAGGCTTCCCTAACTGAGACTACTAAAAAAACAGGCCATGTAGACTATGGCCGATATCGGTCATCATTCCATGCACAGGTTTCCTTAACTGAGACTATAAAAAACAGGTCATGCATTACTATGGCCAATATCGGTCATTATTTCGACCAATATCGGCCATCATTCCATGCACAGTTTTATGTAGGTGAGATTTGTGCTGAGGTGATTATCTTCCTGAGATCCAACATTAACAGATGTTCCATTTGGGGAAATGATTAGTGAAGGCACCAAGTTGCAATGGGTAAATTGGCTTCCTTGGGCTGAACAGTGGTGTGAAACTTATATATGTGAATCTATCAAAATGAACCACAATAATGTCATTCATGCTTCTCTGCGTGCACTCCAGTTTAGCTGGGAGCTGGGAAAAAACTTGCAGTGGACCTCAAACAAACAATTGGACAGCATTTTAATTCAGATACATGGATTAAAGATAGCACCATTGATGTCCATTCATTATGTCCACTCAAAGAGGTTCAACAAGCACATACAGATTTGACATTCACATAAAGCGTGCACAATTCAAAAAGGATCACATATCATTTATGAAATACAGTAATACAGGACTCCCAAAATATACAATTACAGTCCACATTTGCATACATCCAGGCATCATCAATGGAAGTGTATGCATCATCAAAGTACTCGCCATGCAGCTGCAACACCTGTTGTTACAGGAACTGGGAGTGTCGTGGTATGCGTACTGTGATGAAATAAAAACTCCCATGATTAATGCATCCTAAGGACAGCTATCTATATACATCATTAAGGGTCTTCAAAAACTGCAACCAGAATACATGCCAACATGTATATACATTCTATGCGGTTCTAATCCGTCAACTGAGCACGGAAGGATTGCGACAACTTCCACCGTTGTGCCCTCTCCCCTTGCAATTTGAGCACGTTACTGCCCTTCAAACACGACCAATATCTTCAGTCCGAATCCTGTTCTTTTTCGGGCGTCCGGGCTGTTTACTGGCTATTGGTGGAATAACCCTCAATTCGGCTGTGTGCTCCCATTGCTTGCTGTCACGGGTAGCATGAATCACTTCACTGTACGTTGTACGATACGTGCTCGCAAAATACCAATGCTCACAGAATTCGTATGGATCGTAGTTTCTCATTTTCATTGTAGCCAATGCATGGCAACACGGGATACCCAATATCTCCCATTTCCGACATGTGCAGGATTTTCGTTCGAGATCAACAACGTCAACATACTCCGCAGACTGAACCTGGAATTCTACGATGCCAGCCACACGAACATGCAATCGGCGAGCTTCATCCATTTCTTGACTGAGAACTTTCTCCGCATACGGGGTAAGACGAGTTGTTATGCTTTCAGACTGGAGATGCTGCTTTTGATAGAAGTCCATTAACTTTGCTCGTATCTCCTCAACTTGTTTCGTAATGGGCAGGACTCGCATGTCTTTTAGGAGACTATTAGTGCACTCGGCTGCATTGCTAGTTAGCATGTCGTACCGACGGCCTTCTATGTATGCATTTGCCCACCGTTGCCGCCCAATTGCATCAATGTAATTGAAAGCCTCCTGGCTAACTGCACGAATATCTGTCATATAAGCCTCGTACTCGCATGGCCTGTATGACGTTGCTGCACGCCAAAATTTCATCACGATTGCCCCTTCACTGAAAGCAGCTTTGATGTTCTCAGCAATGTGACGGCAGCAGTAATAGTGCATTGCATGCGGTATGGTGTTCTTCAACGCTGGAATGAGACCCTTCTGCCGGTCTGAAACAATAGTAAGGTTAGGCGGCTCTCCTAGAGATATGGACAAGTTCGCAAGGAACCACTCCCAGCTATCGCGCCGCTCGGCTTCCGCAAAGGCAAAGGCGATGGGAAGTAGCTTATGGTTATCTCAATGATGAGTAAGTTGCCATCAAATTGCAAAGGGGGAGATTGTTAGGGATTTTGTATTTGCAATTTGATGGATGCATTTGCATATTGGCATCATTTGAATTCACACACATGCATTGATTTAAAATATCTTGAAATCTAGCTTTATACATGCATTGGTTTTTAGATTTGGAAAAGTTTGTGTTTTATGCATGTTTTGATCATAAACTTGGATGCATTGGTTTTAGATCCCAAAACTCTTTTGAAAACCAAATTCCTTGTGCATTAGATTTGGAAAATCTTCTTGTGAATTTAGGTTTGAGCTTTGCATACATTCAGCACCTTTAGAATCAGTTTTGTATGCAATTTGATTTGAAAAGAGTTTTTACTAATCAAGCTTGCCTTTGGTTTTAAACCTTTGAATCATTTTAGGCTTTGTGTGTTTCATGTTTTTAAATGTTTTAAAACATGTTTTTAAGCTTGGTTTAGTGACCCACAAAATTCTACAAAGAAAATCTTCAAAATGCAAAAGTTGGAATTTTTGGGGGTGTCCCAGCAGTGTCGCCGGTCGACCGAGACCTGGGTCTCGGTCGACCGAGAACACTGCAGGGCAAATGGACTGTTTTTTGAACTGAAGCCCCAACGGTCAGAAATATGACCGTTGTGCTTTCTCGGTCGACCGAGACCACCTTGCCGGTCGACCGAGAACTAGCCGTTGGCAACTTTTTGGCTATAAAGTCCATTCATTTCCAACCTTTTTCAAGGCTTGAAACTTGAACCTTTGAGAGCATTTTGGAGCCAAAGAAAGGGGAAGAAGTTGGAAAGGCTAGAGGGCCATTTGGAAATCAAATGCTTGACTTTTCATAAGGTACACATTACTAGTATTTTGATTTCCATTAAAATGAAATGCATGCATGCCTAACTCTTTGTAATTTCACTTATGCATGATTTCTAGAGATGTTTTAGCAAACTCAAAATCTTCCTTGGTAAATTAGATTGGTTTGCAAACTCTCCTAACTAAATCACATGCATTCTTAGATTTTAGTTACAACTTGTGATTCTTTGAATTTCTTGTCATTAACAAGTTGTTTCTCATTCATGTGATTTACTTCAAACTTCAATCAAAACTTTTATGTGACTTTAACTTTCAAATGCTTTAAGCATATATTTGATTAAGCCTTCTTTTTTAACTTGATTGAAGTTCTCACACACACACATCATGAGCATTCCCATTTGCATTCTTTTAGTGCTTGTGTGAGTTTGTTATTCACTTTCCTATTAGCCTATTAAGAGGCAATTCCATTGAGCTTAATTTGTAATCTCTTAGAGTGTTCTTTTGTGAAGACACTTTCTTTGAGAAATCTATATTTGTAAAGGTTATTGCTAAGCCTAAGAAAAGCAACTTGTAAGGTTATTGCTTAGCCTAAGAAAAGCATATTGATAGGTTATTGCTTAGCCTTGAAAAGCATCTTGTAAAGGTTGTTGTTGAGCCTTAGAAAAACAACTTTGTAAGGGTTATTGCTTAGCCTAGTAAAAAGCATAAATAGTGGAATCCGGTGGGGTGTTGGATACACAAGCCGGTAGTGGATGTAGGCACGTTGGCCGAACCACTATAAATATTGTGTTGTGGTGATTGCTTTGTGATGATTGTTTTATTAGCTTCCGCATTTTGATTGTTTATCATCACATGTGACTAGTTTTGTTTAAGAAATTAAAATTGGTTTAAATTGGTCATAGTTGTAGCTCACCCTATTCACCCCCCCCTCTAGGGTTAGGATCCTCGTGGACTTTCAATTGGTATCAGAGCCAAGTGCTCTATCCCTTAGGATCAAGTGTTTGGAACTCTTGATTAGGTGTAAAAACCTAGAGTTAAAATCCTAGAGTTGTGCTTTTTTGAAAATCATTAGAATGGACTCCACTATGCTAGACTTTGTAGATTCTTCTAGACCCCTCATTCTTCCTTCTATTGGAGATTCAAACCCTCACTTAAATGAATATCAATTTGACTCAAAAGAGGAAGAAAATGAGTATGATGAAGATGATCTTCAACAAGCCTATAATGAATTATATACATTATCTTCAAAGCTTGATAAAAGAAATAGAAGTTTAAAAGAAGAATCTAATAAACTAAACAAAGAGCTAGCCTCTTCAAAAGATGAACTTAGAGAGAAAGAAGAAGTTATAAAATGTCTAGACTCTAAGTTCATGATCTCTTTAAATAACCTATCCAACATTCAAGATGAACTAAAAGAATTAAAGATGGGTTATGAAAATGTCAATAAGGAAAATCTAAATCTAAGAGATCAATTACAAAGGCAAGGTAAAGACTTTAACAATCTTGAATCTAAATTGACTATCTCTAAGGAAAATTTATCTAATGCTCAAGATGAATTAAATGAGATTAAGATAAATTGTGATGAGCTTAAAAATGAAAATTTAAACCTAAGAGATACAATTAAAAGACAAGATGTAGACATTGACAACTTAGAATCCAAGTTGATCAAAAGTAAGTTAAAAACAAAAGAACTTGGATCTAATGTTATTGATAAACTAAAGCTTGAATTAAAACTTGCCAATGAAGAGCTAAACAATTATAAGGAAATTGAAAATGAACTTTCAAAAGTCAAATATGAAAATTCAATCCTTATAACCAAAGTCACTCAACTTGAAAGCTATAAACAAAAGTATGAGTGCAAGTTTACCCAAAGTGAAGAGAAACTTGAAAAATTATTCAAATTGGGTAAATCTCATGGAGATAGGACGGGTCTTGGATTTGATAGGAATATGTCATATGACCCTAAATTCACCAACACTTTTGTGAAAGGTGAGTCCTCATTCTCTAGCACTCACACTTCCTTGCCCAAAACCAAATGTGATTATTGTGGCAATGAAGGGCATTTTAGGTTTGAGTGCAAACTAAGAAGAAGAAGCAATGTGTCTAATCCCATCTTTGAACCAAAGAAAGTAAAATCAAACTTGAAGGGTAAGACACTAAAAACCAAGGAAGACTCCAAAAAGACTAAACAAGTTAAATCCTTTAAAATGGAGTCTCCCAAGATAGATTCTAAAAGGCTTAAACAAGTTAAACCAAGCTTGAAAGAATCTAAGAACAAGAAGCTTCTCTCTTTTCCTCCTTTAACCTTAGAAATGAAAGAGTTCATGAAAAAGATTGAAAGGTTAAAATCAAAGTTCAAAAGGCAAAAAGAGGGAGGAAAAGTTAAAAGAATTGAGAAGGTTAACAAGAAAACAAATCAATCCCCTATGAAACAATCACACCAACTCTCTAAGACTAATCATCAATCTAAAATAGTCAAACCTCAAAGATTTGATGTTAAGTCTAAAAGAATTCAATCTCTATCTCCTTTAGTTGGTGGAATTTCCAAAGTAGTCTCCAAAGCCCAAGACCTTAGGTGGATTCCAAAAGTCATTTACTTAGATAAACCTTAAGGCCTTGGACCTCATTGACCAACCTATCCTTTATAGTTAAATCATTTTGTTGGTCATGTTGCATTTGCATTTTGTTCTTTCTTAGTTACATTTCATAAAATGCATTGCTTCTTTATGATCAATTGATTTTGTCTTCATGCACCTTTCTAGTTACATATCATGGTTTTCAAAATCTTTTGATTATAATTTCATCATGGTTGATTTGCTTTTTGCACACATAAGTTTTGCATTGCATTTCTACATGATCAATTGATTGTGATTTCAAAAGCTCTCATAGCTAGACTCTTCATGATCAATTGTTGTTTAATCAATTCAAGTTTTTCCATGGATTTCTAAGTTATACTTGAATATGGAAAATCATTGTTTTGAAAAATCAACTTGTATGTGTTTCAATTAAGTTATATCTTTTAAAATACAATGTTGAAAATTGATCTTCAAAATCATTCTTTCTATGCTCATTGTTGGATTTTGTTTTTCAAAATGATTTGAAGATTGTTTGAATGGAAATGCCTATAACATCATTAGTTATATTCATCTAAAGCATGTTCCATGTTTTCATTTCCTTTTCTTTTGGTTTCATTATATTAGAATTGGAAATGAATGTTGTTTGCATCTTTGCTTTTTTAGTTATTCTTTTTATATGCAAATGACTATTGGTTCCATGTATGGTTGTGTTCTTAGTTACATTTGTAGAATCCATACTAGAACCCAAATCCATCCTCTATGCCTAATAGTCATTTCTTTATGGATGGTTATGATGTTGATTCATGTAGATTCTCTTGGAGTCATCCTTATACATGTTTCAACTTCATAGTAGTGTACTTGATCATATGAACCTATTTGAAATCCATTTCTTGTATTTCATAGTTATATCTCTTGTTTGATGGATTTCTTAGTGTTGAATTCATATGATCTAGACACTTTGGAAATTGCATGCATTACAAAGCTTTATCCTTTTGCATTGCAATTTGCCTTGTTCATCACTATGCTCAATAGTTATATCTTTAAAAGTGATGAATATGCATTAATGATGCTTGATGGAAGTTTATCACATCCTTGCTTTTACTCATGTTATCATATTCAATTGGTTACATTTGGTATAACTTTCCATTGATTTCATATCCAATTGATATCTTATCTTGTGTATGTGATAGACCTTGTGTGCTTTGGACTAAACTTGATAAGTAATATGATCATTCCATGTCACACATCATTAGCATCATAATGCTCATGTTTGCCACCTCTTTTGTTCTTATAGTTATATCTCATGACCACCATGTTTATGTGTTAATAATATTGGTTGGTTATTATTTGAGGTTGGCTTCATGTTTGAATTTCATTTCATTCATTCTTGCACATTAATAGTCATATTTATTGTTTGAATGAAATGATTTCAAAACTTACATAGCATATGATTTTCATAAGTAATATTGATTGATGCTATGTTTGAGTAAACCCCATATCATGGATAGCTATAATTTGGATTTTTCCTAATAAGTAACATTCTTGAATCCATTTTAGAGTGATTATGTTAATAGTCATATCCTTTAATCTCAATTGATATGTTTGTTTCAATTGATATCCATGATTGCTTCCCCCATTAGACCTAGCTCTCTTTTGGTAATTTGATCATATTGTGCTTAATAGTTAAATGAATCTAATCCTTTCCTTGAAGTTAACCCTCACTTGGTTAAACCATCTACTTCTTGAATCTAATAGTTATATCTTGTCAAAAGCTTGACAAAAGAAGAGAATGGATTGAGGGGGAGTGTAAACCTTCATAGGAAGAATTAGTTTTGATCAAATTCACCCTTGGAATGCTAATGAGCCCTTAGAGTTAACTTACTTACATGATAGCCTGTTATGTATTTCATTTTCGATTACATTTGTTAACAGGTGCTACTAAAGGTATTCTTCTTGTCTCATGTGTGTAGGTACCTTTGCAATTTAATGTCAAAGGGGGAGAGAGAGTTCAAGTGTGACTCAAAGATCTCCTACTCTTCAAAGGGGGAGAGAGTTCGAGAGTTCAAGTACTCGAAGATCTCCTATCCATCAAAGGGGGAGAAAGCCTTCAAGTTCTCTCGAGGAAGAGAGAGGCATGGTCAAAGGGGGAGAGCAAATAGAAGAAAGAAAGCTTGGAGCTAAAGAAGATGCTTGGCCAAAGAGAGGAAGATGAGAAGAAAGCTTGAAGAATGATCAAGCACCAAGCATCAAGAAGATTGAAGAAAAGAGCCCAAGAGCCCAAGCCAAGAGAAGGAGCATCCAAGAAGATTTCAAGACTTGTCCAGCTTAGGGGGAGCTGAAGACTTGGTGTGAAATCTCAATGATGAGTAAGTTGCCATCAAATTGCAAAGGGGGAGATTGTTAGGGATTTTGTATTTGCAATTTGATGGATGCATTTGCATATTGGCATCATTTGAATTCACACACATGCATTGATTTAAAATATCTTGAAATCTAGCTTTATACATGCATTGGTTTTTAGATTTGGAAAAGTTTGTGTTTTATGCATGTTTTGATCATAAACTTGGATGCATTGGTTTTAGATCCCAAAACTCTTTTGAAAACCAAATTCCTTGTGCATTAGATTTGGAAAATCTTCTTGTGAATTTAGGTTTGAGCTTTGCATACATTCAGCACCTTTAGAATCAGTTTTGTATGCAATTTGATTTGAAAAGAGTTTTTACTAATCAAGCTTGCCTTTGGTTTTAAACCTTTGAATCATTTTAGGCTTTGTGTGTTTCATGTTTTTAAATGTTTTAAAACATGTTTTTAAGCTTGGTTTAGTGACCCACAAAATTCTACAAAGAAAATCTTCAAAATGCAAAAGTTGGAATTTTTGGGGGTGTCCCAGCAGTGTCGCCGGTCGACCGAGAACACTGCAGGGCAAATGGACTGTTTTTTGAACTGAAGCCCCAACGGTCAGAAATATGACCGTTGTGCTTTCTCGGTCGACCGAGACCACCTTGCCGGTCGACCGAGAACTAGCCGTTGGCAACTTTTTGGCTATAAAGTCCATTCATTTCCAACCTTTTTCAAGGCTTGAAACTTGAACCTTTGAGAGCATTTTGGAGCCAAAGAAAGGGGAAGAAGTTGGAAAGGCTAGAGGGCCATTTGGAAATCAAATGCTTGACTTTTCATAAGGTACACATTACTAGTATTTTGATTTCCATTAAAATGAAATGCATGCATGCCTAACTCTTTGTAATTTCACTTATGCATGATTTCTAGAGATGTTTTAGCAAACTCAAAATCTTCCTTGGTAAATTAGATTGGTTTGCAAACTCTCCTAACTAAATCACATGCATTCTTAGATTTTAGTTACAACTTGTGATTCTTTGAATTTCTTGTCATTAACAAGTTGTTTCTCATTCATGTGATTTACTTCAAACTTCAATCAAAACTTTTATGTGACTTTAACTTTCAAATGCTTTAAGCATATATTTGATTAAGCCTTCTTTTTTAACTTGATTGAAGTTCTCTCACACACACATCATGAGCATTCCCATTTGCATTCTTTTAGTGCTTGTGTGAGTTTGTTATTCACTTTCCTATTAGCCTATTAAGAGGCAATTCCATTGAGCTTAATTTGTAATCTCTTAGAGTGTTCTTTTGTGAAGACACTTTCTTTGAGAAATCTATATTTGTAAAGGTTATTGCTAAGCCTAAGAAAAGCAACTTGTAAGGTTATTGCTTAGCCTAAGAAAAGCATATTGATAGGTTATTGCTTAGCCTTGAAAAGCATCTTGTAAAGGTTGTTGTTGAGCCTTAGAAAAACAACTTTGTAAGGGTTATTGCTTAGCCTAGTAAAAAGCATAAATAGTGGAATCCGGTGGGGTGTTGGATACACAAGCCGGTAGTGGATGTAGGCACGTTGGCCGAACCACTATAAATATTGTGTTGTGGTGATTGCTTTGTGATGATTGTTTTATTAGCTTCCGCATTTTGATTGTTTATCATCACATGTGACTAGTTTTGTTTAAGAAATTAAAATTGGTTTAAATTGGTCATAGTTGTAGCTCACCCTATTCACCCCCCCTCTAGGGTTAGGATCCTCGTGGACTTTCATGATATATCGTTGATATTCGGCATACCAAACGGAACAAGAGTGCTTGATCTAAAGTATTCATAAAGGAAAACAACTGAATTCATATCTAGAAGATTCCATGGCTGTTCAAGGGTGTCGGCTCCACAAATAAAGCAACAACTCCTTCTAGCATTGAGTGGAGAATCAGAAACTGACATTGCTGATGTTGCTAGGCTACTGTGCATGTATATCCTTGTCGTACTCTTTTTTGCAACCCACGGAAACACGATAGGATGGGCATATGTGGGCTATGTTGAAAACTACATGGATATGAAGCACTATGCCTGGGCAGAAGAGATTTCAAAATTTCTCATGGAGTCGATACACAACAGAAGTCGTAGTTCTGACAGAGTAATTGGTTGCCTTATTGCATTGCCGGTATGATATACAACTACAAATTTACAAATTTGAATTTCAATATACAAAAAATTATTGACATATATGTTTTATGATTCTGTAACAGTATTGGTTGTGTGAGCATACAACGATTATCACACCAAATGATTCGATGCATTTCCCACGAGTACTACAGTGGAATCTAAGGGCAGTGACTATGGCACTTAGGAAAAAGCCCCTTCATTCACTACTAGCTACTGAGGTATTTTTCACAATTTTCACTATCTAATTTTATCTAAGTTTTTAATCTAACATGTTCTTTGTAACATTGGTATCAAATGCAGGTCCTTGTGGACGAATTAGATATCACACTGCTTGAAGTGCAGCGATTACAGTCCTTGTTGGACAGTGGCGCTCGTGACAAGGAGGTCGTGATGGAGATAAAAGGAGAGCAACAACTTACAGAAAAAGAAAACAGTGATGGAGAAGAAAAATCGGAAGAATATGAAGATGATGATGGCCAAACACACCAAAAGCAAGGAGATGAGGGAGACATAGCAGTAGAAGTAGAAGGAGAAAATATGGATCAAAGAGATGATCAAGAGGATGGAAATGAAAAATGCGAGCATGAATTGGAAGAAGGAGATCAGGGAGAACAGAACAAAATGATTGAAGCCACCCAACCAGATACAGACATATTGACAGATACATTGGTTGTATCTGAGTTGGAAGAGCAGCTGCAAAACAGTAACAGTGAAGAAACAAATTTCCCTGGTGTGGCAAAACAGTCTACAGCATTTGGTGCAGAGATGGCGGGCTATGAACAGACGTCCCTACAAATAGATCTGCTGGTTGCAAACATCTTAGCTGACATAATTGGCAGCACCAGCAACACAGTATATGAAGAGCCATCTGAAGCACACTCTGGATCCTTACCAGAAGCTGGTGATACATTGCCTAGTTCTAGACAACAGTCACAAACTCCCGAAAACAGCGAGATCAAAAATCTTACTGAGGAGCGTGACAGGGCAAATTCTTTAGTCATCCAACTCACTAAGGAGAAGACATAATTACAAGAGCAGATCCAACGGATGGCTATTGAACTTGAAAGGACATCGGCCGAAAACAACATCATAAAAAAGCAACAGCTTGAAACTGAACAAATGATCACCAGCTTGCTAAAAGAAAGGGATGATGCTCTATTGTTGGTTGACCAATTGACAAAGGAGAAGACTTCGCTTGAAACACACAGTGTGGACAAAGATCATACTTTAGAGGAGTCAACTCGAATGGTCAGCTCCCTCAAAGAGCAGCTGAAACACACCATCAGTGTGTCAAATGTACAGTCCTCGAGAGCTACAAATGCAGAAAATGAGGTAAAGGGCTTGAAGAAAAAGCTGATCAATCTGGAATCAAACAACTTCAAACTGCAGCAGCTCTTGAGGGAAATGACAATTGATTATACAGAGAAAGGATTGCAATGGGCTGGGAAGACTCTAGATGATATCTTCAAGCCTACAAGAAAAACTAATACGCGACAGAAAGCAGCGAAGGAGGCTGCAACTGATCGTAATGTTGCAGAAAATGTACCTGAGGTAATTCAGGTACACGACCATGCTTGTTTAGATAAATTTATGTTTGCATTGAATTCATGTTTTGCATATCTATCAAATTTATCTGACTTCTGTGTCATTTTATCGGACTTTCTAACAATTTATCTGAGTTTATATCAAATTTATCTGACTTCTGTGTCATTTTATATGACTTTCTAACAATTTATCTGAGTTTATATCAAATTTATCTTACTTCTGTATCATTTTATCTGACTTTCTAACAATTTATATGAGTTTATATCAAATTTATCTGACTTCTGGGTCATTTTATCTGACTTTCTAATAATTTATCTGAGTTAATATCAAATTTATCTGACTTCTGTGCCAACTTATACAACTTTTCATTAAATTTATCTGACTTCTGTATGAACTTTTAACAATTCTATTTACATTGTCTGACTTCTGTGTCATTTTATCTGACTTTCTAACAATTTATCTGACTTCTGTATCAACTTATAAAACTTTTCATTAAATTTATCTCACTTCCGTATGATTTTATCACACTATCAGCAAATTTATCTGATGTTATATGAAAGTTATCTGCCCTTCAACAAATTCTAATTTGATTAATCTATATTTTTATAATTGAAATATTGATCAGATCATGCCGTCTGATGCACCATCAAAACCAATTAAGGAGGTGAAACAGTCCTCCATGGTGAAACAAATCAAGAAAAGAACAGCGACGAGGAAAATGAACCCAACAACTGTCCCCTTCACACTCCCAAAAATTGCAGTCACTAAGCTTTTGAATGCATCTGACGTAGAAATGGTAAAGGAGATTTATGAAGCTGAGGGCAATTCGTAAGTCACATACCTATGCACCTAAGCAACACCACTGTTGAATTTAAGAAACCTTAATGAAAATGTAGACTAATTGGGCCCTTTGTGCAATTGGATTTGCAGGGCGCTCGTTTGGGGAGGTGAGGGCATACAAGCTGTATCTTATGAAGACATAGTAGCAGTTCTCAGCAGAGCAGAAATGTCAAGCACTGTAAGCATCACAACACAGACACATTGACAAAATATCCCTACATTTTACACAAACATAATATGGTCGTGTTCAAACAATATGCCTCACATTATGTGTCTCAAATTGAACAGGTTATTGACTGCTACGCTAAGTTGCAATATAGAGAACATGGTGAAATCCAACGGCAACTCACAACTGTCCAACACAAAGAAACGCTGCCTCATGACAAATCGTACTTCGTAACAAGTTTATGCTGGGTAAAAGACAATAACTGTCTTGACTATGTCATCATTTACTTTATTTTTATATATAATAAACAGTTACTAAACATGTGTTAATGTAGAAAATTGTTACTTCCTCGTCGTCGGAAATGAGGGAAAAGATACTGCACCCTCAGATCTCCCCAAGCAGAACTGCAGAACACAGATTCGTGCTTTTTCTGATGAATTCAAATGGAAAAAGGAAGGATGCTGAACCCTTCCACTGGACACTGTTGGTGTAGGATAAGAAAGAAGGAGATTGACTACATTACAACTCCTTACGACCAAGATCACCTAAAATAGTGGATCATTACTTTGAGGATGCATGAATTCTGGTATGTCTCACTTACTTGGTCATTATTTATTCAAAGATATCGTTAGCATAATCGAAACTGACCCAAAATACGGACTGTTTTTTATTCTGCAGAAACAGTATGTGGAGAACTATAATTATGTCAATGTTGAGGAGACACAGCCATATGGAGCTTCATTGATAAGCGGCGAAGACGCCCCACAACAGAAAATGGACTCGTAAGTATCATTGTGCAACTACAGTAATTCAATTGACTTGACGGTGCCTTATTTACAATCGACTAACAATATCATGTCCTGTTCCAGTGTTGATTGCGGAGTGGTCGTTTGTTATCTTATGAAGCAACTTACTCACAAACAAGTAATTGCTTCGAAGTTGCCACAGCATGTAATTGACGGATTAAGGGCAGAGATAGTAAGCAAGTTCCTACACGACAAGCATTGCAGCTGGTTAGTTGAAAACTACCAAGCCAGTCAACTAGCTGCGGATGATGACTTCGAAAACTGACGAAAAAACTACAGCAATGATACAAACAAGTTCTTTTCAATCAAGTTGATGTATTTTATGTAAATCTCTTTATATGAAAAGTGAACGTTCAACAGACTTGTGAATGTATTTTTTTAGTTCACATGAAGGTTGGACAAACATTTCTGTCAATGTAATTCTCACATTTGTGAATGAATGTAAATAGAATTATTTCTGTCAATGTCTTCGTACATCAACACTATGCAATCTTTTGTTCTAATTTCTGGTGGAATTTTAGCCGACTTCTGATAGAAATTATCTGAGTTCTGACTGAGATCATCTACGTTTTAGATGAAATTATCTAGGTTCTAATTTTCATTATCTGACTTCTGACTCTAATTATATGAGTCCTGGATGAATTTATCTGACTCATGGGTGAAATTATCTGAGTCCTGGATGAAATTATCTGACTTATGAATGAAATTATCTGACTTCTGAATCAAGTTATCCGAGTCATGTGTGAAATTATCTGAGTTCTGACTCTAATTATATGAGTCCTGGATGAATTTATCTGACTCATGGATGAAATTATCTGAGTCCTGGGTGAAATTATCTGACTTATGAATGAAATTATCTGACTTCTGAATCAAGTTATCCGAGTCATGTGTGAAATTATCTGAGTTCTGACTCTAATTATATGAGTCCTGGATGAATTTATCTGACTCATGGATGAAATTATCTGAGTCCTGGGTGAAATTATCTGACTTATGAATGAAATTATCTGACTTCTGAATCAAGTTATCCTAGTCATGGGCGAAATTATCTGAGTTCTGACTCTAATTATATGAGTCCTGGGTGAAATTATCTGACTCATGGATGAAATTATCTGAGTCCTGAGTAAAATTATCTGAGTTACGAATGAAATTATCTAAGTTCTGAATCAAATTATCTGAGTCCTGGGTGAAATTATCTGACTCATGAGTGAATTTATCTGAGTCTAGATTGAAATTATCTGAGTTCTGCTACATATTTAGCTGGGTAATGTAATTGCTTTGTCTAGCTAATGATTCCAGATAATCTCAGCTCTAATGCAATTTCAATATCAATTATGAACAATGATTAAATGAGTTAAACACATTTTGAAAGTAATTACTTATAAAAGCAAGAGCACATTAATCAACATTAAAGGGAATGTCAATTTGACCTTTTTATTCACTAATCAGAATTACATCAGATGTATCAACAATATTAGACCTAACCTAAATTCAATAACGATGGGGAAGAGGTCTTACAGACGGTGAAAATAGGAGAAAATTGAGCTACAGGGGATAAAAAAAGGTTTACATTTTGCAATAGCTCATAAATTAAAACTTCTTGAGAACTAGCATAAAGTAAACTTTTTGCGATTTCGCCTGAACTAAATTTTTTTTGTGAAACCCCCACCCCCTACACCAAAAAAGGAAAAAAGAAAAAATAAAAAAAGAGAGATCTCTTTTACTTGCTTTCATATCCATCCTCTTCCTCTTAAACATTTTTGTTATAGAATTATAGGCCATAGCTCCACTAGACACACCAAATTTACAGTACCCAAACAATGACAGTCATGGAGAGTAATTTTGTGGTGAGGGAGATTCATAGAGTGATTTTGTGGCGATCTCGGTCGCAATTCAAGAAGGACCTCCCTCTTCGATTACAACTGTTGCGCGGCCTCCCGTCTCGGCCTCGGGCTCGCTTCTCTCCGGACTTTCTCGGGGCGACTGTTGAGGCAGTTCAGCTCTTTTATAATAGTCGTGATACTTCGGCTCGTAGCCCAAGAGCGCCCAAGCCGATCTATTTGAGAAGTCCGTGCACCGTGTGATCTTTCGATGCTAAGCCTCGTTCTTTTTCCAGCCGATTTGCCTGGCAAATCGCTTCCTCTCTCGAGTAGCTGCACGGCCAAGCAGAACATTAGTCCGACAAAGTGTAGAACATGACAGAATTAAAACTAAAAGAATGATATTTACTTTGAACGACCCCGAGGCGACGTGGGACCATGTATGCTTTGTCCGTTCCGGCGCCGAACTCCCAGTTGCCCGAGACGCACAAGAGGTTGTCCCCCGCATACTTGTTAGAGTCTTCAAGCGCCGTGACAAAGCTTTCTCGGTGGGGTTTGACTCGGAGGTAATATGTACCTTCCCGAGACTTACAAATATCGTATACATCCTCGATGTCATGAACACCGAGGTTAATGTCTAGCTTCTTATTAAGCACAGTCGTGCCTATGATGATTTTATAACTGTTGGGCATCGGCTGGCAGAGACTAATGGACCAGACACTAAGGTAGGTCCTAAGTAAGGGGTCTAAAGGAAACCTAACCCCCCCCCTCTATGATGGCTATCAATAGGATGGGCATCCAGCCACCCGAATACGAGCGGTTTACATGATCCAGGGGATCTGCCCGTCTGACCAGAACATCGTCTAGTATACCGTATGTCGGCCTAAGCCCCTCTATGGCCGTGGGGTTTTCTAACCAATGGTTGTAAACACCCATTTCTAAAAAAAAAAAAAAATAAGAAGAAAGAAGGACCTAGAAGAAAGCAGAAATAAGCTGAATGAAACGAAACTTACGAACAGAAAACAGGTCTAGACTGGAAATCGATCTCTTACTCAAGGCCTCTCCTGCACGTTGTTGTGGGTTCTTCTGCTCTGAGACTCTAAGAAGGCTTCCTTTGAAAATGAGAAATAAAGAAGAAGAAGAAGAAGAGGACGCTACTATTTATAGAAAAAGAAGCGCCATCTTAAGGCGTCGTTTCCGAAATTCGAAAATGTCGCTTGACAGCATGGCGAACCAGGTGGTGACGCGTGTCATCAACGATCTGTCTCCCGCAATAATTAGGGAATAGCGTTTATTACCCTGGCAGGAGGAGGGAAGTTGGATAAGGACCACGTGTCAACAGCTGAAGTCAAGGTGAAAATCTCTGGCAGATTTTCGTGGTTATAGCTTCCAACCTCAAGGAACCCGGGATTCCAAGAAGTCAGAAGCTAGGGCGTAATTGTGTGGGGCAGTTCTTTAGACGCCAAAGTTATGCTAAGTCCAGCAATAACACCAGTTTTTCTCCTTATACTCATTTCGGCTACGAGCGTTTTGGCACGGATTTTAATGCGCTAGCCGAGACCAACATTATCACCTCGGTCAGCCCCGACCTAAAATCATCACGATCTCGGCTGTGTGCCTTTGCCTCAGTTGCGCATCTTGGCTGCAGCTGTATGATGAACTGCCAACCGAGACAGGCACTGACAACCATGTCCCACCTTCGAACATGTGGCATAAAACAAGCATATGCTGATGGGACAGATACATCATCCCAGCCGTCCAGAATCCTTATCAAATCCCTGACAAAGCGACATCCAGCGGCTACACCCATACCAGGACAGGGCCCAAGAAAGGATCTGATGGGACATTTGCCGCCAACAAGTCAAAACAAGATCAGGCCCAATGTGACTGACATTTAATGTAGTATGGGCTGATCGGACCATCATTTAATGCAATGTGGGCTATGATGGATCCTCATTAATTACTTTGCGGGCTGATGAGACCTTAGCAGTCAAATCATTAGACCCACTATCAAGTATCTAGAGACTCTTCTCTTATAAATAGAAGACCAATCCAACCCAGGTATGCATGCATACACTCTCTCAGCCGTTACTCTGCCTCTCTCCTTCTTCAACCTTAGTCCCTGCACTAATTTAGGCATCGGAGAGCTCTGCGCTGCCCACAGCCAGGGTCCTCTGACTGTTCTTTCTCCCTTTCAGGTCACTGAGGCGGCCGACTTTCCACAGTCATTTGGATAAGTCCTCTAAGGTTCCCTCTAATCTTGTGAGTTACACTTTTTTGCACTTACAATATCTTCAATTACCAATTACAAATTTGATTTTGACTATCTTCGAGTTTGACCTTCTTAATAGCATCCATTGAAGTTTTTTACCTCTTAATATCAGCCATTGATTGATTTTCAATCCATCCGTTTCCAAATTTTAAAATCGATTAATCTACATGCTCCTTTTCTCTTCTTCGTTACATCTGCAAGCTCACTTTTCATCTTCTACCAAGACTTTGGAGAAGTGCTGCAAGGACGATGATGACCACCAATCCAAAAGCCCAGATCCTCCCTGCAAGAAACGCCGAGAATCTCCTTTTTGTCCATGATTTTATCAGGGCAGAAGAAAAATGAGATAGAGCAGGATTGGTTCTCAGTTCCAAGGACTCTCTACATTCTCTCTCTGTGAATAACGTTTACATTTATTCTCACCCCATTAAGTTCACTCAATTCTCATTCCATTTAAGGCCGAGTAAACTATGCTTCAATACTTACTCTCTCTCTCTCTCAACTAACTTTTTCCATTAAAAGTAGATTTCGACCTTTCTGTTCCATATCTCTCCAATTGATCCCTCAGGTTTGTTCATTTCGCTCAATCTTCTTTGTTCAAATTGTTTTCGCTCAAATTTTTTTTTGTAGCATGTGTTTGTTAGTATGTCATGTATTTGCTAAAGTGGGTTCAGAGAAATTCCAATTGATGCATTTTGGTTTGAGTGCTAATGGTTTTTAGTTTTCTTTTTAAAAGTTAATAATAATATATTGTGATGTTATGTTGAAATTCTATCTTCTAATTGCATCAAGAATTTCCCCAGGCTAATTATTATCAATGATGAAGGCAATATCAGCGTCCTGGAGACGAAATGAGATTGATCTCGAAAATCTTGATTTTCCAAGCTCTAAGGATTGATCGGTCTAAACTGCGTCAATATTTTCCTTTCAAGAAAATCTTATATCGGTTTTTGCTTTTTATGTCATTAATAGGTATCAAACTCTTGATTTTTTTGATACATTTTTATTTCCTAACTTGCTTGATACATCTAATTTTTTAAGATGTAAATTATTTCTTTCACGCCGAATAAAGTGGGGCCCAAAGCTGGATTAAATATTATATTGAAGAAGTAAAAGGTTCAGTTGATGTGGGATCTGCTTCTTTTTATTCTATGATATTTTTTTAAAGTTTTTACTTTCTTTTATCACTTCGTACAATGGGCCCACCTAAACTCTCAGTAGCCTAAAGATCTAAAGTGTGACCCACTGATGTGATTCTCTATTAATTTCAAGCCATAAATTTTTTTTTTATGGGGACCTCTATCAATTACATGTGTTAAAAACTATCTTGTGGGAATTGGCTTTTACTTACTACCCACTTGGGCCACTTCATGAAGGCCTTGCTCATTTGAGGATGGCTCATAGAGCAAGTGGGTCCTACTGTATAATAGATACCAGGGCCCTACTCTAGTATGACATATTCAAAAACCTGAAACCGGAAAAGGTGAAAAGAGAAGTTCATCTGAGGCCACATCTCTCTCTCTAGTACATCGAGAACACAGAAGACTCTGTAAACGTCAGGCACCAAGAAAAAAAAACCAACATAATTCTCACACCGTGTCTAACGGGAAAGAGAGTGTAAGGATAATGATAATGTGTTGCTGGTAATAGGATCTCATTGAGAGATTTTAGGATAATTCAAAGTAAGTAATTTCCTTAGATAATAACGGGTGTGTTGTTGGTAATTATAGGGATCTCATTGAGAGATTTTAGAATAATTGTTGGTTTAGGGATCTCAAGGATAATAGGAACGCCACGTGCAATAGGCCTGCGCTAATTAAAAAATCATTAAAATTTCTAATTAGAAATCTTTTTAAATACTTAAATAAATATTAATATATAATTCATAATAAAGATGAAAACTCATTAGAGAAATTTTAGGTAGCTGAAAATATTTAGGGAAAGATCAAGTAAATAGTAAAGATCTTAGGACCTTGATTTGATTATATTTGTGCTTAGCCATAAATTGAGTGTCATTTCAGAATTAAATGTGGATTTTGGAATTAATTGGCTTCCACAATGAGCCCAGATTAATTAATCCTACTAAATATCTAAAGAAAAATAAGGAGAAAAATGTCCATAATGGGCCTCTCAGATTAATCTTACTGAATATTGAAAGGAAAATAAGGAGAAAAAAGTAGCAAAATACAGCCTATGAAAGTGGCCGCGCTCTGATATCAAAAAAGCTCTTCGTGTATTGGTATAAAAAAAAAGTAGCCCTCGTAAATTGTGAGTTTGGAAATAAAGTAGACTTGAAAATTTATTTGGTTAAATTAGTAAATATAAATGATTATATATTAAGTGTGGATTTTGAAATTAACTGGCTTCCACAATGGTCCCCATAGATTAACCATACCAAATGCTGAAAAATAAAATAAAAACAAAAGTAATATTGTCTACAAAAGTGCCCCAAATTTCTTCAACTTAAATCTGACGTGAGGGTCCCACAAATTGATATGCAACAATTCACCTGCTGCTTTAATATATATATAATAGGTCATACAAGAAATATCAGTTCCATTCTATTCTTTCTAGCTTTTCAAAGACCCACGGACTATTTCTTTTCTTTTCTATATATGGTCACATCTCTTTTCTTCCTATCCTTTCTATCTTTCTTTCTATACAAACAAACAAAGAGTTTAAATCCTCTCTTCATTATGGTACCAAATAAAATGACACCGATAAATCTCTCCATCTGCTCCTTTCTAAGGGCTTGTTTGGATGCACAAGAAAATAATATTTTTTAGAATATAATCTTTCATTTTTTTAAGAAGAAAATCTTGTGCGTTTGGTAACTCAAGAAAAATTTGAAGAAAAGATTCTTTTCCGTCAAAAAGCTCAATATTCTCTCTTACAACTCCCCCCTGTAGAAAACTTTCTACAAGATAAAAATCTTTCAAAATGACGATTACAAAGTGGTAGAGTAAAGTAAAGACCTTAGTTCAACAAATCCATCATAATGTGTATGTTTGCATATATGGAAAAGTAAAGTAAAAGTAAATCTCACAAGACGATAAAGGTGGGGTAAAGTAAAGGTGGGATAAAGTATATGCTGAAGTAAAGTGGGAATGAATGGTAAAGTAGTTTCTTTTTTTTTTTACTTTACTTAATCACATTTTATCGTAGTTTTATATGGTAAATAAAAGGTGACTTGTTTAAAGATCGATGTCATATCATGATAAAAGATGAGGTAAAGTAAGGTCAGATAAAGTATGTGGTAAAGCAAAGTGAGAGAGAGAGAGTTATAAAGTAGTTTTTTCATTTACTTTACTTTACTATACTTTACCATGGTTTTATGTGATAAAAGAAAAGTAACTTATGGTAAAAACATGAAAGTTAAACTTTACTTTCACTACACCAAAAATCGAAAATTGGAACGGAAAAGCGTTCCTAATCCTCCCGTTCCTAATTCGTTAAACAGTTCCAATTTCCGTTCCAATTTGGTACCAACCGTTCCTAATCCAAATTGGAACGGAAATTGGAACGGTTTAACGGATTAGGAACGGGAGGATTAGGAACGCTTTTCCGTTCCAATTTCCGATTTTTGGTGTAGTGTTACCACATTACTTTTTTATCCTGACGTGGTAAATTACATATAAATTAAAATATTTAATAAAAAAAATTTATAATGTAATTTACTTTAATCCTAGCACCTTCCAAATATTTCAATTTAAAATCTATAGTATTATTCAAAAATTGCCAAACAGTAAAAAATTTATACTATTATAATATTATATTATTGTATTCTATACTATTTTATTCTTGCATTAATTAAATATGTAAATATTTTATTATATAGACTTCCAAATGGGCCCTAAGCCTTTCTCTTCGTTGATGTGCCCATTTATTGGTTAGCTTTGGTCCTAATGTACTCTTTATAATAGTGCATGCTGCAAAAATTTCTAAAAAGGTTGCCATTGGATTTGGGTAATAAAGAAACTGAAGTTCCAGCTTCCTCAACTTAAGTTGACAAAAAGAAAATCATGAGTCAATTATTATATATTATAGACGTAGGAATCGATTTCGAAATTGGTGCTCAATTTGCTAATCGATTGCCAAATTGGACTCTAAATTTCAAATCTATTTGAGAAATTGGATCTCAAATCAGTTTGTATTTCAAATTTTTTGAGAGAAATTTTAGGGATTTTGAGATTTCAATTGTGTTTTAATTTGGAATTGGAGTAGTTTTAGGAATCGTTACGTTTCGTATTAAATAGAGTTTCCCTTTTCTTATCCACATCATCTTGCTTTATCTTCGTAATTACAGGATATAAATAGACACCATGAGTTTGATGAGATTTAAATCTTGATTTTATCGTAGGTATTGGAAAGGTGATTATGCTCGATGAAATATTAAACTATGTAAGTCATTGCAGCCTATTTTAAGTTCGGCATTTTTAAGGTAAGCTAGGTATATTTTTCTAATGCTTAGCTCATTGACTTTTCCAAAATTGAGAATGTGTCAATTCTTGTAATTCTAACATTCAAAGGTAAGCAGTGATAAGGTTAAGAAAACCATCAAAGCATGAAAACCAAGTTCACATGACTACGTTTTGGAGACTTGGAACATTAAGAAAAAACAAATAAATCAAAAATCCTAAAATTAAAAACTCTATTTTTATTTTATTTAAGGAATAGATTTTAAGAGATTTCGATGAAGATGCAATCTATTATTTTAAACTAGATCTGACTTTGTCTAAATAACAGTTTCCATTTCAAAGAGTCAAATTTAAATAGGAGTTTTCCTTTCAAATCTTAAAATAACAATGGACCACTTTGAATCTCACGTTGCCAATATTCTTTTATTTATATATTTATATATATATATATATAACAGAGGGTTTTCCAGCCCTTTGGTCTGGAATAATCCTTACAGGCCCAGGAGGAGCTGGGCAAATCTCCTGTGACCCCAATGTAGTAGTGCAGTTTCGAACCCTCAATCTTCGGGTGTAATTTCTTATTATCGCATACAAAAAGTCTATGGAGCCTGATCATTGAGCCCAAAATGTAGCCCGATCCTTGCTGGAGGTCCAGCTGGAGTCAAGCTGGACCTCATGTTTAAAAAAACAAAAAGATTTAAAGCCCGCTAGAGTCAGAAAAAGCCCGCCTGAAATTTGGAAGAAAGGGGAAAACGCAGAAAGTCGGGAGAAAGGGGAAAACGAAGACCTCCTCAACGATTATCTCCCACCATTCAAACGCTTGACTCCTGAGCAGGAGAAGGATGTTGATATGCTGATAACCAGGTTGGTCTCAAGGGAAGAAGCCCACATTGCTCTGATGGAGCTCATGAAGTGGCGATCGGAAGGGCTTGACCCGCTCTATGCGCAAGCAGTCCAGGTGAAGCAGCGCGACCCCATGACTAGGAAAATGAAGGTTGCTATCAAGTCGCTGGGGAAAGTAGCAGCGAGGTTGATATTCCTCCACTCTACATCTTGCGGGTTCAAGTGCAATTGGTCATTGTTGAGGTGGGTCAGTGCTCAGAGCCACTCAAGGTCTGGGATGGATAGGATTCAGAAGGTGATATTCATTGCTGCACATTCGAAGCTTGAGTGGCGGGACTTCTTTAGTGAGGAAGAGAAGGATTCCAAGTGTGTGGGGTCGTTTTATGCTCACTAATTCGAACGGGGGCCCATCCCCAGTCTCGGTTTAACCTTTGTCTCGGAAACCACGTGAGGTCGGCCGTAGCGCCATCTCGGGGGAACCATGAATCGAGTCTCGGCGGCCACGTCACAGGCTCCGATCTCGGTCTCAGCCTCTGCCCGACCTCGGCTCCTGTCACTCAGTCATAAATGCGGCCATAAATGCACTGCCACGACGGACGGCAAGCTGACAGACAGAGTGGGTGCCAAACCCAGATAAGAAGCAATCCTTATCTCAGGTCCATCGGTATGGGATGATGATCCGATGGGACACCCCCTTTTTCACCTACCCCCACTCAAGAGGTACGAATACACGCTGATGGGACTCCCATCCCTTCAGGTGGACAGTACCATGATGACCCTCACGTCTATATATTACATGAAGGAAAGCCTTACAAGGTACGCATGATCCTCCCCTCCATAAGCTGGCTTTTCTCCATTCTCTTCCAGTTCATACACTGACTTGATCGTCGGAGGGCCTTCGGCTACCCATAGCCAGGGTCTCTGACCATTGTTTCCTTCCTTTCAGGTGACTGGAGACTCGATCCTTTCCCTTTATTCCCTTTAAAACCACAGATCAGGAGCTTGATCCTCGATTACCTAAGTCCATAATTTTTAGGCACTTACAGTTGGCGCCGTCTGTGGGAATAGGATCTGTGCCAAAACTTCTGAAGAAGCCATGCCTCCAAAGACCAGAAACGGTGGCGGAGGACCGTCGAAGTCTCGGAAGGCGTCGTCTTTCCCACTGCCAGAACAACCTTCATTTCTACCATTCTTGCAGCCGCAGTCCGCACTTCCAGAGCTTACCCCCGACCTTCGTTCCGCTCTTCTTCCCCCTCCAGGGCCGATGGCGGCTCCTCCAGACAGGCAGGAGGAACCGGAGGTCCCGCGCCAGAGGAGGTCTGGGGGAAAGTCGGGAGCCGCGTACGTAGAAGGCATAGTCCAGTCGGCCTCTTCGTCTCGGCCCACGACCGCGGGCCCCTACCATGATGACCGTCGAGGGGTCCCTCTCCATCCTGATGGTCGGTCACAAAGGGGTCCGGAATCGAACGCCCCCACGTCGGATCTTCGGCGAAGGGGTAAAACCCCTATCAGGGCGACGTCCCATCAGTCCCACCGTCACTCTCGCGACGACGGCCAATCTCTTCGTCATATCCGTGAAACGAGAAATGACGACCCCCTGCTTAAAGAGCTCGATGCCCAGGACCAGGCTCTCCAAGATAAAGACAAGGTGATTCGTCGTCTAGAGGAGCGGCTCGAGATGAATGAGAGGAAGTCTCGTGGTCCGCCTCCCCGGCGGAAGCGGACCCACCCGGGTAACCAAGATCTGAGGCATGTCCTCAACCACAGAAGGAGGTCTCACTGCGAGGAGGAAGGCTCGAGCAGCAGTCATCTGCCTAGTGGTCTCGGGGGAGCACGGCGTGAGCCGGAATCCCCGAGACTCGATGACCAGACGGACCTCAAGGCGCAGTTGGACCACTATATCAAGCAGGAGGTCCAGGCCCGTTTGGCCGAGAACGGTCTCTCCCGAGACCAGACTGGTGAATATGAAGAGGACGATCGGGGCATGTCCCCCTTTTCACTGGAGATTAAAAATCTCTCTCTCCCTGAGAGATTTAGCGTCCCAAGGTTCATCCTTTATGACGGAGCCTCGGACCCAGAGGAGCATCTGCGACATTTCACTCAGCGGATGTCGGTCTGGGGGGACGTCGGTCTCCTAAACTGCAGAGTCTTCTCATCCAGTCTGGGAGACCTCCCCCTCCGGTGGTTCTGCGCGCTCCCCCCCGGGTCGGTCTCGAGCTGGCGGCAGCTCCGAAATTCTTTCCTTGAAAAGTTTCAAGCACACCGCGTCATTCCAAAGACGGGTAGCAATCTCATGGCGATCCGAATGAAGGACGGTGAGAGCATCACTGCCTTCGCCAGAAGGTTCTGGACGATATACAGCCAGATTACCGACGCTAACGACGAAGTCGCCATCATGTGCTTTAGGGAAGGCTTACTCCCAGGAAACGAACTCCGCAGGGACCTGGTCCGGAACCCCGTGGCTACGATGAAAGCATTGATGGCGAGGGTGAAACAATATGTCGAGCAAGAGGAGGACGAGGCCCACGGCACGGAACGGTTTGGACTCCCAAAGAAGCACTAAGCCTCCACCAGGGACCAAGCCTCCACCAGGGAGGGGACGTCCTCCAGGCCGAGGTCGGATAGGAGAAAGCCTGCCCGCTCTTTCTCAATCTCCTCGGACAACAGCAAGAGGTCGAGGTCTCAGCCCACCAAGCCGGCCAGCGATCCTTACAGAGCCATCAGTGTCGTATTCAAGGAGCCCATTTACAGAATCCTGAGCAAAATCAAGGCAGAACCATACTTCCAATGGCCGAGGCCGATGCCAGGCGACCCATCCACCCGAGACAGGCAAAAACACTGCTCCTATCACAAGCAGCACGGGCACATGACTGAAGACTGCTTTGCGCTAAAATCCCATCTCGAAAAGCTCGTGAAAGATGGGCACCTCCAGGAGTACATCAAGGGGGAAGAAAGAGTCAACCGAGCTCAGCAGCGTAACCAACCCAGCGATGACCAGGACAGTAACGAACCGGCAGGTATCATCCACGTCATCCACCTGGCCCCCGCCCCGGGTAAGCAGAGTACCCGAGCTCGGTCAGAGGCCAGAAGGGCTGCCCATGGCAAGCAAGTGATGTCGGCAGAGCTAGAAAGCGCCCCGAAGAGGGCCAAGAAGGAAAGGCCCAGGATTTGGTTCTCAGATGAAGACCTAAAGGGAGTCCAGCTCCCCCATAATGATGCCCTCATCCTCACTTTGCGGCTCAACAATTACACCACCAAGCGCGTCCTCATAGATCCAGGGAGCTCCTCCGAAGTCATCTACTACAGCTGCTTCAAGCAGCTCGACTTACTCGAATCTGATCTACAGGCAGCCCACATCCCTTTGATAGGGTTCAGCGCTGAACCAATGTACCCCAAGGGGAAGATCTCACTTGAAGTCCGGGTAGGAGGCGCGACAAAGATGGCCGACTTCATGGTTATAGACGCGCCATCCCCCTACAATGTGATAATGGGACGGAGTTGGCTGCACGCCATGGAAGCAATACCCTCCACCCTCCATCAAAAACTCAAGTTTCCATTAGAGAAGCCTGGTGGGGTGGTCGAGATTGTGACAGTGTGGGGGAACCAGCAGATGGCCAGAGAATGCCTCGTGGCCATAACCCCCGGGGAGGTTGAGCCGCAGCAAGTGCACATGGCCGAGCTCGAGGCCGAAATTGAGAATGTTGGGCGAACAGCCGGACAGAAAAGCATAGAGGACCTCACCGAGGTCAGGATTAATCCTGAAGATCCGGAGCGATACTTCCTGCTGGGTAGCCAGCTCCCCGACACTGAGAGGGCCGAATTGCTAGACTTCCTACTTCTGAATAAAGATGTCTTTGCATGGACTCCGTATGAGATGCCGGGAATTGACCCCGAGGTCATATGTCACAAGCTGAATGTGGATCCCGGACACAAGCCCGTCGTGCAAAAGGCTCGTAGAACGGGGGTCCCTCAGACAGAAGCAATAGTGGAAGAGGTGGATAAGCTCCTCGAGGCCGGGGCAATCCGCGAAGTACATTACCCCAGGTGGCTAGCAAACACGGTGGTAGTGAAGAAGAAGAGCGGCAAGTGGAGGGTCTGTGTGGACTTCACTGACCTCAACAAAGCCTGCCCTAAGGACAGCTTCCCCCTCCCAAAGATCGACCAGATGATCGACGCCACCTCGGGGCATGGCAGGATGAGCTTCTTAGACGCCTACCGAGGCTACCATCAGATCCCTCTGCACAGACCTGATGAGGAAAAAACTGCGTTTATCACACCTCGAGGCATCTATTGTTACAAAGTGATGCCCTTCGGGCTGAAAAACGCCGGAGCAACATATCAGAGGCTGGTCACGAGGATGTTTCGGGACCAACTCGGAAAGACGATTGAGGTCTATATTGACGACATGGTAGTCAAGTCCAAGGAGTCGCAGAACCACCTAACGGACCTACGCCAAACATTTGCCATCCTCCGAGAGTTCCAGCTCAAACTGAATGCCTCGAAGTGTGCATTTGGTGTCGGCTCCGGTAAATTCCTGGGGACCTTGGTGACTCGGAGAGGGATCGAGGCCGATCCGGAGCAGATCGCAGCCATACAATCTATCCAGAGCCCGACCTCGGCCAAGCAGGTCCAGAGACTTACAGGGATGGCTGCTGCACTCAATCGCTTCTTCAGCCGCGCCTCGGACAAGTGCCGTCCGTTCTTTCAGCTCCTGAAGAAGAGTTCTAAGTTCCAATGGACTCCAGAATGCCACTTGGCACTAGAGACGCTTAAAAGGTACCTCTCCTCACCACCCCTATTGTCCACTCCATCGCAAGACGATTTTCTCTATCTTTACCTTGCAGTCTCGGACCATGCGCTGAGTTCGGTGCTGGTTCGAGAAAGCGACAAGCAACAGTACCCCATCTATTACACCAGCAAAACCCTACTCGACGCCGAAACCAGGTATCTGCCGCTTGAAAAGCTAGCACTGGCACTGATCAGTGCCTCCCGCAAGCTCTCCCACTACTTCCAGACACACACAGTAGTGGTTGTCACCGAGTACCCACTTAAGTCGCTTTTCAGAAGGGCAGACTTCTCTGGTCGAATTTCCAAGTGGGCTGTGGAGCTGGGACAGTTCGACATCCATTATCAACCCAGAACAGCAATTAAGGCGCAGGTCTTGGCGGACTTCGTCGTCGAATTCACCTCACCTAGTTCGGTACCGACCTCGCTCGATACCGAACTGGGGGACTCCAAGGGCCGAAATGAAGGTAACACCGAGACTGAAGAAGACCAGTCCTGGAAAAAATTCCTTGAGTCTGCCTGGAAGGTCTTCGTTGACGGATCATCGACATCCAAGAGAGCAGGCGCCGGCATCGTCCTTCAATCTCCAGAAGGACTAGTCATAGAACAGGCACTAACCCTCGACTTCAAAGCATCAAACAATGAAGCAGAATATGAAGCACTGATCGCCGGTCTCGGCAGCGCGAGAGTACTGGGGGCACGGCGGGTGGCGGTCTTCAGTGACTCCCAGTTGGTGACAAGCCAGCTGAGCGGAGACTACCAAGCCAGAGACGAAAGAATGGTGGCCTATCTATCCCACACCAGGCAGCTCCTCTCCCAGTTTGAAAAAGTTGAAGTAAGGCAAGTCGGTAGGGAATCCAATCGCCATGCAGACGCCCTGGCAAGCTTGGCCTCGGCCGTAGAAGCTGGGAAGAGAAGGACAGTTGATGTAGGGACATTGGAGAAACCCAGCATAGAGCTCCTCCCAGTTCGGCCAGTTCTGTGCACGGACCTCGGTCCAAGCTGGATGGACCCAATCGCGGCGTTCCTCAGAGAGGACAAGCTCCCCGAAGATAAGAACGAAGCCTACAAGGTCAGGATGAAGGCAGCTCACTTCTGGCTATCTCCGGATGAAGAACTATACAGAAAATCCTACTCCGGACCATATCTCCAATGCGTTTATCCGAGCAAGGTAGAAGATTTTCTATTTGAAATCCACGAAGGAATCTGCGGAAGTCACATCGGAGGAAGGTCCCTGGCATACAGAGCTATTAGCCAGGGCTATTGGTGGCCCTACATGCAGAAAGATGCACAGATCTACGCAAGGAAATGCGAAAAATGCCAGAAGTTCTCCCACTCCCTTCACCAGCCAGCTCGGGACCTGAGCCCTCTCTCCAGTCCATGGCCCTTTGCTCAGTGGGGGCTGGACATCGTCAGACCTCTCCACCGAACTCCGGGAAACAAAAGATGGCTAATGGTGGGCACCGATTACTTCACAAAGTGGATTGAGGCAGAATCCTTATCCTCCATCACCGAGCTTGACACAAAGAATTTTGTGTGGAAAAACATCGTCACGCGGTTCGGGATCCCCAGAGTTCTGGTCTCAGACAACGGAACCCAATTCGATTCAAAATTCTTCAAAAGCTTCTGTCAGGAACTGGGCATCAGAAACCTCTATGCAACCCCGGCCTATCCGCAGAGCAATGGGCAAGCAGAGATCTCGAACAAAGTGGTTCTGGAGGGGCTGAAGAAAAGGCTTGATAAAGCTAAAGGCAGATGGACGGAAGAATTACCGAGTGTCCTCTGGGCATACAGGACCACCCCGAGACGATCCACCTCGACAACCCCTTTTTCATTGGCTTACGGGATGGAAGCTGTAATCCCTCTTGAGGTCGGCCTCCCGACCTTAAGAACAAATCTCTTCGATCAAGGGCAGAACGAAACAAACCTCGCCAGAGAGCTCGACCTGGCCGAGGAACGAAGGGAAGCAGCATCCGTGCGTCTGGCCGCCTACCAGCGGCAGCTGTCCCGAGGATACAATCAGAGGGTAAAAGAAAGAAGGCTCTCGGTTGGAGAGTTGGTCTTGAAAAAAGCACTACCAGCAGATAAAAATCCTAATGAAGGCAAACTTGCGCCGAACTGGCTCTGCCCTTATAAGGTGGTCTCCGTCTCAGGAAGGTCGGCCTACAGGCTTGAAGGAATGGATGGCAAGGAGTTGCCACGACCGTGGAATGCTGCCCATCTAAAAAAATATTACTTCTAGTTGTATTCAAAATGATTGATCAATAAAGAAGAGCCTTTTGACAAAGAACTGCCTTACGTCTCTCAGGATCCGGCCCTCGCGCCATCCTCTTTGAGTTCGGTCGCAGGACCAACTCCGCAAGGATCCGGCCCTCGCGCCATCCTCTTTGAGTTCGGTCGCAGGACCAACTCCGCAAGGATCCGGCCCTCGCGCCATCCTCTTTGAGTTCGGTCGCAGGACCAGCTCCGCAAGGATCCGGCCCTCGCGCCATCCTCTTTGGGTTCGGTCGCAGGACCAGCTCCGCAAGGCACGGAGTTCGACCTACGCCCCAGCTTGGCCCACACCTCTCGAATCACCAAAGAATGCTCGCCAAAAATAAAGATACAGCCCCAGCCCTTCAGCAAGAAGACCACATCTCGGGGTATGAACCCAAGCTAATCACAAAACCCTTCCTAAAAAGGGGATTCCTCCCGAGAAGAACATCTTTAAAACCTAGCCATTGGTCTGGGGGCAACCCAATGATGAGATAGGGATTCGGACGCTTTACCGACCTCCAGGACTTGTGAATTTTCGCATCGAAGCACCCACATACCATTGCCAAGAAAGAGCAAAGAAGGCAACAAGGTGGAAAAAGATCTTCTCATTGATCAAAAAGTATGATTACAAGGTTCCTATGCACTTAAAAAAAAAAAATAAATAAAAAAAATTACTCCTTAGGCACCGCCTTAATAATCTCCGGCTCTGGAAGTGCGGAAGAAATGGGGGCATCACGAGCAGATGGAGGAGCTCCGGGAGGAGCCTGGGCCGCCTCAACTTCGGCAGGAGTCGAAGGAGGAGGAGGAGCGCCTTGAACTTCGACAGGGGTCGGAGGCGGAGGAGGGGCGGCAGAGACATCGGCCGGAGCCCCAGAAGGGTTGGAGCCAGGGTCTGGCTCTGAGCCCACTGCTGCAGGTCGGAACTGAGGAAGATCCGAAAAGATGGGATGGTCCTCAGAGACCCCATACTTGAGAAGGGCCGCCTTGCACCCCATCTCATACAGCAATGGGCTCAGATCTGTGATCTGAGCCACATACTCCTCCGACGCCCAATCCACCCCGTCCTGGTAAGCATTTGCAGCCTGATCTCGCAGGATGGACTCGGCATCAACCCTCTCTTTCCTAGAGGCCTCGAGCTCAGCCTCTTTCTTGACGAGCTCGGCCTCCATCTCGGCGAGCTCAACCTCCAGTCGGGAAGCCCTCCTCGCCTTGTCTTCTGCGGCGCCCCTCAGATTCTTATTTTCGCCCCGCAACCTGATGATTTCGGCCTTCGCCGCTTGCTGATCCGTGGAGTGTTGGGCGATTTTCTCCTCCGCCTTCTTGAGTTCGGCCGCGCTGGCCTCCAGCGCACTCCCTAGCTTCTTCTTCTCCTTCTCTAGCCCGGCGATGTGGGCAGCCCTCTCTGCATGCCTCTCCATCAGTACTTGGAGCCTCTGCGCGTTCTGCTAAAAGGATAGAAACGGTGAGAGGGTCGGATCGGATAACCAAGAAGCGAGAATTTTAGAAATAGGAAAAAAAAAAGCTACCTCGAGCGACGCCTTCAACGTCTGATGGATTAAAGCCGGAGTCCCGGCTTTCCTGTGCCTTTCCATGTCCTGGGGGAGGGCGCATCCCCGGGCGAGGGCCACGACCGACTCCCAGCTGGCCCCCAGCCGCTCTCCCATGGTCATGGGCTCGTTCGGATTGAGGTCAAAGTTGGGCCTCCAGGGTGCCGGCACAGAAGGTTCGGCCTGCGCCTCCGCACCTTGGGGCCTCCCCTCCGCGCCCTCCAGGCGAGGTCTCTTCTCGGGAGGGGGCCTCTCGCCCTCCTTTCCGGCCGCCGCGGACCGAGGCCGGGTTTCCTTCTGCGGCGGGGGAGGCGGAGTCTCCTTCCCGGGTTCCACAACCCGCGGCCTGCTGTCCCGGAGCGGGCGAGGCTCCTTCGGCGCCCGAATGACCCCGGAGGGCTCCCCCGACTTCTCCTTCGAAGATTTGGCCGAGGGAGCGCCAGCTGCTCCCAACGAATTGGAAGAGGCGGCAGGGGCGGACCCCTGAGCGGCACCCGACCCACTAGGGACGTGCTTGAAGGCTGCCGGGGCTTGGCCGGCAAAAATCATTGACCCCAGGTTCTTCAAAACGGGGCGCGGCCTGTCCATTTTTTCTCCCTGGTCTCGGGGAGGACTGTCGCCGATGACTATCGGGTCCTGAGGATCCGTGGCCCGACTGCTGGTCTCGGCGGGCTCAGGCCCAACTTCCCCTATTGGCGCAAGGGGGATCTCTGCAGTCTTCCTGGTGTAAGACTGGTACCGAGGCTTGTACCCTAACAAGGAGAAGGCAGCTCGGTCGTTGTGGCCGTGGTAACGATCGATCCTCTCTAACCACGCGTCGTTCCGTTTCCACTTATCAAAACTGGCCTCTCTCCTTCTCTTCTGAATACCTGCACAAGAAAAAGGCAAGGACGTCAGCTCGGCATAAGGACAAGCAAGGGCGGTACAAACAGAACCTAGAGGGATGGGCATTTACTGGGGGGGTCCCAGGCTTCCGCGGAACCTGGATTCTCCGATCCTCCTCGGTCTCGGTCCCCTTGAACTCCCAGTTCCCAGAGACCAAAATGCGTTCATCCCCAGCGTATTTGCTGGAATCCTCTAGGGCGTTCACCAAGGGATGGCGTCTGGCTTTCACCCGGAGGTAGTAAAAGTCTTCGCCCCCTGCAGCCCTGCAGATGTCGTAGACATCCTCTATGTCATGCACCCCGAGACCGATGTCGAGAATCCATTTCAGCTCCGCCACACCCATTATAATCTTGAAGCCGTTTGGCATTAACTGGGAGGGACAGATGTGCCATGCATGGAGGCAAGAGCGGAGGAGCGGATGAATGGGAAATCTGACCCCGCCTTCGCACACTGACACCAAGGGGAAAGGCATCCAGTTCTTGTACTGGGAAAGGCCATAAGGGAGTTCCCCGACATCGTCAGGTTTAACCAAGACGTCGGCCGGAATCTTAAACGACGTCCGGAAAGCCTCCAGAGCCGCAGGACCCTCTAGCCAATGGCTATAAACCCCCATCTTTCCTAGAAGGTTAAAAAGCAAGAAAAAAGAGGCGAAAAACTGGAAAAACCCTAAAAGGCCAAAACCCTCTGAAAACAAAGGAAAGGAGGGGTGCGAAGGAGTAGCAGAGACAGAGAGGAACTCACAGAAAGGGCAAGAGGGACTGCGGAAGACAAGAAGACGGGATGTAGGAAGCAGAGGAGGAGATCTCCAGGTTCGGTGGTCCTCTGGCTTGGGCGAAGTTGCAGCGAGGTATTCAGCAATACGTTCCCCAGCGCTTCAACAGGGTCTCCTTCTCAGACAAACGATTAGGGTAAAAGAGGAAGGAGCAAGGGGCGTTTTCGTTTTATAAAGCGACGCACCTTCTTAATTACCTTGCCAGCGCATTACTTCGATCCCGGTGAGCAGCCATTCGAACAGCTCCACGTGGCAGCGACGGTCCATTTCTCATCACGCCTCTGGTACGATATTTATCACCTCGGTCATACGAAACGACGTCCCACGTGCCTACCATAGCAAGGCAATTATGACACCCTATTCGTTGCCTAGGGCAGGCGAAAGGGCATCATGATGAGGATCCCATAAAAGCAGGATACGAAAAGACAGCCCCATCACTTCCGAGTCTTATCTCCCGACCTCGGGCGAGCCCCAAGAGGTCAAGAGATAGGGGGCAATTGTGTGGGGTCGTTTTATGCTCACTAATTCGAACGGGGGCCCATCCCCAGTCTCGGTTTAACCTTTGTCTCGGAAACCACGTGAGGTCGGCCGTAGCGCCATCTCGGGGGAACCATGAATCGAGTCTCGGCGGCCACGTCACAGGCTCCGATCTCGGTCTCAGCCTCTGCCCGACCTCGGCTCCTGTCACTCAGTCATAAATGCGGCCATAAATGCACTGCCACGACGGACGGCAAGCTGACAGACAGAGTGGGTGCCAAACCCAGATAAGAAGCACGCCTTATCTCAGGTCCATCGGTATGGGATGATGATCCGATGGGACACCCCCTTTTTCACCTACCCCCACTCAAGAGGTACGAATACACGCTGATGGGACTCCCATCCCTTCAGGTGGACAGTACCATGATGACCCTCACGTCTATATATTACATGAAGGAAAGCCTTACAAGGTACGCATGATCCTCCCCTCCATAAGCTGGCTTTTCTCCATTCTCTTCCAGTTCATACACTGACTTGATTGTCGGAGGGCCTTCGGCTACCCATAGCCAGGGTCTCTGACCATTGTTTCCTTCCTTTCAGGTGACTGGAGACTCGATCCTTTCCCTTTATTCCCTTTAAAACCACAGATCAGGAGCTTGATCCTCGATTACCTAAGTCCGTAATTTTTAGGCACTTACACCAAGCTATTTGCAAATGGCGAAGACCATGTGCTCAGTGAGGTTTTCACAGATGGGTCCTCTCTGTAACATTTTTACTTGTAGAATTTACTATGTAGGATCATTGAATTCTTTCTAGTGTTTGTGTCCTTGTTGTTTATTACTCTCTTATGATAGAGGTTTTAAGGGTAAAGAAAGGGGGACATTAGAAGGATAGAATTATCAATGTCTGGCATCAGAATTCGACTGAATCAGCATCCCCTGCCCTTCGGCTTTTGAGTCTGTCCAAAGAAAAGAAAAAGAAAACTCCTTTTGTTTATAAGATAGAATGTTGAAGGAACAATGACGGAGAAATGCAGCATTTTGTTATCTGGAGTAATTGCAATTAATTAATAATATTATGAAGGAATTTCTGGGTTTGAATCACAGAACAGTGCTCTACTTTGATGGGATTTCTTTCTTTCTTTCTCAGATTGTTTTTTTTTTTTTTTTCCTGCTTTGAAATCTTGAGCTTTTTGCCCTTGATAGACCCAACAGTCTATGACATTAAGGTGTGATGGTTGGCTTTTGTCTTCTTCAGCATGTTTGAATGTTTCTGCAAGACAAAGTTAAAGGGAAAAAATGAACCAGAAAAACTGATTTATAGTCTTTGTAGAGGATGAGGAAATCGTTGAGGAGGTCTTGTTTTTCCCCTTTCTCCAGACTTTCTGCATTTTTCCCTTTCTTCCAAATTTCATACAGGCTTTTTCTAACTCCAGCGGGCTCTAAATCTTTTTTGTTTCTTTAAACGTGATGTCCAGCTGGAGTAGCAAGGATCGGGCTACATTTCGGGCTCAACGATCAGGCTCCATAGACTTTTTGTATCGCATATAGAACAATGTGAGTCCTAGAAAAAAAATTATTTAAAATGAATCAAATCTAAATTTCATCAATTCATTTTACTAAATTATTCTATTCTTTTATCTACAGTATTGCAAGGGCGGTACAATGAGACCACTGCAAATGTTGGAACAAGTATTTCTTCTAGAGAATTGGAAGAACAAAATATTGCATCAACTTCTAATGCTGTAGAGCTTCAATGACATTAATTGATGAAATTTCTTTGAGATAATCAGAATTGCTTTTAATTTCCATCATTTACAAACCTTTGAATAATAGTTACGTGATCTCTATTTTTACCTTTTTTTAGATTAAATTCATTTGATATTTTTTTTAATGATAAGAGGCCCCTAGATACGTACGTCACCTTATGGAGAGAGGTCCCTAGACACACCACCTCATACATTTTCATGATTGATTTGCCCTTTCAACTGATTAGGCATAAAATTTTAAATTTTGAAATTTTAAATCTTCCATTCTCCCTTTTCTTCTTCTTCAATCCGGACATGGACATTGACGGATTGGATCTCAACATTGAGATCGATCTCTATTTTTAGTTTTCGGAGGACGAGATCGGGGTTTTTTCGGAGAAGTAGTATCACCAAACGCTGCTGCTTCTTTAGCCCACACGTCGTAACCGGAGAGGAAGAAGAAGACCCCTGCAACGTTGCCCAGGTTCTGTTGCAAACTTGCATAACACGAAACGAAGAAGAAGACGATCTTCTGCGCCATCGCCGGTTTCTTGCGCCATTGCCGTTCTTGCGTGCCGCCAGAGAAGGGGGATTGCCACCGGACGCTGCTCTATGCCATCGCCGGAATTGAGGAAAAAGGCAATAGGCTTGCCGCTGTCCGTTTTTGGTTACAGAAACCAGAAGGAAGAAGACAACCTTCAGCTAGGCCAGGTTGGGTTTGTCCGGGTCGATTTTGACCTTACCTACTACAGAAGCCCAGCCCACAACCCATATCCGTCGCTACTACTGCCGCCCTAGTGTCACGCCATCGTCGAAGAAAAGAGCAAGGCAGCAAGGTTGTCTTCCTCTCCATCATAGCACCGTTAGAGAAGGAAGGCAACAAGGTTGTTATATCATTTTTGACAAATCTATATGATTTTTTATGAACTTTATTTGAGTTTTTGTGAAATTTATCTATGTTTTTGTCAAGTTTATCTGAGTTTTTAACAAATTTATATGAGTTTTTGTCAAATTTATCAGCATTTTTCATTTTTTGTCAAATTTATTTGAGTTTTGCGCAAATTTATCTGAGTTCTGAAAAAAATTTCTCTGAGCTCTGGCCAAATCTATTTGAGTTTTTGGCTAGTTTATCTCAGTTCTAGAATAAATTTATCTTAGTTTTGGACAAATCGAATTGAGTTTTTGGAAATTTAGGAAATTGGTTTATCTTAGTTTTGAAAAATGTATTTGCATTTTTTTAAATTTATTTGCGTTTTTTAATTTTATTTACTGGTTTTGAAATTTATTTGCTTTTTTGAAATTTATTTACATTTTTTGGAATTTATTTGGATCTTTGAAATTAATTTTCATCAATTGGAATTTAATTATATTCTTTGAAATTTATTTGGATCTTTTGAAATTTATTTGAGTCTTTTTAAACTTCTCTATGTTCTTTTGAAATTTATTGTGTTTTTTTAAATTATTGCATTTTTTGAAATTTATTTGCTTTCTTTCTTTTTTATTTGTATTTTTCAAATTTATTTGCATTTTCTAATTTTATTTACGTATTTTGAAATTTTTTTATCGTCTTTTGAAATTTATTTGTCCTTTGCATTTTTTTTAATTTATTGTATTTTTAAAAATTTATTTACGTTATTTTGAAATTTATTTGTGTGTTTTTAAAATTTATATGAAAATCTCATTAATGAGATTCCATTGATCGTAGCCAATTAAATGGTAGTTGACAATTATTAATGGGATATCTCGCCAATTATGGGATATGATTTAAGAAAGGGTAAATTAGACATATCACGTATGAGAATATATAAGAAAACTTTTCGCTGCATGACTTTTTTTCGTGGACTGTTTGCAACAAAGTCATACTTTGAAGGATCTCCGATCAAACGCCCGTATATAATATATTAAGCTAGGAGGTTTTGGATTCAATTTTAACCGATGGGTATGTAACTACTCATATAACTATCAACTCATTTTTTTCATTAAATCACCCATATTTGAGTTGTTCTTATGTAATTATATCATTTTTTTCTAATTTTTCTATTTTCTTTTTATCCAACTTGTCCCGCCGAAAGAGGTAATTTTTTTTTAATACGTGATTATTTAAGAGGGCTGGGCTGGAGATGCTATTCTTTAAAGCTTAAAGACGTTTAAGAAAAATGGAGAATCGGTCGAGTGGCTCTTACTATTCATCTGCCCTCTCTCTCAGCGTAACTGATTCGCCAGTCTCCCAAACCATCAATGCTTCCATCTCAACGCCCCGCTCCCTCTTCATCTTCCCCCCTCCCCTCAGTCCCTGACTGCTCAATCCTCTCATCTCCTCCGTGCGAGGACTTTCCAAGAGGTCACCCATCCTAGTACTGCTCCCGCCCGAGCACGCTTAACTTTAGAGTTCTTAGGCCTCATGCAAGGTAAGGGTGTAAACTTTACATATAACCCATTCACTTTCCTCTCTATAGTCGATATGGGACTCCGGGGCGTCACACGTGCTCTCCACATTAACCCATTCCCGTTCGGCTCTTCCGTTTTCATGCTCCACGCTTCATGCCTGCAATGTCTGCCCCCGTTTCACCCTCATGTTCCTGCAGCGTCGACGTCCTCGGCCGCCCTGTCTTCACCAACCCCACTGTTTCTTTTCCCTCTCCTCAACCCTACATGGTTCCTCTATCCTCCTTCACCTCGACCCCCATTAAGACTGATACATCAATCTCAACGCCAGTAATTACCCCCTTCTCACTCAAGAAGGTACACAGTAGCCCGCCCAACGTCTATTCGATATCATTCCACAAAGAAAATAAACATCTCTTCTCGCTCTCTCTGTTTTTATTTCTAATTTTTATTATAATTTAATGGTTTTGCAGATCTCCATCTAACTTCTTCGTATTATTCCTTAGAGAAAAATCCTATCTTTGGTTTTTTAATTTGATTTGTTTTGAGTTTGCAGGTCATATTGCATGGAGATAGCATGGACATTTTATTTATTTTCGTAAGTGGGTTTTACTTATTGAAACAATATAACAAATTTGAGAATTTCATTTGAGTTTCTGTTCTTGAATTCATGTAATTTTTTTATTACATCCTTTATTTTTCTTCAAAGAGTGATGTGTTATACTTCTATGCAGAAGCATGAGTTGCCAGATGCCTATAAGATATTTACAGGATGCTGAATGACTATATATTCACAGGTTAGCCTTTCTGTTAAGCTATATAATGTCGTTGTGTTTAGCCATTTCTATACTATCTAAGGGTTTTATCCTGTTAGTAATTGATTCTGGGCAAATTGGTGCTGGACATGGAAATCAATGTGAATATTGTATAAATATTTCTGTAGCTTGCTATCTGAAAATCCACGATCTCCTCAACACCCATTACCATATAAAAATGAATAAGAAGAAAATGAGAAACAGAGAAGTTTATTCCTTTTCAAAGAAATGTCAACCTTTGACAGCAGAAAAACATAATGATCTTATTCAATTAAGAAAATGCATTGGGCTTTCTAAGTAGTATCTTTTGCAAACAATTCGTATGTCATCTTCGTGGGCTACACAAACTAAGTTTCAATTAAGGTTGGACTTTCAGACAAATCGCAGTCATTCATCCTTGGAAAAAGATTTTTTTTAATGTAGGATAAAACAAAGTTTGATATATTTATTATAGAGTGGGGTAGACTAAGTTTAAAAAAACCAAGCTTCGTTGCGCATGCAATCATGGGACTTGAGTTTATGGTTTGTTTTTTCTTTTTCTTGGTTTCTTTTGAACCGAAAGACCTAAGAGAATTACATAAAGAATCGTTCATGTAATTTTTTTCTTATTTTCTTTAATGTGAAGTTCTGAAAGCTGAAATATGAAATAAAGATAATGGAGTTTGTCATGTGATGGATGTCAAATGCAGGAGGTGTTTAATTGTTAAGCCACCTTTCTGCTTCATGTTTTTCACTAAATATGATGATGATCCATATATTGGATGATGATGCTTAAGTTACATTGAAATTCTACCCCAAATGGCTGAAACAAACATATTTACTTTGAATTCACAGCACTTAAGATGGAAAAAAATTTCATTGAATCTATTTGTGCCATAGGCTTTCAACACCAAATTATCTAAGCTAAAGAAAAAAAAAAAAACCTCAAACCCAAAACATCAACATCAAGGCATGTTGGCATCAACTTCGACGTGGATAAATAGTGAACAAGAAACTTTCGCACAAACTATTTTCCATATGCGTAGTCTGATTCTGTTGAGGTGCAGGTATAAGAAGTTAAAATGAAGAAGCTCAATTCATTTCAGATGATTATTACAGAGGCATCAGGGTCTATATATGCCCTAAGACCAACACAGCTAGCTAACTGACTCTGTACAACTGAATACATAGAGACAAGCTGCGCTCATCTTGACTAAGACCTGCATACATGAGTTGATAACTGAGTATCTTTGTCAATACAGGTTTGCAGCTAACTTATGCAAGTGACATTCCTAAGGGCCTATTTAGATCTTTGTAAGTATTTTGATGCTTAATGATGTTTGATTGTATTGTTTTTGTTGTTTAGCTGTATTTCTTTTTTAGTTACCCTTTTTTTTTATGCTGGAATGAGCTTTTTCAGCATTGTTTTTTTTTTTTTTTTTTGGAAAAATAAAAGTTACTGTTATAAAAAAATGCTCTTTGTAAATACACAAATAAGAGTTCTGTATTGCATAATTTGAGGCATCCGCAAGTCATGTTGGTTTGTTCTTTGCCATAACCAGTTACATATAACTTGATTAGGGGGCAAATTGGCTTAGTTTTTCAGGATGTCCATTTATCACTAAGATGGAAGGCCCAATCACTTGGCAGTAACTAAAATAAATGAAGTTACAAATGAAATAGCACCACAGATTATGATGTTGGAAGTGCATCACCACAGTCTTCCATATTTCTACCTTTTCGCACATGTTAAATTGTACGTTTAAGTGATTCTACCATCTCTTTTTCAGGAAAAACAATCCAGCCTGCACATTGTAATTCAAGTACCCAGGTGCACTTCCTTCTGTCCCATCTATGTTAAGGCAGTCCAAGTTGAAGTAGATGTACTTGTAAATTTGTTCAGATTTTGAATTTTTCAGAGCTTTGATTAGATTAACATGCCTCGAACTTGGCCAAAACCACAAGTTCCAACTAAACTTTAAACAGCTCAGTAGATATCAATAACATAGATAGATATGAATCTGTTGACCATAGTAATATAACGGATGCCTATTTTTGATGGTTTGTTGCTACAATGGTACAATGTGTGTTAATAAGTGGTTTTTCGGAATCTCATCTTTTTATATGTTGTCCATGTATGAATAGAACTTTTGATCTCATCTTTTCATATGCCGCTTTTCTCATTTCATTCATTATTTATTGTGTTGAGAATATATTAGCATGCTAAGATTATGTCATGCACGTTTTATCTCATGCGGGTTTCTTATCAAATTAAGTAATCCAAAACTTGAATTTAAAAATATGCCTTCAAACATGTTTCGTCTAATGTATGTTTGCATCAAATGCTCAAGAACGTGATCACTCTTTAGTCTAAAATGATCCAGACTCTTCTCCAATGAAGATGCATAAAAAATGACAAAAACTCTATACTTCCAAATCCAAGGGTCTTGATTCCTTTGATCATCCATTCATCTGAAGGTACTTCTATATTCAAATTCTGCATTTTTTGTACAATTTATAGTGAGAATTTTATCTACATGAGAAGAGTTGTTAGTACGTAGTAAGTGCTATTTTGGAATATTTATAAATTGTTGAGTATCTGTGTAGGACATGAAAATTGTAGAAAACTGAGATTGAGTGACAGAATTGTAGCTTTAATTTCTACATCATGATGTACATGGCTTGCTTTCAATTTTGAACTTCTAAAGTCCAACTCTTTCAATATTTTCATCATTTGAAGTTTCTAAGAAATTCATCTAATTTGATTACCTTTCATTATTTAATAAAAACCCTTTTGATAAAGAACTTAAAAATAAGAAAATAATACAACAATCTTATTTTTAGTGAAAAATTGTGATTCAAGATGAAAGTTTTCTATTTTTAAGTGTAATTCTTTTGTAAAAAATAAATTTTGATATCACTTTGAAGTAGCAGAAATCTTTTCTTTTAAAACAGTTAAATAAAGTTTTCTTAGTAGGTGCCGTTGAATTTTGCTATGGCGAATTTCCTTTTCCCCTCTTCTTTTATTCTCTTCGTTGATTGGCGGATCTGATTATCTACTCAAATATTTTGCAGATTGTTCAATATATTGACTTTTTACAGAAAACAATTAAAGAAGCAGGCTGAACAATGACCCAGGTTGAATGAACCCAATTAAGTGTGTACCAAGAAAATCAAATCATGTGGCTTTGGATTTTTCGATCACTATGATTTTCTCACCATATAACATAAACTTTGGTTTCCGCTATGGAAGCCACTTGGTGTATTGTTGCCATTGAGATTTGGTTTGTAGAAGATGGTTATAATGCCTATCAAGACTGTCCAAGCTCGCCATGAACCAATGCATTTACTTATATATTTTTTCCCTTGCTTGGATTTCTTTTAGCCATCATAACCAATGGACTTGCTGTTTGGGGCAATTTAAATAATCGAGAATATATATTTGATGTTATTCAAGGTAGCCTCATCCTCTTATCCTAACCAATTTCAATTAGTATAAGGCACATCCAAATTCACATGAACATACGTGATAATAATAACACATTAACATTGCGTACTTTAGTGAGCCCATGTTTTTTGGCTTCTTCTTTTCTCATTTTTCATTATGTTACCCACATCTCTTCTATATCTTCTTACAAAAAAGTCCATAAAATTATATTATAGTTTCTCAGAGAGGAAATGATTGTTTTTATTGTTTCTTTCCATATTCATGATTTATTTTCTTACTATTTTTTCAGTTTTGATGATCTTTTAGTTTACCTGGTGTCTTGGGTTTTCTTTTCTATCTTATATTATTTTAGTGTTTTTTTTATCACTTTTATATTATAGCCGCTTTAATACCCTTAAGCAAACACCCTTACCTCATCGTCTCCTTGCAAAGTGTCACCTTTGCCTTGTCTATGGTCAGAGATAACCACCACCAATCTCTTCTTTTCTTTTCCCTTTTTATTTTGGGGATTGAAAAAGAAGAGCAGTTTGTGGCTAAAGATCATCTGCAGCTTAATCTTCTTCCCTTACTTCAAGCACTTCTGTTATGGCGATCGCGAAGACCTCAATAATTATAACTTTGACTCCACGGTAATCTACTACGTCACAACCAGGTAAAAATAAAAAATAAAAAAACCTCATCATTTTATCTCTCAGTGTCCGTCTCTCTTCATTGATATCCAGAACTCTCTCTTCACTTCGAATTCCAAACTCTGATAGCAATTCGTGGCAGAATATCAATTTGCTTCTCATTACAAAAGGGTAGTTATCAATTCCTCTTCCTTTTTGTGATAGGAAAAGAGTAATCTTTTTACTAGTGTGATTTCTATTCAGTGTTTTGATTGTGGTTTCTGACATTCACAAGGATAGTGGTTGGGGCGGCATTGGCGAGAAGCGGCAAGATCGAGAGGCATCTATCGCCCACGACTTGATTCTCCGAATTCTATTGTATGGTATTCTCTGTTTTTAGATCCTATTTTTTTGGATCCATCATCAATTCTATTATTTTGAAAGAAAATGTTCAATCATGCCTTTCTTTGTGTACTTGTAGTAATGGTTAAAGCTCTGGAATTTTGCTTTGATGGGGGTGGGTTGGTATCAAATGGGATATTTGTGTATTTTTTTTTAACACAAGAAAAAAAAATTCTTCTCTCACTTGTCATGCTAAAAGTCTTTTTTTTTTTTTTTTTTGAGATGGTTTGAGATATGGAATGTTTGTTTTGTTGGGGATATCAAATGAGATATTGATTTCTGAAAGAAATAGAATATGTGTATTTATTTTATCCCGCTTTCAAATCTATTGGCATGGCAATGGGAATGGATAGCTTTAGGATTGGATCGAAGCCTTTGGTAGTACGACTAATACCAAGCAGTTATTGTCCCCTCTAGTATCTACTTCCCTACAACATCATATGGGAGGAATGTTTCTTTGGCATTGTTCTCAATTTTACAGCCTCTTCTTTACTACTGTTAGCAAATTCATCTCCTGTGGCCATACGTGGAATGGTAGAGATTAAGCCCATCCATTTTGGGGGGAGTCCTTTTCATGACTCCTTTTTTCCTGTGCTCTTTGGTTGTTAGTTGGCTCTTGGCCTTTGGGCTTTGTCTGTTTCATTGTTGTGGGAATTCTATATATTGAGGATTGGAATTTCTTCATTTATATAGATTTTTACTCTTTATACTATGCATATGGGCTCCATAGATGAATAATCAGACAAAGATTTTTGCTCTTATACTATGCATAGGGGCTCCACGTATGAATAATCAGGCACAATGAAAGATGTTTTTTCACCTCTATATAATGTTTAGACCAGGTGAGGTGTAGAATCACTTGACCTCTACTTTTGTATGTCTTATAAAACTCAATTGATCATGTTCATTTGAGGAGCTGTTGACGCAAGTACTCGAGAAAACTTTTCCATGCAATCACTTAGCAAGACTAAGATGTGCATTCAATCTTAAAATAGTTAAAGATATTAACCTATGCATACACAATGCCTTTTATCTGAATTTCTAGATTAATCAATTAAGAGAAAATTTTGAATTCTTGGCTTTTGAGATTATGCCCTGATTGGAAACAATGTTGACTGTCATCATACGATAGTATATATATAAGCAAAACTGGTTGGGGGCGGGGGGAGTCAACTAAACCCAAAGCTAGAACTCATCCCGAATGCGGCACAGGTCAAATTCCAGAAATCTGCATTTGCACATGACCCAACCAACTCACTACGAAGCTTGCCGATATAGGAAAACATCATAATTTTAATTTTTTAATCTTTATTTAAATTTTACAAACAATATTGTGATATAAATTTATTATAGATTTTAACATTTTTTGTATGTATTATACTACTCGTGCTAAGCATGGACATGTAGTTAGATTTCATATTTTATATTTCTTATAAAGTTTTAAAATTTTTGTATAGCTTTTATATTATGAATTATACTGCTCGTGCTAAGCACGGGTGTGTTTTGCTAGTTATAATATCCGAAGCGAACTAAATCCAATTTGAGAAATTCCTAATTGATCTTGACTCTTGTCCAATTTATTTTGACTACTCTTAAATTCGTTTTGTAACTTTTGCACCTTCCCATCTTTAAGAAAAATCCTTCACGTTTCTCTATAATCTTTAACTTTTCAGTTGATTTTGACTCTTCCTTTTCTTCAATATTCCATCAGTTGCTCATTTCTTTGAACACATGCAGAGTGGCCCTTCCTCTCTAACCCATCTCACAAAGAGAGAAGAAATTGTCCTTTGTCTTCCATGATGCCTCATTTTCTCTCATGAATTGCAGTGACTGCTATCATGGATAAGTTGATGTTCCTGACATAGATACTCTAGCTTGGTCTACGGTATGTTCTTCTTTTTCTTTTTTTAATCATTGGTGCATTCATATGTACCCAAATCATTGGTCTCTGGTTACACTATTTAAGCAGAGGAAATGAGACTTCATCCTGCTCGTAGCAAAACGAGAAAGTTGGTATTTCCCCCTCCTTTTCCTCAAATCCTTACCAGTTTTCAAATGTTGTTTTGAGGTGAGAAAACTGAAAGACCAGTATTCCACATAATGATTTTAGTGCCTTGAACGAGAACCATCCATTCTTCTAATGTATTGAAAATTTTGTTGATTAGGCCTTCACTTGGGCAAGTTCATCACAACAAGATCCCTCATCGGAAGCTTGGGTGATTTTGTGGAAGTGTTGTCTACATTAATCGTCTCATACACGCGTCTGACGCGTGTGAGTTCCTTTCAGATTTTCTTGCATTCTAATTTTTATGCTGCAATACATTTACATTTTGTTTCAATTGAACTAGTGTTCTTGAATGTTTAAGAGTTGCTTGATGAAATGCCTCCAAGAAATCTTCTAATTGTTGTCAGATATTTGTGAGTGTTTGTAAATCTATCAATTGGGTCAATAGCAATCTTTTGAAGGGCTTCCGTGGTGCTTTCCTTCAAACTAAAACCAAACAAAAAAGCAACTTTTGCCTTCTCGCATTCTCTTTTGTGATAGGTGTTTGAGAATCTCGTAATTTTGACTTCACCTATTTTCTCCTTTCTGAAATACCTTCACTGATTTGATTCTAGATGGGGGTTCATCAGGGGGGGGGGGGGGGGGGTGGGTACAATTCAACCAGAAAAGAGCCAAAATCGCATAGATATATCTTCTAATCAGGACAACTAATTTTTGTGGCTCACAGATAATCAACACTTTAAATGACCAAACCATAAAACACACACGCCCAATACAAAGTCAATCCAAGGGACTACATTACAATGCATTGGGGACATGTAGTAATGGATCCTTCTATTTATTTATTTGACAATGCAGAGCATGTAGCTACAAGATCCAATAACATATAAGAGAAAGGCTAGAACAAAAATCATTAGAACTGGTGGAGTAGAATAGGGGATCTAAGATCTATGTAAGTGATAATCTAAGATTATGATGATTGGATTTGTTAAAGGATAATTTCTAGAATAGGATGCTACTCACTGATCTATGACTATATGGTAACATGTATTGTTGTTTGGCTACGTAGATCTGTGCAAAACCTTTGGATGAAATGATCCAATGTTAGTCAGCTTTACTCAAATTTACTGCTAATCAAAAGCTCCTTGCTCAGAAATTTGTCTATTAGGGGCCCACACAGCACATTTCTTGACAAGGTGTGGTTTACACTGAATAAATTGAGCACTCACTATTATTTGTAATCTTTTTTTTTTTTCCTTCTTTAGTATAAACACCAAGGTCTAAACAGTGTCCAGAGAAGCCCCATGTATAAGACCCATCGATAGGCCATACCATGGACACACTGTATTTCCAAGTGATCCATACAAACTTGCTCTAATTTTTCCTGTTATATACCTCTTCCAGTGAGAAACGAGCCTTTCCTGTTGCCCTTTCTTCAAACTAAAATCAAACAGAAGGCAATTTTTGTCCTCACATTTTCTTTTCTTATAGTTGTTTAAGCGTATGCTAATTTTGACTGATTTGATCATGGGTAAGGGTTCATTGAACAAAAAGTAACTTTTCTCTTCTCACGTCCTCTTTTGTTATAGTTGTTTGATTACCTCAATGGCAAGCGCTTTTTTATTTTAAATATAAACTCTAGCCCCACAAAAGAAAACACAGAATTACACTCCAAATTTAAAGTGTTTCCTGGTTGGGTTCGGATTTCTTGAGGTTGCTGCATCTCTCTGGTCTAGAAGTTGTGTTGGGTCTCTCCTGCAGTCCTTTAAGTAGAAACTGCAATGAAAGGTAGAAGAGTAGTAGTAAATGTAGTGGGGGTGGGCAGTCCAAGTTCGGTCAATGCATCAACAACCATATTTGCTCACAGTAATGGGCACCCAAGGCTGGATTCTTTCCAAGCATCTTAGAATGGCCTCCCATGTGTACATAAGGTCCCAGCATAATGTGTTGTCTTCATTTAAGGCCTGAATAAATAACAGGGCATCCGCTTCAATTAAGACGTTGTCTAATTTGACCTCTATGAAAATGGTTAGGCCTTTAAGTAACATGTAGTTCTGCCATTAGTGACTGAAAGGTTGTTATCTAACTGGCATAAGTGCAGATAAGATGGCAGGTGTGATCCCTAGTTATGCCTCCTTTGCCTGCATATCTTGAGCAGCCATTTACTGCCCGTCAGAGTAGAGCTTAAAAACACCTTGGGGAGATGGTTCCCATAGCGTTGAGTAGTGCCTGATACCCTTTTGCACCAGCAGCTTCTTTGCCAGATTCCAGTTGTGTATCAGGTTTAAGGTTTTGTTATTAATAGATGATAGATGTAGTGGGGCAGTTTGCAATCCTTTGTTTCTTTTGTTATTAATAGGTGTCGAATTTTAATGGTTTTGATTTTTCTCCCTCTAAGATTGGTGAAATGTCATTATATATATATATATATCTAAAAAATTTCCAATGAGGATTTTTCGTGCCTCTTTCTAATTGGTCTGGAGCAACTGTTTTCTTGCTATAATCTAATGTTGGAATTAGAGAAGAGGAAGCTGAAAATGCGTAAGAATGAGATTCTAGCGGATTTACAATTAATTGACACATGCTAGCTCCATGGATGCTCTTGGTGATGATTCCTTCACCTTTGTAGAAAGTAATAGAAAGTTGGTAAATCTAAAATCTTGTGGTCATGATTGCCGCTTAGTGGAAGTACATCTATATCTCTTTGCTATAGACAGTTTATTCTGTGATTGGGTTTAATCTGGTGACAAATATATTTTGATTTTTCAATTCCATCATGGATTTTACTTTATTTTGATTGGCATATCTGTTTTCAATAATCTTAGCGAGCATTTGGATTTGGGATTTTGATGAATATTCTTAAATCTCAGTATCAACTATTTTAATAAAGAGAGAAGGAGAGAACAAACAGAAGGTAAAAAAAAAAAGGCGTAGAATAACTAGAAAGTAAATTGAAAGTTGACTGGGCTCCAAAAGCTAGAAGGATAAGGTGAGCCATAAGGCCATAGATTTGTTCTTTTTCTTTTTCTGTGTAGTCTGGGTGAAATGTCTAATTATCATTGATTGCATTTTTATGATTTTTGCAATGCTTTTAATCTGTTTAGCTTATTTTCAGTTAACAATTTCTTCAGAGGACACTATACTGGTATGTTCCTTCTTTTTTGGTCTCTTACACTGCTACCTCTGATGTACTTCAATTCAATGTTTTGAAAAGCGAGAGGTGCATCAAAGCGCTAAGGTCTCCTGAGGCCTAAGCCCTAAGGCGCGAAGCGAGGCGCGGGCTTCATTGAAGCGAGGCGCACATTGTAGATAAAAAAAATATATATTTTGGTATAGATAGATAATTCACAAATTAGAGCAAAAAAGAAGAGGAATATTATAAGAACTCTAAAAGTCATAAAGCATCCATCACTCTAAATGCTAAACATTCAACAAAAGTACCAACAAAAGTACAAAAGTGTGGCACCATACATAAAACCACCACACAAAAATACTTCAAAGTCAAAGCAACAACAAAGATGCTCCTAAGGAGGACCTAACAGTCATCCTTAACATCTACACCAAGTAAGTCATAATCTTGCCCTTCATCATTGGATTTATATCCATCCACGTCTTCCTCGTCCATCTCCTTTGACTCTTCCTCATCTACTAATTGAAGAACACTTGATGATCTAGTCACTCTTGGTGTTGCCCTTGCCCTTGAAGTTGATGTTGCTCTAGTTCTTTGACTACTTTCTCCAACTCTAGAAGCTGTAGCAACATCACCCCATGTCAAAATATCATCATCAAACACAAGCTCATCATCTTCATCCAATTCTCTATCAATCCTCCCAAGCAACCACTCATTGCTTTCATCAATATTCTTCAAAGAAATGGGATCAAGTATGTCACGCATATCATATCGGCGTTTCAGTGCTATGTTGTACTTAACAAATACTAGATCATTGAGACGTTTTTGATCCAACCTATTTCTTTTTTTGCTATGAATATGCAACAATTAAAAAAAATATTAAAATTTATATGTAGAGAAGAAAAATATTTTAAATTCATTAGACTTTAGAAAAATACTCACACGCTCAAATACACTCCAATTCCGCTCACAACCAGATGAACTACACGTCAGGCTAAGAACTTTTATCGCAATTTTTTGCAAATTTGGGGTCTTGGAACCATATGCAGCCCACTATGCAGCTGTTTATAAGTTTATTATAGGTAATTAGCATAAATTTATGGGATAAATGTAAAAAATTAATTTTATAATATAATGGAATAAACTTATGGGATAAAATAGTTTACCCGGTGCCGTTGTCGCCCTTTGCCTAATCGTCATGGGCAACCAAAATAAATTTTCAGCTTGCTTATAAATAGACAACTCTTGACTGATCCTATCTTGCACATCAATATTTGGGACCAGCTTTGATATGCTATTATACAACCCTGCCATAACTTCATTATCGTGCTCAATATTGGGATTCGAATAAAAGAACTCTGGGTTAAAAAGATATCCAGCTGCATGCAAAGGACGATGCAATTGAACATCCCACCTTCTGTCAATGATTTCAAAGATATTATTATATCTTTCTTCTTTTCCACCAAAAGCATTTGAAATGACTTCTTTAGCCCGATCCATAGCTTCATAAATGTATCCCATGGGAGGCTTTTTCTCACCATCAACCAATCTAAGTACACAAAGAAGAGGACCCAAGACCTTAAGGGCATAGACAACAGTGTTCCAAAATTAAGGCATTAACATAATTTGTGCAACCCTTTTACCCTGTTGCTCCTTTGCCCATTTGCTTGTTGTCCATTCCTCTGAAGTGAACATCTTCATCTTCCTCAAGTTGTTTTTTTTGTTGATGAATCCTTGCTAAAGTGAGAAAGGCAGTTGCAAATCGGGTTTTTGCAGGCTTGATCAACTCTTTCATTTGTGTAAACCGCCTCATCATATTTAGCAAAGTTGGGCGGTTAAAAATGAACTCATGTACCACAATAGCCCTTTCAAATGTTCTCTTGAGGCTTGGTATCTTAAAAATGTCTTCCAACATCAAGTCCAAACAGTGGGCAGCACATGGTGTCCAGTACAAGTGTGCAGCCAGCGCGGTCCTCTGAAGAATTTGGGAGCCGTGGTCCTCAGGGGTCGAGTCCCTCCCGCCTCGAGGCGTGCCCCCAGCGGGCCTGGCGCTGCCAGGGCTCTTCAGCTAGCGTCTCCTCTGGTCCCTCGGGCTCAGCAGGGGCCTCCTCCTCCACGAGAGACAAAAGCGCGCGAGGCCCCCTGCAGGAGAAGAGGGGGAGGTTGGAGGAGCCTCCCAAGGACGCCCGGCCGCCAAAGGTCACTCGGCCGCCCAAGGAGACCCGTTCACGGGTCGCGGAGATCGGGAAGGAGGGTGAGGGGCCCCCTCCTGAAAAGAGGCCTTGAGTGGGGGGCGAAAGGGAGCGGGCTCCGGAAGTGGATCCGCAGCCTCGATAGTCCAAGTCGATGCCCTTCAGGCCCAACCTCGACTTCAATCCCTGCGAACCCATGACCGTGGAGGACCGGATGGGGACCTCCACCAGGACGGTCTCGCAAGTTGCCCGGGCGTGTACTCTCCCTTTGGACATGGAGAGGCACAGGAATTCCGGGACGATAAGCCTGATCTACTCGATGTTGAAGGCGTCGCTCGAGGTAATTCCCGCTTCTTCTGCCTTCAAGTTTTATGCCTTGTTCGTTCGTTCTGACCTCTTGCCCCTTTTCTCTTCTTACAGAATGTACAGAAGCTCCAAGTAGTACTGGAGAGGACAAAGGAGACAGCCATTCGGGTTGTCGAGATGGATAAGGAAAAAAAGAAGCTGGGGGATGCCCTGGAAGCCAGTGCAGCGGTAATAAAGAAAGCGGAGGAGAAGATCGCCGAGTTCGCAACGGTACAGCAAGCGGCGAAGGCGGAGATAATCAAGTTGCGAGGCGAGAATAAGCACCTAAAGGGCGCAAATGAGGACCAGGCGAGGAGGGTGGGTTAACTGGAGGTCGAGCTCGCCCGGAAGGCGACCGAATTGGCTAGGAAAGAGGCCGAGCTTGAGTCCTCCAGGAAGGAGCGGGTTGATGTCGAGTCCGCTCTGCGAGCCCAAGTTGCCATGGCCTACCAGGAAGAAGAGGACTGGGCATCGGCGGAGTACGTGGCTCAAATCAAGGATCTGAGCCCGATCCTTTATGAGATGGGATGCAGGGAAGCACTTCGTGAGTACGGGGTCTCTGAGGATGACCCCATATTCACGAATCTTCCTCAATTCCAGTCTGTCATATCGAGGCCAGAGTCAGAGCCCGACTCCAATCCTCCGGAAGCTCCTCCTGAAGTCCCAGGCCCTCCTCCTCCGCCCCCGACTCCTGCTGAGGGCGACCAGGCCCAGGCTTCCTTCGTGGATCCTCCACCCGAGGCTTCAGGTGCTCCCGCTCCATCCGTCCCTCCAGAGCCAGAGAATAAAGTCGCGGCGTCCGAAAAGTAGAGCGACAAATACTTGTATTTTTCTTTTTCTTTTTCTTCTGAGTGTACTGAATTCTGTAAATACCTCTTTCATTAATGAAAAACAATTTTCTTTCACTGATCTCTTTCTCTTGGCGATAGTGCATGGATGCTTGTTCTTCTAACTTCGAGCAGAAAATATTGCCCCATGTTCTGTCTACTTCTGTGAATTCATCTGTCTATTTCTGTAAATTCTCAAAGTTTCTGAGATCGGCTAACTTATCAGACCGAGGCTCAACGGCTCCCGACTACATACCCAACAACATATGCTCATTTAGCCTTCTAACCTTAAGATATTAAATCAGAATGAGGCCCCCTGTCCCCTTGGCCAACTCCCCAAACTTCCAAGTGGGTGAGGTCGGTGATCATCTGGCCCTAAGGCCGAGGCATGCACCTGGGCGAAACGCCCTATGTAAAAACTTGCGTTTAGCTTGGATTCACACCTTGAGGTGCGACTTCGCTGCTGGAGAGCCGAGGTCGTGCTGAACTCCGTAACTTCAATGTGAAATTCAGACAGTCGATTTTGCTCTTGTCCCAAGGGGGATGGCCTGACATCCGAACTCGACGAGGCTGTAGCGAGGAACAAAGTTCTGGCCCTGTGGCCGATTTCAAGGAGGCTGGCGTGAGGGCCGAACCTTGGGAGCTGGTCCTATGACCGAGCTTAAGTAGGCTGGTGCGAGGGCTGAACCTTGGGAGCTGGTCCTATGACCGAGCTCAAGAAGGTTGGTGCGAGGACCGAAACTTGGGAGCTGGTCCTATGACCGAACTCAAGCAGGCTGGTGCGAGGACCGGAGCCTTGAGAGCTGGTCCTATGACCGAACTCAAGAAGGTTGGTGCGAGGACCGAACCTTGGGAGCTGGTCTTTTGACCGAGCTCAAGCAGGCTGGTGCGAGGACCGAAGCCTTCGGAGCTGATCCTATGACCGAACTCAAGGAGGCTGGTGCGATGACCGAAGCGTAGATTCACAACTTTGAAGGATACAACGGCACATATTCTCCAAAGGGTCCCATTTTCATTGATTTATCATTTCAGTACATTTAGAAGTAGTATTTCTTGAGGTGTGCGGCGTTCTATGGACGTGGCAATTCTCTGCCATCCATGTTCTCGAGTCTATACACCGACCTCCCGGATACCGAGACCACCTTAAAAGGCCCGAGCCAGTTTGGTGCGAGCTTGCCTTCGTTGGGATCTTTGTCTGCTGAAAGTGCTTTCTTCAAGACCAGTTCCCCGATGGAGAACTTCCTTTCTTTGACTTTCTGATTGTATCCCCTGGGTAGCCGTTGCTGGTAGGTAGCTAGGCGCACGGATGCTGCCTCCCTTCGTTCCTCGGCTAAATCGAGTTCTTTGGCCAGATTCACTTCGTTCTGTCCCTGTTCGAAGAGATCCGACCTCAAGAGGGATCACAGCTTTCATTCCGTATGCCAAGGAAAAAGGGGTTGCTGAAGTAGATCGTTTCGGGGTAGTTCGGTATGCCCAAAGAACACTTGGTAATTCTTCTACCCATCTACCTTTAGCTCTGTTAAGTCTCTTTTTGAGCCCATCTAATACCACATTGTTCGAGATCTCTGCTTGCCCGTTACTCTGTGGGTAGGCCGGGGTCGCATAGAGGTTCCTGATACTGAGCTCCAGACAGAAGTTTTTGAAGAAGTTTGAGTAGAATTGGGTCCCGTTGTCCGAGACCAAGGCTCGGGGGATCCCGAACCTCGTGATAATGTTCTTCCATACAAAAATTTTTGTGTCCTGCTCGGTGATGGAGGATAAGGCCTCCGCCTCTATCCATTTGGTGAAGTAATTAGTACCCACTATCAGCCACCTTTTGTTTCCTGGAGTTCGGTGAAGAGGTCCCACGATGTCTAGCCCCCACTAAGCGAAGGGCCATGGACTGGAGAGAGGACTCAGGTCCTGTGCTGGTTGGTGCAAGGAGTGAGAGAACTTCTGACATTTTTCACACTTCCTGGCGTAGAGCTGGGCATCCTTCTGCATGTAGGGCCACCAATATCCCTGGCTGATGGCTCTGTATGTCAGTGATCTTCCTCCGATGTGGCTTCCGCAGATTCCCTCGTGAATTTCAAAAAGGAAGTCCTCTACTTAGCTTGGGTGAACGCATTGGAGGACTTTCTATATAGTTTCTCTTCTGGGGATAGCAAAAAATGAGCTGCTTTCATTCTGACCTTGTGGGCTTCATTCCTGTCTTCATGGAGTTTATCTTCTTAGAGGAATGCTATGATCGGATCCATCCAGCTTGGACCGAGATCAACGCACAGGATTTGCCGAGCTGGAAGGAGTTCTATGCTCGATTTTTTCAATGTCCCCACATCAATTGTCCTTCTCTTTCCTGCTTTTACGACCGAGGCCAAGTTGGCTAGGGCGTCTGTGTGGCGGTTGGACTCTCTGCCTATTTGTTTGACTTCTATTTTTTCGAACTGGGAGAGGAGCTGTTTTGTGTGGGCCAAGTAGGCTGCCATCCTTTCGTCTTGGGCTTGATAGTCTCCGCTTAGCTGGTTCGTCACCAACTAGGAGTCGCTGAAGACTACTAGCCGATGTGCCCCTAGTATCCTTGCGCTACCGAGACCCGCAATCAGCACTTCGTACTCTGCTTCATTGTTGGAGGCTTTGAAGTCGAGGGTTAGTGCTTGTTCGATGACTAGTCCCTCCGGGGATTGGAGGACTACGCCGGCGCCAGCCCTTCTGGATGTCGAAGATCCGTCGACGAAGACCTTCCAGGCCGACCCAAGGAACTGTTTCCAAGATGGGTCTTGCTCGGTCTCGGCTGTCTCATTGTCCCTGCTGCCCCCCAGTTTGGTATCGAGGAAGGTCAGTGCCGAACTAGGAGAAGTGAATTCGACGATGAAATCTGCCAGAATTTGTGCTTTGATCGCCGTTCTGGGTTGATATTGTATATCGAATTGCCCTAGTTCGACGGCCCACTTGGAGATTCTGCCGGAAAAGTCCGCCTTTCGAAAAAGGGATTTGAGCGGGTACTCCGTGATAACCACCACCGTGTATGTCTGGAAGTAGTGAGAGAGTTTGCGAGAGGCGCTGACGAGTGCCAGTGTCAGCTTCTCGAGTGGCAGGTACCTGGTCTCGGCGTCGAGCAAGATCTTGCTTGTGTAATAAATGGGTTGCTGCTGCTTGTCGTTCTCCCGAACTAACACCGAGCTTACTGGGTGGTCCGAGACTGCTAGGTAGAGATAGAGGAGGTCACCTTGTGATGGAGTGGACAATAGCGGTGGTGAAGAGAGGTATTCCTTGAGTTTTTCCAGCGCTTGATCACATTCAGGGGTCCACTGGAATTTGGAGCATTTTTTCAAGAGTTGGAAGAAGGGACGACATTTGTCCGAAGCTCGGCTGATGAAGCGATTGAGTGCAGCAGCCATCCATGTGAGCCTTTGAACCTGCTTGGCCGAGGTCGGGCTCTAAATTGCCTGGATTGCTGCAATTTGTTCTGGATTAGCCTCGATCCCTCTCCGGATTACTAGGCTCCCTAGAAACTTGCCGGAGCCACGCCAAACGCACATTTGGAGGCATTCAGTTTGAGCTGAAATTTTCTGAGGGTGGCGAATGTTTGGCGTAAATCCGCCAAATGATCCGACGACATTTTGGACTTGACCACCATGTCATCGATGTATACCTCCACTGTCTTCCTGAGTTGGCCTTGAAACATCTTCGTGACCAGCCTCTGGTATGTCGCCCCGGCATTTTTCAACCCAAAGGGCTTCACCTTGTAACAGTAGATGCCTCGAGGTGTTATGAATGCATTTTTTTCCTCATCAGGCTCGTGCATGGGGATTTGGTGGTAACCTCGGTAGGCGTCGAGGAAGCTCATCCTATCGTGTCCCGAGGTTGCATCGATCATCTGGTCGATCTTCGGGAGGGGGAAGCTGTCCTTGGGGCAGGCTTTGTTGAGGTCGGTGAAGTCCACGCAGACCCTCCACTTGCCATTCTTCTTCTTCACCACTATTGTGTTGGCTAGCCACTTCGGATAATGCACCTCGCGGATCGCTCTGACCTCGAGGAGCTTATTTACTTCTTCGATGATAGCTTCTGTTTGCGGGACTCCTGTTCTGCGGGCCTTTTGCACTATGGGCTTGTCCGGGGTCCACGTTTAGCTTGTGGCACATGACTTCGGGGTCGACCCCGGGCATCTCATATGGAGTCCAGGCGAAGACGTCCTTATTCTGCAGTAGGAAGTCGAGCAGCTCGGATCTCTCGTTGTCGAAGAGTTGGTTCCCCAGCAGGAAATATCGCTCGCGGTCTTCCGAATCGATCTTGACCTCGGTGAGTTTCTTTATGCTCTTCTGCTTTGCTGATCGACCGACATCCTCGAGTTCGGCTTCGAGTTCGGTCATAGGCACTTGCTGCGGCTCCGTTTCGCCAGGCACTGTGGCCGTGAGGCACTGTCGAGCCATCTGCTGATCTCCCTGCACGGTTACTATCTCGAACACCCCTCCGGCCCTCTCTAGCGGAAACTTGAGTTTTTGGTGAAGGGTGAAGGGTACTGCCTCCATGGCATGCAACCAACTTCGTCCCATTATTACATTGTAAGGGGACGATGCGTCTACTACCACAAAGTTGGCCATCTTCGTGGCACCTCCTATTCGGACTTCAAGCGAGACCCTCCCTTTGGGGTACACCGGCTTGGCGCTGAAGCCTATTAAGGGGACGCGTGCTTCCTGTAGATCAGACTCTGTCAGGCCGAGCTCTTTGAAGCAGCTGAAGTAGAGGATCTCGGACGAGCTCCCTGGATCTATGAGGACACGCTTCACGGTGTAATTGTTCAGCCGTAAGGTGAGGGTGAGTGCGTCATTGTGGGGGAGATGGACTCCTCCTAGGTCCTCGTCCGAGAACCAGATCTTGGGCTTTCCCTTCCTAGCTTTCTTTGGTACAGACTCCAGTCCGGCCGACATCACCTGTTTGCCATGGGCAGCCATCCTGGCCTCTGACCGAGCTTGGTGACTTCCTTTATCGGGAGTGGGGGCCAGGTGAAAAACTTGATGACTCCCACTGGCCCGTCGCTATCCTGATCATCATTGGGTGGAGGCGGTGGAGCACGCTGCTGAGCCTGGTTGATCCTTTCTCCTTCTTTGATATACTCCCGAAGGTGTCCATCCCTGACGAGCTTCTCGAGGTGGGCCTTCAGGGCCATGCAGTCCTCAGTCATGTGCCCGTGTTGCTTATGGTAAGAACAGTTCTTGCTCTGGTCTCGGGTAGATGGGTCGCCCTTCATCGGCTGAGGCCATTGGAAGTAGGGCTCTGCCTTGATTTTGTTCAGGAGTCTGTAAATGGGCTCCTTGAAGACGACATTGACGGCCCTATAAGGATCCCCTGCCGACCTGACAGGTTTGAACTTTGATCTCTTACTGTTACCCGAGATAGAGATTGAGAAGGTTGCTGAACTGGATGCTGTCCTTTTTTTGTCCGGCTTTTGTCTGGAGAACATCCCTTCTCCTTTGGAAGTTTGGTTCTTCTGCGGGATTCCGAACCTCTCCTTGCCATGAGCTTTGTCCTCTTCCTGCTCAATGTACTGATTCACCCTCGCCATCAGCGCTTTCATTGGGGTCACGGGGGTCCGGACTAGGTCCTTCCGGAGTTCGTTTCCTGGGAGTAAGGCCTGCCGGAAACACATGATAGCGACGTCATCGTTGGCGTCCGTGATTTGGCTATAGATCGTCCAGAATCTCCTGGCGAACGCAGTGATACTTTCTCCGTCTTTCATCCGGATCGCCATGAGGTTGCCCCGTATTCGGGATGACGCGGTGCTGGAACTTCTCGATAAAAGAGCTGTGGAGCTGCCGCCAGTTCGTGACCGTCCCAGAAGGGATTGCGCAAAACCATCGGAGCGGGAGGTCGCCTTGGCTTGAAGAGAAGACCCTGCAATTCAGATGGCCGACATCCCCCCAGACCGACATCCGCTGAGTGAAATGCCGCAGGTGCGCTTCTGGGTCCGAGGTCCCGTCATAAAGGACGAACCTCGAGACGCTGAATCTCTCGGGGAGAGAGAAATTTTTTATTTCCTGTGAGAAGGGGGACATGCCCTGGTCGTCCTCTTCGCGGTCCTCCATTTGGTCTCGGGTGAAACCAATCTCGGCCAGCCGGGTTTGGACCTCTTGTTTGACATAGTGGTCCAGCAATTTCTTCAGGCCCGTCGTGTTCTCTGGCCTCGGGGATCTTGGCTCGCGACGCGATCCCCCGAGGTCGCTAAGTAAGTGGCTGCTGCTCGAGCCCTCCTCTTCGCAGCGATCTCTCCTCCTGTCGTTGAGGACCCGCCTTAGATCTCGGCTGCCCGGGCGATTCTGCTGTTGCCTGGGAGGCGGAACATGAGACCTCCTCTCATTTGCATTAAGCTGCTCCCGTAGATGACGAAACAACTCCTCTTTCTCTTGGAGGACCCGATTCTGGGCATCAAGCTCCTCAAGCAGGGGGTCGTCTTCTCCTCCACGGGCTCGGTGAAAGGACCGATCGTCATTGTGAATGCGATGATGAGAGTGATGGGATTTTGTTCTAACAGGGGTTTTGCCTCGTCGTCGAGGATCCGACGGGGAGACCTTCTGCTGCGAGCCCCTGGGTGGCTGATCATCTATGGGGGGATGAGCCTCATGGCGGTCGTTACGCCGGGGGAGTGTTGTTGTAGGTCGAGATGAAGAATTCGACTGGACAACACCCTCCGTGTACACGGGGCCGGATTTCCCTCCGGACTTTCTTTGGCGGGGAATCCCTGGCAGCTCCTGTTGGACGGGGGGAACCTCCGCCGGACTCAGAGGGGGAAGAAGAGCAAAGCGAACGCCAGTGGGCAGCACTGAAGGTACTGGCCGGGGCGACTGAGGCTGCGACTCTGGTTGCGAAAACGGTGGAAATGGGGGTTGTTCCGGCGGAGGAAAAGACGACGCTCTTCGGGACTTTGATGATCCTTCGCCGCCGTATTTGGTTTTTGGAGGCATGGCTTTTTGCAGGTTTGGTTTTGGTAAAGATCATGTTCCCACAGACGGCGCCAACTGTAAGTGCCTAAAAATTACGGACTTGGTTTGGAGATGATTAAACTCTTAATTTGATGACTTTGGGAAAGGATCAGCCTCTGGTGACCTGAAAAGAAGGAAAGGAAGAACCAAAGTCAGAGCCCCTGGCTGTAGGTAGCCGAGGGCACTCCGATGGCTAAGTTAGCTTGGTCACTGAGAGAAGAATCAGGAAGAAGAAGTATGGGTCAGGCTTATTGCATACCTCCTGTCGTTTTTCTCCATGCATTATATAGACGTGGGAGTCTTGTTGGAGTGGACCCTTAGGGGGGAGATGAAAGTCCCATCAGCATGTACTTTCTCTCCTGAGAGGGGGTAGGTAAAAAGGGAACGTCCCATCGGACCATCTCCTTATACCTATGGACGTGACCATGAGATAAGGCGTGCCACTTATCTAGGTCCGGCGCCCGCTCTATTTGTCAGTTCGCCGTCCCCGTCACAGCAGTGCATTTATGGCTGAGTGACAGGAGATCGAGATCGGGCTAAAGACCCTGACCGAGGTGGATACTCGTGAACGTAGCCACCGAGATGGGATCCATGCTCGCCCCGAGATAGTGCTACTGCCGAGCTTGGACAACACCGAGACTAAGGATAGTCCGAAATCGGGGAGTGGTCCCACATAAATCCGTGATTACAAAACGACCCCACACAAAAGGGTAGCAGCAAGCTGGCATTCAGATACCATTCATTCATAGACCAATATCCATGGTAGAGATAGCTCCTTGTGGAAGAAAGATCAAGTGCGATCACTCGCCCTACGGTGGAGTTGCATGTAACTCCTTTCCAAGTACAACAATTAGTACCTACTCTCCATGAAGGGAGATAAGTGCGGTATGGGTGATTGATGGAGGATTTTAGCTCCAAAAGTGCACTCTCCTCTTCATAAAAACAGCCAAAACATCCATAAACCCATAACTGAAAAGCAAAGAACACAACGCAAAGGTAGAAAGCCGGTGGCCACTCCATGAGAAGAAAGATGAAGCTTACTTGATGCTCTCTTCTTCACTGCCATCCTTCTATAAATATATGCTTCGGCACATCCTGTCCTCCTCTTTGGTTTTGTCATGGGGCCCTAGTGCCTTTGTCTTTTCCTTTTTTTTTCCTTTTTCTTAATGCAAATTAGCCTTTAAGTAAGCAAAAAAAAAAAAAAAAACAGCCGCCTTGTTTGAAAATTTCTAATGCATCACGTAACAAGGGCCTTGATCTTTCGCATGTGCCAGAAGTATATACACACACATCTATCTTTGCTGCTACATTTAAGTCTTTAACTATCGTGTGACAAAACAAGAGCATGAGGGCCTTGGACAACCAGGGGATTTGACATTCACAAAGTCTAGCTGGCCCGACTGGGGAGACCGGCTCATGGCCCGGTCCCCCAGGAGGGCCACTGGATCCCAGTGAGTGCTGGGATCCAACGGCCCTCCTGGGGGATCGGGCCATGAGCCGGTCCCCCAGTCGGGCCAGCTAGCAGGACTCTTTGACATTTCAATGCACCTTAAACATTTAATCTTCAATTTTATGACTAAAAGTCTCTAAATGTAACTAGAGTCAAACGACCCTGGTACACATTTTCTTTTTTAACCTTCTTGCCTTGGATCACATGATATCATGGGTTGGGATCAAGGTAGCTTTTCAACTTTTAACATTTGGATCCCATGATATCATGGGATCGAAGGCAAAAAAGTAAAATAAAATAAAAAAGAGTCAAACAACTCTGGTGACATTTATAAAATTTTAGTCATGAAATTGAGAATTGAGTGTCTAAAGGGACATTGAAATGTCAAATCCCCGTTGCACAAAGTAATCCTTTTGATTTGGTCTCTAAGATTTTAACTTTGAAGAAAATCACGCACCCATTTTGATGTCCCTGGAATGTATATTTGGACACTTAATCAATCAAAGAGATGGGTTGCACATGGAAATTTAAAAGTCGGTTGTATGAATTGGACTTTCTTTTTTTCAATGTATGGATTACTGGATTAGTTGTACATGAGAATATATAGCCTTTGGTTCTTTTATTAAAATAGAATTAGAGGAAAAGGCGGAATGAATATATTGCGATTGATCTTCAGTTTTAACTACTTAAAAAAATTCCAATGCATTAAATTCTCATGCATTATATCACAAACAAAATCACCCTGAATTAGTTTGCTAATGAACCACCCATAAACAAATAAGAGTACCTACTCCAAGAAATAAACACTCATTCGATCTTTTTTTCACAAAATCTACCTTCCATTAGCCACAACTCACTGTCTATTATTGACCCAATTTCACTCTTGTAAATCATATCTCGCTGCATTGATCACATGGCTTACTTCGATTGAAATGAAATTTGAGCTTACGCCAGTACTTGGCTAGTGGGTTAGTGCTTGTTTGTGGTTCCAGTTAATTAAGGTGGACCCTCTTTATTCGTGGACAGACTTCATTTTTCTTTTGACAGAATTGATAATATAATAAACTATACAGTGTTTGTTACCTCTCCACATCCGGACTCCCAATAGTGCTTTGGAGTCTCACCCTTTGGAGTCTCACCCATAAAAGAAGTCTTCAACTTGTACCATTGCACGCGGCAGTTTCGTGAAAAGAACTTGAGGGTCAAAGAAACACGCACCCAACCCCACAGACACCAAACACGCCATTTCCTTAGATATCATTGAAAAAATCAGAAACATTTATGTAGAGTTTCTGCCCTAGTGGGGCCCATTTATGGACATTTGAACCATTTAAAAAAAATTATCCACTCTTGCATGGGCCCCACCAAATTCGATTTGAGCAATTGTTAGGCTCATTGTCATACTAATTGCTTACAAAATATATGAATAAAATATTATGAATAATCAAAGTATCTTATACTGATCAATCTATGTTGGCCCAACTATGTTTCGAGTGAAAATTGAGTTAGTCTGGATGTTTTTTGGTTGGCTCTTTTTGAATTGGATCACATTTTAATTATTCGTAAACAATAAACCAACTAGCTCCGATCCAGTTGCACCAATCCACCCAAATTATCATGACTCGGAGCAACATTTGTTTATGAATGGTAACAAAGAAGTTTATTAAAATAAGAGAAGAATTTCAGGCAAGGAAGGTCCAACACAATGAACTTCCTCGCATAGGTTTGCTGGTCGAAATACGAGACATATAACATATACCCTTCATATATATACATTACAGAAGCATGAAACTTACATTGATAATCAGCCCCTTGCTTTGCAAAACAATTCAATATGCAATTTGCAAATCTACTAATATGCTGAAATGAGATTCTAATTAGCATTTCAGTCCCAATTTATAATTCAAAAAGTAGCTTATCATAAAATTCAATGGATTGAGTAGGTTCGAAGTGCGAGTATGGCAAATTCGATGAACTAATTCATCTGTGCCCAGCCCTTACTATATGTTTATCACTAAGGTCCGCATCTAAAATTCAAACCACTCTAAATATATGTTATTTACATTACTGTAGGAAAAAAATTACAGAGGCCAAATTGTAATTAGAATGGTGTGTTTGTATGCCAAGCAGCCTTTCTTTTATTTTTGTTAGTAAGGAAGAATATAGATCCAAGCTCCGAATTTGAAGTCGCTCGGGACTTGGATAATTACCCTATGTTTGGGAAAGGGGGAGGGGAGGGAAAATTTGAGAGGGAAGGAAAATGAAGGGAAGGGGAGGGGAGGGGAAATTAATTTCACCTCCTTTTGTTTGGACAGTAAAAAAGTAGGGGAAAAAAAAGTGAAAAACTAGGATTTAGTTTGTTTGTGAGGTAGAGGAAAAATTACCAATTTATCCTTCGTGAAAAAGTGAAAAAGTGAAAAGGGCAATTTAGTAAAATGATAAGGATTCCCCTCTTTCCCTTATACTTTCTCCCATTTTTGACGGGAACGTTTTAAGGTGGGCCCCACATGAATTTTACCCCTACTTTCCCTCCCCCTTCCCAAACACCCTCAAATTTCAACTTTTCCTCCATTTTTTTTTTTTTTTTCTTCTTTCCCTCATTTTACCTCCTTCCCAAAGAGAGGGTTAGCGACAACCAATCAAAGAAATCGGTTGTAAGTGGAAAAATTAAGGCTTCATTTTAAGTTGCATTGGCCGGACCTATGGCTATAAAAAGGAATCTCACTCTCTCAATCTATCGACCCCCACAAGAGATGGTGGAAGATTAACTTTTAAACGAAACATTGAAAGAGACGGGGAAAGACTTGACTCTATCAATGGAAGACTCGGAAAGAGGGAGAGGAAGGCCGACTTTGACTCTGGAAGACCAACACATGTCCCTCGCTCCAAGCTGGGGTCCAAGCTGTGGGACCCCTTCTTTAAAAGTCAGTACTTGGGGGAGAGGATCCCATAATTTGCTTTTTTCACATGGAGCACTGTTAGGTAAACACTTAGTGGGGCCACCTTATGTTTCTTCTGAGTGGACCATAGAAGAAGGATTCCCTTTATTTTTTGAAAAGGTGTAAAGTGACCACTATTTAAAGTTACACTCTTTAATCTTGTGGTCAGAAATTCTAGCACTCACACTCGAACTATTAGATATTGTAACCTGTAGAAGCTTTCCCTCCTTCAAAGAATTATCCTCATTGGGGGGAAATGTTTGATTCCCCATTTTGGGAATTTCTAATAGAAATGAAAAGCATGACGTTGGGAATTCCGATTTCTCTGTTAGAGAGCATATGAAGGTTGACTATTAGCCGAGGCCCAATTGTCTCACGGACAAAACAGTATACTCTCCATTAGTTGTACATGAAACTATGTAGCCTTTGATTCTTTTATGAAAATAGAATAAGAGGAAAAGTGGGAATGAATGTATTGCGTTTGATCTTCAGTTTTAACTACTTAAAAAAATTCCAATGCATTAAATTCTCATGCATTATATGGGTAACATACAGGCCCTGAATTAGTTTGCTAATGAACCACCCATAAACAAATAAGAGTACCTGCTCCAAGAAATAAACTCTCATACGATCATCCTTTCACAAACTTTACCCTCCATTGGCCACAACTCCCTCTATATTATTGGCCCAATTTCCACTCTTGTAATCCACATCTCGCTGCATTGATCACATGGCTTACTTCGATTCACATGAAATTTGAGCTTATGCCTGTACTTGGCTAGTGGGTTAGTGATTGTTAGTGGTTCCAGTTAATTAAGTTGGACCCTTTTAATTTGTGGATAGACTTTTTTTTGTAAAGATTTGTTGACGGACTAGGTAATCTAATAAACTATCCAATGTTTGAGTCGTGATCCTCTAAGTGGGTACATGTATGGTGACCGGAGGTGGACCATCCACGGTCAGTCACGTCACCGTGGGGCAGCCCATATGATCCACGGTCAGTCACGTCACCGTGGGGCAGCCCATATGATCCAAGACATGGCAGGCCTACGGTGATAAGGCGGATAGTTGGTATACCTATGATCGATGTGGGGTTTTACCTCAACACATCCGGACTCTCAATTGAGCTTTGGAGTCTTACCCATAAAATAAGTCTTTAACTTGTACAGTTGCACCCAGCAGTTTCGTGAAAAGAATTTAAGGGGCAAAGAAACATGCACAACCCCTCCACCCAACTCCACACAGACAAACACACCATTTCCATAGATATCATTTATGTAGGGGTTCCGCCCCGGTGGGGCCCATTTATGGACATCTGAACCATTTAAAAAAAAAATCATTCCCTGTTGCTTGGGCCCACCAAATTCGACTTGAGTAATTGTTGGGTTCATTGATATTGATCACCCACAAAACATATGAATAAAATATCATGAATAATCAGAGTATCTAAGACTGATCGATCTGATGATGGCCCAAATATGTTTCGAGTGAAATTATACTGGATAAGTTTTGGGGTTGGGTCTCTTTGAATATCGGTAACATTATAGTTCTTTGTAAATAATAAACCAACTGGCTCCTGTTACACCAATCCAGCCAAATTATCACGATTAGGCACAACATTTGTTATTGAATGGTAAAGAAGATAGTTCATCTTGGTTGATAAGGTGCGACGAAATCAACAAAAATGAACGGTGCACGGCGGGGAAGTCGTGGCAGCGAAAAATTGTGCAAAAACAACTATAGTCCTTAAGTCGAGATACTGATCGGGAAAAAGGGTCTGTGAGTATATTTTGTAACTGTTTATTAGTTCTTGATTTCTGGATCATGGTTTTTTTCCCTAGAAAGGATTTTCACTCTAAATATTGTGTCTGTCTTCTTGTGGTATGTGATTAGTTGATATATTTGCTAGTTATATCTTATTTGGTTGATTACTTCCGCTGTACGTGCATTGGTTCGTTGGTAACTAACACCCGTTTTAGAAGAAACTCTCTGTTTTACCAGGGTTATTGAAGGCAGAGGTTAGCATTCTAGTCCTTGATTTATAATTTGAAACTTAGCTTATCATAAAATTCAATGGATTGAGAAGGTTCATTTGATGGCTTCTCAATTTATGTAAATTGAAGTGCAAGTATGGAAAATTCGATGAACTAATTCATCTGTGCCCTTGTCATATGTTTATCACTATGGCCTGCATTTAAAATTTAAATCACTCAAAATATGTTATTTACATTTACTATTGGAAAATATTTACTTAGAATAAATAAATAATGTATATTTCAAGATAAAAATAAAGAGCCGAATTGTACTTGGAATGGTGAGTTTGTATTCCAAGCACCCAATTTGAAGTCTCGGGGCTTGGATATTTAGCGACAACCAATCAAAGAAATTGGTTGTAACCAGAGAAATCAAAGCTTTGCATTGGAGACCTATGAAATGAAATCTCTCTTTCTCAATCTATCCCCACGAGAGATCGTGGAAGACAGACTTTTAATTGAAAGACCGGAGGAGTTGGGGAAAGACCCGGGCTCTATAAATGGAAGACTTGGGGCTTGTTTGACAAATCTTATCTTTACGAAACAGATCTGTATGATATAGATCTATTTCAAATGGAACGGTTTGAAATTGATGTTTTACAAATAGACTGTTTGGTAAGACATGGATAATTTAAAAATAAACTGTTTGGTAAGACACATGTAAAAGTAGATCTAATGGTCTGGGCATTTTGCAAATATCTCAAGCTTCATGAAAGATCAATGGTTGAAAATTGAACATGTAGCCTTTTTATGCCTTCTGAAGATCCTCAACGGTTTGGATCATAATTTTGTGGCCTGGAATTTAAAGAAAATAAAAAAACAGACAGTAGAATAATCACGTGGAAGTCACTGCTCTTGATTGGGCATATCAAACGGCTGGCCACTTCTCACCAATATCTTGAGATCTACATTGAATTAGGGGTTCAAATTTGAACTCAAAGTTCTGTTCCTTGTTTCAAAGAGAATCAATGGGTCGGATTTTGATTGGGGGACCCCACAAAAGTACCAAAATAGTTATCTAAGGGTGTATGATGTTTTCCGAATATATCGAGATTTGAGATGAATCAACGGTTGAATTTTGAATAAATAGTCGTTTTAGGTATTCTTAATATTTCAGATGGTTTGGATCATAGTTTTGGGGCGGATAAATTAACAAAAAAGGAGACAAACGGATACTTAAAAATTAACGTTGAAATCACTGTAGCAACTTGGGTCTGTCCGCTTCAGAGACTATCATCTGTGTCAAAAGCACCGTTTTTCAGCCCACGTGAAATAGATGAAAAGCATCTGATGTCTGGTTGCAATAGACATATGATGGGCACCATCCAAACGGTCTAAATTTGAAAAACATCTTGATCAAATCACTTTAAGACATATAGACCTTGAAAATAGAGAAGCCAAACGGCACCTTGTAAAGAGGGATAAAGACCGACTTTTCTGGAAGACTTTGGTCGGCATTGTCACCAACACAAAATCCCATGCTGCAAGCTGTGGAACCCTTTCATTAAAAGTCCGTCCTTTAGGAGGAATCTTGGAACTTGCTAAGCAACTTGGCTTTTTCACCTCCACGACTTCCACACATTTCAGATGGTATGCTCTATGCTCTTTTTTTTTTTTTTTATAAGGTAGGGTTCTTAACCCTTTGGATTAGACTAATTCCTCCGAGTCCAGAAAAAAGCCGGATATAATCCATGTGGCCTCCAGGTGGTAATACAAGTGAACTCAACTTTCAGTTCCTAAAGAGAGGGGAACCGGGGTCGATACCAAGACCTCTAACTTCGGAAGAGGGAGGAACCATGGTCCTGACCACTCCTTGCATTAGAACTATGCTGCTGCAGTTTAAATTTTCTCTGTGGAACAACGGTTGACCCCAGATTTTCATTTGGGTGAGGCGGACAATGGTCAATTAAAAATTAAAAATATTAAAATTAATGTCAACTACCAATGATCTTCACTTATTGCATATTTTAAAGACATTTTTTTTAATTTCTTAAAAAATTAAGTATAAAGAATTCATATCCCACTACTAATCAACATATTGCTTTCTCACATATTGTGTAAAGGTACGATTAGAGGGCAGACATTTATGCTATGCTATTGTGCAGAAGGCGAGCTGTCTGAACTTAGAGTGGAAGAAGCTGAATCATTGAGCGAAGGGTTCCAAAGTTTTTCGTTCGGGAGATCTTTGAGACCGAGAGGGAAGGTTTTTTTTTTTTCTGAACCTTGATGATAAAATATTATGATTGGATCCTTATTGGATTTTTTTTTCCACCATTGTAAATTCTAATATTTCTCAGTTTCTTATTTGGATATTTGCTGGAATTTTATCTAATTGTTTAATATACATGTGTTTCTCTCTTTATCACTCTTCATAAAATGTGAGATTTTATTGGACAAGAAAATATTCGCCAAGGAATAACATGCATCCTCTTCATACTTACGTCAAATAGCATCAACACTAATAAAATTTTAGTTTTAAATTGTAATCGGATTCCATGTGATAAGAGCCTTGGAAGACTAATATCTCCAACTTCTAATCTGAATCTGGTTATTAGTAGTCTTTTAGACAACAATTAAAATTGGGATTTAGCAAAATTTAATAGGACTTTCAATTCTTACCAGGCTGCGCCCGGGGTAGAAAAATTTAAGAAAACTAAAATTGGGATTCAGTTCTTACTTTGCTACACCTATTCTCGCTTGTGCGGGCTCCTTTCCTACTTGTGTGCGCTTTCTTCCTGCGCGTGTGGGCTTTAATCTCACTTGAGTGGATTGCTTTCTCATGTGTATGCAGGCTCAAAAAGAAAAAAAAAACCAAAAAAAAAAAAAGGAAAAAAGAAGAGTACTTTCAACAATTCCTTGGACATAGTGGATATGCTTAAGATCTATATTTGTAGAGTGAAATGAAATAAAGTGAGGTAAAGCCTCTATTATCCGGACAACATAAGATAAGGAGTCATATCAAAAGTGTACAAATTCAAAATTCCCCCTTTCTTTAAAAAAAAAAAAAAGTAAAAAAGCAACCTCCTTTTCTCCACTATATGACAAAAAAAAGAAAAAATTCCTCTTTTACACAAAAAGTCAAAAAGATTCTCTATTAAGCAACTAAAAATAAAATACCATCATACCCTCCTATATTTTATTCTCTCTTGATTTGATGCTTCACCTCACTTTACTTCAAATCGCCTTAAGGGTCTGTTTGGATAAATGAGAAGTGGAATAAAATGAAGTGGATTTCACATGTAGAGTGGAGTGAAGAGAAATAGGTTGAAGTTATAATAGAGTACTTCACTTCACTCCATTTGGATGCTTATTTTAAAGTTAAGGTTTGGAGTATAATCCACTTTTATTCAAAGAAATAGAAGTATTTTGAGTTGAAGTGAAGTGGAGTACATATGACTCACAACATTACTTCATCTATTGGGCCAGACTCATCCAAACGGGGTAGAGTTGAAATTTTAGACTATTAAAGCCCATATAACTTCACTCTACTCTATTTTTTCCCACTTCAAACAGGCCCTAAGTGACTACTATTTAAAGTTACACTCTTTAATCTTGTGATCAGAAATTCTAGCACTCACACTAGAACTATTAGATATTGTAACATGTTGAAGCTTTCCCCACTTCAAAGAATTATCCTCATTGGGTGGAAATGTTTAATAAGGGTTGTCACCGGAAGCAGCCCCACGGTCAAATCCCTTGAGAGATCCCGATTCCATTATGAAAATATATCCTATTTCAATTTCAACAGGGCCGATCGGTTCCACTGTTGAGCACTAATGCCACTTTAGCCGGTCAAATTAATAAATAGTTATTTTAAATGGTTTAGATTTAGATTTAGATTTTTTTTTTTTATAAATAATGATTTAATATTCATTCATTTTCGTCCTGATTGCTCCGAACTTTCTGAGGTACGACCGTACGACTCGTCCGTGGCCACTCAAGAAGAGGAGAGCTACCCCTACAAAATCAATGCTCAACTCTCTTGGTTCACAATTCACATACATGAGATTGAGATTGAGATGGCACCTACCATTTGGGCTGTGTTCCTCTTTGCGTTTGCTATTATTGTCGAGAGATCTCAATCAACACTTCACCGAAACATAAGCTTGGGCTCTTATCTATACCCAACAGGGAACTCCACCTGTTGGCTTTCCCCTTCAGGGCATTTTGCCTTTGGATTCTACCCACAAGGTCGGGACTTTGCTGTTGGGATCTGGTTATTAGATGGATCTCCAAACTTTACAGTGGTCTGGACGACATACGACAAAGACCCACTTGTCCCTTCCAATGCCACTTTGGGCCTTACGAAGGAGGGCAGACTCGTGTTAACAGGCGAAGGCGGCCAAACCAGGTCGTTTACTAATGATATCATCATTTACTCTGCTTCCATGTTCGACAATGGCAATTTTGTTCTCTACGGTTCTAATTCAGAAATCATCTGGCAAAGCTTCAATTTTCCCACAGACACCATTTTATCAGGCCAGTCTCTCTTACCAAATACAGGGAAGAATTGGTTGATGTGAGGTCCCACCCTTGGTGGGCCCTCTAAATGCTATTTTATAGACTAATTTATTCTAATCTATGTTAATTATTGGTTAATTATTGCTAATTACTACTAATCTCTACTAATCTTTGCTAATCTTTGCTAATTATTATTTAATTGGGCTAATTAGGGGTTGATAGAGAGATTAGTTAGATTTTCCTAAGTTAGTTAGATTAGCTTAGTGGGTTAGTGTTTTTAATTAGTTGAGGTGTTGTGTTAATCCTAGGCTATTAGTCTGGGGTAGGCTTAGTTAATAAGTCTAATTAATTAATTTAAGGTTGGGTTAGTGCAAAATGTGCTCCTCTAGAAGCTTCTTCCCAAAAGACCAGATTAACCTCAAACCCTAACCCTAGTCCCATTAAACCCTAAGGCTAATCTAGTAATTAATCACCCTCCCCTAAGCTATAAAACCTCTCTTATTCCAAATGCAAGAACCCTAATCCCAAGAGCAGCCCTCTTCCCAAGAAAACTACCTCCAGCCCATTGCAACTCCCAACTTCCATTTCTAATTTCCTCCCATACGTTGAGCTAAGCTTGGCTGCTGTGACTGCTGGAACCCCATCTTGAAGCTACTGCTGCAGCTGGTTCACCATCTTCTTCCTTTCATATTTCATCTCCTCCAAGCCACCGAATCTGTTGCTGGAAATCCACCTGGGTGCTACTGTTCTGCTGGAACCTCATCTTGGAACTCCTCCTCTGTAGCAGCCACTACCCCACCTTCCTCTCTTCATTTCTCTCATCTGCTACTTACTGGAAAATCACCTTCGGAGCTACTATTGCTGAGTTCTTCTTCTCCTTCAGCTGGGAGCAGCCACCCCCTTCATCTTCTTATTTCCCCTTTTCTTACCTCTCATTTTCCCTGCCTGCTGGAACCATTACTCTGCTGGAATTCCATCTGGAAGGCTACTGCTACAGCCACTACATCTTCTTCTTCATCTTCCTTGCTGGAACCAGCACTCTGCTGGGATTTTATTTTCCCTAAGAGTTCTGTTGCTGCTACTTCTCCTTCTTCTACATAGAGCTGTTACCATTTCAGCTGTGCTGGAATTGTTTTGGAACTGCTACTACACCTACAGCAGCTGGGTCATCTTCTTCTTCTCCTTCCTCTGCATATCAGCTGGAATTCTGGGCTTTTCTCTTCCTCTGTTTCTCTCTACAAACCCTCTCTTGATAGCTAAAAGGCAAGTGCATCATACTGATAACTTAGGATGTGTGTTTATTTTCGTGATTCCATTAGTTTTCAGCTCATTATATGTTCAGTTAAGTGTTAGTTTACCTTTGAGCTCTGTTTTGTATTTTGGATGGAAAGGTCACTGATGGATGGGGGTTTTCACCCCCCATTTGGAAGATCAGTGGGCCATAAGGTGATTAATGGATGGTTATTGAGTTACTTAATGATTAGAAATGTTTGGGTGAAGTTTGGAACCAATTGGAAGTGGTTTGGGCGAAAAAGGAGTCAAAAACGGAAAAGTTGCAGAAATCTGCCGAGACTGAAATTTCAGTATGCTCGGTCGACCGAGACCCCCCTCGGTCGACCGGCGACACTGCAGATTTGAAAATTCTGCTCCCAGTTATTCTGTTTTCTGCAGACTCGACCTGACTCAACCGGTAGTGTTCTGGGTCGACCGAGACCTACCTTGGTCGACCGAGAACACTATAATTTTTATGAAAAATTGGCCCTCAGCCATTTTCTTGCAGAAAATCCTTTTCAGTTAGCCAAGTTGACTTGGCCTTGACCAAGTTAACCTGGAACACACTATTACTGCAAGAATTGACTGAAAGTTGGTTTTTCACCCGAAACTCAGACTCCTTACACCCAAATCAACATGATACTCGGAATTTACATTTAGAAAGTGTTTAAAGCTGGAACATCAATCTTTCTAAGGTTTTTAGAGTATGCGGTCAATCACCTAGGCCGGGTTGTTTGACCGGACACACTGGAAACCTTTAGAAATGAATTAAGTTGTCCAGGAAGCCTGATTCAGGTTTGTCAGTGCACTCGGTTGATCCTCCAGGCCAGGAGATCAACCGAGCTCACAACACATCAGGTTCACCTGGAAAACCCTGATTGTTCCAGTTTTCAACATTTAGTAGTTATGATCAGTTGTGGGGCCCATTGACCATCCAAATGAGCATTTATCAGTGTTCTAAGCCCGAGTCAACGGTGTGGCTCAACCTTGACTCGCGGGGACCACTGTTTAGTGTTTTGGTTGATAATCTAAGATGATTCGACCTCTAAGATTTGTCATAGATGCCATTAACTAACTAAGCACCAAATACAGTATTTTTCGGCATTCATGACATCGTTTAGAGATCGAATTACCGGAGATAGACCCGAACCTAAAGTGGCCCATTACCTAGGATTGGACCGTTGGATTTCCCTATTGATTCCTATGTTGAAGTTCATACTTCCTTATTATTGTTCTGTCATTCTTAGATCTTTAGATTAGCTGTTTACTGTTAATTAAACATAATTGGAAGACCTGAACCTAGGGTATCTAGAGGTGACCCGATAGTGTGATTTCGGAGATCATTGACCCGTGTCTGTGTCTAGGCGGGCCCTTATTGGGCCTAAGTGTGGAGATGTGAACCCTTTAGCTTGAAGAGGTAGTTTTTATTGGACTGTTGAGTTATATGGATTGAAATAGAACTGTTTATCAGTATAAGTGGATTAGTTACCTCGTTTGGACAGAATTAGACCAGGCCAGGTGCTGTTGGGCCTTGGTATGGATCCAACGAGTGGGCTTGGGCCTTGAATGAAATCCATGGACTAAGTTGATATGTATGGACCTCATAGAGGTGTGGATAGGACCTTGTTCACGCAAGGCAAAGCCTAGACAGACACAGACCCTTAGAGTTATTCGTGAGTCGGCATGAACATTCACTCGGTTGATTTAAGCTCAACCTGTGGACTGATCATCCCCGGTAGGAGCTAGTTGAGTACTGTGAAGCTATCATGATGAGCTGTATGGTTAAGACGGACGGTGTGATACCGTGCCGGTCTGGAGTGTTGAGATGATGAGTTGATGAGATAATTTGTGGGATTAGTAATTCTCAGCACTAGTGAGATTTCCCCGCCGCAACTGTGTTCAGTATGGGAGGGCCGCGGCATAATATCCCGCGGTATTCCAGCTCGTGTGAATGTGCCAGTTTGGTGTAGTAGTTTAGATGTTTATCTTTATACTGATTCCTTATGATTTAAATGCACAACTGCCTAGTTCATTTCCCTTGCTATTCATTTAATTTATGTACCTGTCTTTATTTCCTTTGATATATATGTTCTATGTTAGTAGTATGCTGTAACTTGCCAAATCTTTTAGATCTGACCCACTCATTGGTGCTTAGGCCTTGACCCAGAGATCCCTGACGATGCACTAGCTGTAGTGGAGGCACCCGTTGCAGGAGAGTACGCATGGGGCCCGGCCGACACGGATGTCGAGCCGGAGGGCGAGGAGTATCTCCATGGGTTTTGAGGGACTCTCTTTTATTTTGTGTTTGAGAGACAATTTTGTAGCAAGTTGGGTAGATTCAAATGTATAAGTGTTGATTAACAACTGATACTGTAACTAGACCTTTGTTCTGCTCACACTTTATATATCGATACCTATTGCTTCCGCATTGTTTAATTGTTATGCTTCCGCAATTTAAATGTTATTATTATATGGTTCAAAAAGTTTTAAATTGGACCTCACTGCGGCCTACGATCTTGGAAGTTCTCGGATTTTCCGGGAAGTAGCGCGCCAACTTCGGGTATTCGAACGATTATATCGGTATCCGAAATTGGGACGTTACAGTTGTCTTCATGGATGTCGAGAACCAACCACAAAATTGGAAGGTTCATACTCTACTTGAATAGCGGAAACAGCCTTTCACTGACCCCTGCTGATGATGTTTCCAGTTCCTACTGGACAATCAATTCATACTACGAGGGAGACTTCTTCAAGTTAAATTTAGATGACAACGGCCACATGTACTTGGCCAGGGAGAATGACAAAATTTCGCGGAATTTAACGGATGGATGGCCTTCTTCCAAGGACACTTCCGTAATTTATCGTGCAACTCTCGACGAAGATGGGATTTTTCGGTTGTATTCGCATAGTATGCGGAAGAACAATTACTCTACAGCGGAGTTGAAATGGCAATCCTTGAACGACAAATGTTCAGTCTACGGTACCTGTGGAATCAACAGCTATTGCATGGTGGGTGAAGAAATAGATTGTACATGTCTCCCAGGTTTTATTTATATAAACTCCAGTGAAAGGTCTGCGGGATGCGAAATGAGATGGGGTAACCATAGCTTTGGAAGCGTTGAAGAGAAGAGAATGACTCCCACAATTGTCACCCTTCAGAACACTTGGTTTAATCCTGATTACTATTCTTCATTACAGAACATGGAGAAAGAAGATTGTAAGGAGGCTTGTTTAACCGATGCTAATTGTGTGGCTGCACTGTCAAGTTCTAGTGATTGTTACAAACTCAAGTTTCCACTAAGGTACGGGCAAAGAACTAGAGATAAATCAATTACAGATGTGCTTTTTGTCAAGTTGGCTAATCGAGATTCGGCAAGAGAAAAACATTCCTCCTCCATTTCCAAGACATCGATCATGATTTTGGTCACGTCCCCCAAAATAAGAATTGGGGAAAAACGTGAAAAATAAATTAAATTCAAATTTTTCTGTGTTTAATACAACACAAGCTTCCAAAAAAGTGGACCCATAAAATTTTTTTCTTATTTCAACCTGTGGTGAGTCCAAATATATTTCATTATATGCAACGGAAGCTTAATCAATTGGTATTCAATGATCATAAATAAGATCCAACACGAAAATCAAATAAACATTAAATGTTAAAATTGCAGAATGAATAAAACAATTACTAAGGAAATGTTTATTATTAAGGAAAGTTCATCTAAAGAGTTGCTAAGATGACGTTCACTCTCATGCAGGTTCAGACGGCTCCGAAACCGTCTCCGGCATCCCACTCGGGTTCATCAGTTGGCTCAAACGTTTGAAACGCTTGATCCTCCTCCGTCTCCTGGGTAAAGTAGGGCTCGGTACCTATGCACCAAATATTACAAAGTAAACAGCAAGTACATAATCATAATTCGAAATTTAATACAACAACGAGAAGAATATAGACGAGAGTGATCATATAGAAGTAATGACAATAATACTGACACGAAAGAACGTATAGCCTAATCCAAATAAAACAAAAGGAGCAATATGATTCACACGAAGACAAGTGTCCCTGTTTTGGGTGGTCAGCCCTAAATAAATCGGGAGAGCCCGTCCATAACGTCGGTGGTCATAAACCGATCGAATTAAAAACAAATCAGGATAACCTGTTCACATTCAAAGCGGATTATAAGTGATCCGGTCACATCGGTGATCAACCGTCCATATATCGAGCTGCAGTCGTCCATAAATGACCCACATAAACATAAACATATAAGCATAATAGACCTGAATAATAAAGCTCCGACACAAGAGTCCTAAGTCAAAATAAAGTGCTGGCCATTCCACATCCCATATCATAATCAAATCGTCATACAAAATTTGCCGAGCTACTTTATAGTCCATAATAAACAATATGGTATGCATCTAAAGAAATACATATCATAAACCAACATAGAAATGCATGCGAAGGTTAATACATAAATACGAATCGATCCTAAGGTCAAACATAAGGTCTCGTACCCCACAACCATAGAAATCTCTAATAAATATAAGATCAATACATCTATTTTCCATCAATGGTACATAGACCCACTTAAGGGTTTTCCAATAGAGATGGGTTGAACTCGAATTCATTAGGATTTTCCCGAGGTCATACAAAGTACTAAACCCCATGTTAGTAGTATACCGTTGCCCGGACGGTATTTACTCGGTCCAAAGATTCAATTAATAAAAGTATAATTTTAACACATTAAAAACTAAGATGTCATTTAATATTAATTTGCAACTAAAAATAATCTTGGTCTATAATTTTAGAAAACTTGAGGACCCACCTAAGATATCTCCCAACTCAATTCTTTATAAAATATGTTAAATTCCTAATTGAATTCATTACAAGCTAATGATCATCTTTTTAACTCAAGGACTAATGGGCCATAAATTTTAAAAATCAAATGCCCATGTCCCCATCACAACAGTTGTAAGTTTGTAATAGGACTCATCTCTCTCCTTCATTCCTATCCTTAACAGGTCATGTACTATCATCACATGGGATGACATCACCTGACATCTCCACTCTCTTATTTGATTTCAAAACCCATTCAAAATATGCAAGAGTCAACCGTTCTAACATGAAGCCTCTCTCTCTCTTTCCTCTCTTTTTTTTCAACTCATCAAGCTGTGAAAATCACACGCAGAAGCCAGAACGATGGCTCCACGTCTGCGCATCTCGACTCTCTGGGAAATGGGGCCCACTGATCACACCTCAAGATCAGCCTGCACCATCAAGGTCGCCCAGCCATGTAAGGACGGATGTGCGGACTAGATTTGTGATCAAATCCCCTAGTGGACCCCACCACTGCCTAATATCCAAAATAAAACCCCATCTGATGATTAACGCCCCGGACTGTATAAACCCTTAGATGAGTGGTCAGATGGGACCCAATCGCCACGGGTCCACCACCATTAGGTTCGCCCCTGGGTCCTCTATCAGATGTGGGGACCCGATCTACAAGCAATGGCCCACCTGGGTCCCATGGTCAAAGGCACAAAACAACCCAGACGATTGCACAGGTTCTGTTCCCAGTATTGTGTACGCAGGTTTGGCTACAGTGGTTCTGCCGCCCATCAAGGCCACTTGGAATGGTGGTCTCACATCCCTAAACACCATTCTACAGAAGATGAAAAAGGGATTTTGGAATCCAAATAGGACTGGGTAATGGCAGCAGAAGTTGAAAACAGGGTAATATTAAATACGAAAAATCGATGGAACAATTAACATCATAAAAAAAAAAAAAAAGGCATCAAAGGGTTTCTATATGCATTGGCACGCAAATCAAGGAGAAAACAAGTATTAAATCTTATAAATCATGATTAGGTACTTGCCTTTTTACCGGATTGAAGAGAAAAGCACAGATCTTCACCAAAACCCAATCCGAGATTACTACGGCGCTCAATCACAGTCCTAATACCAATCTGATATAAGAGATGAGAAAGAAATACCCAGGTGATCAGATCTATGGTATTCCTATCCAAAACCTAGCATTAGAAAGAATATGAAGATAACCTAAAAGTACAGATCTACTCCTAATGATTTGAGGAGAGGGTTACCTGAGATCAGAAGGTTGAGCCAAGAATGCTGGTATGCTCAGATCTTGATTCTGATGGCTGGATCCAAAAGCCGGTATGGCTTGGAAAGTTGAAAGAGGAAGAAGATGAAAGGGTTACGGGAGGAGTTGCAGAGAGAGATAAGTGGTTTCATTAAAAAGGGATTAGGTTAAAAGAGTATTATTGGGCTTAAGTCATTGGGTCAAAACTATGGGTCAGGTCATCTACCCATCAACCCAACTCACCGATCCAAGCTTCTAATCTATCGTGTACCCCACTTAATTCTACCCACTTAAATAGCTAAAATACATTTAATTAAAATAATAAAAATATCTAATAAAAATATGATAAAATATTATAGGTGGGACCAGGATCTTACAATTTTAGTGATTGGTGCCATTCTCACAATATGCTCTGGCATTACTATGGCAGTGTTTGGTTACCTAATTTCAAGACGTGGTTTGTGGGCACATGTAAAGTCATGTGAGGATAAACTTGGTACGACAGAAGACATTGTTCTGCGGTCATTTTCTTATAACGAGCTTGCCGTGGCTACAAATGGCTTCAATCAGGTACTTGGTCGTGGCTCTTTTGGTACTGTTTATAAAGGGGCCTTATCGAACAATGAGAGAACTGTCACAGTGAAGAGGTTGGAGAAAGTGGTGGAGGAAGGAGAAAGGGAGTTTCAGATGGAGATGAGGGCTATTGGGAGAACCCATCACAGGAACTTGGTGCGCTTGATTGGCTTCTGCAATGAGGGTTTCAATAGGCTTTTGGCATATGAATACATGAGTAATGGTTCGCTCGCGGATTTCATCTTCAGGGGTGAAGGTCGGCCTCTTTGGAGTGATAGGGTGAGAATTATATTAGAAGTTGCTAGGGGGATACTCTATCTACATGAAGATTGTGAGCCCCATATCATCCACTGCGACATAAAGCCACAAAATATACTCATCGATGAGTTTTGGACTGCAAAAATTTCTGACTTTGGGCTGGCGAAGCTGTTGACGTCGAATCAAGCAAGAACATTCACAGGACCCAGAGGGACAAGAGGGTACCTGGCCCCAGAATGGTACCAAAACAAACCAATATCAGTAAAGGCAGATATATACAGCTTTGGGATTGTATTGCTGGAGATTGTATGTTGCAGGAGGAACATCGAGTTAGAGGTCGAAGATGACGAGATCATTCTAACTGATTGGATCAGTAAGTGCTATCGAGCAGGGGAGCTTGCTAAGCTATTTCATGGTGAAGAAGTAGAAAAGAAACAGTTTGAGAGGGTTGTGATGGTGGGTTTGTGGTGTATTCAAAGTGAACCTGCTTTTCGTCCTTCAATGAAGAATGTGATTTTGATGATAGAAGGGAATATGGATGTTCAGGTTCCTCCATTTCCAGCTTCTAAGTCTCAAGTCGTTTTAGTTTTTTTAACGAACCATGTCGACGGTTCTGTTAGTGTGTATGCAATTTGTGCTTTCCATTTGTCTCTTTCTCCGTACTTGGTTAAAAATAGAAAAGCAATAAAGTTTCTAAATGTGTGCCCCACATGCTTTATATTACCTTGGGATTCTGTGGACTGGATGGGGGACCGGGCCATGGATCGGTCCCCCATTCAGTCCAAGTAGCAGGACTGTTATATTATTTCACTGTTGGTGTTTGTGTATGATGATAATTAAATAACTAATGGAGGATTTTCTAGTTCTATATATAGAAAATGAGAAAAGATACATGTGCTTCGTATGTAACATATGTAACTTTCTTTAAGAGGTTTCTTTTCCACTCCCTTGGATTGAACCAATATAAAATGAAGCCCAGCTTATAATGATTGTTGATTAGCTAGTGGTTTGCTGGCTCAACCCAAAACCTAGTAGCTCAATAATAATCCAAGAGTCCAACTAAATTAAACTTTGCAAATGCAGAAAGCATATACAACGGTGAAAAAACAAAAAAAAACAAAAAAAAATGGTGTGTGCTATGTTCCTCTATTGAGCTGACTTAATTGAATCATGCAAACTTAATTGCACAAACTTATCACACAGTCCAAGCCGAGGCCAAAGATCCAAGGCAAGAAATTTAGAAGGGTTAGTTAAAGAATTATATATAAAGAAACAGTGTGTGTGTGTAGGGATCTATGGCCCAACAGCTGAAAAGAGCTTTATTGTAAATCAAATGAGAAATTTCACCTCAAAATTTCACGATACTTTCCTCCACAAAAACTTTTCCTCCACAAAAACTTTTGATCTCTTTACAGCACTTTAACCACACACTACTACACAATCAACACAAGATATACAGCTATTCTAGGCTATTTCTAGATGCAAAATCTTTTGCATTGAAAGTGAGTTTCTAAAATAAAACTTAAATTCCCTAGATGACTTTCAGGTTTTAGGTGATTCTTAGACTCCGCAGGCAACCTTTAGACTCCATAGGAAATATTAAGACTATAATTCTAGCATAATCTCCCCTTAGTTTGAATACTTAATTTACTTTCAAGTCTCAATGACCCTTCTCCATAGGTCAATTTTTAATCCTTTTGACACATTTTATTGATTTATTCTTCAAAAAAAATTCATTTTCTTCATTTTCTCTCGGAGGATTTTACCAGAAATCTCTCTTAGATTTGGTGGAGAAAAAAGAGATCCAAAATATTTATCCATCATAGTGGTCATAGGGGGCGTTTTCAATTTTTTTTTTTAAACTGTTTATTAGGTAGCGATATCGCCACTATCTTCTTTTATACCCAGCCAAAACCCTTCCCCCTCCTTTCTTCTTCTTCTTCCTCTCTTCTACTCCAGCAATTTGAATGTGACCTACCGATATGTGAAATCATATATAAGTCCTTTAGATTATCCTAATTCCTTGACCCAAGACTCCAAAGTTTAACGGCTCTTTATAAAAAAAAAAATTTGACCCCTCGATCCAACAATCTACTCAATTTAGTTTGGTGCAAATCCATGGATCCGGTGTGGATACAGGGTGGGGAATTTGATGATCCATTCAATACACAAGTGGGCAGTACATGGCCGTCCAAATGGAAGTCCCCTTTGCAAACTGTCCCTATGAGAGTATTTTCCCTCTAAAGCAATATTAGAAAAGTATTTTCAGAAAATTATACCTTAAGAAAGACACGCCTCAAGAAAGACACTCCTAGGGCCCCTTTGCCTGACGGAATTGAATTCCTAGTAACTCTATTAGATAAAATCTATGGGTATTCTGGAGCCCTGTTCCAGAACTACATTAGAAGAGTGTGAGAGAAAATTGTAATGGCCATGAAGTTTTCAATGAAAATCACATCTTTTGCATTGGAGGAGTACATTCTTTTGGATCGGAGCACAAAGTAAAGTTAAGTGATTTTATTTTCGTTCTATGTCTTTAATTTAATTTTTATGTCCCTATGATGCATGTTTAATAGAATAATAGATCTGCCTTCGCGCCATAGGCAAACCTCCGCTTTATATTTTTAATAAAAAAATTTTCGATCAGTTAATCTTCTTTTGATAAAATATACTTAGGTTTATATGCTTTTGATATTTTATGCTTAATTTGTTAACTAACGCTCAAAGTAATTTATATTTTTATTAGGTGATGGAGATCTTGGATTCTTCTGCTTAAGAATTGAATTTTAAAAGAAAATTCTCTTTCTGATCAGAAACATTGAGTTGTTTCTGATCTGAGTTATTTGCAAGACAAAAGACTCAATTAAAATATGTGAATTGAGGATTGAAATTAATTAATGAACTCTTTGTTGCTTTGATCTACCTTTATCATTATTTATCCGTTCATCTTGCATTGTAGCTTTATCTCTCATTCAAATTTTGATTTATTTTTATTTTCATTATAAAAAAAATCAGAGTTTAATAATAAAAAAAAGATATTTCAGTAGTGCTCTCTGTAGGATTCGACCTGGACTTGCCACTGTCTCAAAAAGACAGCTGTGCACTTGCAGTGTTAAAAGATTGAACTTAAATTCACATCATCTTTGTATTATGATGTATATATAAATAACAAGAGAATTATATCTATTACATTTATATTTGAAAAAGTCCTCATCTAATAAGGATTTCACAGTATTTGAACTTGTGCATATCTAGGATAAGCCAAATAGCCAACCGATCTTATCCTTGAGATTGGGCTGAATCAGATCTATTCACAAGTGTATGGGTGGTTTCTCTAGTTTAAATATTCTTCCAAAAGAATCATATGGTATCATTCCAAACTCATAATTTCATGTACATTTGTTCCCCTGTCTTAAAATTGATGCATTTTCCTCTACATGTTTAAATGAATGTGTGTATAAATTTGGACATAAGTATTTAGATGAAAACTCACTAGTAGAAAAGGGACTTTTAGCGGCCGCCATTAGCCGTCGCTAAAAGTCCCCTGGCGGTCGCTAATGGGTATTAGCGACCGCCTAGCGACCGCTAAATAGCGGCCGCGATAAGCTCGTCGCAAATGGTTATTAGCGACCGCCACACCCTTTAGCGACCGCCATTTAGGCCTTTAGCGGCCGCCAAAAGTAGTTAAAAAATAAAAAAAAAATATTTTTTGATTATTTGCGGCCGCCATTTAGGCCTTTAGCGACCGCCAATGGCGGCCGCAAATAATGAGAAATTTTTTTTTATTTTTTTTTGTTTTTGAAAATACCTTTAGCCGCTAATACATAAAAAAAAAATTTCCCGATTTTACAAATTTTTCCTTTTTTTTTTGTACCTGTACCTGTACATATACTTGATTATATTACATACAACTAAAACAATTAATTAAAAATACTAATAACAAAACAAAGACTTATATTAATCACATTGAAAACATTACAAAAATTTCAAGAAATAATCTTTACAATTCAAGCAAAAATCATATTGAAAACATTACAAAAATTTCAAGAAATTATAATCTTTACAATTCAAGCAAAAAAAAAAAAAAAAAACAACAAAAATAAATATATTGTCTTGACAGGGTGTTGTGATCGATCCGATGCTCTCAAACCTGAAAACAAAACGATTAATAAATATTAATAGTTAATTAAAAAAATTGGCAATATATAGTAAATATAAACGAAATTAAGTATTAAAATCAAAATTTTGAGAGTTAAACCTACGTTTTAACTATACGAAAAATCCGAGAGTCGAAATCTCAAGCCATCAATTCCAGCAAGTCGGGGATGAATATGAGCTTGTGCCCGTCCAGTTTCACGAAAACCGGAGCCCGTTTGCACGATTTGGGCTCTTGGAGGCTAATTTCTTCAGTTTTAAGTTAACGTTTTCAGTTAAATCTACGTTTCAAGCATACGAGCAATCCGGGAGTCCTATTTGCGAGCCGTCAGTTCCTACAAGTCACTCTACCCACGAGCGAAGTGCTCGTGCTGGTTTTTGATTTTTCCGGTGGCCGTTTCCCGTTTCGGACCCCCGGCGGGCAGTTTTCGAGCCAAGTGTTGGAAAATGACAGGTTTTCGCTCGTAATTCTCTAACCGGGAGTGCTATTTGCGAGCTGTCAGTTCCTACAAGTCACCCTACCCGCAAGCGAAGTGCTTGTGCCGGTTTTCGATTTTTTCGGGGGTCGTTTCCCGTTCCGAACCCCCGGCGGGCCGTTTTGGAGCCTAAGTGTTGGAAAATGACAGGTTTTCGCTCGTAATTATCTAACCGGGAGTCCTATTTGCGAGCCGTCAGTTCCTACAAGTCACTTTACCCTTGAGTGAAGTGCTCGTGCTGGTTTCCAATTTTTCCGGTGGCCGTTTCCCGTTCCGGACCACCGGCGGGCCGTTTTTCGAGCCTAAGTGTTGGAAAATGACAGGTTTTCGCTCGTAATTCTCTAACCAGGAGTCCTATTTGCGAGCTGTCAGTTCCTACAAGTCACTCTACCCTTGAGCGAAGTGCTCGTGCTGGTTTCCAATTTTTCCAAAGGCCGTTTCCCTTTCCGGACCCCCGGCGGGCCTTTTTGGAGCCTAAGTGTTGGAAAATCCTATGTTTTTGCTCGTAATTCTCTAACCGGGAGTCCTATTTGCGAGCCGTCAGTTCGTACAAGTCACACTACCCTTGAGCGAAGTGCTCGTGCCCGTTTTTTATTTTTCTGGGTGCCGTTTCCCGTTCCGGACCCCCGGCGGGCTTTTTTGGAGCCTAAGTGTTGGAAAATCCTATGTTTTCGCTCGTAATTCTCTAACCGGGAGTCCCATTTGCGAACCGTTAATTCCGACAAGGCACTCTACCCACGAGCGAAGTGCTCGTGCTGGTTTCCGATTTTTACGGGGGCCGTTTCCCGTTCCGGACCCCCGGCGGGCCGTTTCTCTCTCATATGCTTGCTTGAAATCTCACTCTATGACAAGAAAAAAGAGGAAAGCATAATTAAAGCCATACATACCTTACAGAAGATGGAAACGCACAAGACCCATAACCTACAACACACACAAAACAAAAAAAACGATGTAGCTCAGCCACTGAGGAAAAAAAAAAAACATGAGAACAGGAGACAACAGTTTCACCCCCTACTTCTGAATGAGAAGCCCCCACAACACTCAGGCACTTCACCCATGACTCAAAACAATTTCCCAAAAAGGGCTCACAATCAAGACTAGGCGGTAAAAATATCACCTTCCAAAACCCAAAAAAAAAAAAAGAATACAATTTATACCAACCTCACCCCCTGTTTCAAATGTTATCCAAACTACAGAATGTAATAAAACTAAAATTTGAAAAAAAGAGGAACTAAATAGGAAGAGCAAAAGAAACACTGACCTTGGATTGTAAAATACAGTGAAGGGACTATGGTTGTAGCAGCATGTGCTGCTGCAACTAGAATCCCAATAAGCATAATATCACTTGACAAAACAGATGAAGATATATTCATAGGTTGCTTCTTAGCCCGCCTAATAATGCCCAAGAGTAGTTGTGATTTTTCATCTATGCTCTCAAGCAGAAGCAAAAAAAATGTGAATCACAAAAAAGTGGCAGATACCAAGATATGATTACTTATGATTGTATAGCTCATATAAATCAGTTGATACATGGAAAAGAGAAGACTTCCAAAAATCAATTGATATGTGAGAAGAAGAGAATGAATATTTTTGAGATTTTGGAAAGAAAGAAACAAAATATATTCAGCAGCTGGTGACCTTGAATTAATTCATATTAAAAAAAAAACACGCACTATATTTCAGAGACTGAAAACACGATCAAGTCTGATTTCAAATAAAAAGATGACTCCCACAAATGATGGCAACTCTTGTCTTTCCTCTACCAATTTCTGCTATACTATTTATTTCTTGCCTTTATTATCATGAACCTATATTGCAGACATTTTCTCCTGACTGATATGATGTGGACTTTCACTTTTCTTTAGGAGACTTAGATCCAGAATGAAGCATTTATAGTATAGACTTATGGAATACCTAATAAATAAGACAAAATCACTGGCAAAGAGTCTCTTTCCGCTCACAAATAAACTCCAACCAGTCGTAAGTAAATGCCGCTTTGGCTGACCTGTAATCATGAAGAGGAACAGGAACTAGCTCTCGGTTACTTGAGTATGAGAATAATAAACATAAAAGAAGTATCTACAAAGATTTTCATGAGTGCTTGTATCACTGGGTGTCAGTGTCTTACAGAAAAACTCCATCTGTGGTTTAATTGACTTGAGTGCAAGTTCTGATGCCAGCAATATCTCCTTGTCAAACTGCATTACAGTTTCAAACAGGCTGAAAATTTTAGCAGTTAAACTTCAAGAGAAGTAATGACCGCATCATATTTACATAAACATAAAAGAAAGGTACACGCGTCCAGTTATGTGCTTGTGAATTGTGATTGTGGGAGTTTCTGTTCCTTCAATTGATTTTACATGAGATTCCATGCAACCGAACAGTATAAGAAAAGTTGCAACAGAATCTCAATAGAACAGAGGATTAAGCATGCGATTCTTTCATCAACACTTACACTTTCTAAGGTGGTCCGAGCTGAACTCCAGTTCTATGAGGCTGAATTAAAAAGCTTCTTGTGGGCTGTTCTCTTTGAAACTACAGGAATGACTTCATATTAAGAGGATTTTTTCCTTCTCAAGTTTCTGTAAGAAGTCTCTTCAAAGCTCACCTAACCTTTGCTCTCTGCCTAATTACTAAAGATTTTCAAGGCCATACTTTGTTTAATCTTCTTAATTTTTTGGGATTTCCTACTCCACTAAATAGAAGTTTATAGTTTTAATGTTCAAGGGAACATATTGTTTCTGTTGTCCATGTATCTTTGTATAAAGTCCTTTGTTTGCTCTTTTGGGGATTGTTAGTAGTTTCAGTTCTTCCATCAATACATATCAACCTTCCAGCAAAGAAAAAAAAAAGTAAAAAGGGAACAATTGTGCATTAAGATTTTACTATCTTTTACTCAATGAAGAAAAAAACGAGAACTTTGAGGATCATTGTGTGTTTCCACATCAAATTCAGATCACAGTCAACTGCATGCAATTGCATCACCGATTTTTCTCCATCATTCATTCAACAACATTAACAAACAACAACAAATAAATCAAATGAAAAAAAAATTAAAACATACTAGCAGCTGTAGCAAGATTGAATGGTGCGAGCAAAAACAGGGTTTCCTACACTCAATACACAAAAACAGCAACAGGAAAAAAATTTAAAAAAAATAAAAAATCTATAACTGTATACATATATATAATTCAGATCACAGCCAACTGCATGCAATTGCATCACCGATTTTTCTCCATCATTCATTCAACAACATTAACAAACAACAACAAATAAATCAAATGAAAAAGAAAATTAAAACATACCAGCAGCTGTAGCAAGATTGAATGCTGCGAGCAAAAAGAGAGTTTCCTACACTCAATACACAAAAACAGCAATAGGAAAAAGATTAAAAATAAAAAAAAAATCTGTAACTGTATACATATATAAATCGGGAAAGAGAGAGAAATAGAGAGACAGAGGGAGAGGGAAAGGGAGAGGCAGCGGGAGAGAGAGAGAGAGAGGACCAGTGGCAGTTCAGGTGCAGGGAATGAGAGAGAGAACCGGTGGCAGCTCCAATCGTGCGGGAGGGAGAGGGAGGCCTCCATTACTTGCTTTCTTTTCAATCCGACTCATCAGTCCTAAGCGTAGTGCCTGCAAGATGACAAAAATATTAGGAATGTTTATCAAGAGTCAAGAGTGCATATGGGTATTAGTTTCTCTAAAGAAGTACTACTCTGAGTGAGAGAGAGAGAGAGAGAGAGAGAGAGAGAGAGAGAGAGAGAGAGAGAACTGAGTGACAACAAGTGGAACCAATGTCTCAAGACCATCTTAATATAATATAATAAAATACAAAATGGCACATACCTCTAACTCTTTAATGTCATCAGGGCTCGTTCTTGGAAACCCCTTCCATTGTATTTCCTTTTTGTCCTTAGCAATGATATCCATTGCCATGAGAACATTTAATGCATCATACACTCGTCGCCGTATGTTCTTTTCATCAAACTATAGATGAGAGTAAAAGGTATCACTAGACGCTACTACCTTAATGACAAATCTGTAATGAAATATGGGAATTGCAATGTTATTATCTAAAAAAGTTTTGGCTTGAGTCAAACCTCATTCAGAGGTACAGGATTAACATCTGGGGCTGGTAACTCTGCAATGATCTCATCTGCAACCTGAAACCAAAGACCCATTCCACTGAACACCACAAAACTAAACTTCCGAAAGAGATGAACAAGAAAAACAGGTTATACAGTATGGTCACTTCCCATCATCCAGATTAATCTGTACATACCAAACAATGTTGTAGCTAATTATGGTTTTATTATGTATCAGCTACATTCTTCTTCTTCAGAACTTGTAATCTTTTACTTTGTTTAGTAATATGGCTGTCCACAGTCTTATTTAACCGCTATAGACCTACCCATACAGTCCTTTTTTTATTATATACCACTATTTTGGGGCCTCTTAAAGAACGAAGATCCCCTGTAATTAAACTATTACCCTTTAAAATGCTCCAAGCATTCAACTAACACTTCTTTAGCCTGAAACCCTTAACAGAAGTGCCATTTCACTCCATACCCTACTTAATCTTCCAAATTTTAAAAATGACAAACTGGCCATCAAATATTACCTCACTGTATGTGGTCCTTCCCTTCATCTCAAGCTTCTTGCAAACTGAATAAAGAACAAAAAGAAAAAAGCTCGGTGAGCTAAGCTTCAAGCAAAGAGTCCATCAAATAGGATAACTGAAATTTTAGATGGGGTGAGCACATGATAATCATTACAAGGCTTTAAAATTGCCAAAGTTAGAATAATACAAATCATTCCAAGACAAGTGGAAAAAAGAATCTGCTGTTATGACGAAATTTCTTGTCCAAGACGAGTGGTAAAAAGAATCTGCTGTTATGACGAAATTTCTTGGCAAACAGATATGTCATCAGATGAAACAAAGATGTACAAAAGATCAATAGACAGAGTGGCACACAGACATTTACTTAAAAAACCCAATGAAAGGGCAGCACAGTGTTGCTAAATCTAATGATAAAAGCGCATTAAATGAATCTCATTGAATGATACTAACCTATCAAACTGAAATGACGAAGTCCTCCGCCAGCAATTCGTGAAACTCTCTTCTTCTTTTATGCACTATTTAACATTAGTGAATTAGTTCCCAACCATTCATTGGTCATGTAAGTCAACTGTATCTCCTTCAATGGTTTCCCGAACCCAATTGAACATTTTTAAACATATTTCTCTAAAAATATTCCATAGACAGATCCATTCTCTAAAAATTGGTTTCATCACTGGCACGATCATCCTTTTACTCCTTAGGTGATGATGGTGTGTACTCTGTGGCGCCCTCGTGCTTGAAGAACTGGATCCTTGTTAGGATCCTTGACACACACCCTTGGGCTAAAAAATTCCTCTTTGGTTAAATCAGATTCAATGGCCTATTTTCATGCACATAATTCGCCATGAATTGTGAATATATGCATAGCACAATGATGATGATAAAGTGGTTATTTTTTATTTTTTATCTTTGAATAATTAAAGAGGTTATTTCATACATACATAGTAAAGCATTCTGGCCCTGCAATGAAGTTCACTGCTGCCAGCATAACTAAATCAGTGAAGTATTCTTACTAGAAATTCAACTTACTCTGCTTCAATCTAATTTCCAATTAAAAGAAGCAAACACAGAGGGCATGTTAGTGGGTTACACTGATAAATCACAAAATATTCTCTCCCAGAAAGTCAAAAAATGAAAGAAAACATGATAACTAAGCTGCAATTATAATAACTTAAATATAATCTCCCCACATCATTTCAAGCTCAACAGGTTAATGAAAGGAAAGCACGCTCCAACAAAAGCAGACAACAAAAAATATACTGTTGCTTTGAAAAATATCTTAGCTTAAAATCTAACTATTGATTCTATTCAACCCCAAGAAGCTCTCATCATTTTCTCATACCACACTACAAAATTACACAACATACTCAGATTCAAGGAAGAAGTTAAAAATACAAGACGAATAACTCAATTAAAGGAAGAAGTTACAAATACAAGAAGGAGACAAGTAAAAGAGAGAAAAAAAAAAGTAAAAAAATTGAGATCCTAAAAAAAAATTGAGGATCACAGCTCAGAAGATCTCATATTTGGAAGTGATTTCTGAAAAGAAGGAGAGAAAAATCAAAGAGTTTGACCAGATCAATTGCAATGACCATCACTTGGAATACCATCGCATTGTCGTCATTCCACACCCTCATCTCTGCAATACCATCGCATCACCCCGCACCACACCTGCCATCGTCAACCACCACCACATCCATCCATCCATCAAATTTCACTACATCCAACCCTTTCATCACCATCACAGACCATCACCGTTCCAACAGCCCTCCCCTCATCACCTTCTCCACAACACCCCTGACACCCCACAACTCTTCCCAACCCATCCTCATCGTTGTCCAAACCTTTCCATTACATCTAGCCCCTCCATCCCACACAGTCAACGCCCCATCCACCATCCGGAACAGAAAAACAACCCTCATGCTAAACCCACGTCTGAAACCCCTTTCGAAACACACACACACACACAAAAAAAAAGAAAAGTTTCACAGAATGGAAAAGGCAGCAATTGAATGAATCCCTGCTGAAACCCACCACCCAAACCAGATCATCTAACCCATCTCAATCCAGGCGACCCAAAACAGCCCAATCGACACCCTCACACCCAAAATCAATCCCCTCCTGACGCCTTACTCTCATCAAAACCCCGAAATAAACATCTCCACCCACTAATACCCATCAAGCCCTTCCATTCCCACCGAAACCCTTCTCCAAAATTCCTCTTCACAAAAGCTCCAGCCCAGCATAACAAGAAAAAGAAAAATCAATCAGCAGAAAGAAGAAGAACGAGAGCAGAGAGCAGAGAGTAGAAGAAGAAAGAGAAGAGGGCCGAAGTGTACCTGCCACCATCGTCGCAGCCATTCTCTCCCAGCTTGTTGCCTACACGTCCGGCATCCACTCACCTGTAATCACACATCAAAGTGCAGAGAGAGAGAGAGAGAGAGAGAGGGAGAGGGAGAGGGAGAGGGAGAGATCTCCGGCGCAGGTGGGCTCCGGCGGAATCGTCGCTGGTGCGGCGGGAGAGCAGATGGAGCGCAGGGCGGGAGGGGAAAAGGGAAAAGGGGAAAGGGAAAAGAGGAAAAAAAACGAGGGAAGGAAAAGTGGAAAAAAAACGTGGGAAGCAAATTTAGGGGCTTTAGCGACCGCAGTAAAGCGGTCGCCCGCTTTTTCAACCGCGAATGCCGAAATTTCTAGTAGTGACTGTTCGTATGGTTGTTATATGTGGTCCACCTAATTTCCAAAGCATATGCTCCCTCGCACCTACTACATGTCATGAATTGTCAATGTCTAAATTTGACATTCATCCGACCAACCATTAATATATGGGGTGGGTCAATGTCCGGGTCCGGATCCACATACAGATTGGTATGGGAAAAAAATTAATTTTATGGAGATATTCTCAAAAATTGAGGTAATGTGTTGGGTCCTGGGTCCACGGATCCAAACCAATGTGGAATCGAAATTGGACCCGTTTACGTCAGGGGCCAATAAAAATGACCCAGACCCAGACTTTAGCTATCATGCGAGGCCCAGTGCAAATGGGCTACACGTTTCGGTGTACGTACGACGTGACGTGCAAGTGGAAGACAAGCTTTCAGGACGTACTACTTGCTAGTGGAAGGCCGGCTTTCGTGACTTGGATTTTCTTCTTGTCACCTTTATTTATATCCATCGGTCTTTTGCAGGACGAAGACGATCAAGTGAGTATTATCGATGTGGTTGCCCTGCTAATTTAGGATCTTTTAGGATTTTGAATTTTGGATATACTCGATGTGGCTCATCTGTGAGAGATCCAAGTCAATAAATAATAAATAATCTTACCGTGGGTCCATTTAAAAATATATATATATATATATATATCAAAACCATTAAAGATTAGTCTGCCCAAGTGACTTGATGATGGGCCAAATTACACACAAATCTGAATTTTGTATCACGGTCAGATTTCCAACAGTTACATTCACCACACTTGTATATTATTCACAGGAAGGAGATACATTGTGCTGGGAGGGACATGTTACTTCCCTTTAAATAACGTGAAAGATATGGATAGATATAGAAGGCTTCTAAATACACAAGTAAATACAGTAGCAAATGGCCATGGGCAAATTATAAAAAGGGGTATACGAAGCGGATGTTATCAAAGCATTAGCTGAATCATGTGGGAAGAGAAGGGAATGAAGTAGCTCATAAATTAGCAAAGCATGCCCAATATGTGAACGATATGGTAGTTTCGTGGCACTCCACCCATACTTAATTAAGCAGTATGTAAGTGTTGATGCGATGTTGGATTCTTAATAAAAATTTAGAGAGACTTCTTATAAAAGAAAAAAAAAAAAAAACCCCACAGAATCGTTCATACAATTAACGATTGTGTGAAATGACATTTTTACATCTTTTTTTAAAAACAGAAAAGAAAAAAGAAAACAGAAAAAAAAAAGCAATAAAGAGGATATCACATGGAATCTTGCTTTCCCAAAGATGCAAGGAAAATGACGTTTCAAGAGCTAGAAAAAAGGTGAATATAAGCAACATTCTATTGGTGTAGGATATCTTACCGGTGAGTATTATGCCATTTCCTATAAATGTAGGATATCACATAGTATCAAGGCAAAATTTTCATTTTCACACCTCATTTATTATATTAACCATTATGCGGGGATTTTAAAAATAACTAACGTACAGAGGCAAAATTTAAGTCTTGCGGCACACTACCGTCAAAACACCTTATAGGGTCTGTTTGTGCAAACACCTTTACATCCGAAATGGGATGCGAACAAGCCGGTAGATTTTTCTCCTTATTTGGTGCAGTGCTGAAACCCCTACACTTTCTGCCTTCTTAGTTCTTACATTGTGTTTCCTCGATGGAAAGGATCTGAATTTCTCATCTAACCAATAGGAAATCCAAAGCCGCGGATGTCGAAACTCGGTTTCCTCTTCCACGGCTCTGCACAAAAAGACCCATAAAGTCTCACTTTTTCATCTTGCAAAGTAGTGTTTCAGTCAACTAAGTCATATACAACTGATGAATGTGTTTCACATGCTCCAAGCATGGATTCTGTTGTATATCGAGTAGATTAGAAGGAGTAATTTAGAGGAAAGGCCTTCTCTATCTAAAAAGGGCATGTGAATTTAGAAGAACTGAGAGATTTCTTGTTTTGGAGAATTCTGAAAATTTTAAAAGCTGCTCCCTAAAGTAAAATCCCAAATGCCCAACCCGCCTCTAGCATTTGAAATGTTGGAATTATAGGAATTCATAAGGGTAAAAGTGTCTTTTCATGTGGTTTGAGATTTTGAATTCTTGCAACAAACAGTGCATTTAAAATGCTCAAGAGATAAGATGTCACATCATGTCATAAATCCCCAACAAACCCAAATCCTTGTCTCAAAAATTCCTTTAGCCAAACAGGCCCAAAAGTGTTCTCTTTTTCGTTTTGGTGGTGCAAAGGCTTGTCATAACTCCAGAAGAAAATGACGAAAGGAAGACCATTTCACATGAAAACTTAGGGGAATTTTACCCTCTAACCTAGACAAATTATAGGTCAACGCAGTCAACTCCATAGTGGAGCTCACTTATTAAAAAAATATGAGCAACTTAAAATGAGCATTCTCACGGTGTATAGGATGTCCTTAAAATGCATTTCAAGAAGAGTTGGCAAAACCATTAGCTTGACCATAAAATGAATGAATGAATGTGTTTCAGGTGACACACACAGGTGCGCCCAAGTCCTTGGTTGCCCTAGAAAGCACTTTAGTGCATATTTATTTAGGTTACGCTCTACCATTCATAGTTCCGGCCCAACCTTCGCCCGAAAATGATTTGAAACCAACATAAGCCCACTTGACCTGTAAAGGAGACGTGTGTGCCCAAGTCCCAAGACCAACATGGGCCTATGTGGGCGCCCAAATCCCCGAAACCCTAAATCTACCTTGGTTTACGTGAAGCCTCTAGAAACTCATACACATAGCAACCCTTACCCCTCTTCCACGCCAAAACTCATATAAAGAGACCTCTTATACTACTTTGCAAAAAGAGGCTACCAAAAAAATAGAAAAAGAGAGAGTAGCCACCATAGAGGAAGCTTTAGATCTAGAAGAAAGGAGAAGAGGAGCCTTCTAGTTTCCAAGATCAGCAATGGAGAAGGTTTCCAAAAGCCATGGACTTGCACAAAAGCTTCATTCTAGGACTTGAAGAATACAACCCAAATCGGTATTTCTAGATTTAGTTCTCTTCAATTAGTATTCAGCACTATTAATGATTAGAAACATACTTAGGATCATGCATACATTGTAGATCTACACTAATAACAGTACTTCTTAGTAGATCTGACATCTAATAGTCATTCATCATCAGTAATATGCTTAGGATCATCTATAGGTTGAAGATCTGCATCATTTTCACCATCTTGAACTCGTGATTAGGATAGATTTACATTCATATCATTTTATTAGGAAAAATCCGAATTTGAGGAAGAAAGAGTGCAACAGAGCACTTGGGCGCAACCCTGCATAGGGCTTTTAACCCCGATTTTCATATCGCGTGCCTTTCCTTTCTCAAATCCAAATTCATTCTCATACATATTGATATCGAGACCTTCGGATCTGTAACTCTAAGTTTGAAATCACGCGAAAAGCGTTGGAAAAAGGGAGTGAAAGAGGAAAAAAGTGTAGCAGAGCACTTGGGCGCAACTGTAGGTGCGCCCAAGTCCCTACATGGGATTTTGACCCCGATTTTCATATCGCGTATATTTCATTCCTTAGATCTGAATTCATTCTCATACATATTGATATCGGGACCTTCGGATCTGTAACTTTGTGTTCCAAATCACGCGAAAAGCATTAAGAAAAGAAACAAAAGAGGAAGAAAAGTGCAGGAAAGCACTTGGGCGCACCTGTGAGTGCATTCTGGTTTCAACCCCGATTTCCCGTTACGCGTGCATTCTGGTTCTTAGATCCGAGTTTATCTTCATAAAAATTGATATTAAAGCCTTCAGATTTGTGGAAAAAGGACTATATGCATCGTTAAAAAGGAAGGAAAAGAAAGGAAGAAAGAATATAGGTACTTGGGCGCCACTGTGAGTGCGCCCAAGTCTCTGCAAAGGGATCTGTCCCTCGAATCTTAGTCCTCACATCACCATTTTCAAACCCGGAAGTTTTGATATCATTTATTCATATTAGGACTCTTCATTTGGTCACTAATTGTTAGAAATCGTGTTAGAAATTGCATTGGAATATCGCTGAAAATTGCAAGTGCATCACAACCCGTAGAGGAGACACTTGGGTGCCACTGTGTGTGCGCCCAAGTAGTGAAAAGACACGTAGGCGCCCCTGTGCATGAGCCCAAGTCCCTAATACATCTTCCGGCCCGCATTTTCCACATCTTGCATTTCATTTAACTTGTTGTTGAATCTCTGTGATGATTATAACTGATTATTGAGTTTCTAGACTTCGAATTATTGAATCATCACACTTTAAGTTAGGTTACATTAATTTTGCATAAAACACCAAAAAAATCACAAAAGCATAAAATTCTTCCCTTCTTATCTTACTCTTTAGTAATTAGAGAAGAGAACCAAAAAAATTAAAAGAACTAGAAAAATCTATAAAAAATAATAGATATTAGGTAGATAATCCGAGGTTATTCTATTCGTGCCAAAGCGAGTTAATCAATCCTAATAAAATACTTTAACTAAAAACCCTAATTAAAAAATTTAAGCAATCCCTAATCAACAAAACTATAATCAAAACCCTAATTAATAAACCTTAATCACTCAAAGATCCAATTAAAATCTCAATTAATAAATTTAAACAATAAACCTTTAATTCAAGCCTTAATTTACAAAGTCAAATTAATAAAATCATAACCTGAACTTCAAACTCAAATCAAACTTTAATTCAAACCATAACCGACACAATTATAATTCACAACCCCCACCTAAATTCAAACTTTAAGACCCTAGTCAAAACCTAATTAAAGACAATAAGACCAAACCACACCCAGAGAATAAAGACATTCTCTCAACCAAGGAACGAGTTAGAATACCCGAATCCGATTTTGAAACACCCTAGAATCGAACGAATCAATAGCTTCACAATAGGCAGACTGTGCCCAAGTCATCTCAGACACCTAGGCGCCCATACAGGTGTGCCCAACCCTTTTTGGTTCTACCCTGAGACACGCATTGGTTGCGTTTCAACTCCCGAACTTAAATCACAGTCACGCTTAACGTTTATAGACTCAAAACCAATCCACGATACATAATTATTGATATATATCACCTGAAACTCCAAGCCTAAGTGAACAAAATCCCGGAACGAACCAAAACCCACGAGTCGCGCAGGGGACATAGGCGCCACCACAAGTGCGCCCAAGTCCCATTATAGCCTTCGGGACTACCGAATTCCTATTCACTTCCAAATCTCGATCCAAACCATTTCCCCAGAACCATCACATAACCAATAACAACCTTAAAATCAAAACCTTAATCAACTTAGACCCATCCGGGACTTCGAATCAAAGTCGGACGACCAAAGAACATCAAGCCACCACTTGGGCACCACTATTGGTGCGCCCAAGTGCATAGAACCACTTAGGTGCACATATAAATGCGCCCAAGTCCTCTGTCAAATTCAAGTTGTGAAATTCAGTTACATTTCGAGTTTCGGACTTAAGATCATTGAAATAAAACAACCCAAAACCTAAAACAACATCAAAACAGAGACTTGCATCAAATAGAAACCCTACGAACTCCGAAGATCAAGTCAATTCATCACCACCAGCCAAGCCACACGAGACTTGGCACTTAATAGTTGCGCCCAAGTCACCAGAGTGACCTAGGCGCAACCATAAGTGCGCCCAAGTCTTCTGTCAGTCCTATTTCACCGATTTCGACATCTTTTCATCATTTGAAGTAAAACCTGAAATTATAGAACCTTCAACAACTAAAACAGAACCTTAATATATTTAAAAAACACATTAATCAAAACCTTAATCCATCCCTAAATCACTCTTAACCAACCTTCAACATAGATCAAGTTAACCGAATCAATTAAGATCATAATCAAATTCCTTAGGCATAATTATCAAACTTAGGCTGTTTGCACTTTAGGATTAGATTAGAATATCTTGCTAGATAAATTAGAGCATTAAGCTCCGTCCCATCACTTTTCCTGTTCCGTTAAGGGACCGGGAAAGCTAATGTGGGCGGTGTAAGACCTTAGGTTAGGATTAATCCGATGATCAGTAATAAAGCACTAATCACATAAGTCCAAGTAAAATTCCCTTAGCTAGGCCCTTCTAGCCCAATATTAAAAATCCATAAAAACTATAAAACCAACAAAATAAACCCAAAAAGATTTTTCCTTTGTTTATTTCTTCCTCCACCTTAGGTGCCAGATATTTAATCGAACTTAATGATAAACGGGAATGTAGAACTGATTTCTAAAATTGAATAAATGAGAATAATAAGATGAGATGAGCGATTTCACATACTTTGCATATTTTTATTTCGGCTCATCGGCCACCTCTAAATCAATCACGGCCCATCGGCCCCCTTTAAAATGAACATTGGCCCATCGGCCAGCTCCAATCAATTACAGCCCATTGGCTTCTTGCTTTTATCACTCGTGTATCTGACACGAAAAACACAGAAATCACAAGTCAAAGTCTCATTGGAATCATCATTTTGATTTGAAAAATCAACATTTAAACCCTATTTTGCCAAGGGATTAGAAAGGGGTACCCGGGAACGGGGCTAATCCTCTTCTTAAATATTTGGAACCTCCCCCCCCCCCCCTCCTTTTTATTTTCTTTATTTTAATTATTCTATTCTACTTGGATATACTATGATTTTGCTATGTGAACATTAACCTTATTTGGACTTTAACTCATAACCCTGAATTGACCCTATATTAAAGAGACTCAAAGAAACCCAAATTAATGTGATAGGAAAACCGCCGTGTGTTGCCAGCAGCACATTAGACGAGAGGAAGAACCCACCCATTTTTCTTCGGCTTTTGTCGAAGAACGGTGTTACGGCCGTTGCCATAGCTGGCGATCTTGATCCATCGATTTTGAGGGTAGTCGGAATCCTCATTTTCGATGTAAAATTTAAATAACACATATAGATGAATGACGATTTCCCTCCCCGGGGGGGGGGGATCAAAATTCACAAAATTCACATTCGACAACTGACAGGGTTCTAATCATCCATCGGTTGATTTGAGACCGGTGGGCCTTGTCATTTTCAGAGATGACGACAACAAATGGGTAAAACCCTTCCAGCTTCGTGGCTGTTTCAGTGCTGACTTAGACTGGAAGTCATGAATTGATCATGTCCTATAGATTGGTGGCGCCATTCTGAAGGAAGCTGAGATATTTGATGCGGTCTGCGCTTTTAGGGAAACTGTGATCTTCTCCGACGAAGCCTTCATGGCCATGTTGGAGTCGTTTTTCCCACAAACCTACATGTTCGTTGTCACGAATGGCGAGATTGGTTTCTCTTTGAAGGAGTTGAGCGCCATCACTGGGCTGTCTATCCTCGGCAAACTCTATGAAGAGTTAATGCCTATCAACAGTGTCCTGGAGGAATAATCTGAGGAGTTCCGGCTTCTGTACTTTCAACTTGTTGCCTTCTATGATTTTTTGAAGGAGAAGGAGAGCATGAAAGTTAGGTCCAGCAATTGGAGGAGTTTTAGCTTGTCGTCTCCCAAATTCTTTGACAGTAGAGAGTCTTCTGACGGCATAACCCAGGAAGCCAGGGCTAAGAATCCGGGTTCGAAGAAGACTTCTGTTATGCGTGAAGATTTGAAGAACTTCTTCGCGGCCACAAATGTCATTTGTTTTGAGATTGCGCTGCGGAGAGATCTCGCTGTTTACTTCACTTATTGGTTAGGTGAGGTTGTTTTTGCTGGTGGAGATGGCACGCACATCAGGCCGCATTGTATTTATCCAGCTTGTCAAATGGCGTTTGGAGAGAAGCTTGCTTTATTGCCTGCTCTTTACTCCTATTTGTGCACCGAACTGCAGGCTACTGCTTTTCGTGTTCGACTTGGGCTCCCTATGAATACGGTATTTTCAGCCCATGTATTTTATTCGTGGTATGTGTACCACTGTCCTGACTTCCACAAGTTGGGTGCTGCACAAGATAATGACCCTTTTATCACTCAATTGGCTAAAGGGACAACCATCTTCGAATCACTTTTGTCTGCCCGTATGAGGATTCGACGGTATCAGGATGTTGAGATAGGGCAGTCTTCTGTGAAGCTTTCTTCGGATTTGCAGAGGAAGGCTTTTGATTTCGGTGTCTCTCGCAACTCCACCAGGGCATGGTCGGGAAGACATTAATCCTTGACCAACACAGAGAAGAAGTGGTTTTTCAACATACGTGTTGGCACAATGGTGCACCGTAGACATCTTTTTGTTGACATCTAGTCGTATGTCCCTTCACGCTTTGTGCTGTAGCTGGGCTTCTATTAAGGCGTTGTTAGAGCGCCTTCGAGTATGGTGAAGCAGTTTGGAGGCTTGCAGGACGGGAGAAATGCATGGGATTTTTATAGTGTAGAGGACATTACCGCCATGATTTCTTATCCTGAGTTGCCCATTTTGCGGACTATCGGCTTCATGAAATGGTTCGCGGAGAAATGTTCGGTGTACCAGGGGCTTTTCAAGAAGGAACTTGATGTTAAGCAGTCTTCTGGGATCAGATAGTGTCCAGCGAGAGGAATTTCTGGCCTTCCTTTCTAGAGAAAAGCATAGGATAGGTTTTTCGATGAAAAGGACGTCATCAAATCTGAAGTTGTCCGAGAAGTACGTGGTGAGGTCTTAGAACAGCTGGAGCTGGAGGAAGCCGAGATCGACACTTGGATGCACGCAGAGCAGAAACGGGCTTCCGTGAAGTCCACTTACAAGAGCAGACCGTCCAGCGAGGGGTCGAGTGAGAGGCATGATTTTGACAGCGAGGCACATTCTTTAAGAAAACTATCCCGTAGTGGCAAGAGGAAGATAAGGCAGCGCCATAATAAGAGACGGCATGAAGACTCTCATGATCTGGAAGTTCTTCTCACCATTGCCAAGGAGGTGTCAGGTAGTGCTGACGAGCCTTCAGAAAAGAGGAGCCAAAAAGAAAAGACCGTTGGTTAAGGTATGATTCTTCTTCCTTCTCTTTCCGTTTCTTTTCTTTCATGGATACTTTTTTGTTTTGATTTGCTGCTTTCTTTTTTCTTTTTTTTTATAGTAGGGGATGATGAATTGGTGATGCCTGAGGTTTCGACCGATGAGGCGGTGACGGATCCGATTGCGGCATCTGAAGAAGAACCAAGGGACCCTAGAGTGGTTCCAGAATCTTCACCCGATATGATTACTTCTTCTTTTTATTTTTTTTGTGCCGTCGTTTGCTGACATATTGCTTGTTTTCTTGTCAGCTAAGTTGCCACAGGATTCTGACGACTTTGAACCATCCATGGATGCAGCTTTTTGCTGACACAAAAAATGACACTTTACCTCTTCGTATACTTTCAACATCAAGAAATTATATGAAGTCGTATCCTACCACAAGCAGGCAATGCTACTTCAACCATCAAATCTTGTCAGAATCAAACAAAAACCGCAATATTCTTCAAAACAGCCAAAAGAAGAGTACACATGAAGTTTCGGGCCATTTTTGTTAGGAATTTTGTAGATTGCAATTTGATGGATGCATTATCATTCGAGCATCATTTGATTTACACACTTGCATTGTTTAAGAAAACTTGAAATCTTATTTTATTCATGCATTTTTTTAAGAGTTGTAAAAGTTTTGATTTATGCATGATTTGTTTTCAATCTTGGATGCATTTGTTTTTGGAAAAAGTTTTAGAAATCAAGCTAGCCAATGATTTTTTAAATCTTTCAAAGTGTTTTAGGCTTTTTATGTTCCATGTTTTTAAAACCCTTAGGATGATTTAAAACATGTTTTTAAGCTTGTTTTATTGGCCCAAAAAGTTCCACAAAGAAAATCTTTGAAAATTGCAAAACTGGAATTTGGGGCCTCGGCAGTGTCGCCGGTCGACCGGCGCAGAGGTCCCGGTCGACCGGGAACATTGCAGGCAGAAAGTCGCCCTGGCGCCCCAACGGTCATTTTTCTGTCCGTTGTGTGATCCCAGTCGACCGAGGCCTGTGTGCAGGTCGACCGAGGACTAGCCGTTGGGCACTTTTTGCCATAAATATGAGTTCTTTCCTTTGCCAAAAGTTGGAAATTTTAAGCCCCTCCTTGAGAGGTTTTGAGGCATATTCAAGGGAAAAGAACTAAGGGATGAAGGGGAGCATTAGGAAAGCTAAAGCTTGGATTAATGAAGTTAAATCACCAAGTAGGCTCTACTTTCCTTAATCATATGTTTTCATGCTTTGTTTTATTTTTGGTAAATCATTTGTAGCATGATAAACTATGTTTGTGTTGTGTCCTTAACATGTTTTATGTTTTGAGTTGATTTATTGTTTTTGGATACAACACCATTTGATTCAATCCAATTAGTACTTGAATTGGTAAATCTAAGTAGATCATGTTAATGAAAGAACCTTTGAAATTATATGTAACATGATTCATATACTTGGTTGAATCTTTGGTTGTTGTTTTCCATCATAAGAAAATCACTTTCAAAACTATCTTATGTTTTGGACTCAACTTCTTTACAAATCATATGTTTTCATGTTTTGTTTTATCTTAGGTAAATCTTTAGTAACATGATAAACTATGATGTGTTGTATCCTTAGCATGTTTTATACTTTGAATAGATCTATTGTTTTGGATGCATCACCATTTGATTCAATCCAAGTAGTACTTTATCTTTGGTAAATCTAAGTAGATCATGTTAATGAAATATGTAACATGATTCATATACTTGGTTGAATCTTTGGTTGTTGTTATTCCATCATAAGAAAATCTCTTTCAAATGTATCTTATGTTTTGGATTCAACATCTTTACAAATCATATGTGTATTATTGTTTTAAAGTTTCACAACTTGCCTTACTTGATAGGTATATCTCTTTCAAGTTGTATTTATAATTACATATGATTTGTCCCCTCTTTTCAATCAAATCTATTCTTATGTTTTGAGCTTCATTGTTGATTTGATTGACATCCCTATGCATCACATGTTTAGAACTAATTAATTTCATACAACTTGTGTATCTTTGACATCATTAACAAGTTGTTTCTTTTAACATGTGAATTGCATTCTATCCTCAATCATAAATGTTTTATGAGCTAAAAATTTCAAAAGCCTTAGGCATACATTTATGAACTTTCATTTTCAAAATGATTGAGGACCACACACACACACTTCATGTACTTTCATCTTTGCATTCATAGTGTGAGTGTGTATTAGTTTTCACTTCCATATCTGCCTAATTAAGATGCATTGTAATGAGCTTAATTGAATCTCCATCAAGTGTTTATAGACACTAACTTAGTGAGATAACCAACCTTGTGGTTGAAGAGGTTATTGCTTAGCCTATGAAAAGCAGAGTGTATAGGTTGATGTTAAGCCTTGAAAAACATCATTGTAAAGGTTATTGCTTAGCCTTGAAAAGCATATTGTAAAGGTTATTGCTTAGCCTATTGGAAAGCATAAATAGTGGAAATCCGGTGGGGTGTTGGATCACAAGCCGGTAGTGGATGTAGGCATTGAGGCCGAACCACTATAAATACTTGTGTGATGGTGATTGCTTTGTGGTGATTCTTTTGTTAGCTTCCGCATCTTGTATGATTAATCATCACATGTGACTAGTTTTTGTTTAGAAATTAATATTTGTTTAAATTGGTCATAATTGAAGCTCACCCTATTCACCCCCCCCCCCCTCTAGGGTTCGGATCCCCATGGAAATACAATTGGTATCAGAGCGGGTTACTCCATTTTAGGGCTTAACAATCCGGAGTTGATCCTTGCTAGATTAGAACCCTAGTGTTGTGATTTATTGCATATCTTTGTGATGATTTCTACTATGATTGAAATTGGATTTTCCCCTAGCTTCCTTGCACCACTCTAAGACTTTTTCAAGTTATATCTTCAAGAGTTGGTGAGTTCTCAAAGTGATCTCTCAAGGACATCCTTTTCAAGACCTTAGGTGAATCTTCATTGGTACACATTTAGACTAACCTTAAGGCCTTGATCCCCCTAGACCAATCTATTCTTTTTAGTTATATCTATTTGTTGGTCATAGTACATTTGCATTTTGTTTCTTTAAAGTCACATCTTTTAAAATGCAATGTTTCTTTGTGATCATTTGATTTTGTCTTCATGATCTTTTAAAGTTATATCTCATGGTTTTCAAAATCCTTTGATTGCTATACTTTCATGATGGATTTGCATTTTGTTCATATAGTTATATCTCTTGTAGTGCTTATCTATTCATGATCAATTGATTATGATTACAAATGCTTTCATAGCTAGTTTTTTCATGATCAATTGATATTGGAAAATCATTTGATGTTTGTCATAGTTAGATTTTTTTTTGTAAATCAAATGATTTGAATCTATTTAAGTTTTCCATTGATTTTCAAGTTATATCTCTTGGTATGGAAAATTTGTGAGTGTCTATTGTTTTACAAATTGAAAATTTTACAATAGTACACTTCTTGTTTTTCAAAATCACTTGCTCATAATTCTAAATGATTCTTTCATAAATTGAAGTGATTTGAGAAACTTTGGAAAATGCTCTAAGCTTTATTGGTTGTATTTATAGAAGCATTTTCCTTGAATTTATTTCCTTGTGCTTAATTATGATTATATCATGTGGAAGGAAATAATTTTTACAATCAACTTGCATCTTTGCTCATTTAGTTACATTCTTTTTATGCAAATTGATTTTGATGTCTTACATTGCTTGGTTGGATATGGTTTCATTGATTGGCATGGTTGTGCCTATCTTGGTATATATATTTTCATTAATGCAAATTGATGATTGTTTATGTGCTTTATAGTAAAATCTTGTTTTTGAGCTTTTTAAGTACATATGTGATTTTATGTGCTAAGTTCATTTGGTTTAAACCTCATATCCATTTTCCATTGCATTGTAAGCTTAGTACATTTGCTAAGAGTGGAGATGTTCCATGATAGATTGATCATTTTAACTTCATACCTACTTGTGCTTACATAGTTATATTCTTTATTGATGATATGGTATGAGTTAGATCTTGAGTGTTGATTGATCCTCTCTATGCAAATGTCAAATTGTTCTATGTATGGTTGTGATCTTAGTTATATTTATAGAAACCATACTAGAACTAAAATCCATCCTCTATGCTTTCTAGTCATTTTTTTTGGGATGGTTATGATGTTGATTCATGTATTTTCTCTAAGTGATATCATCCTTATACATGTTTCAACTTCATAGTAGTGATCTTGATCATATGAAACTCTTTGAAATCCATTCCTCATATTTCTATGTGTTTGATGCATAACTTAGATGTTGAATTTATATGATTTAGTCACTTTTTAAATTGCATGCATTTCAAAGTTATATCCTTTTGCATTGCAATTTATCTTGTTCATCACTATGCTCTTTAGTCATATCTTTAAAAGTGATGAATATGCATTTATGATACTTGATGGAATGTTGTGATTGTCACATTCTTGCTTTTTATCATGTTATCAAATTCAATTGGTTTCAATTGGTATATTTTTTATTGATTTGATTTCTTGTGAATGTGGTAAACCTTGTGTGCATTGGATTGAACTTGATAAGTAATATGATTGTTCCATGTCACACACCATTAGCATCATAATGTTCATGTTGCCACCTCTTTTGCTCATATAGGTATATCTCATGACCACCATGTTTATGTGTTCATAATATTGGTTGGTTATTAGTTGAGGTTGGCTTCATGTTTGAATTTCATTTCACTCATCTTGCACTTTAATAGTCATATTTGTTGATTGAATGAAATGAGTTCAAAATTTTCATAGCATATGTTCTCCATAGTTAGATTATTTGATGCTATGACTTATAAACCCCATTTCTTCATGGATAGCTCTAATTTGGATTTTTTTAATAGTTATACTTTTAAATCCATTTTAGAGTGACTGATTTAATAGTCATATCCTTAAATCTCAATTGGTATTCTTTGTTTTTCCAATTGGTATCCATGATTGCTTTTCTCATTAGACCTAGCTCTCTTTTGGTAATTTGATCATATTGTGCTCTATAGTTAAATGAATCTAATCATTTCCTTGAAGTTGACCCTCATTTGGTTAAACCATCTTCTTCTTGCACCTAATAGTTAAATCTTTGTCAAAAGTTTGACAAAAGGAGAGAATGGATTGAGGGGGAGTGTAAATCTTCATAGGAAGTATTAGTTTTGATCAAATTGACCCGTGGATTGCCTTTGAGCCCTTAGAGATTAATTCCACACATGATAGCCTGTTATGTAATTCACTTTCGATTTCTTTTGTTAACATGTGCTACTAAAGGTATTTTCCTTGTTTCATGTGTGTAGGTACCTTTGCAATTTAATGGCAAAGGGGGAGAAAGTATTCAAGTTCTCAAAAAGGGTGAAGAGAATGTCCAAGCTTCCTAAGGAGAGTTATGTATGATCTTCTACAAAGGGAGAGAATGCATATCTAGCCAAAGGGAGAGAAAGGCATGGTCAAAGGGGGAGAGCAAATAGAAGAAGAAAGCTTGGAAGCTAAAGAAGATGCTTGGCTAAAGAAAGAAAGATTGAAGAATGATCAAGCACCAAGCATCATGAAGAATGAAGAAAAGAGCCGAAGCTAAGAGAAGCATCCAAGAAGATTTCAAGCCTTGTCCAGCTGAGGGGGAGCTGAAGACTAAGTGTGTTTATTCAGTGGTGAGTGTGTTGCCATCAAATTGCAAAGGGGGAGATTGTTAGGAATTTTGTAGATTGCAATTTGATGGATGCATTATCATTCGAGCATCATTTGATTTACACACTTGCATTGTTTAAGAAAACTTGAAATCTTATTTTATTCATGCATTGTTTATAAGAGTTGTAAAAGTTTTGATTTATGCATGATTTGTTTTCAATCTTGGATGCATTTGTTTTTGGAAAAAGTTTTTGAAATCAAGCTAGCCTATGAGTTTTTAAATCTTTCAAAGTGTTTTAGGCTTTTTATGTTCCATGTTTTTAAAACCCTTAGGATGATTTAAAACATGTTTTTAAGCTTGTTTTATTGGCCCAAAAAGTTCCACAAAGAAAATCTTTGAAAATTGCAAAACTGGAATTTGGGGCCTCGGCAGTGTCGCCGGTCGACCGGCGCAGAGGTCCCGGTCGACCGGGAACATTGCAGGCAGAAAGTCGCCCTGGCGCCCCAACGGTCATTTTTCTGTCCGTTGTGTGATCCCAGTCGACCGAGGCCTGTGTGCAGGTCGACCGAGGACTAGCCGTTGGGCACTTTTTGCCATAAATATGAGTTCTTTCCTTTGCCAAAAGTTGGAAATTTTAAGCCCCTCCTTGAGAGGTTTTGAGGCATATTCAAGGGAAAAGAACTAAGGGATGAAGGGGAGCATTAGGAAAGCTAAAGCTTGGATTAATGAAGTTAAATCACCAAGTAGGCTCTACTTTCCTTAATCATATGTTTTCATGCTTTGTTTTATTTTTGGTAAATCATTTGTAGCATGATAAACTATGTTTGTGTTGTGTCCTTAACATGTTTTATGTTTTGAGTTGATTTATTGTTTTTGGATACAACACCATTTGATTCAATCCAATTAGTACTTGAATTGGTAAATCTAAGTAGATCATGTTAATGAAAGAACCTTTGAAATTATATGTAACATGATTCATATACTTGGTTGAATCTTTGGTTGTTGTTTTCCATCATAAGAAAATCACTTTCAAAACTATCTTATGTTTTGGACTCAACTTCTTTACAAATCATATGTTTTCATGTTTTGTTTTATCTTAGGTAAATCTTTAGTAACATGATAAACTATGATGTGTTGTATCCTTAGCATGTTTTATACTTTGAATAGATCTATTGTTTTGGATGCATCACCATTTGATTCAATCCAAGTAGTACTTTATCTTTGGTAAATCTAAGTAGATCATGTTAATGAAATATGTAACATGATTCATATACTTGGTTGAATCTTTGGTTGTTGTTATTCCATCATAAGAAAATCTCTTTCAAATGTATCTTATGTTTTGGATTCAACATCTTTACAAATCATATGTGTATTATTGTTTTAAAGTTTCACAACTTGCCTTACTTGATAGGTATATCTCTTTCAAGTTGTATTTATAATTACATATGATTTGTCCCCTCTTTTCAATCAAATCTATTCTTATGTTTTGAGCTTCATTGTTGATTTGATTGACATCCCTATGCATCACATGTTTAGAACTAATTAATTTCATACAACTTGTGTATCTTTGACATCATTAACAAGTTGTTTCTTTTAACATGTGAATTGCATTCTATCCTCAATCATAAATGTTTTATGAGCTAAAAATTTCAAAAGCCTTAGGCATACATTTATGAACTTTCATTTTCAAAATGATTGAGGACCACACACACACACTTCATGTACTTTCATCTTTGCATTCATAGTGTGAGTGTGTATTAGTTTTCACTTCCATATCTGCCTAATTAAGATGCATTGTAATGAGCTTAATTGAATCTCCATCAAGTGTTTATAGACACTAACTTAGTGAGATAACCAACCTTGTGGTTGAAGAGGTTATTGCTTAGCCTATGAAAAGCAGAGTGTATAGGTTGATGTTAAGCCTTGAAAAACATCATTGTAAAGGTTATTGCTTAGCCTTGAAAAGCATATTGTAAAGGTTATTGCTTAGCCTATTGGAAAGCATAAATAGTGGAAATCCGGTGGGGTGTTGGATCACAAGCCGGTAGTGGATGTAGGCATTGAGGCCGAACCACTATAAATACTTGTGTGATGGTGATTGCTTTGTGGTGATTCTTTTGTTAGCTTCCGCATCTTGTATGATTAATCATCACATGTGACTAGTTTTTGTTTAGAAATTAATATTTGTTTAAATTGGTCATAATTGAAGCTCACCCTATTCACCCCCCCCCCCTCTAGGGTTCGGATCCCCATGGAAATACAATTGGTATCAGAGCGGGTTACTCCATTTTAGGGCTTAACAATCCGGAGTTGATCCTTGCTAGATTAGAACCCTAGTGTTGTGATTTATTGCATATCTTTGTGATGATTTCTACTATGATTGAAATTGGATTTTCCCCTAGCTTCCTTGCACCACTCTAAGACTTTTTCAAGTTATATCTTCAAGAGTTGGTGAGTTCTCAAAGTGATCTCTCAAGGACATCCTTTTCAAGACCTTAGGTGAATCTTCATTGGTACACATTTAGACTAACCTTAAGGCCTTGATCCCCCTAGACCAATCTATTCTTTTTAGTTATATCTATTTGTTGGTCATAGTACATTTGCATTTTGTTTCTTTAAAGTCACATATTTTAAAATGCAATGTTTCTTTGTGATCATTTGATTTTGTCTTCATGATCTTTTAAAGTTATATCTCATGGTTTTCAAAATCCTTTGATTGCTATACTTTCATGATGGATTTGCATTTTGTTCATATAGTTATATCTCTTGTAGTGCTTATCTATTCATGATCAATTGATTATGATTACAAATGCTTTCATAGCTAGTTTTTTCATGATCAATTGATATTGGAAAATCATTTGATGTTTGTCATAGTTAGATTTTTTTTTGTAAATCAAATGATTTGAATCTATTTAAGTTTTCCATTGATTTTCAAGTTATATCTCTTGGTATGGAAAATTTGTGAGTGTCTATTGTTTTACAAATTGAAAATTTTACAATAGTACACTTCTTGTTTTTCAAAATCACTTGCTCATAATTCTAAATGATTCTTTCATAAATTGAAGTGATTTGAGAAACTTTGGAAAATGCTCTAAGCTTTATTGGTTGTATTTATAGAAGCATTTTCCTTGAATTTATTTCCTTGTGCTTAATTATGATTATATCATGTGGAAGGAAATAATTTTTACAATCAACTTGCATCTTTGCTCATTTAGTTACATTCTTTTTATGCAAATTGATTTTGATGTCTTACATTGCTTGGTTGGATATGGTTTCATTGATTGGCATGGTTGTGCCTATCTTGGTATATATATTTTCATTAATGCAAATTGATGATTGTTTATGTGCTTTATAGTAAAATCTTGTTTTTGAGCTTTTTAAGTACATATGTGATTTTATGTGCTAAGTTCATTTGGTTTAAACCTCATATCCATTTTCCATTGCATTGTAAGCTTAGTACATTTGCTAAGAGTGGAGATGTTCCATGATAGATTGATCATTTTAACTTCATACCTACTTGTGCTTACATAGTTATATTCTTTATTGATGATATGGTATGAGTTAGATCTTGAGTGTTGATTGATCCTCTCTATGCAAATGTCAAATTGTTCTATGTATGGTTGTGATCTTAGTTATATTTATAGAAACCATACTAGAACTAAAATCCATCCTCTATGCTTTCTAGTCATTTTTTTTGGGATGGTTATGATGTTGATTCATGTATTTTCTCTAAGTGATATCATCCTTATACATGTTTCAACTTCATAGTAGTGATCTTGATCATATGAAACTCTTTGAAATCCATTCCTCATATTTCTATGTGTTTGATGCATAACTTAGATGTTGAATTTATATGATTTAGTCACTTTTTAAATTGCATGCATTTCAAAGTTATATCCTTTTGCATTGCAATTTATCTTGTTCATCACTATGCTCTTTAGTCATATCTTTAAAAGTGATGAATATGCATTTATGATACTTGATGGAATGTTGTGATTGTCACATTCTTGCTTTTTATCATGTTATCAAATTCAATTGGTTTCAATTGGTATATTTTTTATTGATTTGATTTCTTGTGAATGTGGTAAACCTTGTGTGCATTGGATTGAACTTGATAAGTAATATGATTGTTCCATGTCACACACCATTAGCATCATAATGTTCATGTTGCCACCTCTTTTGCTCATATAGGTATATCTCATGACCACCATGTTTATGTGTTCATAATATTGGTTGGTTATTAGTTGAGGTTGGCTTCATGTTTGAATTTCATTTCACTCATCTTGCACTTTAATAGTCATATTTGTTGATTGAATGAAATGAGTTCAAAATTTTCATAGCATATGTTCTCCATAGTTAGATTATTTGATGCTATGACTTATAAACCCCATTTCTTCATGGATAGCTCTAATTTGGATTTTTTTAATAGTTATACTTTTAAATCCATTTTAGAGTGACTGATTTAATAGTCATATCCTTAAATCTCAATTGGTATTCTTTGTTTTTCCAATTGGTATCCATGATTGCTTTTCTCATTAGACCTAGCTCTCTTTTGGTAATTTGATCATATTGTGCTCTATAGTTAAATGAATCTAATCATTTCCTTGAAGTTGACCCTCATTTGGTTAAACCATCTTCTTCTTGCACCTAATAGTTAAATCTTTGTCAAAAGTTTGACAAAAGGAGAGAATGGATTGAGGGGGAGTGTAAATCTTCATAGGAAGTATTAGTTTTGATCAAATTGACCCGTGGATTGCCTTTGAGCCCTTAGAGATTAATTCCACACATGATAGCCTGTTATGTAATTCACTTTCGATTTCTTTTGTTAACATGTGCTACTAAAGGTATTTTCCTTGTTTCATGTGTGTAGGTACCTTTGCAATTTAATGGCAAAGGGGGAGAAAGTATTCAAGTTCTCAAAAAGGGTGAAGAGAATGTCCAAGCTTCCTAAGGAGAGTTATGTATGATCTTCTACAAAGGGAGAGAATGCATATCTAGCCAAAGGGAGAGAAAGGCATGGTCAAAGGGGGAGAGCAAATAGAAGAAGAAAGCTTGGAAGCTAAAGAAGATGCTTGGCTAAAGAAAGAAAGATTGAAGAATGATCAAGCACCAAGCATCATGAAGAATGAAGAAAAGAGCCGAAGCTAAGAGAAGCATCCAAGAAGATTTCAAGCCTTGTCCAGCTGAGGGGGAGCTGAAGACTAAGTGTGTTTATTCAGTGGTGAGTGTGTTGCCATCAAATTGCAAAGGGGGAGATTGTTAGGAATTTTGTAGATTGCAATTTGATGGATGCATTATCATTCGAGCATCATTTGATTTACACACTTGCATTGTTTAAGAAAACTTGAAATCTTATTTTATTCATGCATTGTTTATAAGAGTTGTAAAAGTTTTGATTTATGCATGATTTGTTTTCAATCTTGGATGCATTTGTTTTTGGAAAAAGTTTTTGAAATCAAGCTAGCCTATGAGTTTTTAAATCTTTCAAAGTGTTTTAGGCTTTTTATGTTCCATGTTTTTAAAACCCTTAGGATGATTTAAAACATGTTTTTAAGCTTGTTTTATTGGCCCAAAAAGTTCCACAAAGAAAATCTTTGAAAATTGCAAAACTGGAATTTGGGGCCTCGGCAGTGTCGCCGGTCGACCGGCGCAGAGGTCCCGGTCGACCGGGAACATTGCAGGCAGAAAGTCGCCCTGGCGCCCCAACGGTCATTTTTCTGTCCGTTGTGTGATCCCAGTCGACCGAGGCCTGTGTGCAGGTCGACCGAGGACTAGCCGTTGGGCACTTTTTGCCATAAATATGAGTTCTTTCCTTTGCCAAAAGTTGGAAATTTTAAGCCCCTCCTTGAGAGGTTTTGAGGCATATTCAAGGGAAAAGAACTAAGGGATGAAGGGGAGCATTAGGAAAGCTAAAGCTTGGATTAATGAAGTTAAATCACCAAGTAGGCTCTACTTTCCTTAATCATATGTTTTCATGCTTTGTTTTATTTTTGGTAAATCATTTGTAGCATGATAAACTATGTTTGTGTTGTGTCCTTAACATGTTTTATGTTTTGAGTTGATTTATTGTTTTTGGATACAACACCATTTGATTCAATCCAATTAGTACTTGAATTGGTAAATCTAAGTAGATCATGTTAATGAAAGAACCTTTGAAATTATATGTAACATGATTCATATACTTGGTTGAATCTTTGGTTGTTGTTTTCCATCATAAGAAAATCACTTTCAAAACTATCTTATGTTTTGGACTCAACTTCTTTACAAATCATATGTTTTCATGTTTTGTTTTATCTTAGGTAAATCTTTAGTAACATGATAAACTATGATGTGTTGTATCCTTAGCATGTTTTATACTTTGAATAGATCTATTGTTTTGGATGCATCACCATTTGATTCAATCCAAGTAGTACTTTATCTTTGGTAAATCTAAGTAGATCATGTTAATGAAATATGTAACATGATTCATATACTTGGTTGAATCTTTGGTTGTTGTTATTCCATCATAAGAAAATCTCTTTCAAATGTATCTTATGTTTTGGATTCAACATCTTTACAAATCATATGTGTATTATTGTTTTAAAGTTTCACAACTTGCCTTACTTGATAGGTATATCTCTTTCAAGTTGTATTTATAATTACATATGATTTGTCCCCTCTTTTCAATCAAATCTATTCTTATGTTTTGAGCTTCATTGTTGATTTGATTGACATCCCTATGCATCACATGTTTAGAACTAATTAATTTCATACAACTTGTGTATCTTTGACATCATTAACAAGTTGTTTCTTTTAACATGTGAATTGCATTCTATCCTCAATCATAAATGTTTTATGAGCTAAAAATTTCAAAAGCCTTAGGCATACATTTATGAACTTTCATTTTCAAAATGATTGAGGACCACACACACACACTTCATGTACTTTCATCTTTGCATTCATAGTGTGAGTGTGTATTAGTTTTCACTTCCATATCTGCCTAATTAAGATGCATTGTAATGAGCTTAATTGAATCTCCATCAAGTGTTTATAGACACTAACTTAGTGAGATAACCAACCTTGTGGTTGAAGAGGTTATTGCTTAGCCTATGAAAAGCAGAGTGTATAGGTTGATGTTAAGCCTTGAAAAACATCATTGTAAAGGTTATTGCTTAGCCTTGAAAAGCATATTGTAAAGGTTATTGCTTAGCCTATTGGAAAGCATAAATAGTGGAAATCCGGTGGGGTGTTGGATCACAAGCCGGTAGTGGATGTAGGCATTGAGGCCGAACCACTATAAATACTTGTGTGATGGTGATTGCTTTGTGGTGATTCTTTTGTTAGCTTCCGCATCTTGTATGATTAATCATCACATGTGACTAGTTTTTGTTTAGAAATTAATATTTGTTTAAATTGGTCATAATTGAAGCTCACCCTATTCACCCCCCCCCCCCTCTAGGGTTCGGATCCCCATGGAAATACAATTGGTATCAGAGCGGTTTACTCCATTTTAGGGCTTAACAATCCGGAGTTGATCCTTGCTAGATTAGAACCCTAGTGTTGTGATTTATTGCATATCTTTGTGATGATTTCTACTATGATTGAAATTGGATTTTCCCCTAGCTTCCTTGCACCACTCTAAGACTTTTTCAAGTTATATCTTCAAGAGTTGGTGAGTTCTCAAAGTGATCTCTCAAGGACATCCTTTTCAAGACCTTAGGTGAATCTTCATTGGTACACATTTAGACTAACCTTAAGGCCTTGATCCCCCTAGACCAATCTATTCTTTTTAGTTATATCTATTTGTTGGTCATAGTACATTTGCATTTTGTTTCTTTAAAGTCACATCTTTTAAAATGCAATGTTTCTTTGTGATCATTTGATTTTGTCTTCATGATCTTTTAAAGTTATATCTCATGGTTTTCAAAATCCTTTGATTGCTATACTTTCATGATGGATTTGCATTTTGTTCATATAGTTATATCTCTTGTAGTGCTTATCTATTCATGATCAATTGATTATGATTACAAATGCTTTCATAGCTAGTTTTTTCATGATCAATTGATATTGGAAAATCATTTGATGTTTGTCATAGTTAGATTTTTTTTTGTAAATCAAATGATTTGAATCTATTTAAGTTTTCCATTGATTTTCAAGTTATATCTCTTGGTATGGAAAATTTGTGAGTGTCTATTGTTTTACAAATTGAAAATTTTACAATAGTACACTTCTTGTTTTTCAAAATCACTTGCTCATAATTCTAAATGATTCTTTCATAAATTGAAGTGATTTGAGAAACTTTGGAAAATGCTCTAAGCTTTATTGGTTGTATTTATAGAAGCATTTTCCTTGAATTTATTTCCTTGTGCTTAATTATGATTATATCATGTGGAAGGAAATAATTTTTACAATCAACTTGCATCTTTGCTCATTTAGTTACATTCTTTTTATGCAAATTGATTTTGATGTCTTACATTGCTTGGTTGGATATGGTTTCATTGATTGGCATGGTTGTGCCTATCTTGGTATATATATTTTCATTAATGCAAATTGATGATTGTTTATGTGCTTTATAGTAAAATCTTGTTTTTGAGCTTTTTAAGTACATATGTGATTTTATGTGCTAAGTTCATTTGGTTTAAACCTCATATCCATTTTCCATTGCATTGTAAGCTTAGTACATTTGCTAAGAGTGGAGATGTTCCATGATAGATTGATCATTTTAACTTCATACCTACTTGTGCTTACATAGTTATATTCTTTATTGATGATATGGTATGAGTTAGATCTTGAGTGTTGATTGATCCTCTCTATGCAAATGTCAAATTGTTCTATGTATGGTTGTGATCTTAGTTATATTTATAGAAACCATACTAGAACTAAAATCCATCCTCTATGCTTTCTAGTCATTTTTTTTGGGATGGTTATGATGTTGATTCATGTATTTTCTCTAAGTGATATCATCCTTATACATGTTTCAACTTCATAGTAGTGATCTTGATCATATGAAACTCTTTGAAATCCATTCCTCATATTTCTATGTGTTTGATGCATAACTTAGATGTTGAATTTATATGATTTAGTCACTTTTTAAATTGCATGCATTTCAAAGTTATATCCTTTTGCATTGCAATTTATCTTGTTCATCACTATGCTCTTTAGTCATATCTTTAAAAGTGATGAATATGCATTTATGATACTTGATGGAATGTTGTGATTGTCACATTCTTGCTTTTTATCATGTTATCAAATTCAATTGGTTTCAATTGGTATATTTTTTATTGATTTGATTTCTTGTGAATGTGGTAAACCTTGTGTGCATTGGATTGAACTTGATAAGTAATATGATTGTTCCATGTCACACACCATTAGCATCATAATGTTCATGTTGCCACCTCTTTTGCTCATATAGGTATATCTCATGACCACCATGTTTATGTGTTCATAATATTGGTTGGTTATTAGTTGAGGTTGGCTTCATGTTTGAATTTCATTTCACTCATCTTGCACTTTAATAGTCATATTTGTTGATTGAATGAAATGAGTTCAAAATTTTCATAGCATATGTTCTCCATAGTTAGATTATTTGATGCTATGACTTATAAACCCCATTTCTTCATGGATAGCTCTAATTTGGATTTTTTTAATAGTTATACTTTTAAATCCATTTTAGAGTGACTGATTTAATAGTCATATCCTTAAATCTCAATTGGTATTCTTTGTTTTTCCAATTGGTATCCATGATTGCTTTTCTCATTAGACCTAGCTCTCTTTTGGTAATTTGATCATATTGTGCTCTATAGTTAAATGAATCTAATCATTTCCTTGAAGTTGACCCTCATTTGGTTAAACCATCTTCTTCTTGCACCTAATAGTTAAATCTTTGTCAAAAGTTTGACAAAAGGAGAGAATGGATTGAGGGGGAGTGTAAATCTTCATAGGAAGTATTAGTTTTGATCAAATTGACCCGTGGATTGCCTTTGAGCCCTTAGAGATTAATTCCACACATGATAGCCTGTTATGTAATTCACTTTCGATTTCTTTTGTTAACATGTGCTACTAAAGGTATTTTCCTTGTTTCATGTGTGTAGGTACCTTTGCAATTTAATGGCAAAGGGGGAGAAAGTATTCAAGTTCTCAAAAAGGGTGAAGAGAATGTCCAAGCTTCCTAAGGAGAGTTATGTATGATCTTCTACAAAGGGAGAGAATGCATATCTAGCCAAAGGGAGAGAAAGGCATGGTCAAAGGGGGAGAGCAAATAGAAGAAGAAAGCTTGGAAGCTAAAGAAGATGCTTGGCTAAAGAAAGAAAGATTGAAGAATGATCAAGCACCAAGCATCATGAAGAATGAAGAAAAGAGCCGAAGCTAAGAGAAGCATCCAAGAAGATTTCAAGCCTTGTCCAGCTGAGGGGGAGCTGAAGACTAAGTGTGTTTATTCAGTGGTGAGTGTGTTGCCATCAAATTGCAAAGGGGGAGATTGTTAGGAATTTTGTAGATTGCAATTTGATGGATGCATTATCATTCGAGCATCATTTGATTTACACACTTGCATTGTTTAAGAAAACTTGAAATCTTATTTTATTCATGCATTGTTTATAAGAGTTGTAAAAGTTTTGATTTATGCATGATTTGTTTTCAATCTTGGATGCATTTGTTTTTGGAAAAAGTTTTTGAAATCAAGCTAGCCTATGAGTTTTTAAATCTTTCAAAGTGTTTTAGGCTTTTTATGTTCCATGTTTTTAAAACCCTTAGGATGATTTAAAACATGTTTTTAAGCTTGTTTTATTGGCCCAAAAAGTTCCACAAAGAAAATCTTTGAAAATTGCAAAACTGGAATTTGGGGCCTCGGCAGTGTCGCCGGTCGACCGGCGCAGAGGTCCCGGTCGACCGGGAACATTGCAGGCAGAAAGTCGCCCTGGCGCCCCAACGGTCATTTTTCTGTCCGTTGTGTGATCCCAGTCGACCGAGGCCTGTGTGCAGGTCGACCGAGGACTAGCCGTTGGGCACTTTTTGCCATAAATATGAGTTCTTTCCTTTGCCAAAAGTTGGAAATTTTAAGCCCCTCCTTGAGAGGTTTTGAGGCATATTCAAGGGAAAAGAACTAAGGGATGAAGGGGAGCATTAGGAAAGCTAAAGCTTGGATTAATGAAGTTAAATCACCAAGTAGGCTCTACTTTCCTTAATCATATGTTTTCATGCTTTGTTTTATTTTTGGTAAATCATTTGTAGCATGATAAACTATGTTTGTGTTGTGTCCTTAACATGTTTTATGTTTTGAGTTGATTTATTGTTTTTGGATACAACACCATTTGATTCAATCCAATTAGTACTTGAATTGGTAAATCTAAGTAGATCATGTTAATGAAAGAACCTTTGAAATTATATGTAACATGATTCATATACTTGGTTGAATCTTTGGTTGTTGTTTTCCATCATAAGAAAATCACTTTCAAAACTATCTTATGTTTTGGACTCAACTTCTTTACAAATCATATGTTTTCATGTTTTGTTTTATCTTAGGTAAATCTTTAGTAACATGATAAACTATGATGTGTTGTATCCTTAGCATGTTTTATACTTTGAATAGATCTATTGTTTTGGATGCATCACCATTTGATTCAATCCAAGTAGTACTTTATCTTTGGTAAATCTAAGTAGATCATGTTAATGAAATATGTAACATGATTCATATACTTGGTTGAATCTTTGGTTGTTGTTATTCCATCATAAGAAAATCTCTTTCAAATGTATCTTATGTTTTGGATTCAACATCTTTACAAATCATATGTGTATTATTGTTTTAAAGTTTCACAACTTGCCTTACTTGATAGGTATATCTCTTTCAAGTTGTATTTATAATTACATATGATTTGTCCCCTCTTTTCAATCAAATCTATTCTTATGTTTTGAGCTTCATTGTTGATTTGATTGACATCCCTATGCATCACATGTTTAGAACTAATTAATTTCATACAACTTGTGTATCTTTGACATCATTAACAAGTTGTTTCTTTTAACATGTGAATTGCATTCTATCCTCAATCATAAATGTTTTATGAGCTGAAAATTTCAAAAGCCTTAGGCATACATTTATGAACTTTCATTTTCAAAATGATTGAGGACCACACACACACACTTCATGTACTTTCATCTTTGCATTCATAGTGTGAGTGTGTATTAGTTTTCACTTCCATATCTGCCTAATTAAGATGCATTGTAATGAGCTTAATTGAATCTCCATCAAGTGTTTATAGACACTAACTTAGTGAGATAACCAACCTTGTGGTTGAAGAGGTTATTGCTTAGCCTATGAAAAGCAGAGTGTATAGGTTGATGTTAAGCCTTGAAAAACATCATTGTAAAGGTTATTGCTTAGCCTTGAAAAGCATATTGTAAAGGTTATTGCTTAGCCTATTGGAAAGCATAAATAGTGGAAATCCGGTGGGGTGTTGGATCACAAGCCGGTAGTGGATGTAGGCATTGAGGCCGAACCACTATAAATACTTGTGTGATGGTGATTGCTTTGTGGTGATTCTTTTGTTAGCTTCCGCATCTTGTATGATTAATCATCACATGTGACTAGTTTTTGTTTAGAAATTAATATTTGTTTAAATTGGTCATAATTGAAGCTCACCCTATTCACCCCCCCCCCTCTAGGGTTCGGATCCCCATGGAAATACAATTGGTATCAGAGCGGGTTACTCCATTTTAGGGCTTAACAATCCGGAGTTGATCCTTGCTAGATTAGAACCCTAGTGTTGTGATTTATTGCATATCTTTGTGATGATTTCTACTATGATTGAAATTGGATTTTCCCCTAGCTTCCTTGCACCACTCTAAGACTTTTTCAAGTTATATCTTCAAGAGTTGGTGAGTTCTCAAAGTGATCTCTCAAGGACATCCTTTTCAAGACCTTAGGTGAATCTTCATTGGTACACATTTAGACTAACCTTAAGGCCTTGATCCCCCTAGACCAATCTATTCTTTTTAGTTATATCTATTTGTTGGTCATAGTACATTTGCATTTTGTTTCTTTAAAGTCACATCTTTTAAAATGCAATGTTTCTTTGTGATCATTTGATTTTGTCTTCATGATCTTTTAAAGTTATATCTCATGGTTTTCAAAATCCTTTGATTGCTATACTTTCATGATGGATTTGCATTTTGTTCATATAGTTATATCTCTTGTAGTGCTTATCTATTCATGATCAATTGATTATGATTACAAATGCTTTCATAGCTAGTTTTTTCATGATCAATTGATATTGGAAAATCATTTGATGTTTGTCATAGTTAGATTTTTTTTTGTAAATCAAATGATTTGAATCTATTTAAGTTTTCCATTGATTTTCAAGTTATATCTCTTGGTATGGAAAATTTGTGAGTGTCTATTGTTTTACAAATTGAAAATTTTACAATAGTACACTTCTTGTTTTTCAAAATCACTTGCTCATAATTCTAAATGATTCTTTCATAAATTGAAGTGATTTGAGAAACTTTGGAAAATGCTCTAAGCTTTATTGGTTGTATTTATAGAAGCATTTTCCTTGAATTTATTTCCTTGTGCTTAATTATGATTATATCATGTGGAAGGAAATAATTTTTACAATCAACTTGCATCTTTGCTCATTTAGTTACATTCTTTTTATGCAAATTGATTTTGATGTCTTACATTGCTTGGTTGGATATGGTTTCATTGATTGGCATGGTTGTGCCTATCTTGGTATATATATTTTCATTAATGCAAATTGATGATTGTTTATGTGCTTTATAGTAAAATCTTGTTTTTGAGCTTTTTAAGTACATATGTGATTTTATGTGCTAAGTTCATTTGGTTTAAACCTCATATCCATTTTCCATTGCATTGTAAGCTTAGTACATTTGCTAAGAGTGGAGATGTTCCATGATAGATTGATCATTTTAACTTCATACCTACTTGTGCTTACATAGTTATATTCTTTATTGATGATATGGTATGAGTTAGATCTTGAGTGTTGATTGATCCTCTCTATGCAAATGTCAAATTGTTCTATGTATGGTTGTGATCTTAGTTATATTTATAGAAACCATACTAGAACTAAAATCCATCCTCTATGCTTTCTAGTCATTTTTTTTGGGATGGTTATGATGTTGATTCATGTATTTTCTCTAAGTGATATCATCCTTATACATGTTTCAACTTCATAGTAGTGATCTTGATCATATGAAACTCTTTGAAATCCATTCCTCATATTTCTATGTGTTTGATGCATAACTTAGATGTTGAATTTATATGATTTAGTCACTTTTTAAATTGCATGCATTTCAAAGTTATATCCTTTTGCATTGCAATTTATCTTGTTCATCACTATGCTCTTTAGTCATATCTTTAAAAGTGATGAATATGCATTTATGATACTTGATGGAATGTTGTGATTGTCACATTCTTGCTTTTTATCATGTTATCAAATTCAATTGGTTTCAATTGGTATATTTTTTATTGATTTGATTTCTTGTGAATGTGGTAAACCTTGTGTGCATTGGATTGAACTTGATAAGTAATATGATTGTTCCATGTCACACACCATTAGCATCATAATGTTCATGTTGCCACCTCTTTTGCTCATATAGGTATATCTCATGACCACCATGTTTATGTGTTCATAATATTGGTTGGTTATTAGTTGAGGTTGGCTTCATGTTTGAATTTCATTTCACTCATCTTGCACTTTAATAGTCATATTTGTTGATTGAATGAAATGAGTTCAAAATTTTCATAGCATATGTTCTCCATAGTTAGATTATTTGATGCTATGACTTATAAACCCCATTTCTTCATGGATAGCTCTAATTTGGATTTTTTTAATAGTTATACTTTTAAATCCATTTTAGAGTGACTGATTTAATAGTCATATCCTTAAATCTCAATTGGTATTCTTTGTTTTTCCAATTGGTATCCATGATTGCTTTTCTCATTAGACCTAGCTCTCTTTTGGTAATTTGATCATATTGTGCTCTATAGTTAAATGAATCTAATCATTTCCTTGAAGTTGACCCTCATTTGGTTAAACCATCTTCTTCTTGCACCTAATAGTTAAATCTTTGTCAAAAGTTTGACAAAAGGAGAGAATGGATTGAGGGGGAGTGTAAATCTTCATAGGAAGTATTAGTTTTGATCAAATTGACCCGTGGATTGCCTTTGAGCCCTTAGAGATTAATTCCACACATGATAGCCTGTTATGTAATTCACTTTCGATTTCTTTTGTTAACATGTGCTACTAAAGGTATTTTCCTTGTTTCATGTGTGTAGGTACCTTTGCAATTTAATGGCAAAGGGGGAGAAAGTATTCAAGTTCTCAAAAAGGGTGAAGAGAATGTCCAAGCTTCCTAAGGAGAGTTATGTATGATCTTCTACAAAGGGAGAGAATGCATATCTAGCCAAAGGGAGAGAAAGGCATGGTCAAAGGGGGAGAGCAAATAGAAGAAGAAAGCTTGGAAGCTAAAGAAGATGCTTGGCTAAAGAAAGAAAGATTGAAGAATGATCAAGCACCAAGCATCATGAAGAATGAAGAAAAGAGCCGAAGCTAAGAGAAGCATCCAAGAAGATTTCAAGCCTTGTCCAGCTGAGGGGGAGCTGAAGACTAAGTGTGTTTATTCAGTGGTGAGTGTGTTGCCATCAAATTGCAAAGGGGGAGATTGTTAGGAATTTTGTAGATTGCAATTTGATGGATGCATTATCATTCGAGCATCATTTGATTTACACACTTGCATTGTTTAAGAAAACTTGAAATCTTATTTTATTCATGCATTGTTTATAAGAGTTGTAAAAGTTTTGATTTATGCATGATTTGTTTTCAATCTTGGATGCATTTGTTTTTGGAAAAAGTTTTTGAAATCAAGCTAGCCTATGAGTTTTTAAATCTTTCAAAGTGTTTTAGGCTTTTTATGTTCCATGTTTTTAAAACCCTTAGGATGATTTAAAACATGTTTTTAAGCTTGTTTTATTGGCCCAAAAAGTTCCACAAAGAAAATCTTTGAAAATTGCAAAACTGGAATTTGGGGCCTCGGCAGTGTCGCCGGTCGACCGGCGCAGAGGTCCCGGTCGACCGGGAACATTGCAGGCAGAAAGTCGCCCTGGCGCCCCAACGGTCATTTTTCTGTCCGTTGTGTGATCCCAGTCGACCGAGGCCTGTGTGCAGGTCGACCGAGGACTAGCCGTTGGGCACTTTTTGCCATAAATATGAGTTCTTTCCTTTGCCAAAAGTTGGAAATTTTAAGCCCCTCCTTGAGAGGTTTTGAGGCATATTCAAGGGAAAAGAACTAAGGGATGAAGGGGAGCATTAGGAAAGCTAAAGCTTGGATTAATGAAGTTAAATCACCAAGTAGGCTCTACTTTCCTTAATCATATGTTTTCATGCTTTGTTTTATTTTTGGTAAATCATTTGTAGCATGATAAACTATGTTTGTGTTGTGTCCTTAACATGTTTTATGTTTTGAGTTGATTTATTGTTTTTGGATACAACACCATTTGATTCAATCCAATTAGTACTTGAATTGGTAAATCTAAGTAGATCATGTTAATGAAAGAACCTTTGAAATTATATGTAACATGATTCATATACTTGGTTGAATCTTTGGTTGTTGTTTTCCATCATAAGAAAATCACTTTCAAAACTATCTTATGTTTTGGACTCAACTTCTTTACAAATCATATGTTTTCATGTTTTGTTTTATCTTAGGTAAATCTTTAGTAACATGATAAACTATGATGTGTTGTATCCTTAGCATGTTTTATACTTTGAATAGATCTATTGTTTTGGATGCATCACCATTTGATTCAATCCAAGTAGTACTTTATCTTTGGTAAATCTAAGTAGATCATGTTAATGAAATATGTAACATGATTCATATACTTGGTTGAATCTTTGGTTGTTGTTATTCCATCATAAGAAAATCTCTTTCAAATGTATCTTATGTTTTGGATTCAACATCTTTACAAATCATATGTGTATTATTGTTTTAAAGTTTCACAACTTGCCTTACTTGATAGGTATATCTCTTTCAAGTTGTATTTATAATTACATATGATTTGTCCCCTCTTTTCAATCAAATCTATTCTTATGTTTTGAGCTTCATTGTTGATTTGATTGACATCCCTATGCATCACATGTTTAGAACTAATTAATTTCATACAACTTGTGTATCTTTGACATCATTAACAAGTTGTTTCTTTTAACATGTGAATTGCATTCTATCCTCAATCATAAATGTTTTATGAGCTAAAAATTTCAAAAGCCTTAGGCATACATTTATGAACTTTCATTTTCAAAATGATTGAGGACCACACACACACACTTCATGTACTTTCATCTTTGCATTCATACTGTGAGTGTGTATTAGTTTTCACTTCCATATCTGCCTAATTAAGATGCATTGTAATGAGCTTAATTGAATCTCCATCAAGTGTTTATAGACACTAACTTAGTGAGATAACCAACCTTGTGGTTGAAGAGGTTATTGCTTAGCCTATGAAAAGCATAGTGTATAGGTTGATGTTAAGCCTTGAAAAACATCATTGTAAAGGTTATTGCTTAGCCTTGAAAATCATATTGTAAAGGTTATTGCTTAGCCTATTGAAAAGCATAAATAGTGGAAATCCGGTGGGGTGTTGGATCACAAGCCGGTAGTGGATGTAGGCATTGAGGCCGAACCACTATAAATACTTGTGTGATGGTGATTGCTTTGTGGTGATTCTTTTGTTAGCTTTCGCATCTTGTATGATTAATCATCACATGTGACTAGTTTTTGTTTAGAAATTAATATTTGTTTAAATTGGTCATAATTGAAGCTCACCCTATTGACCCCCCCTCTAGGGTTCGGATCCCCATGGAATTACAATTTTAACATTACTTGTCCTAACTTCACTCTTCCAGCAGCTGAACAGGAGCTCCCGACGGCGGTGAAGTTAGAGACCTCGGTTCACAAAACAGAGCACACAGTTGGCCTTAAAATGCCACTAGAAGGCTTTACATCAAATTCTACGCCATTCCAACACTGTTTTGCCCCAAAAACAAACACCGCAGCAAAATCAGCTCTCCCGACGGCGACAGTATCGAAGACATCATATCTTCGATCAGAACCTATGGATGGTCTCAAAATACTTTCAAGAGGCTCTATGTCAAGTTTCAGGTCGAACCTAGCCAGTAGTCAAGGCAATTGCTAAGCAACACATAGAGCCTTCGATCAGAGCCTACGGATGGTCTCAAAGTTTCTATTGTAAAGGTCTAACTATGATTTGATGAATCCATTACATGTATTTCACTTTTAATTGCTTTGTTGTTTTGGATTCTTCATTTAGATTCAAACCAAGTTAGTTTTAACTTTGATATCATAATGGTTTCATGCTTTGTTAAAACTTTGATTTCTCTCATAGCATGAATCTCATATTTGGTTTAATCTCTAGCTAGTTGTTTTCATTCCAGGAACACATGAAACTAATTTGTTTTGAAAACAACTATGCTCATGCATCACATGTATTAGATTTGAAATTTCAAAACAACTTGTGATCCAATGATTGTCATATCATCAACAAGTTATTTTTGTACATGTGATTGGCGTTATACTTTAATCAAAACATTTGTAATTTAAACTTTCAAAAGTTTCATTGAGCTATCATTTTTAAACTTGATTGAAGTTTTCACACAAACACATTGTACATTCATCTTTGCATTACATAGTGTGTTGTGTGAGTTAGATTTACACTTTTATATCCGCCTATTTAGAGGCATTGTATTGAGCCAAAATTGTATCTCCATCAAGTGTATTATAGACACTACTTAGAGAAAGAACCAACATTTTGGTTGCATAGGTTATTGCTTAGCCTTAGAAAAGCATAAGTGTATGGTTAGGGGTGAACCATAAAACCCAAGAGATTATTGCTTAGCTTTGAAAAGCATAATATAAATGTTATTACTTAGCCTATTGAAAAGTATATATAGTCACTACAAGAAAAACTGCTTTTAGCAGGGGCCAGTGGACACCAGTAAAAGTGGTCAAGGCTGCCGGTAAAACATATAGCGGCGGTCACTGTGGCCGCCGCATGGTGAGGGTATATAAGTTCGATGCTAAAAATGTATTTTCTTGTAGTAAGTGGAAATCTGGTGGGGGGTAGGATCACAAGCCGGTAGTGGATGTAGGCATTGAGGCCGAACCACTATAAATCATTGTGTTATGGTGAATGCTTTATGATGATTGTTTTTGTTAGCTTTCGCATTCTAGTTCTGAATCATCACTTGTGACTAATTGTATTAAAGAAGTTTAAAATTGAACATAATTGGTTACTAATTAGAAGCTCACCCTATTCACCCCCCTTTAGGGTTCGGATCCTGGACTTTTAGTTTTCTACAGGAAAATCAGGCCAAAACATGTGCAAAAATGCCAAGAAAAATACTAAAGAAGAAAGAATAAAAAAAACCGGAAAACGGCCGAAAGTTGGTGACCGAAAGGGACAAAAGTCCCCAAGGTCGCCAGCAACCCTGGAAATCTAGGTCATCGGATTTTCGCCAAAAACCCATTCTGGGTCCCTTTTCGCGTTTCGAGATGATTGGCCTCTGTGATTTTCCAAAAATCTGATTTTCGGGGCACGAAATTCGTCGATTTTTTTGTCAACATCACGGATCCGCCATCAAAATCATAGCATATGTGAATCGCCTATCTTGTTAGATATTCATGGAAATTTGACTATGATTCAAATGCTTTGCGTTTCTGATGATCTTCTCTATTCATTTATTCTGCTTAGTACTACATATCTATTGATGTTTATATATATATATATTTATCTGCTTGCCGACCGTCATGTCTGATGATGCTATTCTTGGTGCATAGGTATCGAGCCCACCTATCTCGAGGAGCAGAGGGAGGAAGTTCAGGCAGATCAGTCTGATGACCTCCTACATTATTGTACAAACATTGTTGTATAGTCATACGGCCCCGTACTGAGGGCCGTCATGACTATCTTGGCTAGATTCATCTTTTGTCCTCTTTTGTTCTTTTGGTTCGGCCAAGTTTTTGTGTGGCCTTTGTTGTAATTAATACTTTTGTTTACCTGTTAAATTTTAACCTCGGTAAATATATTTCAGTATTTGCTCTTAACTATACATCGTGAGATACCACTTGTTTATTGAAGAAGCTTTTATTATATGTTTTATGCATTTGAGGAAATGTTCACACCTCACAGCAGTATTCGATCTATATGGGACATGATTGGGGTCACGTGTCGTGGATTACTTTTGAAAAGTTTTAATTGGTCATAATCTCACGCATAATCCCCGTTTTAATGAATGGGGACGTGACACTTATGGGACTCTTAGTACTATCGTGAAGGGCCGAACAGGTAGCCGACAACTTGGTTTCCTTACAAACCGGCATGTTGAAGTAGATTTAGACTACTCATGCCAGAAGATAATTCAGTCTAGAAAAATTGCTTATGGACAAAATAGTGTTCGCTACTTTACTACAAGAAAAAAGGCTTTTAGTGACACTTAAAAGGCAGCGGTTTTGATTTTCCGCCACTAAAAGGCATTAGCAGCAGATAACATTTCCCGCCGCTAAAGGTCTTATTAGTGGTCAAATTTTCGGTCTGGATCCTTTCTTTTATAATTTGTGTCCCGCTTTTTATGAAACTTTTCAGAGTCGAAACCCCATTTCCCCTTCTCCAAACCCCATCGTCACCAACTTTTTAAAGTCTTTCTCGAACAACATCAACAAGAAGATGAAGAAGTAGAAGAAGCAACAAAAGTCGAAGAAGAAGAAGATCCTGATCCAAGCAAGACATTCTTCAAATCTCTCTCCGAAACCAACCGTCCTGGCCTTTTCCCACCCCCCATTTTCTCGTCTGGATTCTGATCTCTACACCATCAGAAGCATTCGACATACACTTCACAAATCTCTTCGGAAATTGAGGTAAAGATTCTGAATTTTTCTTTGGTGAAGATCATGTTAGATCTGCTGTCTTAACTTATATAGTAAGCTAGATCTTCTAATGCTTTGATTTATCTAGCGATTTCTAGTCTCTTTTTTTGGGTTTTTGTTCTAGATCTGTTTGTTTAACGTTGAAAATGGTTGAGATTTCTGTTTATTTCGGTCGATTTCTATTTGTTTCGACTTGCATCAATTGAACAAGCGAGTTCTCGATTGCTTGTTGATGAGCAAGTCTATTGGCCTCTAGGGCTCTGATTCAATTTCTTTGTAGCGTGATTTTGAAGGACTACCACAAGTTCACATGCATGGGGGATCGATTCATTTTATTTAGTTGGAATATCACTGAATTTCTCTGTGTTGATAGAAATTCATGAATTTCTTCTTCTTATTATGTTGCTTTGAGGGTGGCAGTTTAGTCTGTTTCTGTTTTGTTTTGTTCCCCTGTTCAGGCCTTTGAAGCCTGTTCTTTTTTTCCCTGTTTCTGGGGGCTTGTAGCCCATTCTTCTTCTTCTTCTTTAATACATTCTTACCTTCAAGCAAAAAATTATGTTGCTTTGAGGATTTCTAATAACTTGTTGCAACTATTTTCATGCATTTGCTTGCATTCCATCCATGTGATGTTTGATTATTATAATTTATGTTCTATGTAATATGAAATTTAAATATGCATATCAAGTGTATGTTATAATGCTTTTAAGAAATTTAAACATACAATACACACATGTATATATTTTCTATATGCATATGTATTTTTGTCATCCATGGTTGTCACTATAAAGGAATAATTAGTTATCTGGTGGCAGTTGGTAAGGAAATTAAGGATCGTCCATCCAGGGTCTCCTACCCTACAAATCCCAGTGAGTCTCACTACCAAACACCAATTGCTTGGGTTTTGCTTTCATATGTTGATCACAAAACAAGAGAATCCATGTTCTGTGGCTGCTGTAATGTTCAGTTTGGTGAACTTTCAAGTGACGTTTAATCTTGGAATTTAGCCCATGTTTGGCATCTCTATTTCATGCCTTTATTTTTCTAAATGTCTAAATCGGACAGATGTTTGAATAATTAGAGCATTTTGCACAAGATTCTAGACTCCGTTCGCTTTAGACATTTAGAGGCGAATCCTTTAAAATCCAAATGCTCCAAAAGTAGGCTGATGAGAAATAGAGCTTTTGGGTCTTAAAATATAGAGGCGAGGTATTTAAAATAGATTCGTGTGTTACCAAACGCGTTTTTTATTTTATTTTATTCTAGCCTCTTTTTTTTATGGATCTTTTTTTAATGGCTCTATAAAAAAAGAGTAGAGATGCCAAACAAGCCTAAGTATAACAAGAACTTCTTTTACAAAATTCCATGTTCTGTTATTTTCAGTTTTTTTGTGACATCACTCTTTTTCACAGTTTGATTCCACATTACTTTTTGGAACTATTGCAAATGAGCATGATAAAACACTTTTGTTAGCCCTTGATAGTTCGAAAGATTTACTAATGGTACTTCTAGTTTGAATGGAGCGAGGTCCAAACTCATTCTGAAAGTGTCTTGCTTTTATAAGCTGTAACTGTTAGTTCTTTGGCTCAACCATCATCATCGTAGTCGTCGTCATCATCATCGTCATCATCCTCATCCTCATCCTCATTTCTACATGTGGATGTTGATTAAACTAGGAAACTTGAATTGGAAAGTCACTGAGTGGAGTCAGGGTGAGTCAAATTGTGTCACAGTTACTGTTTAGTTGTGAGTGTTGTTTAAACTGGGAAACTTGAATAAAACTTGGAAATTTATTGAGTCGAGTCAGGGGGTATCGAGTCGAGTTGGACTTATATTTCCTGAAATTATATTCTATAATTTTTCTGGGTCTGTTTGGATGAGGAGAGAAATGTTGGAGAAAAAACGGTCTAAAGTTCAAGTTTGTGCTGTGGACAGTTTTATCTACCCATTTTCCTGTATCGAAATGCCCCTTTGTTGATGCCATTTTTTTCATTAAAAGACGGGGTCCAATTGAGTGACTAGCTTGGATCTGTATATGCATTTTGACGTGTTCAATCTCCAGCCACTATTGAGTAACTTGAATATGTGTGTTAACTACCATAGTCTCTTTCTTGTAATTCTTCATTTTCAACCACCCCATATATATACATATATATATAGGTATGTATATATACATACATATCTATATAGAGGAGCATCTCCCACCTTACTATAAGAGATAAAGTGGGGGCCCTCACATCCATATCCAATACCAACAACTTAAATGTGAGGCCCACCCTATCTCTCATAGTAAGGTGAGAGATGCTCTCATAGGAGCATCTCTCATCTATATATATGTATATATGTATGGGGAGGTTTCAAGTGCATCCATCCCTCACCATAGGGTGAGGGACACTTCTATAATTGAGCATTTTCAAGTACAAAAGTTACTTTTCAAGTACATAGGGTGAGGTACACTTCCTTGTCTTCATGTGTAAAAATGGGAAGTGTCTCTCACCCCATGGTGAGGGATAAATGCACTTGAAACTTTCCCTGTATGTATATATGTATGTATGTATATAGGTATGTTTGTATATATACATACATACATATATTTACATATGTACATATATGTATATATTCAAATCAAATGTATTCTAATGCATATTAGTGATTGCCAAAACATGATCCTACATCACTCCCAAACCTGATACCTATTAGTAAAGAAAAAGGAAGCCAGTTACTTTCATTTGGGATATTACAGGAGTCGGTAAAGAAAACGGAGCATTGCTACATTGGCTACAACTTGATAGCACTTTCTGAGGCATGGTCTTGAGACAATCAATTTCTCCTCTTCTTTTCTTGCTTCACATCTACAACTACAGTTGAATTATCTTTGTCTGTACATGCTTCTTGAAATTGGTAATCCCAAGCACTTTTTTTTTTTGTTATTTGTTTAGTTTAGTAATTCCTTTTTTTTCTTCTTAATCTACAAGAGCAATAGATCTTTTTTTTTTCTTTTGTTTGGTTCTAGAAACTAATTGTTTCAAGTGGGTTCTTGTTGTTTTTCCCTAATCACCACCAAAATTTCCTATTTGGCATGTACGTATTAGAATCTCTGCACCATTTTTGTTGTTTTCATTTATCTGTGAGGCATTGAAGAGTTGTTCCTGTTTTGAGGTTTTTTATGAGAATCAAATTTAGCAGATGGTAGTTTTGACCCATTTTTTCTTTTATTCCCAATTTTCTCTCTCTTTTACTCCCTCACCTGTTCAGGAAAGAAGTGGGGTTTGCTTAGTTTGTGATTATAAACTAGTTTTGGTTGGTGGAGGTGAAGATTTTCTCGTTTTTTGAATGGGAACAGTGAGGGTCTTTTACTGATCCTAGTTCCATTTCAACATTTAGTGTATTCTTGAGTTCCACAAGTTCCTACATGAAAAAGTCAGAATAGCCCGAGTATAACTCATGGGAACCATAAAATTAATGGATAGAAAACAAATTTATCTGAAGTATCATAATGAGTTTGATTAGTACCTGTAGTTTTATCTGAAGTATTGTAAGGACCACTAAAGTTGCTCATTTTATTTCTATAGCCCTATTTTATTTACAAAAGTGGAACTTAAATATAACAGCACATAGAGATGTATACAATAAAGAGGATCACAATATATTAGGGAAAACAGAGATAATGAGTAATCTTGACCAATTTGCTGGAGCCTAAGAGACATTTATAACATACCAAAATTGTAATCTGAACCATGCACTCTTGCATCACTGCTTGAAAAAACTGTGGTTAAAATAAGATTTAGTTGTATCATGCCATTATTATTATTATTATTATTATTATTATTTTATGGTTAACAGTAGTTGAATTCCCAAGTCCTTGCATTTTTTTTATTTTTATTTTTCTGTGTGTGTGTGTGTGTGTTAACTACAAGTTATTTCTTTTGCTAAGAGTTTTAAAAGTCCTTGAATTTACTAAGTAACTATTATTGAATATAAGTTCGTTGGTGCACATGCTAGATATGTCATCTTCTTCACAAGCAGGGGTCCGGCCAATACAAATGGACACTCAGACATCAACTTCAGGTAATTACATATATTCAAAAATAAGTTCCACATGCTTGTTTTACTAGAAAAGAAACTATGGTTTTTACTCATAGACTATACAGAGGTCATTGAAATTGACTTTGGAATAATTGGATTTTATCAATATACTGTTACTTTTACACATTCATCTTCACTACATCAAAGAGGTTTTATCATAAAGAAAAGGAATTTCTAATTATTTCAATCCCTATTTGATGCAGAAATTGTATTTAGGATAAGTGGGTCACAAGTTTAAAATATGAGGAATGCCTTGCGTGAATCATTTTTTTTTTTTTTTGCTATCAGAGCGTGCCCAAACCTTTGAGCTGGACTAATCCCTTCGGGCCCAGAGGGAAGCCGGGTAAACACCCCCGTGGCCCTAAGGTGGTAGCACTAGTGGACTCAACCTTCGATTCCCGAAGAAGGGGGAACCAGGGGTCGATACCAAGACCTCTAATTCCGGAAGAGGGAGGAACCGTGGTCCTGACCACTCAGCCAACTCCTTGGGTGAATCCTATAAGCTATTGTATCGGTGTCATTTCAATGTGTACAGCTGTTTAATTAAATCCAAACTATCCAATTCACCTGTCAACTCTTTATTGACCACCATGCAAAAATCACATCAATCACGTGGTTTATTCACATTCTTCTGTTTTGTGGCCATGCACTTTACAATGTACAGATTGAATGGGCAGGGATGTCAATGCCCAAGCTTCAATTCGTTCCATCAGATGTATGGTTCAGATTGATCAGTGGACTTGTTTTTCTGTAAATAGTTTAATCATCTACTTTTTAGACCTTTGATCGTATGCTCGTGATTATCTGTTTGGTGTGTTTTTTTTAGCAGTATCAAAATACAACTATGAGGAGGTTATGAACTCTACAATTACTATAGTCACAGTGCACTTGGTTCACAAAATGTTATTCATCCATCTTTGCAAGGTAGGGGCTGTGAAGTGTGACCTGTCCTTTTTTTTTTCATGTTTTTTGAATCATGGTGGCCCATGCCAGTAAATGATCTCTTCTTTTTTTTTTCCCTGCAATGATGGAATCTCGTCTTGAGACTTGAGAGGTCATGTGAAGGAGATGGAGAGGAAAGCTCTAAAAGCTCCAAATTCTTGAAGTTTCTGAAGTTGGATTTGGTGAATGGAGAATAGAGAATAGATTGGTATACCGATTACAGGTAAATTAGATTTACAAGTGATCTAAATTTAGGTTTTTGCCTGGCTGATACTGTTTGTTTGTGGTTAGGAAAGAAAATAATGGAAGGTAGTGGGTTTTTTAATGTGAAGATGAAACAAGAGAAACTAGGCACTAGGGCAGTGGGGCTGAGGTTTTAATGGTGAGCTTTAAGTCATTGTCATGGTTTTTCTCTAACTGAAAGGTTTATTTTTATGTGGGTGTTTCTTGCTGTTAGAAAAATGCCCTTCAAAGGGTCCTATTTATCTGGATTCCTCTTATGAAAGCTTCTTGTGGATACCATTTTCACCATTACAGAGAAATGGGTATGGCTCTTTGGCTAGCTGTTGTGGCCTCTTTCCAATCACAATCTTTGTTGGTAATGGGCTGTTTCTTATAATCTAACAGAGTTCCAATCACAATCTTTGTTGATGGAATAAAATTTCCTGTTATTTCTCTGACCAAATTTAAATCATAAATTCTCCAAGTAGATATCAGTCCAACATGTATTATCAATCAATTTCAGGTAAACTGAGTGGTGAACCTGAGCCACAAGATAGTTGATTGATCGAAAATTTAGCTAGTTCTACATTCCTCTTTGAGGCTCTAACTATTAAGTTCGTTTGTAAGACTTCTAGCAGCGATACGGCTTTCAAGAAACCAGTCAAATTTTGCAGGTACTAACCACTAAATCAAGTCAATTATGAATTCTGAAATTGGCCTATAATACATACACTGCCCAATACCATAAAAGAAGGTTTCACTGCAACAATCAGCCATTTCTCCAAATGTTAATCAAATACAATTACCAACATAGCTTGTCAATTTAGAGTATTAGTATATAAAATAAATAAATAAATGAAACAAGCTGGGGGTTACCTCCCGTCTCCATTTGAACAGGAAATTGCAGGTTAGATAGGAATAGGATTACTAATAGGGGTAAATAATATTGAGGAATAATGACAATAATTTGTTTGCGTGACCACTGTATTTGAGCCCAAACCATTTATCATGAATCCCCCTTTCGGTTGCAACATTGTAAACTGGGTCATAATAGGAACTGTGAATAATTGGCAACATATACTTAGATTTGACAATAGTTCTAAAAATAGTAGGTATCATCTTATTAGGAGCAGAAATGCAGAATGCTCTCTACTGCTTTTTTGACAGTAAGACACCCTACTTGATGAAGTTAACTGGCCGGGTCTACCAGACGCACGAGGATCCACATACAATATGGGTTTAGTTGGGCCATCTGTCCTCCGCATGAACATTCATGTGGGTTTAGCCCCTTTTTTAGGGTCCAGTTATTAAATATGTAAGAGGCTAAAAATTCCACCAGCCCCAGCCCTAGACCCAGTCAAATCTTGTTCTAAAGCTGAGGCAAACATGAGCACCTTCTTTGCAACTCTTCCAGCTTCCGAAGGGTAATTGTTATTATTTTTTTATAAAAGGATTTTAGCAGTGGATAAAACAAACCGCCGCTCTTGAATATCCGTCGCTAGAGGCATCTGTGATGCAGACCTCTAGCAACGGAAACAGAAGCGGACATTTTTCCGCCTTAGCGGCGGTTTTTGGTACTTTTAGCGGATGTCCTCCTCTAAAAGCTTGTTTTCTTCTTGTGAATTTGGTTCCTAGATGTGCCCTTCCGAAATCAGAACTTATTTACAACTCATCCACGATACATGTGGAGATATGATTAAGTAAATATCAATTTGTTAAACGCTGCTTGATCAGTTTTTTCAAGTTGATATGAATTTTAATGGCGGTTGAATTCAGAAAGTTTATATTTTGTTGGAGCTGTGATATGAACTCTGTAGGATGTATTACATCTAGCACTAGCTTAACATTAAATTATTAATTTCAACTAATTGGTGTGCTTCATGGTATTATGTCTCCCTGTACTTGCAGAAACATTTGTGCGGGCTGATGGGGCATTCATTCCTTTTGTTGATGATTTTGACATCTCCAGTGTCACCACATCGGTGAAAGGTGTGGGTGAAATTGGTGCGGTCAAGGTCATTGATTTGCAGTCACCAATCAACAGCCTCATTGGCGGGCAGGTGGTGAAGGTTAGAAGAAGTTCTGGGCTGACTACTGGGACTGTGATGGCTTATGCTCTTGAATATAATGATGAGAAAGGGATTTGCTTTTTCACTGATTTTCTTGTTGTGGGTGAGAATCAGCAATCCTTTGACCTGGAAGGTGACAGTGGAAGCCTCATTCTCTTCACCGGGCAGAATGGTGAAAAACCACGTCCCATGGGGATCATATGGGGTGGAACTGCAAATCGTGGGCAACTGAAGCTGAGAAGCGGTAATGGTCCTGAGAACTGGACCAGTGGAGTTGATCTAGGACGCCTTCTTGATCTCTTGGAGCTGGATCTTATCACAACTGATGAAGGTCTTCAAGGTTCATCCTTATTGCTTTCACTCATATTGGAGTAGGAATATACTGATTTTTTTTTTTTTTAATATCAGTGGTGCATCAGAGTTTATTATAGGATATTGATGTAACTGGATTTTCAGTCTCCTTATTAAGCTGTAAAAAGGTATTGATTACCCCTTTACCCAATGGACTGTACCTGGTAACAACAGCTATGGACCATTTAATGGTCATTATTAATGATAGGTCTGGTTTCAGGTCTAGTATGGACCCGAACTAAATTCCCATTTACCCGATCATTATAATAATAATAACAGTAATAATATCAGATGCCTATTATGTACACAAAATCTTCATTATAGACACACACACACATCAAGGCGAAGTGGCAGGCTGACGTCTAAAGAGGACTTGGATAGTAGTAGTAATAATAGAGATAGATATGAAGAAGTGCACCCTATCTGAGGACTTGGCTCATGATAGATTGGAATTGGGCAGCAGAATTCATGTTGTTGACCCAATATTGTTGGGATAAGGCTTTGATGACGATGATGTATTTGGTAACATTTAATAACAATTTGATAGACGACCTGGATATGGGTACAGTTGGTGCATTGAGTCCCCATCCAGGGAAGTACCAATTAAGAATCGGGTCCAGTTGCACCATGAACCCTATCTGGACCTGGACAGCTGCAGCCTTCTAATGTGTGCCCCACTTCACTACTGGTAAGTAGGAGCCTGTTCATGAGGTGGGGCTTTGAGCATACAGAGGCCCAGCCCCTCCCAACTTTCTTTTAGGCCACAAAATCAGACCCAGGCCTAAAACTGCATCCTTACTCCAGTGTAGTGCAAATTAGATTAGGTTTGTTCTAGCCTTGGAGCAGCCCTTAGTGAAATGCACTGTTCAGTTACCCTGTCTGTTTATCTGAGACCTGCTTTGGTGGGGGTACAGCAACCATATTCCAGATTAGAAGATCTCAACCATCTAATTTTTGGGCAACAGAAAGACAGTTGAAAGTGAAAGTACTGTAATATTTGGAAAATCAGTGTAAAGATGGCTAGAGTCTTTTAATCTGAAGATTCTCTAGATGTCCTCCATCAGTCCATTCTCGTAGGGTTCTATCAGATCAATGGTCTGGAATGTCTGGATCAGAATCATGCACCCCATTTTGTATGAATGGGATTGTCATGACAACTGTAATTATGTATGGGGGGACATAATTCCTCCCCTCTTTCTGGAATACAGGCTCTGGCAAGTTACAGTTAGCTCTAATTGTGTTTGTGGAAGGCCCTAGATGTGTGATACACACTGTTGATGTGATGGGATCTACTATGATTATGTTCCATAATGTTGCCATTGGAAGATCTTCTCTCAAGTAACTGGCTTATAGATAGACACTTGATTCAGCCATGTTAAGGAAAAGGCCCAAGAATTGATGGCTAGGACCTATTCTTATCGTAGATCTTTGGAATACCGGCCTCAATCTATGGAGGGTTCCTTCTGATGGACAATCCGGTCATCAATCATGTCTGCTAGTTCCTACATGTGCAGAATGGGGGGAGGCGCAGCAAAACTATAAAGTTGTAATTGTGCAGTCTATGTTCATCTATTCTTGTGGTTTTTTCTTTAATTTCTGTTGCAGTCTGATTTTAGAGTCTGGTTTGGATTCAACAGAAGCTATGCAAGAGCAAAGAAGCACCTCAGCAGCCATTGTTGGTTCTGCAGCGGGGAAGCCTTCTCCGAAGGAAGGCACGTTGCTGAAGGACAAGACGAGAGATCTATGAGCCTCTGGGTCGTAACAGCCAACAGCTACCCATGGAAGGTGCTTCTGCCATTGGACCGAGTCCGCCTTTCATGCATCCCAACTTCCATGTCGACGGGGTCAACACGACAAATGTGGAGCATCAGTTCATTCCCAACCTTCTTGGAATGTCACTGATGCATCAAGACCATGGCAACAACCCTGAATCGAACAACCTCTACTCCTTGAGGAATGCTCTTGAAGAAGTGTTTGGTTTCAGCTGGGGGAAAGAGAACCCAAGAGGCAGTGTTCAAATTCCACATTTACCTTAGAAGACCAAAAATGATTGGAATTTCTGGGAACTGCCTGATTGTTTTTTGGGTCATCTTTAAAAGGATTTCACATAGTATAATAGGAGCTAGTTTTGAGTCATGGAGCCAACTAGTATCAAAGCAAGCAGAACTGTAAATTCCATGCCCTATGAACATCCATTACTTCTTTCTAATACTTGTCAGTCCGGTCATCAATCTTCTTGCTAATGTTTTAGTGATCATAGTTGTCATGTTGTCATAGGAAGATTACTATAAAGGAAAATAGGAGTTTAGGATAGAAGTTGGTTGATTATCCTTGTTATTCATCCAAGTTCATTTTCTTGTGCTTGTAAAACAGTCAATGTTATTATCAACATTAAAATAAGCAGGCATTTACAAGCATTTTACCTGTACTACAAAATTCTTTTGTAGAGGAGAAATTATTTGCAAGGCATTTATGGATTTTCATTCTGTGTATCTGATTTTAGCCACTTTGAGAAAGAAATTTCTTAGAGTTACTGGGAATTCAATTCCGTCAGGCAAAGGGGCCCTAGGAGTGTCTTTCTTGAGGTGTGTCTTTCTTAAGGTATAAGTTTCTGAAAATACTTTTCTAATATTGCTTTAGAGGGAAAATACTCTCATAAGGACAGTTTGCATGGGAGACTTCCATTTGGACAGCCATGTACTGCCCACTTGTGTACTGAATGGATCATCAAAATCCCCACCCTGTATCCACACCGGATCCATGGATTTGCACCGAACTAAATTGAGTAGATTGTTGGATCGAGGGGTCAAATTTTTTTTATAAAGAGCCATTAAACTTTGGAGTCTTGGGTCAAGGAATTGGGATAATCTAAAGGACTTATATATGATTTCACATATAGGTAGGTCACATTCAAATTGCTGGAGTAGAAGAGAGGAAGAAGAAGAAGAAAGGAGGGGGAAGGGTTTTGGCTGGGTATAAAAGAAGATAGTGGCGATGTCGCTGCCTAATAAACAGTTTTAAAAAAAAAATTTGAAAAAGCCCCCTATGACCACTATGATGGATAAATATTTTGGGTCTCTTTTTATCTCCACCATATCTAAGAGAGTTTTCTGGTAAAATCCTCCGAGAGAAAATGAAGAAAAAGAGTTTTTTTTTTAAGAATAAATCAATAAAATATGTCAAAAGGATTAAAAATTGACTTATGGAGAAGGATCATTGACTTGAAAGTAAATTAAGTATTCAAACTAAGGGGAGATTATGCTGGAATTATAGTCTTAATATTTCCTACGGAATCTAAGGTCACTTATGGAGTCAACAGGTTGCCTGTGGACTGTGGAGTCTATGAATCACCTAAAACCTGAAACTCATCTAGGGAATTTAAGTGTTATTTTAGAAACTACCTTTCAATGCAAAAGGTTTGCATCTAGAAATAGCCTAGAATAGCTGTATATCTTGTGTTGATTGTGTAGTAGTGTGTGGTTAAGTGTTGTAGAGAGATCAAAAATTTGTGGGGAGGAAAGTATCGTGTAATTTTGAGGTGAAATTTCTCATTTGATTTAGAATAAAGCTCTTTTCAGCCGTTGGGCCATATATCCCTACACACACGCACTCTTTCTTTATATATAATTCTTTAACTAACCCTTCCAAATTTCTTGCCTTGGATCTTTGGCCTCGGCTTGGGCTGTGTGATAAGTTTGTGCAATTAAGTCTGCATGTTTCAATTAAGACAGCTCAATAGAGGAACATAGCACACATCTTTTTTTTTTTTTTTTTTCACACTATTTAAGCGTGGTATATGCTTTCTACATTTGCAAAGTTTAATTTAGTTGGACTCTTGGATTATTATTGAGCTGCTAGGTTTTGGGTTGATTTTTGAACCAGCAAACCACTAGCTAATCAACAATCATTATAAGCTGGGCTTCATTTTATATTCGAGACAGCTCAATGTGAAGCATTGCACTTGGTTCAATCCAAGTGAGTGGAAAAGCAACATCTAAAAGAAAGTTACATATGTAACATAAGAAGCACATGTATCTTTTCTCATTTTCTATAGAACTAGATAATCCACCATTAATTAACATCATACACAAACACCAAAACTGAAATAATATAAAGCATGTGAGGCACACATTTAGAAACGTTATTGCTGTTTTATTTGTGAAAAAGTACGGAAAAAGAGATACATGGAAAGCACAAGTTGCATACACACTTACTGAACCGTTGACATGACCAGCAAAAAAAAAAAAACTGAACCGTTGACATGGTTTGCTAATAAAACTAGAACGACATAAGACTAAGAAACTGGAAAAGGAGGAACCTGTACATCCATATTGCCTTCTATCATCAAAATCACATTCTTCATTGTAGGACGAAAAGCAGGTTCACTTTGAATACACCACAAACCCACCATCACAACCCTCTCAAACTGTTTCTTTTCTACTTCTTCACCATCAAATAGCTTAGCAAGCTCCCCTGCTCGATAGCATTTACTGATCCAATCAGTAAGAATGATCTCGTCATCTTTGACCTCTATATCGATGTTCCTCCTGCAACATACAATCTCTAGCAATACAATCCCAAAGCTGTATATATCTGCCTTTACTGATATTGGTTTGTTTTGGTACCATTCTGGGGCCAGGTACCCTCTTGTCCCTCTGGGTCCAGTAAATGTTCTTGTTTGATTCGGCGTCAGTAGCTTCGCCAGCCCAAAGTCAGAGATCTTTGCCGTCCAAAACTCATCGATAAGTATGTTTTGTGGCTTTATGTCACAATGGATGATACGGGGCTCACAATCTTCATGCAGATAGAGTATCCCCCTAGCAACTTCTAATATAATTCTCACCCTATCACTCCAAAGAGGCCGACCTTCAGCGCTGAAGATGAAATCCGCAAGTGAGCCATTTTTCATGTATTCATATACCAAAAGCCTATTGAAACCCTCATTGCAGAAGCCAATCAAGCGCACCAAGTTCCTGTGATGGGTTCTCCCGATAGCCCTCATCTCCATCTGGAACTCCCTTTCTCCTTCCTCCACCACTTTCTCCAACCTCTTCACTGCGACAGCTCTCTCATTGTTGGATAAGGCCCCTTTATAAACAGTACCAAAAGAGCCACGACCAAGTACCTGATTGAAGCCATTTGTAGCCACGGCAAGCTCGTTATAAGAAAATGACCGCAGAACAATATCTTCTGTCGTACCAAGTTTATCCTCACATGAGTTTACATGCGCCAACAAACCACGTCTTGAAATTAGGTAACCAAACACTGCCATAGTAATGCCAGAGCATATTATGAGAATCGCACCAATCACTAAAATCATGATCGATGTCTTGGAAATGCTGGAGGTTTGTTTTCCTCCTGCCGAATCTCGATTAGAGGACTTGACAAAAAGCACATACGGAAATGATTTATCTTTCCTTTTTTGCCCATACCGTAGTGGAAACTCGAGTTTGTAACATTGACCAAGAAAATAGTACAGTGCAGCCACACAATTACCATCGGTTAAGCAAGCTTCCTTACAATCTTCTTGCTCCATGTTCTGTAATAAAGAATAGTAATCACGTTTAAACCAAGTGCTCTGAAGGGTGAAAATTGTGGGAGTCATTCTCTTCTCTTCAACGCTTCCAAAGCTACGGTTACCCCATCTCATTTCGCATCCCGCAGAGCTTTCACTGGAATTTATATAATCAAAACCAGGGACACATGTGCAATTTATTGGTTCACCCAGCATGCAATAACTGTTGATTCCACAGCTACCGTAGACTAAACATCTGTCATGTTGGGATTGCCATTTGAACTCCGCTGCAGAGTTTTTGTTCTTCCGCATGCTATGCGAATACAACCGAAAAACCCCATCTTGGTCGAGAGTAGCACGATAAATTACCGAAGTGTCCTTGGAAGAAGGCCATCCATCCGTTAAATTGAACGAAACTGTGTGATTCTCCCTGGCCACGTACATGTGGCCGTTGTCATCTAAATTGAACTTGAAGAAGTCTTCGTTTTTGTATGAATTGCTGGCCGTCCAGTAGGAACTAGAATCATCATCTATAGTCCGAGCAGGGGTCAGTGCAAGGCCGTCGCGATTCAAGGTGAGTCTGAACCTTCCAATTGTGTGGTTGGTTTTCGACACACTTGAAGACAACAACTCTTGCCCTGAAGAGTACAAACGTTGCTCTGGATACAGAATAAGAGACTGGCCTGCTAAAATGGTGTCTGTGGGAGAATCGCAGCTTTGCCAGATGATTTTTGAATCAAAACTGTAGAGAACAAAACTTCCATTGTCGAGCATGGAAGCAGAGTAAATGGGCTCATCCAGTCTGATGATGCCAAAAAGTGATTTCGGACACCACCGGTCAAGTAACAAGTAATAAATGCAGTAATTTAACGTGACACAGAAATTTATAGTGGTTCGGTCAAGAGTGACCTACGTCCACTTCACAAAAGGCAAGGTTGCCTTGTTTCTTTACTAATCAGAGGTGTGGAGATTACAAGTTGAGTAGCACTGAGCAACAGTTACATCTCTCTTGCCCCTCAAGCATTGGTGGGGGCTTTATAGTCGTCCCCTAACAGTAGGGGCGACTCTCCAGTGATATCCCATGAGATCCTGCAACGGGCGTGGCCCCAACGGGCATCCACGAACAGGTGTAGTGGGCAGGAAATACTCCGCCTGACTCGGTAAAAGCAGCAGCAGCCATGACGAAGCAATCCTCTAACTTGTATTTGAGATCATACGGCCCTGACCTACTGGCATGGGTTAGGTTTCTTGGACCTGGCTAGCTACACATTCTGGGTCACCGGACCTGACCTGTCATCTGACCCGCTACGGTGGATCGGACCGGACCCTTAACGGGTAGATAACGACTCGGGTTCATCATGGACTTGGGTCAGTCAGACCCGACCCACTACCGTGGGCCGAGCCATTTGGGCCTGGCCCATCATTTGCCCCTCAATGTCTCGCGTCAAAGAAGACTTTGAAAGGGAGACATTAGTACAATCTAAGTTTCTTCGTGTTGAGTGGTTTGTAACTTTTCTGAACATTAATCCCCCTTTTAATATATGCCCCTCCGCAGAGGGGGTCCAGGGGTGTCCCCCGGCGGTGGTCGAGCTGACCGGTCAGCTCGCGGGGGTCCAGGGGGCAGCGCCCCCGAAACAAAAATTTTTTTTTTTTTTTCTTCATCAGGCCCTAGAAGAGTTCCTCCGGCAATTTACTCCTTCTTGAACTTTACGATAGAGTTCTTCAGGCATAGGACTCTTTCTTCTGTTTCTTTGGCTTGCCATGGTGGATTTGATCCAGTGCCTCTTGGGACCGATCCATCATTTGCCCCTCAAATGCCCCATGTCCAAAGAGTCATTGGAGATGGGGAATTTTCAAATTTTCAAATCTGCTATCTTTCCCAGGGTTTCTCTCTTTCGTGTTTTTTTATCCAGATGTGCTCATCCCAAGCCCAAGATAACCTTCTGTAGAAGATCTCTAGCATCTCTCTTATTTCTACAAGAAAGATCTAGGGTTGGAACATCTGAAAGGAAAAAAAGTTTAATTCTTTGCTTGGCAAAGATAGATGGCAGTGACACGAGGGCATGAAGAAGGCACCCAAGGAGCAAGTGGCCAAGAAGAAGAAGCCTTGGTGTTGTCGGGCAGTCAGGGAGGTGGTGCGCCGCCCGAGGTCGGCCGGGAGATAGGAGGGCCGTGGCTAGGAGAGGGAGGCGTCCGGCAACCGGGGTGTGCCCCTGCGGGCGCCCTGTGGCAGCAGCAGGGGGAAGAAGGGGGCGCCCTCAGCAGCAAGGGGACGAAGGGGGCGCCCGCAGCAGCAAGGGGGCGCCCCGTGGTGGCAGCAGCCTGGCCCGTCGCAGCAGCAAGGCTGGGCGCCCCGTGGTGGCAACGGCCTGGGGGCGAAGGGGGCGCCCGCCCGTCGCAGCAGCAAGGGGGAGCACCTGCAGGCGCCCCGTCACGGCAGGAAGAAGGAGCGTCACAGCAGCAGGGGGGCGCCCAGCAGGACGCCCCGGGGCATCAGGGAGGAGGGCGCGGTGCCCCTGCGGGCGTCCAGTCACAGCAGCAGGAAGAAGGGGGCGTCCGCCCGTCATCGCAGCAGGGGGGCGCCCCTGTGGGCGCCCTGGAGCAGCAACAGCAGCAGCAGAGGGGCGCTCCTGTGGGCGCCCTGGCGCAGCAACAGCAGCAGGGGAGGGGCGCTCCTGTGGGCGCCCTGGCGCAGCAACAGCAGCAGGGGGGCGCCCTGTCGCAGCAGCACGGGGACGCCCCTGCGGGCGTCCTGGAGCAGCAGGGGGGCGACCTCGCGGGCTCCTCCTCACGACAGCACGAGGGCGCCCTGGCTCAGCAGCAGGGGGGCGCTCCTGCGGGAGCCCCGCGGCAGCGGGAAGGAGGGGCCCCCGTGCGAGCGTCCTGGTCGGAAGAGGGGGCCCCAGCGGGCGCTACGGGCACCTCGGTGATGCCAGGTGGATGCCTCTTAGTAGGGGCGTGGAGCACTACCCAGGCGCGGGATGTTCAGGCAGCCACGGCGGGGAGCGCATCGTTCCAAGTAGTAGGAGATTCAGGAGCTGGGGCTTGCATTGATCCTGAGGTGAGGGGCCATCCTTCTACCGGTATACTAGACAGGCTGCGCCCTCGCCCGAAGAAGTATCAGACGAAAGTAGTCGTGGAGGACAATGGCTCCAAGGTAAACACCATCTTTAGTGCGTTTAATTCAGACGGAAAAATTGCTAGACTTGTTGCTTCATACCGTATTCCTCCCACGGTACTGTGTCGACGGGCTGACGGAGATGAGGATGCGAGTGAAAACTCCTCGGGTGATATTGTGGTTTACGAGGAGATGCTTGGGGCGGGGCTAAGGTTTCCTATGCCATCTCCTGTTTGCGAGATCCTCCATTACTTCTTATTGACCCCAGGGCGGCTAGTTCCCAACGGATGGAGGTTGCTAATTGGCTTTCTCGCCTTATGGAGAAAGGTACATCGCGGGGACGCTTCCCCTGTTGAGTTCCACGCCGCCTACAGCTTGATGGAATCCCCGGCACCCAACAGGGGATGGTATTATTTCTACCCGAAAGGTGGTAAACTTCTAACAGGACTGCGTTCCAACTGTCACAGCTGGAAGACCCGCTTCTTCTTCGTTGGTGGTGAGTGGGCCTCTGATGCTGACCGGGCCTTAGTACCTACGCAGTGGAGGGAGGCCAAGAAACTAGGTACTCTACTGATCATTCGTTTACTTTTGCTTTCATATATGTACTCCTATTAACGTGTTTCTTCAGAGTCCCCAATGTTGTCTCCAGATCAGGAGCGGAGGCTACAGGCAGTGAGGGCACATCACGACAAGGATTTGGATACCCTCCTTCCTAGAGGTAGCAACGGTATTGGCGGGCCCTCTCCGAGAACTTCTTCGAAAAGAAAAGGTATATATATATTTTTTATTTGGTGTCATTGCTATTCATATGTGCCCGAATGACTGTGTTTGCTTCTGCAGTGGTAAGCAGGGATAGAGTTGGGGCCCGTCTTTCAAGGAGATGTACTTCACCCTCCCAGGCGATGAGGATTAGCGATGCTAGGACTCCTTTTGTAGACAACGTTAGCTCTTCCGCCAGGTCAGATCAGGTGCAAGTGCAGGTGGCAGTCCCAGGAGCTACACTCCAGCAGGCTGCTCCTATAGTGGGGATTGCCCCTCAGGGACCCTCGACCTCGACAGTACCTTCCCTATCTAGGCCCTCTGGCCCTGGGGATAGTACTGCATCTAGGCCCTCAGGCCCTAGAGATAGTTCCGCACTTAGGCCCTCAAGCCCTGGAGATCTTGCAAGTGCACCACCTCGAGCTTCATTAACAACTCGAGACAGATTGAAGAGAGTCGCCACTCCTTCAGAGGTGGCTGAACTTAACAATGCGGGCACTGAGAGGGTCATAAGTGCTTTCTTAGATAGCATGGCTCAGGTGAGGGGTTTGATTCCTTCTTCTACAAAACTCTTCCTTGACGTATATTTTTTTTTTTATGTTCTCATTGATTTTTGTTCCTGCCTGTTCCAGGTTTCCAACGCGTCCGTCTGCCTGCTGTTAAGGGCCGAGGCCCATAGCCAGTTGAGGCGGAGTAACGAAGGCATGAAGAGACAACTTTCTGCTTCTCAGGAGAGAATTTCTTTTCTTGAAACTTCTAAAGGAGCTTTGGAGGAGGAGTCTTCGGCGGCCCGCGAGAGGGCAGCCAAGTTGGAGATGGAGCTTTCAGCCGCGCGCGAGAGGGCAGCTGAGTTGGAGGCTGAGTTGGAGAGGACCCGCGAGAGGGCCTCAAGCAGCGAGGCTGAGTCTGCCAAAGCCCTAGAGAAGGCTTTACTCAGAGAGGGAGAGGCGAGGTTGGCGCACGAGAGGGCCACCCAGATCGAGGAGAAAGCTGCCCGGGCCGAGGAGAAAGCGGCTCGGGCTGAGGCGAGGGCGGCGCAGGCCGAGGAGAAGGCTAGTCAGGCTGAGGCGAGGGCTGCCCAAGCTGAGGAGGACGTCGCGGATAGTGTGGCCGACGCTTTCATTGATGGTTATGAGGAGCTGAGGGGAAAGGTTTCTACTGCGTATCCTTCCCTCGATCTTTCGCGCTTCGTGCCTACTGAAGCGCCTGCCGATGGTGGAGAGAGCACCGAAGAGGATGGCGAGGGTGACGATGGAGATGATGAAGAGAATGACGACGATGATCTGGAGAGTGACTAGATACAGGACACTTGCATATATATTGTTTTTCTTTTTCTCTTTTTTTTTAATTGCAATGTACAGCCATAATAATCTATTAGAAAATGATTCCTTGGAATTGAAATTGAATAAAAGCTTGGCTTTCCTTTTATTTATGTAACACATTGCATACCATCTTTTTGTTACACATGGCATTCAAACAAAGACAAGGCTGACAAAGACAAGGCTCCTCCTGATCCCTCCTACTGATAATATTTCTTCAAGTGCTCCGCGTTCCACGGATGGGGCAGATCCTTCCCTTCGGAGTCTTGAAGTCTGTACGTGCCTGGCCTTACTACCTCTGTTACAAGGTAGGGCCCTTCCCAATTGGGTCCTAGTTTCCCCTCGCGAGAGTCCTTGGTGGCGAGGATTACTTTTTTAAGGACCAAGTCCCCGGGCTGGAAAGAGCGAGGCCTCACCCTCGAGTTGTAGTACCTAGCCATGCGCCGTTTGTACTCCGCGTTTCGGATCATGGCCATCTCCCTTGCTTCCTCTAGCAAGTCGAGGTTGAGACGGAGCCCTTCCTCATTGGCAACGGGGTCATGAAAATGAACCCTTAGGGAGTGCACACCAATTTCGACGGGGATGACCGCTTCAGTTCCGAAAGCGAGGGAGAAGGGAGTTTCACCCGTAGGGGTTCTAGGGGTAGTGCGATATGCCCATAATACCCCCGGGAGTTCTTCAACCCAAAGACCCTTCGCTCTTTCGAGCCTTGTCTTGAGGTTGCGGAGGACCGTGCGTACCATCACTTCGGCCTGTCCGTTTGCTTGTGGGTGCGCCGGACTGGAGTGGGGCTGCTTTATTTGGAGCTCGGCGCAGAAAGTGTTAAGGAGTCTGTTGTCGAACTGCTTTGCATTATCGCTGACAAGGGCGTGTGGTACCCCAAAGCGACAGATTAGGTTCTTCCATATGAAGTCCTTGACCTTTGAGTCCGTAATTCTCGCCAGGGGTTCTGCCTCAGCCCACTTGGTAAAGTAGTCCACCGCGACTATTACGAATTTGCACTGCCCTTTACTCAAAGGCAAGGGGCCCAGGATGTCGATACCCCACTTGGAGAAAGGCCACGGGCTCAAGATTGTGGTGAGCTCCTCTGGTGGTTGCCTAGGTACAGTGGCGAATCTCTGGCACTTGTCACATTTCCGAGCAAACTCCTTTGCATCTTGAACCATAGTAGGCCAAAAATACCCTTGCCGAAGGGCTTTAAGGGCGAGGGAGCGCCCACCTGAATGGTTGCCACAGATGCCCTCGTGAATTTCACGGAGGGCATAATCTGCTTCCTCTGGCGAAAGGCAACGAAGCAGTGGCAGAGAATGACCCCTTTTGTATAACGTATCCTGGAGGATGGTGTACCTTGAAGCCCGCTTTTTGAGTTTTTTCGCCTCAAAGGGATCGTCCGGCTCTGTTCCGTCATGGAGATAGGCCCGTATAGGGCTCATCCAGTTCAACTCCCCTGTAGTACAGTGGGTGCACGGAGTCTGATCTGATGAGCTGGGCTCCAACTGGTATCCGATGAACGTTGGCTGAGCAGGAGTGGTCTCTAAGGAGGAGGCGAACCGGGCAAGTGCATCTGCCGCCATATTTTCTTCTCTAGGAATGTGGCAGATTTTGAAGCGTTGGAAGCGTGGGACTAGGTTTTTCACCAGGTCCAGGTACTTCTGCATCTTTACCCCTCTTGCTTCGAAATCGCCCTTAACTTGATTTACCACCAACTGGGAGTCGCTATAGGCAACGAGGGACTGGGAGTCCATCCCGACTGCCATTCTGAGGCCGGACAGAAGAGCCTCGCATTCTGCTTCATTATTTGAGGCATTGAAAAGGAGCTTCACTGCACACTTCATGGGTGTTCCATCAGGGCTGATTAAGACGAATCCGGCCCCGCTTCCTTCACTCGTTGCGGAGCCATCTACATATAGTTTCCAATCTGGATGCGGCGACAGGATCTGATAGTCTGAATCCAATTTGTCTGACCGTCTGTCACCGCCGCTCACAAAAGGAGGTTTCTGGGTTCCCTGGGCGCCCGTGGGGGAGACCCCCTGGGCGCCCAGAGGGCTTGGGGCGCCCGAAGGAGAGAGGGCGTCCAGGGAATCTTGGGCGTCCATGGGAGGAGTGGGCGCCCCTGTGAGTCTCTGGGCGTTCGTGGAGTCCTTTTGGCATAGAAGATCTCCAGTGCCTCGTACATTGGGTCCTTTCTGCTTGTGGAGGTCACGACTGTCATCTTGGACGGCTTCGGGGACTGAAGCTTCAACCCGCTCATCCGGGCGTACAGGGGGTGTGAGATCAGCTACAAAATCAGCCAGGGCTTGCGCTTTTATTGCAGCCCTAGGCATGTACTGGACATCGAACTCACCCAACTCTACTGCCCACTTGAGGAGCCTGCCGGACAGGTCTGGCTTTCCTAGTACCCTTTTCAGTGGTTGATCAGTAACCACAATGATTGTGTGGCTCTGAAAGTAGTGCCGTAGACGCCTTGCCGATGAGATAAGGGCGAGGGCAAGTTTCTCGAGGTCGGAATATCTGCACTCTGCCCCCCTGTAGGCTCTGCTAACATAATAAATGGGCCTCTGCACCCCGTCATGTTCTCTGATGAGGACTGAGCTGACGGCCGAGGAGGAGGCGGAGAGATAAAGGTAGAGCGCCTCCCCTGGTGCTGCATGTGAGAGACTGGGTGGAGCCACCAGGTAGGCCTTAAGGATCTGGAAGGCCTCTTCAGCTTCAGGTCCCCAATGGAAAGCCTTTCGGAGGATCTTGAAGAAGGGTAGGCACCTATCCGCAGACTTGGAAACAAACCTGCTGAGGGCCGCGATCCTTCCGTTGAGGCGCTGCAACTCTTTGGTCGAGGAAGGTGACTTCATGTCAAGGATGGCCTTGATTTTATCTGGGTTTGCTTCGATTCCTCTCTTGTTGACCATGAAGCCCAAGAACTTTCCTGAGCCTACACCGAAGGCGCATTTCTCAGGGTTCAATTTCATGCGATAAAGCCTGAGGACATCAAATGTCTCTTGAAGGTGCTGGATGTGATCTGCCGCCGCTAGACTTTTCACCAACATGTCGTCGACATAGACCTCCATGGTTCGCCCGATCTGAGAGCGGAACATCTTGTTCACCAGGCGCTGATATGTGGCGCCTGCATTCTTTAACCCGAAGGGCATGACCCTGTAGCAGTAGGTCCCCCTCGGAGTGATGAAGGAGGTTTTTTCTTGATCCGGAGGGTGCATACTGATCTGGTTATACCCAGAGTAAGTGTCCAGGAACGAGAGGAGCTCATGTCCCGCCGTGGCGTCGATAAGGAGATCTATCCTTGGGAGGGGGTAGTAATCCTTCGGGCATGCTTTGTTCAGTTCGGTGAAGTCAACGCATAAGCGCCATTTTCCATTCGCCTTCTTCACCATCACAACATTGGACAGCCATTCGGGGTAGGACACTTCCCTAACAGCCTCATTCTGAATTAACTTCTCAACCTCTTCGTCCATTGCTCGGGCCCTTTCAGTGGAGGCGCCCCTCAGCTTTTGCCGGACGGGTTTGTGATGAGGACTGACATTGAGTTGATGGGTAGTGACCTTGGGGTCAATTCCTTCAAGATCCGCATGTGACCATGCGAAGACATCCAGATTATCTTTCAGGAAATTCGTCAGGCGGTTGACCAGATCATCAGGGAGGGAGGTGCCGATGAATACTTTCCTATCTCGAAAGTTTTCATCGAGCACTACCGGAGTTAGGGCCTCGACTGGCTCGCCCCTCTCTGTAGTGGCTTCGTCTCGGGGGTCCAAGGTATCCACTTGCATTGCCTCTTGGACTTTTTTGGCTTTTATCGAGGAGATGTAGCATTCCCTGGCAGCTACCTGGTCCCCTCTTTGCTCCCCGATGCCGTACGGGGTAGGAAAACGGATCATGAGGTGATATGTGGATATGACTGCCCTGAATGCATTGAGGGCAGGTCTCCCCATAATGACATTGTATGCCGATGGGCAGTCAATCACCAAAAAAGTAACCATGATGGTGGATCTCCGAGGTGCGGCCCCCATGGTGACTGGTAGTGTAATTGCTCCTAGAGGTCGTACCATCTCCCCCGAAAACCCAAAAAGAGGAAACTTAACGGGCTGCAACCTCTCCCGCCCCAGGTTAAGTTTGTCATAGGCTCCCACGTATAAAATATCTGCAGAGCTTCCACTGTCTACCAAGATTCTATGTACCTGGTAGTTGGCAATGGTGACGGTGAGCACTAGGGGGTCGTCATGGGGGTGCTGGATCCCTTCCAAATCTTTTTCTGAGAAGGAAATGACCTCCTCGCTGCCCAATCTAGGTGCTTTGGATGGGAGAGCTTCCTCAGGATGCCTAGCCTTTCTTGCCTTGGCTTTCATGGCGGAGAATGACTCCTCCAGTCCTCCCGAAATGGTCCGGATTTCACCCATTGGCTGCTGTTCCTCCTGATGATTATGTGGCGGCGGTGGTGGCGGCCCCTGCCCCCTACCAGCTACATACTGGCGCAGATGGCCATGCTGAATGAGGTCTTCAATCTGCCGCTTTAGTTCAAAGCAGTCGTCAGTGTCGTGACCGTGGTCGCGATGGAAGCGACAATACTTGGCCGGATTTCTGCGGTTAGGTGGGGACTTCATCCTCCCTGGCCACTTTATGGCCGGGTCATCTTGTATTTGGAGCAAGATGTGGCTGACGGGAGTAGTGAGAGTGGTGAAGGTCTGACGGTCCCTCAGTGGAGTAGGCCCGAGCCGATCCCGAGCAGGTACCCGCTCCGTCCTGCTCCGCTTGTTATTAGCATTGGGCCTTTCTTCTCTTTCTCGCTCCCTCCCTTTTTCAGCGGCTTTGGAGGAGGATTCACCGCGCCTGGCTCTGGTGACATCCTCGGCGTTCATGTACTTCTGTGCCTTCGCCAGCAGCTCTGGCATGCTCTTCGGGGGGCGCTTCATAATAGAGAACAAGAAACTTGACGAGCGAAGGCCTCCCATGAACGCAGTCATAGTCACCTTATCATCTGGCTCCTCCACCTGGAGCACCTCCTCGTTAAAACGAGTGAGGTAGCTCCTGAGACTCTCATTCTTATCCTGCTTTAAGCTTAGCAGGTGCGTGGCTGGTTTTTGGTGGCGACGCCCCCCGATGAAGTGAGACACAAACGCTCTGCTTAGTTCTCCGAAGGTGGTAATGGAGGCCGGGGCGAGGTTGGAGAACCACTGACGGGCGGAGCCCTTCAGAGTGGTTGAGAATGCCCTGCACATTATTTCATCAGGGACGTTGTGCAGTAGCATGATGGATTTGTACGTCTCCAGGTGGTCCAATGGATCCTTTGCTCCGTCAAAGGTCTCTATGGACGGCATCTTGAACCTCCGCGGGAGTGGATAATTCACTATGTTGGGTTTGAACGGTGTGTCCGTTCGCCCAACGAGGTATTCCACAGTCTCCGGCTCCCGGGCTCTCATAGCGTTGCAGACATTGCCGAGCTGGTCTTGCACTTCCTTGATCTTTTCATCCCAGAGGTTGGGGGCTCCCTGAGATGGTCCATGGAAATAGCTGCGGTCCTCCAGGCTATGGCTTTCGCCTCCTCCCTCTTGGAAGTGAGGATCTCCCCCGTCAGAGGCAGATGGATGAGATGGACCTTCGTTATGGTTTCCTCCAGAGGGAAGTTGGGAAGACCCTTCGGCATGGAGAATTCCTTGGGCATCCATGCGGAGAACTCCTTGGGGAGGGGCGCCCTGGTGGAGAGTTCTCGTGCGCTGGACTCTTGGGGGCCGCAGCACTACTCCCCCTTGGGGTACTCCCCTCCGCCCTTCCAGCATGAGCTGCATCAACTGCTGGTTATGGGCTATCAGCTGCTGCATAGCCTCCAGCATTTGATGCGTAGTGGGAGGAGGGGCATCGGGGGTAGGATTGGTTGGCAATGCACCGGGGGTGGGATTGATTGGCAATGCACCGGGAGGGGGATTGATTGGCGGAAGATCCTCGTTCCCCCCTGCTTGCCTCTTTGACCTCGTGTTAGTCACCATGATGCTGGAGTGGAAGGTGAGAATTTTGGAGTTTCCCACAGACGGCGCCAAACTGATGATGCCAAAAAGTGATTTCGGACACCACCGGTCAAGTAACAAGTAATAAATGCAGTAATTTAACGTGACACAGAAATTTATAGTGGTTCGGTCAAGAGTGACCTACGTCCACTTCACAAAAGGCAAGGTTGCCTTGTTTCTTTACTAATCAGAGGTGTGGAGATTACAAGTTGAGTAGCACTGAGCAACAGTTACATCTCTCTTGCCCCTCAAGCATTGGTGGGGGCTTTATAGTCGTCCCCTAACAGTAGGGGCGACTCTCCAGTGATATCCCATGAGATCCTGCAACGGGCGTGGCCCCAACGGGCATCCACGAACAGGTGTAGTGGGCAGGAAATACTCCGCCTGACTCGGTAAAAGCAGCAGCAGCCATGACGAAGCAATCCTCTAACTTGTATTTGAGATCATACGGCCCTGACCTACTGGCATGGGTTAGGTTTCTTGGACCTGGCTAGCTACACATTCTGGGTCACCGGACCTGACCTGTCATCTGACCCGCTACGGTGGATCGGACCGGACCCTTAACGGGTAGATAACGACTCGGGTTCATCATGGACTTGGGTCAGTCAGACCCGACCCACTACCGTGGGCCGAGCCATTTGGGCCTGGCCCATCACAGTCCACTAGCAATCGATTTGGTTTGGCCTCCTTCGGCTGTTGACACGAGTTTGTCATCCTTCGTAAGGCGCAAAGTGGCATTGGCAGAAACAAGTGGGTCGTCGGTGTTTGCAGTCCAGACCACTGTCTTGTCTGCAGATCCGTCTAATAACCAGATCCCAATAGCAAAACCCCGGCCTTCTGGGTAGAAACCAAAGGCGAAATGCCCAGAAGGTGAAAGCCAAAAGGTGGGGCTCCTTGTTGGGTATAGCTGAGAGCCCAAGCTTATGTTTTGGGAAAGTGTTGGTTGAGCAAACATAAAGAGGAACACGACCCATATGGTAGGTGCCATCTCATGTGTGTGTACAGATAGAGTTGAGCACTGATTTATAATAGGACCTCCTCTTCTTGATTGGCCACTCATGAGTCGTAGTACCGTGGAAAGTTCAATGCAAGCACGAGGAAAATTAATGGACCTTATATTACACAATATATTTAATTTCTTAAAATTTTAAATTACTCAAAATAAATACTATCATCTCATATTCAATGTTAAAATGATTTTAAGAAAATTAAAAATTGGCCCACTATGAGATTAAATATATTGTCAATATTATTAATTAGATATATTTGATTTTACTTTTAAAATAAAATTTAAATTTTCAAAAAGTGAAGCATGATGAAAAACGAAATTTAAAAAGTCGGCCCACGGTGAAGTTCTGTGAGTGGGATGCTTACAGATCAATCCAAATTCATAACCGTACACTACAATTGGTTGGGCTCACGGTCTCACTTATTCCGTGTGGAATTTCTTGCATACATCCAATTACACACGAGTCTACAAATGTCTATCAATCGCCCAACGTGACAAGAGGACTCCTCCTCTCCATGTATATCGGTCAAATAAATATCCTCCTCTTGTATTTGTATTGGATATCCTAAATTCTTAGTACAAAAAAGATGTGATCCCACCCAAAGATTGAATATAAGACTAATATTATTGATTACATGCTCAATTTTATAGTTGAACAAACTCTTACTAGAGAAAAATTTGAGAAAACTCACTAATTTTGTAGAGTTCCAATACCTTTATACTCATAAGTTCATAAATCTGATGAGGTGACTGATCCCCTTATAATTATAAATGTCGTGTTTCTTTAGAAGAATCTCAAAACTTTAACCACCTATTAAATGGCCTTTGGAATTCCTTTAATTACAACCTATTTTCTTTTTGCTAGAATTTATATTTCTGATGCTCAAATATAGAAGAGGATTCAAGAATTTAACATCTTGGACTTCAACAAAAAAAAAAAAAAAAAAACACGTGGGAGAATTCAAAAATTCTTCTGAGAAATGTGTCAAGAGGGTAATGCTGTTATGAATGCAGCAGTTGGACAAGTCAAACGAAAAATTCTTATATTTCACTAGTCTGGCACAAATTCTGTTATCTGTTATAAATGTGGCAGTTCTACAATTGGTTGGGCTCATGGTCTTACTTATTCCGTGTGGACTTTCTCTTCTGGCATACATCCAATTACACGTGTCTACCAATGTCTATCAATCGCCCGACGTGACAAGACGACGACTCCTCAATTTGAATGCCCTAGGTCCTCGTGCACATTCAATCCTCAATTTGAATCTGTCGAGCATCTTTTTTTCCATCTCCCTTTCTTGGGAGATTAATTTCCCACGAAATTGTCCACTTCACCTCCCTTCCTCACCAACAAATTTCTCATATTTTTCTTTCTTTTTCTAAATTTCTGTTTTCTCCCTCTCCCTCTCTATGTGAAAAATCAACATGAGCTTTCTCTCTCTTTGAAAAGTCAAGCGGAGAAAAGTGAAAGTTTTAGGTGACCCAAAGTGAAAGTTTTAGGTGACCCAGGTCCTCTGTGAAAAATCAACATGAGCTTTCTCTCTCTTTGAAAAGTCAAGCGGAGAAAAGTGAAAGTTCGAGGTGACCCAGGTCCTCACATTCAATCCTCAATTCGAATCTTTCGAGCATATCATTGACCCTTTTTTTCCATGTCCCTTCTTGGTAGACTAATCTCCCATGAAATTGTCCTCTTCACCTCCCTACCTTTCCAACAAGTTTCTCATATTGTTCTTTTTATTTTTCCAAATTTCCTTTTTGCTCCCTCTCTCTGTGAAAAATCAAAGTAAGAAAAGTGAAAGATTGTGATGACCCATGTCTATTAAAATCTGACCACTCAATAGCAAGCCCCCTCGCATTTTACTCTAATATGACTTGGCCCCACCATGAGATTCAGCTTGTAAAAGAAACATATAATATTAAAAGATTGAAGTGCTAATACATTATAAGAACCCACTTTCTTGAATATGTAAATGCAGTATAATTCAGTTTATTCCAAAGCGTTGAAATTATTATAAAGTTTAGATTATTAGAAATTGGAAATACATTGAACAATCAAATGTATAAAAAGTTAAAATAAAGGGGCATTCGGTGAGAGGTCTCTGAAGATTTCACTTTATGTCCTTAAGTTTACAATCTTTTTTCATAGTGTGATAGGTCTTTTTGCCAAATTTGAAAATCTGAAATGTTTAAATTACCATTTCTTTAAATCATATCCCATGATTACTGAGATAACCCATTAATAATGGTCAACTACTATTTAATTAACCACGATTAATGAAATCCCATTAATGAGATTTTGAAATAGATTTTAAAACAGCACAAATAAATTTCAAAAGAATGCAAAAAAAATTCAAAAACGCAATAATTTAAAAAAAATCGCAATAAATTTCAAAAAATGTAATAAAATTCTTATATTTCACGAGTCTGGGACAAATTCTATACGTTCTAGTAGGAGCTATCTAACTGTAGGATTGAGTTTAAATAAAGTACATTAAATAAAATAACAACACCTTCCATGCATTTTTTTATATCATTAATCATACAGCCAAATTTAAGGTTGGACCAAATCTTATCTCGTACAAGATAAGTATGTTCAATTGTATGTCCAATTTTATGGTTTCTGTGTATATTGGTAGTCAAAGATGTCGCGCTTTCAAGACCCCCGGTCATTTAAGCGTAAGATGTTCTATTCTATGAAATTGCATGGGACATGCAACACATCAGTTCCCTCATTAGGGTGGCCCGGAGAATTATATGGGTATATTACTTGTTTAAATTGTTGTTATGTTGATTTCTTAAAGATTTTAGAGTATTATTTCTTAAACATCTCTTTTAGATTGTTGCTAGACAGATTATAATAGATCCAAGTGGGCCACTCAATGTATTGACACTTACAATATAGCTATGATATATTAAAAAAAACAAAAATCAAAATACACTTTATCGGAGGATTGACACCCTAAGGTCCCCTGAATCAATGGGTATGTATAAATACTCCACTTTTTGATAGACCAAATGTGATTGGAACCAATTTACCCTTCCCGAAACTTGCACTTCTATATGTGGATCTACAGATCTAACAAGCATAATCTGTGTAATATTCCTATAAGTTTGATGTGGGAAATTCACCTGATCACCATGTGATCAAGATCATTGATTTGTCATAAGTGGTCCCCATATCCCCACATTCTGTACTAAATTCAAGCTCTTCATCAAAACTCTATCCATTTAGACCACTTGCATTACCTCTCAATAGTTTGGCAACTCTACTAATAGAGTCAAGTAAAGTAAAGGCCTCATTTCTATAAAATAAATTAAGTCATATCAGAAGTACTTTAATTCAAATTTCCCGCCGTATTTTTTAAAAAAAGTCAAAAAACAACATTCTTTCTCCACTAAAAAAAAAAAAAACTACACTTCTCTATACAAATAGTCAAAAAAAAAATTATAACAAACAACTAAAAATAAAATATCATTATAACCCACTTATATTTTATTCTTTCTTCAAAATCAACTTTACTTCACTTGACTCTATTAGTAGAGTTGCCAAACTAGAATGGGAAAGATTTATTTTAAGTACAATTCTTTATCTCACATAAAACATTTTAAAACCCTTGGAACAATTCTTTATCTCACATAAAACATTTTAAAACCCTTGAAAGCATGGAGATTCTCATAATTTTTATTTTGAGAATTTAGCCTACTTGTACGCCAAGTGCTAATGGGGCTGAGTGAGTGTGTGAGTACTTTTCCTTAAAAGAACTAAAAAAAAAGAAGTATATAACCCGTTACTTTCACAACCAAGTTTCAAATACCTTTTTAAGGAAGTTGAACTCCTTGGTGGAGCCAACCTACTTAAAATCCAAATCGCTCAAAATGGATATCCTAATTTAATGAATATCCCAAAATTTTATTAGAATCATAGTTGGCCAACCATAAAACTAAATATATGAGCAAAGTTATTAAGTATATGCTTAATCATACGATATAACCAACATCTGTTTAAGAGAAAATTGAGGATTTGCCACTAAATTTGAAGGTATTTATTTTAAATGACTAAGATTTTCAACTGGTGAGTCCCTTGTTAGAGTCCCAAAATCTTACTCTTCAACGTGTTTATTTACATGAGAGGAGTAAGGACGAGTAGGGATGAAAGTCATAAATAAAGTTAAAAAGATGGGTTAAAAAACAAAGTAGTGTTTTTAAAATTTATATGAAAATCTCATTAATGAGATTCCATTGATCGTAGCCAATTAAATGGTAGTTGACCATTATTAATGGGATATCCCACCAATCATGGGATATGATTTAAGGAAGGATAAATCAGACATATCACGGATGAGAATGTGTAAAAGAACTTTTCGCTGGATGACTTTTTTTCGTGGACTGTTTGCAACAAAGTCATACTTTGAAGAACCTCCGATCAAATGCCCCTATAATATATTAAGCTAGGAGGTTTTGGATTTAATTTTGACCGATGGGTATGTAACTACTCATATAACTATCAACTCATTTTTTTCATTAATTCACCTATGTTTGAGTTGTTCCTATGTAATTATATCATTTTCTCTAATTTCTCTAATTTCTTTTTATCCAACTTGTCTGCGGAAAGTAGGGATGACAATTTTCCTCGAAACCCATGGATACCCGACTTGAACCGACCTTTTGGGGACGGTTTTTATCCAGGCTTTTGGATTTGCTTTCGGTTGATCCAGGCTATTGATGCTGCTTTATTTCTGTTTGTAATAGTGGGATGGTGCTGCCCTTTTTTTTTCACAAGAGTTGAAGATTTATGAATGGCACAGCCTTTTGACATATTTTTTAGTCTCACAATCCTGAATTGTATCCTTGCTTGATATGCTTTCAAATTTTGGAAGGATTTTTACTATCTTATTCACACACACACACACACAAAAAAAAAAAAAAAAATGCAAAAACTAAATTGAGGTTGGGCCGGTCGGTGCGGGTTCGGGTAAAACTCGAATTATTGTGCGGAGGCGGTTCGGATCGGGGAAAAACCGAAACCCATAGGGTTTGGTTTTGGTACAATCAAAATAACCCCCGACGGGTTTCGGGGCGGGTTCGGGGAAATAAAAAATTTCGGGGATCGGGTATGATATGCTTAAAATCCGCGCCGATTCACCCACTTGCCATCCCTAGCGGAAAGAGGTAATTTTTTTTTAATACGTGATTATTTAAGAGGGCAGGGCAGGAGATGATATTCTTTAAGCTTAAAGACGTTTAAGAAAATGGAGAATCGGTGAGTGGCTCTTCCTCTTCATCCACCCTCTCTCTCAGCGTAACTGACTCGCCAGTCTCCATCAATGCTTCCATCTCAACGCCCCGTTCCCTCTTCATCTTCCCCCCTCCCCTCAGTCCCTGCTTGCTCAATGCTCTCATCTACTCCGTGCTCTCCACATTAACCCATTCCAGTTCGGCGCTTCCGTTTTCATGCTCCACGCTTCATGCCTGCGATGTCTGCCCCCGCTTCACCCTCATGTTCCTGCAGCGTCGACATCCTCGGCCGCCCTGTTTTCACCGACCCCACTGTTCCTTTTCCCTCTCCTCAACCCTACATGGTTCCTCTATCCTCCTTCACCTCGACCCCCATTAAGACTGATACATCAATCTCAACGCCAGTAATTACCCCCTTCTCACTCAAGAAGGTACGCAGTAGCCCGCCCGACATCTATTCGATATCATTCCACAAAGAAAACAATCATCTCTTCTCTCTCTCTCTCTCTTTTTTTTTCTAATTTTTATTTTAATTTAATGGTTTTGCAGATCTCCATCTAACTTCTTCGTATTATTCCTTAGAGAAAAATCCTATCTTTGGTTTTTTAATTTGATTTTTTTTGAGTTTGCAGGTCATATTGCATGGAGATAGCATGGACATTTTATTTATTTTCGTAAGTGGGTTTTACTTATTGAAACAATATAACAAATTTGAGAATTTCATTTGAGTTTCTGTTCTTGAATTCATGTAATTTTTTTATTACATCCTTTATTTTTCTTCAAAGAGTGATGTGTTATACTTCTATGCAGAAGCATGAGTTGCCAGATGCCTATAAGATATTCACAGGATGCTGAATGACTATATATTCACAGGTTAGCCTTTCTGTTAAGCTATATAATGTCGTTGTGTTTAGCCATTTCTATACTATCTAAGGGTTTTATCCTGTTAGTAATTGATTCTGGGCAAATTGGTGCTGGACATGGAAATCAATGTGAATATTGTATAAATATTTCTGTAGCTTGCTATCTGAAAATCCACGATCTCCTCAACACCCATTACCATATAAAAATGAATAAGAAGAAAATGAGAAACAGAGAAGTTTATTCCTTTTCAAAGAAATGTCAACCTTTGACAGCAGAAAAAACATAATGATCTTATTCAATTAAGAAAATGCATTGGGCTTTCTAAGTAGTATCTTTTTCAAACAATTCTTATGTCATCTTCGTGGGCTACACAAACTAAGTTTCAATTAAGGTTGGACTTTCAGACAAATCACAGTCATTCATCCTTGGAAAAAGATTTTTTTTAATGTAGGATAAAACAAAGTTTGATATATTTATTATAGAGTGGGGTAGACTAAGTTTAAAAAAACCAAGCTTCGTTGCGCATGCAATCATGGGACTTGAGTTTATGGTTTGTTTTTTCTTTTTCTTGGTTTCTTTTGAACCGAAAGACCTAAGAGAATTACATAAAGAATCGTTCATGTAATTTTTTTCTTATTTTCTTTAATGTGAAGTTCTGAAAGCTGAAATATGAAATAAAGATAATGGAGTTTGTCATGTGATGGATGTCAAATGCAGTAGGTGTTTAATTGTTAAGCCACCTTTCTGCTTCATGTTTTTCACTAAATATGATGATGATCCATATATTGGATGATGATGCTTAAGTTACATTGAAATTCTACCCCAAATGGCTGAAACAAACATATTTACTTTGAATTCACAGCACTTAAGATGGAAAAAAATTTCATTGAATCTATTTGTGCCATAGGCTTTCAACACCAAATTATCTAAGCTAAAAAAAAAAAAAAAAACCTCAAACCCAAAACATCAACATCAAGGCATGTTGGCATCAACTTCGACGTGGATAAATAGTGAACAAGAAACTTTCGCACGGACTATTTTCCATATGCGTAGTCTGATTCTGTTGAGGTGCAGGTATAAGAAGTTAAAATGAAGAAGCTCAATTCATTTCAGATGATTATTACAGAGGCATCAGGGTCTATATATGCCCTAAGCCCAACACAGCTAGCTAACTGACTCTGTACAACTGAATACATAGAGACAAGCTGCGCTCATCTTGACTAAGACCTGCATACATGAGTTGATAACTGAGTATCTTTGTCAATACAGGTTTGCAGCTAACTTATGCAAGTGACATTCCTAAGGGCCTATTTAGATCTTTGTAGGTATTTTGATGCTTAATGATGTTTGATTGTATTGTTTTTGTTGTTTAGCTGTATTTCTTTTTTAGTTACCCTTTTTTTTATGCTGGAATGAGCTTTTTCAGCATTGTTTTTTTTTTTATTTTATTTTATTTTGGAAAAATAAAAGTTACTGTTATAAAAAAATGCTCTTTGTAAATACACAAATAAGAGTTCTGTATTGCATAATTTGAGGCATCCGCAAGTCATGTTGGTTTGTTCTTTGCCATAACCAGTTACATATAACTTGATTAGGGGGCAAATTGGCTTAGTTTTTCAGGATGTCCATTTATCACTAAGATGGAAGGCCCAATCACTTGCCAGTAACTAAAATAAATGAAGTTACAAATGAAATAGCACCACAGATTATGATGTTGGAAGTGCATCACCACAGTCTTCCATATTTCTACCTTTTCGCACATGTTAAATTGTACGTTTAAGTGATTCTACCATCTCTTTTTCAGGAAAAACAATCCAGCCTGCACATTGTAATTCAAGTACCCAGGTGCACTTCCTTCTGTCCCATCTATGTTAAGGCAGTCCAAGTTGAAGTAGATGTACTTGTAAATTTGTTCAGATTTTGAATTTTTCAGAGCTTTGATTAGATTAACATGCCTCGAACTTGGCAAAAACCACAAGTTCCAACTAAACTTTAAACAGCTCAGTAGATATCAATAACATAGATAGATATGAATCTGTTGACCATAGTAATATAACAGATGTCTATTTTTGATGGTTTGTTGCTACAATGGTACAATGTGTGTTAATAAGTGGTTTTTCGGAATCTCATCTTTTTATATGTTGTCCATGTATGAATAGAACTTTTGATCTCATCTTTTCATATGCCGCTTTTCTCATTTCATTCATTATTTATTGTGTTGAGAATATATTAGCATGCTAAGATTATGTCATGCACGTTTTATCTCATGCGGGTTTCTTATCAAATTAAGTAATCCAAAACTTGAATTTAAAAATATGCCTTCAAACATGTTTCGTCTAATGTATGTTTGCATCAAATGCTCAAGAAGGTGATCACTCTTTAGTCTAAAATGATCCAGACTCTTCTCCAATGAAGATGCATAAAAAATGACAAAAACTCTATACTTCCAAATCCAAGGGTCTTGATTCCTTTGATCATCCATTCATCTGAAGGTACTTCTATATTCAAATTCTGCATTTTTTGTACAATTTATAGTGAGAATTTTATCTACATGAGAAAAGAGTTGTTAGTACGTAGTAAGTGCTATTTTGGAATATTTATAAATTGTTGAGTATCTGTGTAGGACATGAAAATTGTAGAAAACTGAGATTGAGTGACAGAATTGTAGCTTTAATTTCTACATCATGATGTACATGGCTTGCTTTCAATTTTGAACTTCTAAAGTCCAACTCTTTCAATATTTTCATCATTTGAAGTTTCTAAGAAATTCATCTAATTTGATTACCTTTCATTATTTAATAAAAACCCTTTTGATAAAGAACTTAAAAATAAGAAAATAATACAACAATCTTATTTTTAGTGAAAAATTGTGATTCAAGATGAAAGTTTTCTATTTTTAAGTGTAATTCTTTTGTAAAAAATAAAATTTGATATCACTTTGAAGTAGCAGAAATCTTTTCTTTTAAAACAGTTAAATAAATTTTTCTTAGTAGGTGCCGTTGAATTTTGCTATGGCGAATTTCCTTTTCCCCTCTTCTTTTATTCTCTTCGTTGATTGGCGGATCTGATTATCTACTCAAATATTTTGCAGATTGTTCAATATATTGACTTTTTACAGAAAACAATTAAAGAAGCAGGCTGAACAATGACCCAGGTTGAATGAACCCAATTAAGTGTGTACCAAGAAAATCAAATCATGTGGCTTTGGATTTTTCGATCACTATGATTTTCTCACCATATAACATAAACTTTGGTTTCCGCTATGGAAGCCACTTGGTGTATTGTTGCCATTGAGATTTGGTTTGTAGAAGATGGTTATAATGCCTATCAAGACTGTCCAAGCTCGCCATGATCCAATGCATTTACTTATATATTTTTTCCCTTGCTTGGATTTCTTTTAGCCATCATAACCAATGGACTTGCTGTTTGGGGCAATTTAAATAATCGAGAATATATATTTGATGTTATTCAAGGTAGCCTCATCCTCTTATCCTAACCAATTTCAATTAGTATAAGGCACATCCAAATTCACATGAACATACGTGATAATAATAACACATTAACATTGCGTACTTTAGTGAGCCCATGTTTTTTGGCTTCTTCTTTTCTCATTTTTCATTATGTTACCCACATCTCTTCTATATCTTCTTACAAAAAAGTCCATAAAATTATATTATAGTTTCTCAGAGAGGAAATGATTGTTTTTATTGTTTCTTTCCATATTCATGATTTATTTTCTTACTATTTTTTCAGTTTTGATGATCTTTTAGTTTACCTGGTGTCTTGGGTTTTCTTTTCTATCTTATATTATTTTAGTGTTTTTTTTATCACTTTTATTGCTTTTCATTATGAGTTTATTTTATTATCTTTATCCATTTACAATTGGTTCTTTTAGTTTTCCCCGTTAATGGGTCTTCATTGATTTGCAGTTTTCTATTTTTACATTTTCATTTATGGTTTTAATTTTTGGTTTTATGGATATTAGCTTCTCATCGGTTTGTTTGGATCTTAGGTGGTCCACAAACCTATGAAAGCACAATAGCGACCCAATTGGTTTCTATATCCTAATTTCGCTTGAATATAACATCTTTAATATCGGTGACCTTAACTTCATATAGTATTTTAATTAGATGAAGAATGATATTCCGGATTTTTGAAATTGTAAACATACAAAATCTAAATCACTCAATTTCAATTTTAAATTATCAATTTTATAAAAAAAATATAAATAACTTAAAATAATAATATCTTAATGAGTTATATTGGCATGGGCAGGTTTTGCTAGTTATAATATATGAAGCGAACTGGATTTGATTGCCAATTTGATTCTCAATTCGAAATTTGATTTTGATCATCTTCTAATTTTTGACCTTCTGCCAATATCAACCCTACTAATTAAAGTTCCATTTAACCCTACTAACTAATCGCCCATTTACCTATCCGTTTCTTTTAAACCCCATTACTCTACGAAACCACTCCCTGGCTTCAATTGAGAAATCAGTACCGATTTGAATTTTATTTTGACCTGAATTCGATTCGTTTTTCCCCCGTCTCCCGAAACTTTTCACCTTCCTTTCCCTTTTGTAACTCCTCAAATAGAAACTCCACCTTCCTTTCCTTTGGTAACTCCTCATGCAGAAACTCTCCTCACGTGCTTCATGCACGCGACCATTTCCAGAGCCGCTTTAATACCCTTAAGCAAACACCCTTACCTCATCGTCTCCTTGCAAAGTGTCACCTTTACCTTGTCTATGGTCAGAGATAACCACCACCAATCTCTTCTTTTTCTTTTCCCTTTTTATTTTGGGGATTGAAAAAGAAGAGCAGTTTGTGGCTAAAGATCATCTGCAGCTTAATCTTCTTCCCTTCAAGCACTTCTGTTATGGCGATCACGAAGACCTCAATAATTATAACTTTGACTCCACGGTAATCTACTACGTCACAACCAGGTAAAAATAAAAAATAAAAAAACCTCATCATTTTATCTCTCAGTGTCCGTCTCTCTTCATTGATATCCAGAACTCTCTCTTCACTTCGAATTCCAAACTCTGATAGCAATTCGTGGCAGAATATCAATTTGCTTCTCATTACAAAAGGGTAGTTATCAATTCCTCTTCCTTTTTGTGATAGGAAAAGAGTAATCTTTTTACTAGTGTGATTTCTATTCAGTGTTTTGATTGTGGTTTCTGACATTCACAAGGATAGTGGTTGGGGCGGCATTGGCGAGAAGCGGCAAGATCGAGAGGCATCTATCGCCCACGACTTGATTCTCCGAATTCTATTGTATGGTATTCTCTGTTTTTAGATCCTATTTTTTTGGATCCATCATCAATTCTATTATTTTGAAAGAAAATGTACAATGTTCAATCATGCCTTTCTTTGTGTACTTGTAGTAATGGTTAAAGCTCTGGAATTTTGCTTTGATGGGGGTGGGTTGGTATCAAATGGGATATTTGTGTATTTTTTTTTAACACAAGAAAAAAAAATTCTTCTCTCACTTGTCATGCTAAAAGTCTTTTTTTTTTTTTTTTTTTTTTTTTTTGAGATGGTTAGAGATATGGAATGTTTGTTTTGTTGGGGATATCAAATGAGATATTGATTTCTGAAAGAAATAGAATATGTGTATTTATTTTATCCCGCTTTCAAATCTATTGGCATGGCAATGGGAATGGATAGCTTTAGGATTGGATCGAAGCCTTTGGTAGTACGACTAATACCAAGCAGTTATTGTCCCCTCTAGTATCTACTTCCCTACAACATCATATGGGAGGAATGTTTCTTTGGCATTGTTCTCAATTTTACAGCCTCTTCTTTACTATTGTTAGCAAATTCATCTCCTGTGGCCATACGTGGAATGGTAGAGATTAAGCCCATCCATTTTGGGGGGAGTCCTTTTCATGACTCCTTTTTTCCTGTGCTCTTTGGTTGTTAGTTGGCTCTTGGCCTTTGGGCTTTGTCTGTTTCATTGTTGTGGGAATTCTATATATTGAGGATTGGAATTTCTTCATTTATATAGATTTTTACTCTTTGTACTATGCATATGGGCTCCATAGATGAATAATCAGACAAAGATTTTTGCTCTTATACTATGCATAGGGGCTCCACGTATGAATAATCAGGCACAATGAAAGATGTTTTTTCACCTCTATATAATGTTTAGACCAAGTGAGGTGTAGAATCACTTGACCTCTACTTTTGTATGTCTTATAAAACTCAATTGATCATGTTCATTTGAGGAGCTGTTGACGCAAGTACTTGAGAAAACTTTTCCATGCAATCACTTAGCAAGACTAAGATGTGCATTCAATCTTAAAATAGTTAAAGATATTAACCTATGCATACACAATGCCTTTTATCTGAATTTCTAGATTAATCAATTAAGAGAAAATTTTGAATTCTTGGCTTTTGAGATTATGCCCTGCTTGGAAACAATGTTGACTGTCATCATACGATAGTATATATATAAGCAAAACTGGTTGGGGGCGGGGGGAGTCAACTAAACCCAAAGCTAGAACTCATCCCGAATGCGGCACAGGTCAAATTCCAGAAATCTGCATTTGCACATAACCCAACCAACTCACTACGAAGCTTGCCGATATAGGAAAACATCATAATTTTAATTTTTAATATTTATTTAAATTTTACAAACAATATTGTGATATAAATTTATTATAGATTTTAACATTTTTTGTATGTATTATACTACTCGTGCTAAGCATGGACATGTAGTTAGATATCATATTTTATATTTCTTATAAAGTTTTAAAATTTTTGTATAGCTTTTATATTATGAATTATACTGCTCGTGCTAAGCACGGGTGTGTTTTGCTAGTTATAATATCCGAAGCGAACTAAATCCAATTTGAGAAATTCCTAATTGATCTTGACTCTTGTCCAATTTATTTTGACTACTCTTAAATTCGTTTTGTAACTTTTGCACCTTCCCATCTTTAAGAAAAATCCTTCACGTTTCTCTATAATCTTTAACTTTTCAGTTGATTTTGACTCTTCCTTTTCTTCAATATTCCATCAGTTGCTCATTTCTTTGAACACATGCAGAGCGGCCCTTCCTCTCTAACCCATCTCACAAAGAGAGAAGAAATTGTCCTTTGTCTTCCATGATGCCTCATTCTCTCTCATGTATTGCAGTGACTGCTATCATGGATAAGTTGATGTTCCTGACATAGATACTCTAGCTTGGTCTACGGTATGTTCTTCTTTTTCTTTTTTTAATCATTGGTGCATTCATATGTACCCAAATCATTGGTCTCTGGTTACACTATTTAAGCAGAGGAAATGAGACTTCATCCTGCTCGTAGCAAAACGAGAAAGTTGGTATTTCCCCCTCCTTTTCCTCAAATCCTTACCAGTTTTCAAATGTTGTTTTGAGGTGAGAAAACTGAAAGACCAGTATTCCACATAATGATTTTAGTGCCTTGAACGAGAACCATCCATTCTTCTAATGTATTGAAAATTTTGTTGATTAGGCCTTCACTTGGGCAAGTTCATCACAACAAGATCCCTCATCGGAAGCTTGGGTGATTTTGTGGAAGTGTTGTCTACATTAATCGTCTCATACACGCGTCTGACGCGTGTGAGTTCCTTTCAGATTTTCTTGCATTCTAATTTTTATGCTGCAATACATTTACATTTTGTTTCAATTGAACTAGTGTTCTTGAATGTTTAAGAGTTGCTTGATGAAATGCCTCCAAGAAATCTTCTAATTGTTGTCAGATATTTGTGAGTGTTTGTAAATCTATCAATTGGGTCAATAGCAATCTTTTTAAAGGGCTTCCGTGGTGCTTTCCTTCAAACTAAAACCAAACAAAAAAGCAACTTTTGCCTTCTCGCATTCTCTTTTGTGATAGGTGTTTGAGAATCTCATAATTTTGACTTCACCTATTTTCTCCTTTCTGAAATACCTTCACTGATTTGATTCTAGATGGGGGTTCATCAGGGGGGGGGGGTGGTTGTACAATTCAACCAGAAAAGAGCCAAAATCGCATAGATATATCTTCTAATCAGGACAACTAATTTTTGTGGTTCACAGATAATCAACACTTTAAATGACCAAACCATAAAACACACACGCCCAATACAAAGTCAATCCAAGGGACTACATTACAATGCATTGGGGACATGTAGTAATGGATCCTTCTATTTATTTATTTGACAATGCAGAGCATGTAGCTACAAGATCCAATAACATATAAGAGAAAGGCTAGAACAAAAATCATTAGAACTGGTGGAGTAGAATAGGGGATCTAAGATCTATGTAAGTGATAATCTAAGATGATGATGATTGGATTTGTTAAAGGATAATTTCTAGAATAGGATGCTACTCACTGATCTATGACTATATGGTAACATGTATTGTTGTTTGGCTACGTAGATCTGTGCAAAACCTTTGGATGAAATGATCCAATGTTAGTCAGCTTTACTCAAATTTACTGCTAATCAAAAGCTCCTTGCTCAGAAATTTGTCTATTAGGGGCCCACACAGCACATTTCTTGACAAGGTGTGGTTTACACTGAATAAATTGAGCACTCACTATTATTTGTAATCTTTTTTTTTTCCTTCTTTAGTATAAACACCAAGGTCTAAACAGTGTCCAGAGAAGCCCCATGTATAAGACCCATCGATAGGCCATACCATGGACACACTGTATTTCCTAGTGATCCATACAAACTTGCTCTAATTTTTCCTGTTATATATACCTCTTCCAGTGAGAAACGAGCCTTTCCTGTTGCCCTTTCTTCAAACTAAAATCAAACAGAAGGCAATTTTTGTCCTCACATTTTCTTTTCTTATAGTTGTTTAAGCGTATGCTAATTTTGACTGATTTGATCATGGGTAAGGGTTCATTGAACAAAAAGTAACTTTTCTCTTCTCACGTCCTCTTTTGTTATAATTGTTTGATTACCTCAATGGCAAGCGCTTTTTTATTTTAAATATAAACTTTAGCCCCACAAAAGAAAACACAGAATTACACTCCAAATTTAAAGTGTTTCCTGGTTGGGTTCGGATTTCTTGAGGTTGCTGCATCTCGCTGGTCTAGAAGTTGTGTTGGGTCTCTCCTGCAGTCCTTTAAGTAGAAACTGCAATGAAAGGTAGAAGAGTAGTAGTAAATGTAGTGGGGGTGGGCAGTCCAAGTTCGGTCAATGCATCAACAACCATATTTGCTCACAGTAATGGGCACCCAAGGCTGGATTCTTTCCAAGCATTTTAGAATGGCCTCCCATGTGTACATAAGGTCCCAGCATAATGTGTTGTCTTCATTTAAGGCCTGAATAAATAACAGGGCATCCGCTTCAATTAAGACGTTGCCTAATTTGACCTCTATGAAAATGGTTAGGCCTTTAAGTAACATGTAGTTCTGCCATTAGTGACTGAAAGGTTGTTATCTAACTGGCATAAGTGCAGATAAGATGGCAGGTGTGATCCCTCGTTATGCCTCCTTTGCCTGCATATCTTGAGCAGCCATTTACTGCCCGTCAGAGTAGAGCTTAAAAACACCTTGGGGAGATGGTTCCCATAGCGTTGAGTAGTGCCTGATACCCTTTTGCACCAGCAGCTTCTTTGCCAGATTCCAGTTGTGTATCAGGTTTAAGGTTTTGTTATTAATAGATGATAGATGTAGTGGGGCAGTTTGCAATCCTTTGTTTCTTTTGTTATTAATAGGTGTCGAATTTTAATGGTTTTGATTTTTCTCCCTCTAAGATTGGTGAAATGTCATTATATATATATCTATAAAATTTCCAATGAGGATTTGTCGTGTCTCTTTCTAATTGGTCTGGAGCAACTGTTTTCTTGCTATAATCTAATGTTGGAATTAGAGAAGAGGAAGCTGAAAATGCGTAAGAATGAGATTCTAGCGGATTTACAATTAATTGACACATGCTAGCTCCATGGATGCTCTTGGTGATGATTCCTTCACCTTTGTAGAAAGTAATAGAAAGTTGGTAAATCTAAAATCTTGTGGTCATGATTGCCGCTTAGTCGGTGAGAAGTACATCTATATCTCTTTGCTATAGACAGTTTATTCTGTGATTGGGTTTAATCTGGTGACAAATATATTTTGATTTTTCAATTCCATCATGGATTTTACTTTATTTTGATTGGCATATCTGTTTTCAATAATCTTAGCGAGCATTTGGATTTGGGATTTTGATGAATATTCTTAAATCTCAGTATCAACTATTTTAATAAAGAGAGAAGGAGAGAACAAACAGAAAGTAAAAAAAAAAAAGGCGTAGAATAACTAGAAAGTAAATTGAAAGTTGACTGGGCTCCAAAAGCTAGAAGGATAAGGTGAGCCATAAGGCCATAGATTTGTTCTTTTTCTTTTTCTGTGTAGTCTGGGTGAAATGTCTAATTTTCATTGATTGCATTTTTATGATTTTTGCAATGCTTTTAATCTGTTTAGCTTATTTTCAGTTAACAATTTCTTCAGAGGACACTATACTGGTATGTTCCTTCTTCTTTTTTGGTCTCTTACACTGCTACCTCTGATGTACTTCAATTCAATGTTTTGAAAAGCGAGAGGTGCATCAAAGCGCTAAGGTCTCCTGAGGCCTAGGCCCTAAGGCGCGAAGCGAGGCGCGGGCTTCATTGAAGCGAGGCGCACATTGTAGATAAAAAATATATATATTTTGGTATAGATAGATAATTCACAAATTAGAGCAAAAAAGAAGAGGAATATTATAAGAACTCTAAAAGTCATAAAGCATCCATCACTCTAAATGCTAAACATTCAACAAAAGTACCAACAAAAGTACAAAAGTGTGGCACCATACATAAAACCACCACACAAAAATACTTCAAAGTCAAAGCAACAACAAAGATGCTCCTAAGGAGGACCTAACAGTCATCCTTAACATCTACACCAAGTAAGTCATAATCTTGCCCTTCATCATTGGATTTATATCCATCCACGTCTTCCTCGTCCATCTCCTTTGACTCTTCCTCATCTACTAATTGAAGAACACTTGATGATCTAGTCACTCTTGGTGTTGCCCTTGCCCTTGAAGTTGATGTTGCTCTAGTTCTTTGACTACCTTCTCCAACTCTAGAAGCTATAGCAACATCACCCCATGTCAAAATATCATCATCAAACACAAGCTCATCATCTTCATCCAATTCTCTATCAATCCTCCCAAGCAACCACTCATTGCTTTCATCAATATTCTTCAAAGAAATGGGATCAAGTATGTCACGCATATCATATCGACGTTTCAGTGCTATGTTGTACTTAACAAATACTAGATCATTGAGACGTTTTTTATCCAACCTATTTCTTTTTTTGCTATGAATATGCAACAATTAAAAAAAATATTAAAATTTATATGTAGAGAAGAAAAATATTTTAAGTTCATTAGACTTGAGAAAAATACTCACACGCTCAAATACACTCCAATTCCGCTCACAACCAGATGAACTACACGTCAGGCTAAGAACTTTTATCGCATTTTTTTGCAAATTTGGGGTATTGGAACCATATGCAGCCCACAATGCAGCTGTTTATAAGTTTATTATAGGTAATTAGCATAAATTTATGGGATAAATGTAAAAAATTAATTTTATAATATAATGGAATAAACTTATGGGATAAAATAGTTTACCCGGTGCCGTTGTCGCCTTTTGCCTAATCGCCATGGGCAACCAAAATAAATTTTCAGCTTGCTTATAAACAGACAACTCTTGACTGATCCTATCTTGCACATCAATATTTGGGACCAGCTTTGATATGCAATTATACAACCCTGCCATAACTTCATTATCGTGCTCAATATTGGGATTCGAATAAAAGAACTCTGGGTTAAAAAATTATCCAGCTGCATGCAAAGGACGATGCAATTGAACATCCCACCTTCTGTCAATGATTTCAAAGATATTATTATATCTTTCTTCTTTTTCACCAAAAGCATTTGAAATGACTTCTTTAGCCTGATCCATAGCTTTATAAATGTATCCCATGGGAGGCTTTTTCTCACCATCAACCAATCTAAGTACACAAAAAAGAGGACCCAAGACCTTAAGGGCATAGACAACAGTGTTCCAAAATTAAGGCATTAACATAATTTGTACAACCCTTTTACCCTGTTGCTCCTTTGCCCATTTGCTTGTTGTCCATTCCTCTGAAGTGAACATCTTCCTCAAGTTGTTTTTTTTGTTGATGAATCCTTGCTAAAGTGAGAAAGGCAGTTGCAAATTGGGTTTTTGCAGGCTTGATCAACTCTTTCATTTGTGTAAACCGCCTCATCATATTTAGCAAAGTTGGGCGGTTATAAATGAACTCATGTACCACAATAGCCCTTTCAAATGTTCTCTTGAGGCTTGGTATCTTAAAAATGTCTTCCAACATCAAGTCCAAACAGTGGGCAGCACATGGTGTCCAATACAAGTGTGCAGCCAGCGTGGTCCTCTGAAGAATTTGGGAGCTGTGGTCCTCGGGGGTCGAGTCCCTCCCGCCTCGAGGCGTGCCCCCAGCGGGCTTGGCGCTGCCCAGGGCTCTTCAGCCGGCGTCTCCTCTGGTCCCTCGGGCTCAGCAGGGACCTCCTCCTCCACGAGAGACAAAAGCGCTCGAGGCCCCCTGCAGGAGAAAAGGGGGAGGTTGGAGGAGCCTCCCAAGGACGCCCGACCGCCAAAGGTCACTCGGCCGCCCAAGGAGACCCGTTCAAGGGTCGCGGAGATCGGGAAGGAGGGTGAGGGGCCCCCTCCTGAAAAGAGGCCTCGAGTGGGGGGCGAAAGGGAGCGGGCTCCGGAAGTGGATCCGCAGCCTCGATAGTCCAAGTCGATGCCCTTCAGGCCCAACCTCGACTTCAATCCCTGCGAACCCATGACTGTCGAGGACCGGATGGGGACCTCCACCAGGACGGTCTCGGCAATTGCCCGGGCGTGTGCTCTCCCTTTGGACATGGAGAGGCACAGGAATTCCGGGACGATAAGCTTGATCTACTCGATGTTGAAGGCGTCGCTCGAGGTAATTCCCGCTTCTTCTGCCTTCAAGTTTTATGCCTTGTTCGTTCGTTCTGACCTCTTGCCCCTTTTCTCTTCTTACAGAATGTACAGAAGCTCAAGTAGTACTGGAGAGGACAAAGGAGACAGCCATTCGGGTTGTCGAGATGGATAAGGAAAAAAAGAAGCTGGGGGATGCCCTGGAAGCCAGTGCAGCGGTAATAAAGAAGGAGGAGAAGATCGCCGAGTTCGCAACGGTACAGCAAGCGGCGAAGGCGGAGATAATCAAGTTGCGAGGCGAGAATAAGCACCTAAAGGGCGCAGCCGAGGACAAGGCGAGGGGGGTGGGTTAACTGGAGGCCGAGCTCGCTCGGAAGGCGACCGAATTGGCTAGGAAAGAGGCCGAGCTTGAGTCCTCCAGGAAGGAGCGGGTTGATGTTGAGTCCGCTCTGCGAGCCCAAGTTGCCACGGCCTACCAGGAAGAAGAGGACTGGGCATCGGCGGAGTACGCCCTATGTAAAAACTTGCGTTTAGCTTGGATTCACACCTTGAGGTGCGACTTCGCTGCTGGAGAGCCGAGGTCGTGCCGAACTCCGTAACTTCAATGTGAAATTCAGACAGTCGATTTTGCTCTTGTCCCAAGGGGGATGGCCTGACATCCGAACTCGACGAGGCTGTAGCGAGGAACAAAGTTCTGGCCCTGTGGCCGATTTCAAGGAGGCTGGCGTGAGGGCCGAACCTTGGGAGCTGGTCCTATGACCGAGCTCAAGCAGGCTGGTGCGAGGGCCGAACCTTGGGAGCTGGTCCTATGACCGAGCTCAAGAAGGTTGGTGCGAGGACCGAAACTTGGGAGTTGATCCTATGACCGAGCTCAAGAAGGTTGGTGCGAGGACCGAACCTTGGGAGCTGGTCCTGTGACCGAGCTCAAGCAGGCTGGTGCGAGGACCGGAGCCTTGAGAGCTGGTCCTATGACCGAACTCAAGAAGGTTGGTGCGAGGACCGAACCTTGGGAGCTGGTCCTATAACCGAGCTCAAGCAGGCTGGTGCGAGGACCGGAGCCTTGGGAGCTGATCCTATGACCGAACTCAGGGAGGCTGGTGAGATGACCGAAGCGTAGATTCACAACTTTGAAGGATACAACGGCACATATTCTCCAAAGGGTCCCATTTTCATTGATTTATCATTTCAGTACATTTAGAAGTAGTATTTCTTGAGGTGTGGGGCGTTCCATGGACGTGGCAATTCTTTGTCATCCATGTTCTCGAGTCTATACAACGACCTCTCGGATACCGAGACCACCTTAAAAGGCCCGAGCCAGTTTGGTGCGAGCTTGCCTTCGTTGAGATCTTTGTCTGCTGAAAGTGCTTTCTTCAAGACCAGTTCCCCGATGGAGAACTTCCTTTCTTTGACTTTCTGATTGTATCCCCTGGATAGCCGTTGCTGGTAGGTAGCTAGGCGCACGGATGCTGTCTCCCTTCGTTCCTCGGCTAAATCGAGTTTTTTGGCCAGATTCACTTCGTTCTGTCCCTGTTTGAAGAGATCCGACCTCAAGGTCGGGAGGCCGACCTCAAGAGGGATCACAGCTTCCATTCTGTATGCCAAGGAAAAAGGGGTTGCTGAAGTAGATCGTTTCGGGGTAGTCCGGTATGCCCAAAGGACACTTGGTAATTCTTCTACCCATCTACCTTTAGCTCTGTCAAGTCTCTTTTTGAGCCCATCTAATACCACCTTGTTCGAGATCTCTGCTTGCCTGTTACTCTGTGGGTAGGCCGGGGTCGCATAGAGGTTCTTGATACCGAGCTCCAGACAGAAGTTTTTGAAGAAGTTTGAGTAGAATTGGGTCCCGTTGTCCGAGACCAGGGCTCGGGGGATCCCGAACCTCGTGATAATGTTCTTCCATACAAAATTTTTTGTGTCCTGCTCGGTGATGGAGGATAAGGCCTCCGCCTCTATCCATTTGGTGAAGTAATCAGTACCCACTATCAGCCACCTTTTGTTTCCTGGAGTTTGGTGAAGAGGTCCCACGATGTCTAGCCCCCACTAAGCGAAGGGCCATGGACTGGAGAGAGGACTCAGGTCCTGTGCTGGTTGGTGCAAGGAGTGAGAGAACTTCTGACATTTTTCACACTTCCTGGCGTAGAGCTGGGCATCCTTCTGCATGTAGGGCCACCAATAACCCTGGTTGATGGCTCTGTATGCCAATGATCTTCCTCCGATGTGGCTTCTGCAGATTCCCTCGTGAATTTCAAAAAGGAAGTCCTCTACTTAGCTTGGGTGAACGCATTGGAGGACTTTCTATATAGTTTCTCTTCTGGGGATAACAAAAAATGAGCTGCTTTCATTCTGACCTTATGGGCTTCATTCCTGTCTTCAGGGAGTTTATCTTCTTAGAGGAATGCTATGATCGGATCCATCCAGCTTGGACCGAGATCAACGCACAGGATTTGCCGAGCTGGAAGGAGTTCTATGCTCGATTTTTTCAATGTCCCCACATCAATTGTCCTTCTCTTTCCTGCTTTTACGACCGAGGCCAAGTTGGCTAGGGCGTCTGCGTGGCAGTTGGACTCTCTGCCTATTTGTTTGACTTCTGTTTTTTCGAACTGGGAGAGGAGCTGTTTTGTGTGGGCCAAGTAGGCTGTCATCCTTTCGTCTTGGGCTTGATAGTCTCCGCTTAGCTGGTTCGTCACCAACTAGGAGTCACTGAAGACTACTAGCCGATGTGCCCCCAGTATCCTTGCGCTACCGAGACCCGCAATCAGCACTTCGTACTCTGCTTCATTGTTGGAGGCTTTGAAGTCGAGGGTCAGTGCTTGTTCGATGACTAGTCCCTCCGGGGATTGGAGGACTACGCCGGTGCCAGCCCTTCTGGATGTCGAAGATCCGTCGACGAAGACCTTCCAGGCCGACCCAAGGAACTGTTTCCAAGATGGGTCTTGCTCGGTCTCGGCTGTCTCATTGTCCCTGCTGCCCCCCAGTTTGGTATCGAGGAAGGTCAGTGCCGAACTAGGAGAAGTGAATTCGACGATGAAATCTGCCAGAATTTGTGCTTTGATCGCCATTCTGGGTTGATATTGTATATCGAATTGCCCTAGTTCGACGACCCACTTGGAGATTCTGCCGGAAAAGTCCGCCTTTCGAAAAAGGGATTTGAGCGGGTACTCCGTGATAACCACCACCGTGTATGTCTGGAAGTAGTGGGAGAGTTTGCGAGAGGCGCTGACGAGTGCCAGTGTCAGCTTCTCGAGTGGCAGGTACCTGGTCTCGGCGTCGAGCAAGATCTTGCTTGTGTAATAAATGGGCTGCTGCTGCTTGTCGTTCTCCCGAACTAACACCGAGCTTACTGCGTGGTCTGAGACTGCTAGGTAGAGATAGAGGAGGTCACCTTGTGATGGAGTGGACAATAGCGGTGGTGAAGAGAGGTATTCCTTGAGTTTTTCCAGCGCTTGATCACATTCAGGGGTCCACTGGAATTTGGAGCATTTTTTGAAGAGTTGGAAGAAGGGACGACATTTGTTCGAAGCTCGGCTGATGAAGCGATTGAGTGCAGCAGCCATCCATGTGAGCCTTTGAACCTGCTTGGCCGAGGTCGGGCTCTAAATCGCCTGGATTGCTGCAATTTGTTCTGGATTAGCCTCGATCCCTCTCCGGGTTACCAGGCTCCTTAGAAACTTGTCGGAGCCGACGCCAAACGCACATTTGGAGGCATTCAGTTTGAGCTGGAATTTTCTAAGGGTGGCGAATGTTTGGCGTAAATCCTCCAAATGATCCGACGACATTTTGGACTTGACCACCATGTCATCGATGTGAACCTCCACTGTCTTCCTGAGTTGGCCTTGAAACATCTTCGTGACCAGCCTCTGATATGTCGCCCCGGCATTTTTCAACCCAAGGGCATCACCTTGTAACAGTAGATGCCTCAAGGTGTTATGAATGCATTTTTTTTCCTCATCAGGCCTGTGCATGGGGATTTGGTGGTAACCTCGGTAGGCGTCGAGGAAGCTCATCCTATCGTGTCTCGAGGTTGCATCGATCATCTGGTCGATCTTCGGGAGGGGGAAGCTGTCCTTGGGGCAGACTTTGTTGAGGTCGGTGAAGTCCACGCAGACCCTCCACTTGCCATTCTTCTTCTTCACCACTACTGTGTTGGCTAGCCACTTCGGATAATGCACCTCGCGGATCGCTCTGACCTCGAGGAGCTTATTTACTTCTTCGATGACAGCTTCTGTTTGCGGGACTCCTGTTCTGCGGGCCTTTTGCACTATGGGCTTGTCCGGGGTCCACGTTTAGCTTGTGGCACATGACTTCGGGGTCGACCCCGGGCATCTCATATGAAGTCTAGGCGAAGACGTCCTTATTCTGCAGTAGGAAGTCGAGCAGCTCGGATCTCTCGTTGTCGAAGAGTTGGTTCCCTAGCAGGAAATATCGCTCGCGGTCTTCCGAATCGATCTTGACCTCGGTGAGTTCCTTTATGCTCTTCTGCTTTGCTGATCGAACGACATCCTCGAGTTCGGCTTCGAGTTCGGTCATATGCACTTGCTGCGGCTCCGTTTCGCCAGGCACTGTGGCCGTGAGGCACTGTCGAGCCATCTGCTGATCTCCCCGCACGGTTACTATCTCAAACACCCCTCCGGCCCTCTCTAGCGGAAACTTGAGTTTCTGGTGAAGGGTGAAGGGTACTGCCTCCATGGCATGCAACCAACTTCGTCCCATTATTACATTGTAAGGGGACGGTGCGTCTACTACCACAAAGTTGGCCATCTTCGTGGCACCTCCTATTCGGACTTCAAGCGAGACCCTCCCTTTGGGGTACACCGGTTTGGCGCTGAAGCCTATTAAGGGGACGCGGGCTTCCTGTAGATTAGACTCTGTCAGGCCGAGCTCTTTGAAGCAGCTGAAGTAGAGGATCTCAGACGAGCTCCCTGGATCTATGAGGACGCGCTTCACGGTGTAATTGGTCAGCCGTAAGGTGAGGGTGAGTGCGTCATTGTGGGGGAGATGGACTCCTCTTAGGTCCTCGTCCGAGAACCAGATCTTGGGCTTTCCCTTCCTAGCTTTCTTTGGTACAGGCTTCAGTCCGGCCGACATCACCTGTTTGCCATGGGCAGCCCTCCTGGCCTCTGACCGAGCTTGGTGACTTCCTTTATCGGGAGTGGGGGCCAGGTGAAAAACTTGATGACTCCCACTGGCCCGTCGCTATCCTGATCATCATTGGGTGGAGGCGGTGGAGCGCGCTGCTGAGCCTGGTTGATCATTTCTCCTTCTTTGATATACTCCCGAAGGTGTCCATCCCTGACGAGCTTCTCGAGGTGGGACTTCAGGGCCATGCAGTCCTCAGTCATGTGCCCGTGTTGCTTATGGTAAGAACAGTTCTTGCTCCGGTCTCGGGTAGATGGGTCGCCCTTCATCGGCTGTGGCCACTGGAAGTAGGGCTCTGCCTTGATTTTGTTCAAGAGTCTGTAAATGGGTTCCTTGAAGACGACATTGACTGCCCTGTAAGGATCTCCTGCCGACCTGACAGGTTTGAACTTTGATCTCTTACTGTTACCCGAGATAGAGATTGAGAAGGTTGCTGAACTGGATGCTGTCCTTTTTTTGTCCGGCTTTTGTCTGGAGAACATCCCTTCTCCTTTGGAAGTTTGGTTCTTCTGCGGGATTCCGAACCTCTCCTTGCCATGAGCTTTGTCCTCTTCCTGCTCAATGTACTGATTCACCCTCGCCATCAGCGCTTTCATTGTGGTCACGGGGGTCCGGACTAGGTCCTTCCGGAGTTCGTTTCCTGGGAGTAAGGCCTGCCGGAAACACATGATAGCGACGTCATCGTTGACGTCCGTGATCTGGCTATAGATCGTCCAGAATCTCCTGGCGAACGCAGTGATACTTTCTCCGTCTTTCATCCGGATCGCCATGAGGTTGCCCCGTCTTCGGGATGACACGGTGCTGGAACTTCTCGATAAAGGAGCTGTGGAGCTGCCGCCAGTTCGTGACCGTCCCAGAAGGGATTGCGCAAAACCATCGGAGCGGGAGGTCGCCTAGGCTTGAAGAGAAGACCCTACAATTCAGATGACCGACATCCCCTCAGACCGACATCCGCTGAGTGAAATGCCGCAGGTGCGCTTCTGGGTCCGAGGTCCCGTCATAAAGGACGAACCTCGGGACGCTGAATCTCTCGGGGAGAGAGAAATCTTTTATTTCCTGTGAGAAGGGGGACATGCCCTGGTCATCCTCTTCGCGGTCCTCCATTTGGTCTCGGGTGAAACCAATCTCGGCCAGCCGGGTTTGGACCTCTTGTTTGACATAGTGGTCCAGCAATTCCTTCAGGCTCGTCGTGTTCTCTGGCCTCGGGGATCTTGGCTCGCGACGCGATCCCCCGAGGTCGCTAAGTAAGTGGCTGCTGCTCGAGCCCTCCTCTTCGCAGCGATCTCTCCTCCTGTCGTTGAGGACCCGCCTCAGATCTCAGCTGCCCGGGCGGTTCTGCTGTTGCCTGGGAGGCGGAACATGAGACCTCCTCTCATTTGCCTTAAGCTGTTCCCGTAGATGACGAAACAACTCCTCTTTCTCTTGGAGGACCCGATTCTGGGCATCGAGCTCCTCAAGCAGGGGGTCGTCTTCTCCTCCATGGGCTCGGTGAAAGGACCGATCGTCATTGTGAATGCGATGATGAGAGTGATGGGATTTTGCCCTAACAGGGGTTTTGCCTCGTCGTCGAGGATCCGACGGGGAGACCTTCTGCTGCGAGCCCCTGGGTGGCTGATCATCTATGGGGGGATGAGCCTCATGGCGGTCGTTACGCCGGGGGAGTGTTGTTGTAGGTCGAGATGAAGAATCCGACTGGACAACACCCTCCGTGTACACGGGGCCGGATTTCCCTCCGGACTTTCTCTGGCGGGGAATCCCTGGCAGCTCCTGTTGGATGGGGGGAACCTCCGCCGGACTCAGAGGGGGAAGAAGAGCAGAGCGAACGCCAGTGGGCAGCACTGAAGGTACTGGCCGGGGCGGCTGAGGCTGCGACTCTGGTTGCGAAAACGGTGGAAATGGGGGTTGTTCCGGCGGAGGAAAAGACGACGCTCTTCGGGACTTTGATGATCCTTCGCCGCCGTATCTCGTTTTTGGAGGCATGACTTTTTGCAGGTTTGGTTTTGGTAAAGATCATGTTCTTACAGACGGCGCCAACTGTAAGTGCCTAAAAATTACGGACTTGGTTTGGAGAGGATTAAACTCTTAATTTGATGACTTTGGGAAAGGATCAGCCTCCGGTGACCTGAAAGGAAGGAAAGGAAGAACCAAAGTCAGAGCCCCTGGCTGTGGGTAGCCGAGGGCACTCCGATGGCTAAGTTAGCTTGGTCACTGAGAGAAGAATCAGAAAGAAGAAGTATGGGTCAGGCTTATTGCATACCTTATGTCGTTTTTCTCCATGTATTATATAGACGTGGGAGTCTTGTTGGAGTGGACCCTTAGGGGGAGATGAAAGTCCCATCAGCATGTACTTTCTCTCCTGAGAGGGGGTAGGTAAAAAGGGAACGTCCCATCGGACCATCTCCCTATACCTATGGACGTGACCATGAGATAAGGCGTGCCACTTATCTAGGTCCGGCGCCCACTCTATTTGTCAGTTCGCCGTCCCCGTCACAGCAGTGCATTTATGGCTGCATTTATGGTTGAGTGACAGGAGACCGAGATCGGGCTAAAGACCCTGACCGAGGTGGATACTCGTGAACGTAGCCACCGAGATGGGATCCATGCTCGCCCTGAGATGGTGCTACTGCCGAGCTTGGACAACACCGAGACTAAGGATAGTCTGAAATCGGGGAGTGGTCCCACATAAATCCGTGATTACAAAACGACCCCACACAAAAGGGTAGCAGCAAGCTGGCATTCAGATACCATTCATTCATAGACCAATATCCATGGTAGAGATAGCTCCTTGTGGAAGAAAGATCAAGTGCGATCACTCGCCCTACGGTGGAGTTGCATGTAACTCCTTTCCAAGTACAACAATTAGTACCTACTCTCCATGAAGGGAGATAAGTGCGGGATGGGTGATTGATGGAGGATTTTAGCTCCAAAAGTGCACTCTCCTCTTCATAAAAACAACCAAAACATCCATAAACCCATAACTGAAAAGCAAAGAACACAACGCAAAGGTAGAAAGCCGGTGGCCACTCCATGAGAAGAAAGATGAAGCTTACTTGATGCTCTCTTCTTCATTGCCATCCTTCTATAAATATATGCTTCGGCACATCCTGTCCTCCTCTTTGGTTTTGTCATGGGGCCCTAGTGCCTTTGTCTTTTCCTTTTTTTTCCTTTTTTTTAATGCAAATTAGCCTTTAAGTAAGCAAAAAAAAAAAAAAAAAACAGCCGCCTTGTTTGAAAATTTCTAATGCATCACGTAACAAGGGCCTTGATCTTTCGCATGTGCCAGAAGTATATACACACACATCTATCTTTGCTGCTACATTTAAGTCTTTAACTATCGTGTGACAAAACAAGAGCATGAGGGCCTTGGACAACCAGGGGATTTGACATTTCAATGCACCTTAAACATTTAATCTTCAAATTTATGACTAAAAGTCTCGAAATGTAACTAGAGTCAAACGACCCTGGTACACATTTTCTTTTTTAACCTTCTTGCCTTGGATCACATGATATCATGGGTTGGGATCAAGGTAGCTTTTCAACTTTTAACATTTGGATCCCATGATATCATGGGATCGAAGGCAAAAAAAGTAAAATAAAATAAAATAAAATAAAAAAGAGTCAAACAACTCTGGTGACATTTATAAAATTTTCGTCATGAAATTGAGAATTGAGTGTCTAAAGGGACATTGAAATGTCAAATCCCCGTTGCACAAAGTAATCCTTTTGATTTGGTCTCTAAGATTTTAACTTTGAAGAAAATCACGCACCCATTTTGATGTCCCTGGAATGTATATTTGGACACTTAATCAATCAAAGAGATGGGTTGCACATGGAAATTTAAAAGTCGGTTGTATGAATTGGACTTTCTTTTTTTCAATGTATGGATTACTGGATTACTTGTACATGAGAATATATAGCCTTTGGTTCTTTTATTAAAATAGAATTAGAGGAAAAGGCGGAATGAATATATTGCGATTGATCTTCAGTTTTAACTACTTAAAAAAATTCCAATGCATTAAATTCTCATGCATTATATCACAAACAAAATCGCCCTGAATTAGTTTGCTAATGAACCACCCATAAACAAATAAGAGTACCTACTCCAAGAAATAAACACTCATACGATCTTTTTTTCACAAAATCTACCTTCCATTAGCCACAACTCACTGTCTATTATTGGCCCAATTTCACTCTTGTAGATCATATCTCGCTGCATTGATCACATGGCTTACTTCGATTGAAATGAAATTTGAGCTTACGCCAGGACTTGGCTAGTGGGTTAGTGCTTGTTTGTGGTTCCAGTTAATTAAGGTGGACCCTCTTTATTCGTGGACAGACTTCATTTTTTTTTTTTTTTTGACAGAATTGATAATATAATAAACTATACAGTGTTTGTTACCTCTCCACATCCGGACTCCCAACAGTGCTTTGGAGTCTCACCCATAAAAGAAGTCTTTAACTTGTACCATTGCACGCGACAGTTTCGAGAAAAGAACTTGAGGGTAAAAGAAACACGCAGAACCCCTGCACCCAACCCGACACACACAAAACACGCCATTTCATTTCCTTGGATATCATTGAAAAAACTCAGAAACATCTATGTAGAGTTTAGTGACCATTACCTTTCCACATCCGGACTCCCAATAGTTCTTTGGAGTCTGACCCACAAAAGAAGTCTTCAACTTGTACCATTGCACGCGGCAGTTTCGTGAAAAGAACTTGAGGGTCAAAGAAACACGCACCCAACCCCACACACACCAAACACTCCATTTCCTTAGATATCATTGAAAAAATCAGAAACATTTATGTAGAGTTTCTGCCCTAGTGGGGCCCATTTATGGACATTTGAACCATTTAAAAAAATTATCCACTCTTGCATGGGCCCCACCAAATTCGATTTGAGCAATTGTTAGGCTCATTGTCATACTAATCGCTTACAAAATATATGAATAAAATATTATGAATAATCAAAGTATCTTATACTGATCAATCTATGTTGGCCCAACTATGTTTCGAGTGAAAATTGAGTTATTCTGGATGTTTTTGGGTTGGCTCTTTTTGAATTGGATCACATTTTAATTATTCGTAAACAATAAACTACCTAGCTCCGATCCAGTTGCACCAATCCACCCAAATTATCATGACTCGGAGCAACATTTGTTTATCAATGGTAACAAAGAAGTTTATTAAAATAAAAGAAGAATTACAGGCAAGGAAGGTCCAACACAATGAACTTCCCCGCATAGGTATGCTGGTCGAAAAACGAGACATATAACATATACCCTTCATATATATACATTACAGAAGCATGAAACCTACATTGATAATCAGCCCCTTGCTTTGCAAAACAGTTCAATATGCAATTTGCAAATCTACTAATATGCTGAAATGAGATTCTAATTAGCATTTCAGTCCCAATTTACAATTCAGAAAGTAGCTTATCATAAAATTCAAATGGATTGAGTAGGTTCGAAGTGCGAGTATGGCAAATTCGATGAACTAATTCATCAGTGCCCGGCCCTTACTATATGTTTATCACCAAGGTCCGCATCTAAAATTCAAACCACTCTAAATATATGTTATTTACATTACTGTAGGAAAAAAATTACTGAGGCCAAGTTGTAATTAGAATGGTGTGTTTGTATGCCAAGCACCCTTTCTTTTATTTTTGCTAGTAAGGAAGAATATAGATTAAAGCGAACAAAAAGTTCCAAGCTCCGAATTTGAAGTCGCTCGGGGCTTGGATAATTACCCTATGTTTCGGAAAGGGGGAGGGGAGGGGAGGGAAAATTTGAGAGGGAAGGAAAATGAAGGGGAGAGGAGGGGAGGGGAGGGAAAATTAATTTTACCTCCTCTTATTTGGATAGTCAAAAAGTAGGGGGGGAAAAAGTGAAAAAGTAGGGTTTTGTTTGTTTGTGAAGTAGAGGAAAAATTACCAATTTATCCTTTGTGAAAAAGTGAAAGGGGCAATTTAGTAAAATGATAAGGATTCCCCTCTTTCCCTTATACTTTCTCCCATTTTTTACGGGAAAGTTTTAAGGTGGGCCCCACACGAATTTTACCGCAACTTTCCCTTCCCCCTTCCCAAACACCCTCAAATTTCAACTTTTCCTCCATTTTTTCCTTTCTTTTTTTCTTTCCCTCATTTTACTCCCTTCCCAAAGAGAGTGTTAGCGACGACCAATCAAAGAAATCGGTTGTAAGTGGAAAAATTAAGGCTTCATTTTAAGTTGCATTGGCCGGACCTATGGCTATAAAAAAGGAATCTCACTCTCTCAATCTATCGACCCCCACAGGAGATGGTGGAAGATTAACTTTTAATTGAAACATTAAAAGAGACGGGAAAGACTTGACTCTATCAATGGAAGACTCGGAAAGAGGGAGACCAAGGCCGACTTTGGCTCTGGAAGACCAACACATGTCCCTCGCTCCTAGCTGTGGGACCCCTTCTTTAAAAGTCCATACTTGGGGGAGAGAATCCCATAACTTGCTGACCAATTTGCTTTTTTCACATGGAGCACTGTTGGGTAAACACTTAGTGGGGCCACCTTATGTTTCTTCTGAGTGGACCAATTCCCTTTATTTTTTGAAAAGGTGTACAGTGACCACTATTTAAAGTTAGACTCTTTAATCTTGTGATCAGAAAGTCTAGCACTCACACTCGAACTATTAGATATTGTAACCTGTAGAAGCTTTCCCTCCTTTTCCCTCCTTCAAAGAATTATCCTCATTGGGTGGAAATGTTTGATTCCCCATTTTGGGAATTTCTAATAGAAATGAAAAGCATGACGTTGGGAATTCCGAATTCTCTGTTACAGAGCATATGAAGGGTGAGTATTAGCCGAGGCCGAATAGTCTCACGTACAAAACAGCATACTCTCCATTAGTTGTACATGAAAATATATAGCCTTTGATTCTTTTATGAAAATAGAATAAGAGGAAAAGTGGGAATGAATGTATTGTGTTTGATCTTCAGTTTTAACCACTTAAAAAAATTCCAATGCATTAAATTCTCATGCATTATATGGGTAACAAACACCCTGAATTAGTTTGCTAATGAACCACCCATAAACAAATAAGAGTACATGCTCCAAGAAATAAACTCTCATACGATCATCCTTTCACAAACTTTACTATCCATTGGCCACAACTCCCTCTATATTATTGGCCCAATTTCCACTCTTGTAATCCACATCTCGCTGCATTGATCACATGACTTACTTCGATTGACATGAAATTTGAGCTTATGCCGGTACTTGGCTAGTGGGTTAGTGATTGTTAGTGGTTCCAGTTAATTAAGTTGGACCCTTTTAATTTGTGGATAGACTTTTTTTTTTTTTTTTTTTGTAAAGATTTGTTGACGGACTAGGTAATATAATAAACTATCCAATGTTTGAGTCGTGATCCTCTAAGTGGGTACATGTATGGTGACCGGGGGTGGACCATCCACTGTCAGTCACGTCACCGTGGGGCAGCCCATATGATCCAGGACATGGCAGGCCTACGGTGATGCGGCAGACCATAGTTGGTATACCTATGATCGCTGTGGGGTTTTACCTCAACACATCCGGACTCCCAATTGAGCTTTGGAGTCTGACCCATAAAATAAGTCTTTAACTTGTACAGTTGCACCCAGCAGTTTCGTGAAAAGAATTTAAGGGGCAAAGAAACATGCACAACCCCTTCACCCAATTCCACACACACAAACACACCATTTCCATAGATGTCATTGAAAAAATCAGAAACACTTATGTAGGGGTTCCGCCCCGGTGGGGCCCATTTATGGACATATGAACCATTCAAAAAAAAAAAAAAATCATTCCCTGTTGCTTGGGCCCACCAAATTCGACTTGAGTAATTGTTGGATTCATTGTCATATTGATCACCCACAAAAAATATGAATAAAATATCATGAATAATCAGAGTATCTAAGACTGATCGATCTGATGATGGCCCAAATCTGTTTCGAGTGAAATTATACTGGATAAGTTTTGGGTTGGGTCTCTTTGAATATCGGTAACATTTTAGTTCTTTGTAAATAATAAACCAACTGGCTCCTGTTACACCAATCCACCCAAATTATCACGATTAGGCACAACATTTGTTATTGAATGGTAAAGAAGATAGTTCATCTTGGTTGATAAGGTGCGACGAAATCAACAAAAATGAACGGTGCACGGCGGGAAAGTCGTGGCAGTGAAAAATTGTGCAAAAACAACTATAGTCCTTAAGTCGAGATACTGACCGGAAAAAAGGGTCTGTGAGTATATTTTGTAACTGTTTATTAGTTCTTGATTTCTGGATCGTGGTTTTTTTCCCTAGAAAGGATTTTCACTCTAAATATTATGTCTGTCTTCTTGTGGTATGTGATTAGTAGATATATTTGCTAGTTATATCTTATTTGGTTGATTACTTCTGTTGTACGTGCATTGGTTCGTTAGTAACTAGCACCCGTTTTAGAAGAGACTCTCTGTTTTACCAGGGTTAATGAAGGCAAAGGTTAGCATTCTAGTCCTTGATTTATAATTTGAAACTTAGCTTATCATAAAATTCAATGGATTGAGAAGGTTCATTTGATGGCTTCTCAATTTATGTAAATTGAAGTGCAAGTATGGAAAACTCAATGAACTAATTCATCTGTGCCCTTGTTATATGTTTATCACTATGGCCTGCATTTAAAATTTAAATCACTCAAAATATGTTATTTATATTTACTATAGGAAAATATTTACTTAGAATAAATAAATCATGTATATTTCAAGATAAAAATAAAGAGCCGAATTGTACTTGGAATGGTGAGTTTGTATTCCAAGCACCCAATTTGAAGTCTTGGGACTTGGATATTTAGCGACAACCAATCAAAGAAATTGGTTGTAACCGGAGAAATCAAAGCTTTGCATTGGAGACCTATGAAATGAAATCTCTCTTTCTCAATCTATCCCCACCAGAGATCGTGGAAGACTGACTTTTAGTTGAAAGACCGGAGGAGTTGGGGAAAGACCCGGGCTCTATAAATGCAAGACTTGGAAAGAGGGATAAAGACCGACTTTTCTGAAAGACTTTGGTCGGCATTGTCACCAACACAAAGTCCCACGATGCAAGCTGTGGAACCCCTTCATTAAAAGTTCGTCCTTTAGGAGGAATCCTGGAACTTGCTAAGCAACTTGGCTTTTTCACCTCCACGACTTCGGCACATTTCAGATGGTATGCTCTATGCTCTTTTTTTTCTTTTTCTTTTTTTTTCCTAAGGTAGGGTCCTTAAGCCTTTGGATTAGACTAATCCATCCGAGCCCAGAAAGAAGCCGGGTATAATCCATGTGGCCCCCAGGTGGTAACACAAGTGAGCTCAACTTTCAGTTCCTAAAGAGGGGGGAACCGGGGTCGATACCAAGACCTCTAACTTCGGAAGAGGAAGAAACCGTGGTCCTGTCCACTCCTTGCATTGGAACTATGCTGCTGCTGTTTAGATTTTCTCTGTGGAACAGCGGTTGACCCCAGATTTTCATTTGGGTGGGGCGGACGATGGTCAATTAAAAATTAAAAATATTAAAATTAATGTCAAGATCTTCACTTATTGCATAGTTTAAAGACATTTTTTTTAATTTCTTAAAAAATTAAGTATAAAGAACTCATATCCCACTACTAATCAACATATTGCTTCCGCACATATTGTGTAAAGGTACGATTAGAGGGCAGACATTTATGCTATGCTATTGTGCAGAAGGCGAATTGTCTGAACTTAGAGTGGAAGAAGCTAAATGATTGAGCGAAGGGTTCCAAAGTTTTTCGTTCGGGAGATCTTTGAGACCAAGAGGGAATGTTTTTTTTTTCTAAACCTTGATGATAAAATATTATGATTGGATCCTTATTGGATTTTTTTTCCACCATTGTAAATTCTAATATTTCTCAGTTTCTTATTTGGATATTTGCTGGAATTTTATCTAATTGTTTAATATACATGTGTCTCTCTTTATCACTCTTTATAAAATGTGAGATTTTATTGGACAAGAAAATATTCGTCAAGGAATAACATGCGTTCTCTTCATACTCACGTCAAATAGCATCAACATTGATAAAATTTTTGTTTTAAATTGTAATCGGATTCCATGTGATAAGAGCCTTGGAAGACTAATATCTCCAACTTCTAATCTGAATCTGGTTATTAGTAGTCTCAACAATTTCTTGAGGTGTGTCCACTATGCTTAATATTCATTCATTTTCGTCCTGATTGCACCGAACTTTCTGAGGTACGACTCGTCCGTGGCCACTCAAGAAGAGGAGCTACCCCTACAAAATCAATGCTCAACTCTCTTGGTTCACAATTCACATACATGAGATTGAGATTGAGATGGCACCTACCATTTGGGCTGTGTTCCTCTTTGCGTTTGCTATTATTGTTGAGAGATCTCAATCAACACTTCACCGAAACATAAGCTTGGGCTCTTATCTATACCCAACAGGGAACTCCACCTGTTAGCTTTCCCCTTCAGGGCATTTTGCCTTTGGATTCTACCCACAAGGTCGGGACTTTGCTGTTGGGATCTGGTTATTAGATGGATCTCCAAACTTTACAGTGGTCTGGACGACATACGCCGACGACCCACTTGTCCCTTCCCATGCCAGTTTGGGCCTTACGAAGGAGGGCAGACTCATGTTTATAGGCGAAGGCGTCCTAGCCAGGCCGTTTACTGATGACAAGATCATTTCCTCTGCTTCCATGTTCGACAATTGATGATGTCAAAAAGTGTTTCGGGCACCACCGGTCAAGTGATAAGCAATTAATGTGAAAATTAATGAAGAGAGAGAGAGAGTTTATAGTGGTTCGGTCAGTATGACCTACGTCCACTTCAAATGGGTGATTTTACTGTTCTCCGATGTAGAGATTACAAGTTAGAGGAATACAATGATAACGAAAAAGTGGATAAGAATTGCTTGCCCTTCGGTGCTGGTGGGGCTTGGTGATTTATAGTCTTTCCCTAACAGATGGGGAGACTCTTCAGCAACGGACGATTCAATCTGGCGGAGTCTTCGAACCGCTCCCAACAGAAGAGGCGGGTCTCCTCCGCAAGACTTGGTAAAAGCAGGTAGACGGAACGACGTGCTGACTTCGTCGCTTCGTGGATCCGGACCCGGCTTTCAACAAATGGGTTCAGACCTGGGCTCATCATGGACTCGGGTTACTTGGGCCTGACCCGTCATTGTGGACTGAGTCATTTGGACATGACCCATCAACAATGACAATTTTGTTCTATACGGTTCTAATTCAGAAATGATCTGGCAAAGCTTCGATCATCCCAAAGACACCATTTTAGCGGGCCAGTCTCCTATTCTGCCTTCATGGGCAAGTTATTCGTTGTCTTCAAGTGTGTCGAGAACCAACCACACAATTGGAAGGTTCAGACTCTCCTTGGATCAGGACAGCCTTTCACTGACCCCTGCTGATGATGATTCCAGTCCCTACTGGATAATCAATTCAGACTACGAGGGAGACTTCTTCAAGTTAAATTTAGATGACAACGGCCACATGTACTTGGGCAGGGAGAATAACACAATTTCGCGGAATTTAACGGATGGATGGCCTTCTTCCAAGGACACTTCCGTAATTTATCGTGCAACTCTCGACGAAGATGGGATTTTTCGGTTGTATTCGCATAGTATGCGGAAGAACAATTACTCTACAGCGGGGTTGAAATGGCAATCCTTCCGGGACAAATGTTCAGTTAACGGTATCTGTGGAATCAACAGCTATTGCATGGTGGGTGAAGAAATAGATTGCACATGTCTCCCTGGCTTTAATTATACAAACTCCAATGAAAGGTCTGCGGGTTGCGAAATGAGATGGGGTGACCCTGGCTTTGGAAGCGTTGAAGAGAAGAGTATGACTCCCACAATTGTCTCCCTTGAGAACACTCGGTTTAAAGCTGATTACTATTCTTCATTACAGGACATGGAGAAAGAAGATTGTAAGGAGGCTTGTTTAACCGATGCTAATTGTGTGGCTGCACTGTCAAGTTCTAGTGATTGTCACAAATTCAAGTTTCCACTGAGGTACGGGCAAAGAACTAGAGATAAATCAATTCCCTATGTGCTTTTTGTCAAGTCCGCTAATCGAGATTCGGCAAGAGGAAAACATACCTCCACCATTAATTTCCAAGACATCGATCATGATTTTAGTGATTGGTGCGATTCTCACAATATGCTCTGGCATTACTATGGCAGCGTTTGGTTACCTAATTTCAAGACGTGGTTTGTTGGCGCATGTAAACTCATGTGAGGATAAACTTGGTACGACAGAAGATATTGTTCTCCGGTCATTTTCTTATAACGAGCTGGCCGCGGCTACAAATGGCTTCAATCAGGTACTTGGTCGTGGCTCTTTTGGTACTGTTTATAAAGGGGCCTTATCCAACAATGAGAGAGCTGTCGCAGTGAAGAGGTTGGAGAAAGTTGTCACGCCCCCAAAAGTGAATTCGGGGTTATGCGTGAGATTAGGGCCAATTTAAAACTTTTTCCAATGATAATAACATATCACCTGCCCTAATCATGTCCCAACTGGATCGAAGACCGCTGTGAGGTATAAACATTTTTCCTCGAATAAATCAAACAATAGCGGAAGCTTCATAAAACGAAAGGTATCTTATAGATGTATAGTTTAAGAGCAATATACTGAGTATCAAAGTTAAGTTTGAAGTTTAAGACTAATACAAAATATAATTTACAAGTAGAAAGGCCAAACTGAAACTAGGCCTAAACAAAAGTATGAAGAACCAAAAGATGAAGCTAAAAGGATTATCGTGAAGCTCTCGCGTACGGGGTCGTCACGGCTATATAATGTCGTCCGTACTATACTCTAGGAAGTCATCAGGCTGATCTGCCTGAACTTCTTCCGTCGTTTCCTCCGCTTCGGGGTAAAAGTACTCGGTACCTATGCACCAAGAGTAGCATCATCAACACAACGGATGGCAAAGCAATAGATATATAAATCAAATAGATATGCAGTACTAAAGAGAGTAAACGATAAACATGATCATAAGATATGCATAGCTCTCTGATCGTATGAGATGCATTGCATTCGAATCATAAACAAACTATCAAAGTAGGCGATCCACATATGCTAAACTATATCATCAATTTGGATAAATCTCAATATCCAATATCCAGACAACTCGTAGCTCAAGTGCTCCGGCTCCGAGAGCTCTGGCACTATCTTGCTTCGAGGACGAACTAAACAGAACAGAACAGAACAAAACAAAACAGAACAGAACATCTCGAGGAATATAAAAATAACTCTCAGCTCAAGTAGCTCGGGCTCCGTGAGCTCTGGCTCTATCTTGCTTCGAGGTGGTATCGTGTTCTCCCACAGTCGGTGCCCCAACTGTGTTGAACGTTAACAGCTGAGTGGTGCCTAACACAAAGAATCCTAAAACATAGGTGAAGGGCTAGGTTTCTTGCGTGAACAAGATTCAATACTAATAGAGAACTACTTTATTCCAAAACAAATCAAATCCCAAACCAATACCAATAGTAGTCCTCTCAAAGCTTGACAATCAAAGCTCCCTAGCCTCAACACTTCAAACGAATAACGAAACGAACGAAACAATACAAGGGGACCCTAAGTCCAACCTCTAAGTTCTCAAAGCAATCCTCTAATAAAACAAAGCAAATAGATCTAACGAACATGCTCATCACATGTAGAAGATAGTACCCGCGGGTACCATTTGAATTCAAAGCAAATAAACAATCCAATCCTAAGTAAAGTGTCAACCCTGAAGCATCGCACAACTTATTCAGTCAACGAAGGGTTAGGGTTCGCGATACTCGGACAAACAATCTTCGTGCATAGATTTAAGGAAGAGTATCTCGTTGTCCCATACCATTCAAGATTGAACTAAGTTAGTTTCCAATACAACCGAATCAAATGTGACGAACGCCGGCTCAAAACGTCCTCACAACAAGTCAAATGAGTCCTCAAAAGGGGTATCCAAAGGTCCACCAAAGTCCACCTTAAAACAGGGTAAAAATCCCCCAAAAAGGAAAAATTGCAAAAATCTGCATAGGCTCGGTCGACTGGGCCCTGTTGTCTCGGTCGACCGACACACAGGTCTCGGTCGACCGAGAAGCCTGCGGAAACTGGGCAGAGCCTCTGTTCTGAGCTGAAATGGGACTTTTCCCATTTTTCTCTTCTTGGACCTAATAAGCAGCATATGTATGATTTAAAACATCTTAAATACAACCTATAAAACTACTAATCAAGCCATTAAACTCTAAATCCATTTCATTCAATCTATGAGTCATATTATCATGTTTTCAACTATTAAAGTATCAATTGAGCCAAACCTATCTAAAACATGATTTAAGCATCCAAATCAAGGTAAACAAACATATCAAGCAATAATATAAATATTGACTTGCCTTAGTGATGTGCTAGACCCAATTCAAGAAGAAAAAGAAGGAGAAAGACACTTTAAAAGCTCCAAAAGAGGTGAACTCTTCTCCAAACCGAACAAGCTCCTACAAATGCATGCCAATGGTTAAGGTGAGTCTCCCTACTCCATTTCTAACCAAGGAAGAAGATGAAGAGATGGTTTCCAAGCTTTGAAAGCTTACCTTAAAATGGGTTGTGGGTGAAACAAGGAGAAAAGTGTATGGTTGGACCCTTGGAAGCTTGAGGAAGATGATTGGTGGATTAGTTTCCGTCGCCGGAGCTCCGATGATCGTCAACGGAGGAGAATAAATGAGAGGAAGATAGGTCGGCTGCTGTGCTGGGATGTAGTTGAGTGGAGTGAATGGGATTAAATGAAAAGGAGATAAGAAGATGGGTTGTGACCTAACTTAAGAGATGGGTTTTGGGCTTGGGCTTGGGCTTGGGCTGATGGGTCAAGTTCCGAGTCGGCCCACGTATACAATTAATGGATCTCGGGCCTCTTCAACGCGTCGAATTGAAACGCGATTGAAGGCTAAGGTTCATGAAATAACGAAACCTACCCAATGCACCCAAATTCACAAAAAATCATACTCTCATAAATCCCTTAAAAACCCTACCCAATTATTAAAATGACTCTCTATCCTACCCAAACGCACTCCGAATCGTGCGAAACTTCGCACACGCGATTCGTCGTTAACCCAAACTACTTAGACTCTAAACTAGCTTACTAACTAATCAAATAATTAGTTATAATTAATAGGCTATTAGGGGTCGGGATGTTACAAAAGTGGTGGAGGAAGGAGAAAGGGAGTTCCAGATGGAGATGAGGGCTATCGGGAGAACCCATCCGAGGAACTTGGTGCGCTTGATTGGCTTCTGCAATGAGGGTTTCAATAGGCTTTTGGTATATGAATACATGAAAAATGGCTCACTTGCGGATTTCATCTTCAGCGCTGAAGGTCGGCCTCTTTGGAGTGATAGGGTGAGAATTATATTAGAAGTTGCTAGGGGGATACTCTATCTGCATGAAGATTGTGAGCCCCATATCATCCACTGCGACATAAAGCCACAAAACATACTCATCGATGAGTTTTGGACGGCAAAAATCTCTGACTTTGGGCTGGCGAAGCTGCTAACGCCGAATCAAACAAGAACATTCACCGGACCCAGAGGGACAAGAGGGTACCTGGCCCCAGAATGGTACCAAAACAAACCAATATCAGTAAAGGCAGATATATACAGCTTTGAGATTGTATTGCTGGAGATTGTATGTTGCAGGAGGAACATCGAGTTAGAGGTCGAAGATGACGAGATCATTCTAACTGATTGGATCAGTAAGTGCTATTTCATGGTGAAGAAGTAGAAAAGAAACAGTTTGAGAGGGTTGTGATGGTGGGTTTGTGGTGTATTCAAAGTGAACCTGCTTTTCGTCCTTCAATGAAGAATGTGATTTTGATGATAGAAGGAGATAAGGATGTACAGGTTCCTCCATTTCCAGCTTCTTAGTGTTATGTCGTCTACTTTTATTAATAACCGTGTCAACGGTTCAGTTAGTGTGTATGCAATTTGTGCTTTCCGTTTTATTTCTTTCTCCATACTTTGTTAAAAATAGAAAAGCAATAAAGTTTCTAAATGTGTGCCTCGCATGCTTCATATTCTTTCAGTTTTGGTGTTTGTGTATGATGATAATTAAATAATTAATGGTGGATTTTCTAGTTCTATATATAGAGAATGAGAAAAGATACATGTGCTTCTTATGTGTTACATATGTAACTTTCTTTAAGATATTTCTTTTCCACTCCCTTGGATTGAACCAATATAAAATGAAGCCCAGCTTATAATGATTGTTGATTAGCTAGTGGTTTGCTGGCTCAACCCAAAACCTAGTAGCTCAATAATAATCCAAGAGTCCAACTAAATTAAACTTTGCAAATGCAGAAAGCATATACAACGGTGAAAAAAAAAAAAAAAAAAAAAAAAAAAACAAAAACAAAAAATGGTGTGTGCTATGTTCCTCTATTGAGATGACTTCATTGAATCATGCAAACTTAATTTCACAAACTTATCACACAGTCCAAGCCGAGGCCAAAGATCCAAGGCAAGAAATTTAGAAGGGTTAGTTAAAGAATTATATATAAAGAAACAGTGTGTGTGTAGGGATATATGGCCAACGGCTGAAAAGAGCTTTATTGTAAATCAAATGAGAAATTTCACCTCAAAATTTCACGATACTTTCCTCCACAAAAACTTTTGATCTCTCTACAACACTTTAACCACACACTACTACACAAGATATACAGCTATTCTAGGCTATTTCTAGATGCAAAATCTTTTGCATTGAAAGGGAGTTCCTAAAATAAAACTTAAATTCCGTAGATGACTTTCAGGTTTTAGGTGATTCTTAGACTCCGCAGGCAACCTTTAGACTCCATAGGAAATATTAAGACTATAATTCTAGCATAATCTCCCCTTAGTTTGAATACTTAATTTACTTTCAAGTCTCAGTGATCCTTCTCCATAGGTCAATTCTTAATCCTTTTGACACATTTTATTGATTTATTCTTCAAAAAAAATTCTTGTTCTTCATTTTCTCTCGGAGGATTTTACCAGAAATCTCTCTTAGATTTGGTGGAGAAAAAAGAGACCCAAAATATTTATCCATCATAGTGGTCATATGGGCTTTTTCAATTTTTTTTAAAAACTGTTTATTAGGCAGCGATATATCCACTATCTTCTTTTATACCCAGCCAAAACCCTTCCCCCTCCTTTCTTCTTCTTCTTCCTCTCTTCTACTCCAGCAATTTGAATGTGACCTACCAATATGTGAAATCATATATAAGTCCTTTAGATTATCCTAATTCCTTGACCCAAGACTCCAAAGTTTAACGGCTCTTTATAAAAAAAAATTTGACCCCTCGATCCAACAATCTACTCAATTTAGTTTGGTGCAAATCCATGGATCCGGTGTGGATACAGGGTGGGGATTTTGATGATCCATTCAGTACACAAGTGGGCAGTACATGGCCGTCCAAATGGAAGTCCCCCATGCAAATTGTCCTTATGAGAATATTTTCCCTCTAAAGCAATATTAGAAAAGTATTTTCAAAAAATTATACCTTAAGAAAGACACCTCAAGAAAGACACTCCGAGGGCCCCTTTGCCTGACGGAATTGAATTCCTAGTAACTCTATTAGATAAAATCTGTGGGTATTCTGGAGCCCTGTTTCAGAACTACATTAGAAGAGTGTGAGAGAAAATTGTAATGGCCATGAAGTTTTCAATAAAAATCACATCTTTTGCAATGGGGGAGTACATTCTTTTGGATCGGAGCACAAAGTGAAGTTAAGTGATTTTATTTTCGTTCTATGTCTTTAATTTAATTTTTATGTCCCTATGATGCATGTTTAATAGAATAATAGATCTGCCTTCGCGCCATAGGCAAACCTCCACTTTATATTTTTAATAAAAAAAATTTCAATCAGTTAATCTTCTTTTGATAAAATATACTTAGGTTTATATGCCTTTGATATTTTATGCTTAATTTGTTAACTGACGCTCAAAGTAATTTATATTTTTATAAGGTGATGGAGATCTTGGGTTCTTCTACTTAAGAATTGAATTTTAAAAGAAAAGTATCTTCCGGATCAGAAACATTGAGTTGTTTCTTATCTGAGTTATTTGCAAGACAAAAGACTAAATTAAAGTATGTGAATTGAGGATTGAAATTAATTAATGAACTCTTTGTTGCTCTGATCTACGTTTATCATTATTTATCCGTTCATCTTGCATAGTAGCTTTATCTCTCATTCAAATTTTGATTTATTTTTATTTTCATTATAAAAAAATCAGAGTTTAATAATAAAAAAAAGATATTTCAATAGTGCTCCCTGTAGGATTCGACCTGGACTTGCCACTGTCTCAAAAAGACAGCTGTGCACTTGCAGTGTTAAAAGATTGAACTTAAATTCACATCATCTTTGTATTATGATGTATATATAAATAACAAGAGAATTATATTTATTACATTTATATTTGAAAAAGTCCTCATCTAATAAGGATTTTACAGTATTTGAACTTGTGCATATCTAGGATAAGCCAAATAGCCAACCGATCTTATCCTTGAGATCTCTAATTTCATGTACATTTGTTCTTCCAAAAGAATCATATGGTATCATTCCAAACTCATAATTTCATGTACATTTGTTCCCCGTCTAAAAATTGATGCATTTTCCTCTACATGTTTAAATGAATGTATGTATAAATTTGGACATAAGTATTTAGATGAAAACTGTTAGCATGGTTGTTATGTGTGGTCCACCTAATTTCCAAAGCATATACTCCCTCGCACCTACTGCATCTCATGAATTGTCAATGTCTAAATTTGACACTCATCCGACCAACCATTAATATATGGGGTGGGTCAAGGTCCGGGTCCGGGTCTATATATAGATTAGTATGGGAAAAAAATTAATTTTGTGGAGATGTTCTCAAAAATTGAGGTATTGTGTTGGGTCCCGGGCCCACGGATCCGAACCAATGTAGAACCGGAATTGGACCCGTTTATGTCACGGGGCCAATAAAAATGACCCAGACCCAGACTTCAGCAATCATGCGAGGCCCAGTGCAAATGGGCTACACGTTTCGGTCTACGAACGACGTGACGTGCAAGTGGAAGACAAGCTTTCAGGACGTAGTGACGTACTACTTGCTAGTGGAAGGCCGGCTTTCGTGACTAGGATTTTCTTCTTGTCACCTTTATATCCATCGGTCTTTTGCAGGACGAAGACGATCAAGTGAGTATCATCGATGTGGTTGCCCTGCTAATTTACTAGAATTTCTAGAATTCTTAAATTACTAGACGAGTTATGCCCTCCTAAAGAAACATGGAATTTGAAAATGCACGTCATGTCTTAAAAATCTTAACCACTAGAATTCCAATCAGAAATTCTAGTAAATGAACAAATCCTTAGAAATTTTTAGGATTTTGGATATACTAGATGTGGCTCATCTGTGAGAGATCCAAGTCAATAAATAATAAATAATCTTACCGTGGGACCATTTTAAAAAAAATATATATATATATATATATATCAAAACCATTAAAGATTAGTCTGCCCAAGTGACTTGATGATGGGCCAAATTACACACAAATCTGAATTTTGTATCATGGTCAGATTTCCAACCGTTACATTCACGACACTTGTATATTATTCACAGGAAGGAGATTGTTGAGAGGGACATGTTACTTCCCTTTAAATAACGTGAAAGATATGGATAGATATAGAGGGCTTCTAAATACACTAGCAAATGGCAATGGGCAAATTATAAAAAGGAGTATACGAAGCGGATGATATCGAAGCTTTGGCTGAATCATGTGGGAATAGAAGGGAATGAAGTAGCTCATAAATTAGCAAAGCATGCCCAATATGTGAACGATATGGTAGTTTCGTGGCACTCCACCCAGACCTAACTAAGCAGTATGTAAGTGTTGATGCGATGTTGGATTCTTAATAAAAGTTTAGAGAGACTTCTTATAAAAATTGTTCATACAATAAACGATTGTATGAAATGACATTTTTACATCTTCTTTTTTTAAAAAAAGAAAAGAAAAAAAGAAAAAAAGCAATAAAGAGGATATCACATGGAATCTTGCTTTCCCAAAGATGCAAGGAAAATGACGTTTCAAGAGCTAGAAAAAAGCTGAATATAAGCAACATTCTATTGGTGTAGGATATCTTACCAGTGAGTATTATGCCATTTCCTATAAATGTAGGATATCACATAGTATCAAGGCAAAATTTTCATTTTCACACCTCATTTATTATATTAACCATTATGCGGGGATTTTTAAAATAACTAACGTACAGAGGCAAAATTTAAGTCTAGCGGCACACTACCGTGAAAACACCTTATAGGGTCTGTTTGTGCAAGCACCTTTACATCCGAAATGGGATGCGAACAAGCCGGTAGATTTTTCTCCTTGTTTGGTGCAGTGCTGAAACCCCTACACTTTCTGCCTCCTTAGTTCTTACATTGTGTTTCCTCAATAGAAAGGATCTGAATTTCTCATCTAACCAATAGGAAATCCAAAGCCACGGATGTCGAAACTCGGTTTCTTCTTCCACGGCTCTGCACAAAAAGGCCCATAAAGTCTCACTTTTTCATCTTGCAAAGTAGTGTTTCAGTCAACTGAGTCATATACAACTGATGAATGTGCACTACAACAATATGCACTTTTAGCGACATTTTTTAGCGACGCTTTTATAAATCGTCGGTAAAAGTCATACTTTTACCGACATTTTTATTAAAAACGTCGGCAAAGTTCAAACTGTAATATAAAATGAGAGATTATTACCGACGAATTATAAAACGTCGGTAAAGTGGCTTTTAGCGACGTTTTATTTGTTTTACCGACGATAAAAACGTCAGTAAAATTCGTTTTATTTTTTATTTAATTTTCTATTTTATTTTACCGACGAAAAAAAACGTCGGTAAAATTCTTTACATTTTTTTGTTTATTTTTCTGTTTTCTTTTTGCCGACGAAAAAAAACGTCGGTAAAAGTCTTTACATTTTTTATTTACTTTTCTATTTTCTTTTTGCCGACGAAAAAAAACTTCGGTAAAAGTCTTTTTAGTTTTATTTTTTATTTGCCGACGAAATATAAAACGTCGGTAAAAGAGATTTATTTTTATTTATGTTTTTATTTTACCGACGAAATTAATTTTTTACCGACGAAAATTAGCGTCGGTAAGTGTGTTACCGACATTTAGCATAAAACGTCGGTAAATTAAAGTTGTTAATTTTTAACTTATTTTTTATTAATAAAAATTTATTAATCTTTACCGACGAAAAAACTAATTTGCCGACGAAAAGAAAACGTCAGCGAAATTCCGTTTTTCCCTCTCCCACCACCGAACCCTCTTTTCCCCTCACTCTCTTTTCCCTCCTCTCTCTGCTCTCTGCGATCTGCTCGCTGTCTCTCACTCGTTCACTCTCGCTCCCTCGCTCGATCTCTCTGCGCTGTCTCTCTCTTACTCGCCCACTCTCGCTCCCTCACTCGATCTCTCTGCTTTGTCTCTCTCTCACACTCTCTCTCGCTCGCTCGCTCTCTCTCTCTCTCTCTCTCTCGCTCTGCTCTGTCTCTGTCTCTCTCTCTCTCTCTCTCTCTCTCGCTCTGCTCTGTCTCTCTCTCTCTCTATCGCTCTCGCTCTCTCGATCTGCACATTATCTCTCTCTCTTTCGCTCTTGATCTGCTCTGTCTCTCTCTCTCTCGCTCTGCTCTGTCTCTCTCTCTCTCTCTCTCTCTCTCTCACTCTGCTCTGTCTCTCTCTCCCTCGCTCTCGCTCTCTCGACGCTTCAATTTGTCTTTCTCTCTCACGGCTGCCACTGCTCGGAGATCTCTGCCATTTCTGTCTCTGCGGGGAGGAAAGCCCTAAGTCGATTGAAAGGAAAGAAGAAAACGAGGGGAAGAAAACGAAGAAGAAGAAGAGAAGAAATCGGACGAGTCTATAGGACGCCATCGCCATCGCCATACCACTCTCGACTGAGGTACCCCAAATCAAATGGATTGTAAATTTTAATCCATCCAACTGTTGTGAATTCTGCTATGCATTTACACCAGGGTTCTGTTTCTGTTTTTATTTTTTTTATTGATTGGGTTAGTTTTGCTTTTGCTCTTGATTGAGATTGGTTTGATGTTTAGCTTCTGTAGTTTTTGGTTGAAACATCTGGATGATGTTAGGGTTGGCTTTTGCAGTTGATGGTTTGTTTGTTTGTTTTCTTACTTGCTTTTTCTCATAGTTTGATGTTAGTTTGGCTTTTATTTGTTTGCGACTTCGATGTTGAGATGTAACTTGTTTGTGTTTATTTGATTCAATTTCCTGTCTCCTGACAAGTACCTCTAAATCGATCAATAAGAAAACTCGTCTATAACATCTTCTTGATGATGTATCATGATCAGATGATGAGGTTTTCTTACTTTAGCTTGGAATAGAATAGATTAGGAATACATTAGATGGTACTGTAAGTGAAGATTTGCTACTTCTGTTGTTGCAACTACTCTTTTTTCTCTACTTCTAGTGGTTGTTTTAATGGTTGTGGTCTGTTGTTGTAGTCATTTGCTTCCTATGTGAGGAATTGAAAGTTGGTAATGATTTTCATAGGCTAAAATGTGTGAATTCAACCAACTGTGCTGGATACAACTTTGTTTCACGTGATTGAATTTCTAACACGTATTACTTAGAAGTGGTTAAAATAATCTCTACTTTTAATTGAAAAGGAATAAAGGGGAGATAGAAACATTAATTGCCCTGGCAATTCAGAATCGAAATCCTAGGAAATTCAAGGTCACGTGTTCAATTTATAGGTGTATTTATGCAAGTTTGAGGAAAATTGCATTCTATTTTCTTTTCTTTTTTCTTTTTTTTTTCACTTTTCCACAGTCGATTGCATTTGGTACACAAATATGTTTTTTTTTTTTTTCTGTCCAATTTTGAAGTGGTTATTGTTGGAGAAGAGGAAAAGGTCTTTGGTTTTGTATATGAAAATGTACAATTTTGTAGAATGCTAATGATATTCTTCACCCGCCACCAATACAATAACCCTTCATTGGAGTTCATTTGACTATGAATTTCTATGTATTCGATTTCATGAGATTACTTAAACACTACAACAAAATACAGTTTTTCCAACGCGGTCACCGCGTCTAGAAAAATCAGAATTGCGTCGGGACAGGCTTTACCGACGTAATACAATGCGTCGGCACCACGTTGGCAACCTAATGCCAAGAAAACCATTCCCGACGTAATAATGTTTAGCGTCGGCTAAAAAGGGCCATTCACCGACGCAATGGTGCGTCGTCCCAAACATCGGCAATTCCAATAGCGTCGGCAAAAGATCGAATTTAGTGGTCAACCTCACTTCACTGCCAACGCTAAACAACGTCGGTTATACATTTGCCGATGCTAATACTAACGTCGGAATACATCTTTGACGACGCATACACAACGCCGGTAATACATATCCCGACGTGTTGAAGCGTCGGGAAATGTCTTCAACGACGCATGTAAATTACTTTTAGCGACGCAGGGAAAGCATCGGGCAATAGATTTACCTAACTGCCGACGCATAACAACATCGGTTATACATTTGCCGACGCACATACGAGCGTCGGAATACATATTTGACGACGCATACACAACGCCGGTAATACATATCCTGACGTATTGAAGCATCGGGAAATGTCTTCAACGACGCAGGAAAATTATTTTTAGAGACGCAGACAGTGCGTCGGGAAATAGATGTACCTAATTTCCGACGCATAATAACATCGGTTATACATTTGCCAACGCACATATTAGCGTCGGAATACATATTTAACGACGCATACACAATGCCAGTAATAGATATCCCGACGTGTTGAAGCATCGGGTTATGTCTTTAATGATGCAGGAAAATTACTTTTGGCGACACAGAGAGTGCGTCGGGAAATAGATTTACGTCATTGCCAACGCATAATAACGTCAGTTATACATTTCCCAACACACATACTAGCATCGGAATACATATTTGACGACGCATACATAGCGTCGGTCATACATATTCCAACATGTTGACGCGTCGAGAAAAGTCTCTAACGCGGGCAGGAAATTTACTTTTGGTGACACAGAGAGTGCATTGGGAAATAACTTTTCTTATCAATTAAGAAATAATTGAAAAAATTAGGAAAAATTCCTGTACAATATTTTCCTGTTCAAATCTACATTTTCAACATTGCACAAGCATAAGCATTGATAAACAACAAACAATCCCACATTAATCATGTAACAATAAAAAATAATGTCACCAATAAATTAAAACCAATCATAAAACTTGTTCATGCCACATAAAATGTAATATCCCACGTCAAAAAAAAGTCAAATATCTCAATAAAGTAAATCTCAACTAAAATCTAAGCATCATCAAATATCCAAAGTACACCATGAAACACGACCAGCAAGGAGCAAAATGAACTTGTTAGAGGGATGACCCATGCCAATTCATAAAACCATCAAATCCTTATCTTTCGGAGGAGCCCGAACCATCCATACCGACCCGGGAAAGCAGCAATTGAATCTGACTCTGCATTTGAACCTGCATAGCTGCTTGATCTTGCATTTACTTCTGCGAGTCCTCATACTGTTGCCGCAACTCTTTTCTCAACTCTTCTTGTGCTTTCAAAGAATCAGCTAGTTGCTGCCATATGGTGCTTATCTCAGAAGACATCAAGATATCAGTAGAAGATGATGATGGGCCCCTCGAGCGGTACCCTTGCCTCCTTGCGACCCTTTTCCCTAGCAGATTCTCGATCACCTGTTGCTCAGCCATTGGAGAGTTAATTTCAGGCTGCGACAGTGCATCTTCCATTCTTCGCTGCATTATCAAAGCATTCAAATATGTCATGTAATTAATATATGTTAGGCAACTGATAACTAATAGAAACACTGAACAAAATAAGGAAAGATTTCTAGAGATATGACCACTGTTCTTAATTTTTTTTTTTAATTTTGGCGACAGAACAATGCAACTAAGCATTTGGACAATTTAAATGATGTGGCTTCAATTCCTACATGATGCTAAAGAAGACCTGTAGATCTGATATATCACCAACATCTTAGTGCAATAAGATCCTTAAAAATGCTAATAGAAACATAGAATAATTTATTCTACTGACCTATGTAGTTTGAGTTTTAACAAACAAAAAAAAAAAAAAAAGAAGGATATAAACATGAATTAACTAAAATGACAATTCAATAGGCATTATATGAAACATTACATAGGCTTAAAGACAATTGGATCAATGTCAAATTTGAATATGGGTATACTGTTAATCTGTCATATGAAACTGTGAAGCAGTTTCATAATAACATAATACTCTGCATCGAATTAGAAACTGAATAACAGATCAATTATGTCCTAGTTGGTTATTGGACACTATATTTATGAGGGATAAAAGATGAATGAGATCCGGGTTTTGTTCGCCCCCATCGTCATTCCGTTCTTCAGGAACTTCTCACTTTAAAATATCGTCATTCCGTTCTTCAGGAACTTCTCCCTTTAAAATATCGTTGTTCCGTTCATGTGTATCCTGTAAACATTGCCCCAAAACCAGGATAGGATGTGAGTATACTTTAACATGACTATCATATATGGGATAGGTCTCAAAGCTAAAAGAAACTGATAAAATGACAGTCATCCTGTGGTAAAACCTTATAAAAATACAAACTACGACATTCTACTTAAGTACTTGATTTTATTCAATATGTCAACAAATGAAGAATCAATTCCACAATAATAACACAACTCATAAACACCATCACCAGCACCACAAAAAACATCTCCATTTGCAACCTACATTTTACAGCCAATATCTCCATACAAATAAAATTCATCCACTCCACCATCTCCATACAACTCTGGCCTAATTATAAGAACTACAAGCATTCAATTCATCCACTCCCCCATCTCCATACAACTTTGGTCTAAAATTATAAGAACTACAAGCCTTCTCATAAATAGTCCTCATATGGAAAAGGACATTAATACTATGATATTAATATATAAGAATGTGTCTTACTAAAGATGAGAATTTATCTAGCAAAGCTTTAGTTGCAAGTTGCAAGCATAGATCTCAAATTATTTAAGTTAATGGCATTATAGAAGTCTCAATTTTGCTGCACAAGAAGAGACTGAGCCACTATAACCTTTGGGTTGTGAGCCGGTTAGGTTCATAACCATCACTTAATATTTATGCTAACAGGAGACCCTCTTTGTTTAAATAAAATCTTCAAATCGTCCTCATGCTGCTCCTCCTCCTCCTTTTATAACCAGCAAACCCTTTATTTTTTTCAGAATGCTTATTAACCAACAAAAATAAGAAACATTCAATCATCGAACATTTTATAACAGTATAGCCAAAAACTAGATGCCCATTTTAACTTGTTAGCTACAGACAGTGAGTGAAATCACAGTTAAAGTCACAAATATACATTGACAGCCCTAGCAAAAAAACACAAACAATGAAATCACAGTTAAAGTCACAAATATACATTGACAGCCCTGGTTAAAGTCACAAATAACAATAAAACATTTCAATTAATTCTCATTTGCACATTTGATGAAGCATGCCAAATACCCACTTATTTCGTACTTAACTCCTGCTAGCCTTGTACAACACAAGTATGGAACATGATGATAAATTTCACCATAATCATTGTTGTAGCATTATCCCATCAATCCGAAATTGAATTAAAAAGAAAATTAAAAAATTAGAAAAAGGAATATTTTGATAGAATGCATGGAGGAATAGTTATTCAATATACCTGCTGGATCCTAGAATCCTATATTAAATGTGCTCCCATCCACTACCACATTTGTATTGAAATTGCCAGAGAATCAGAGTAACAAAATAATACCCACTACATAATGCTTTCTAGCCAAAGGAAATTAAAAACTAAACAATCCAGTAGAATACTATAATAGAAAAAAAATGACATAGATCTTTGAAACATCCAACAAAATACTATAAAATTTACCAACTTAGGTGCATTTAAAATACCCAAAAATATTAAGTTGTCTGAAATCTGATGCAAAATGAATTGTTATTGGATCAACTATGCATTAGAGCGGTCCCACATGAGACCCTTTCAGTTCCAACTTAAATTATTAAACCAAACAAAGATTTATGAAACATGGATCAACCTGTAGACTCTTTTCTAAACCTCTATTCCTCAAAATGATCATGAATTTTTAGGAATTCAACATAAAGTATACGAATTCAATATAAAGTATACATTTACCCGCCATGTGGTATATGCCTTGGTGGATACATATCTCTATAGCGACCATGGTCAACACATGTGAGGCCATTGGTGATTGGTGGGACACAATCCAAACCTTTTTTTTTTTTTTTATCAAACCACAAAACTACACCACAAATATGTATAATAGAAATTAAGACTTCATAGCTAATGCAGTCACACATTAACCATGACAGTGCTCACTGACATTGACCATACTGGTTGCAGTTTTCCCTAAACCAACAAGTAATGAGTTAAATCACTCAAAAGAACTTGAAACCCCAAATTCAAATTTCCTCCAAAACTTGAATTTCATTACACCAATCACCAACCACTCCCTTACATTATACCAGTTGTAACAGGAAAAAAAAAAAATCAAGGCTCCACTTCATTAACAAAGATCATCATCACTACAACACAACTAAAGACACATGGTGACGCGTAATTACAACCATCCAATCAAAAAAGAAATCAGACATCTTCAGTGGGGCCCACTTTTCCACTCCTCTTGGGTAGCAGCATGGTGTGGACATTGGGCAGGACCCCACCATTGACAATCATCACCATCGCCACTACTCTCTATTATGGAACCTTCCCTACTCTACTCTTCCTCCCCAAAAAATCCTGCAATTTCATTCACCCCTTCTGCTTGGAATCACATGGTGGATGTTGTGGATAGCACACCCACACCCAACAGTCCCACCCAGGGATTGATACTGGGTGGGTTTCCCTACTCTCTGGCTTCAGGCCAACTTGGCATTTTTCTATTGTTCCTATTGTTGTTGGTGGTTCAAGTGTTCAAGGGTTCAAGTCAGAAACCCACCAATTCACGTAACTGTGTAAGATGATAAAATGAAAGAAAGTTCCCCACACAAGAGTCATACCACATTATTATAGCTTGGAGTTGATCTTTAATGCTCTACCCAACTCCCCCACCCATTTGGTTTGTCATAGACAAAAGGCCATGGATAAACAACATTTATCTTCTTCCACCACAACAAGAGGCATAAACAAGCAAATAAATGTCATTTACTTTTATCTTGCAAATGGGTAAGTAGTACCCCACCACAGAACAATCCAATCACAACATGATAGGGTTTTAAAATATGAAACACAACTAAATCTTAGCGACCATACCCATCACAGTCCTTCAAATGTAAAATTACTTAAACAAACACAAAGCAAAGAATTGATAACAAGCACAGAACTAAGAAAATGATGCACTCCACTTAAGGGTTTGAGATATAATAAACAAAGGGGTCAAAAAAAAATTATTATAACATTCCAGGGGAGTATCATCTACAATTAACTTACATTACTCAATCAACTCATCTCAACCTGCGGCACTTTAAATCATAAGAAACTGGCGTTGAATTGGAGGTGTGACAAAGGCCATTTCAGAAGAGCCACATCTGAAAAAACCCACAAAGATATTCAGAGATCAATGGAATTACATCGCCAAAAACAAGTAAATGTTTCAATGGAAAAAAAAAAAAAAACCCAGAGCTATGATATAAAGCAATAACAAATGTGAGCAATTGCAGAACCACTTTTCACAGATTAATATTTTTTTTAGAAAACAAAACAAAAATATGAATTTGTCATGACCCATCAAACTAAAAACAGGGGAACATGGAACAAAACAAGAAATAATCCATATGGGAAAAATGATTTTGCAGGAAAATTGTAATCCAACCTAAATGAAAACTTGGGTTTTATTTATTCTCTTTTAAAGAAACGAGGCCTGTAACAATCAACCCATCATTGTTAAAACAGAGAACATAAAAAGAAAAGAATCTAGAAATTTGGTTAGGAATCAAAATATCAATCTGCTCCTAGAAGGTGATATCTTGGAAGATACCCGGATGCATTTTTTTTTTTTTGTGTGTGTTGATATGTGAGAGAGAGAGAGAGAGAGAGAGAGAGAGAGAGAGAGAGAGAGAGAGTATTTATAGGGTGTCAAACTGCAAAGCCAACAACAATACCTCTGCTGAATTAAATAAACTGAATAACATGCACATTCAATCAACTGTGCAATTCATGAAAATTAGGTTAAGGAGGGTACGAGTAAATCAAATGAGGTGGTAAAAACAATACCTCTAGGCGGCTGGAGGCTGGGGCGGTGGGGGAAGAGGGAGGAGGCTAGGGCGGGTGGAGACGAGGCCGGGTGGAAGCACTTCCGGTGGGGAAGGGGCCGCTGGCCGGCATAAAGAGAGATGGAGAGAGAGATCATACCTTGGCATGCTGCATTTGTAAGAAAAAGAAGATTCAGAAGATGGGTTTGGCTTGCTGCAGTAAAAAGAAATTCGGAAGAATTGTTTATTTACCGCAGGAGAATACGGGCATGAGTATTTTATAATTTGAGAAAATTTCATAACTTTGAGCGGGTGCTCCTATGGCCCACTAAAAATAAGTTTCGGCTCACCCAATATAATACTAGCAGCTAAAAATATATCTTTAATTAGCCTCAAAAGCACAGGCCGCCGCATAAAGTTAGACGCTAAAAATTAAAAAAATTTCCACCAAAATTTAGGGCCATTAAAGTGGGATTTATACAAGTAGCCACTGCTACGGGCGCCACTAAAAGTTAATTAAAATTGACTTTTAGCAAGGGAGAGTTGGGATTTTTATTAGGATTTTAAGTCGTGCTTGTGGGCTCAAAATACATGCCTTAGGTGTTTTTTTCAAATTGGGTGGGGGCTTTCCTTATATATGACTCCGGCACTCGATGAATAACCACCATTAAAGATTTCCAACATTTATAAGGTATCGTTAAATCTAATTTTGATTAGAGATTATCCAATCATACGATTGAACACACAAAAAAAAGTTAATAAAACAACATTTTTTTAGCCATGTTTTATTGTTTGGTCGATCTTACAGTGGTTCCAACTCAACTCTAAACAAAAAATTGGGATTCCACATAAATAAATGATTTTGATCATTTTGAACGATTCTGATTATCCATATATATATGGGAACGAGTGGGACCCATCCAAAAAAGTTCCCAGCATACTCCGCTAGAAGCTATTGTAGTTGCCCCCAGAATTATTAAAAAAAAGTAAAAACCCATGAAAGAGGTAGAGAGTTGGGAACAAATAAAAGAGGTTAAAACGGAGTGCTCATATTATTTTGGCAAAAATGAATTTTACTAAATGGGGTTCTGCAGACACAGACCTGTGCGTCGCCAGTAAGCAAAATAATTATATGTTTTCCATAACTTTTGCCAACGTGGTCTTACTTGTGTTGGTAAAAGTAACAATTCTATGTGACTTTGCCAACGCAGTCCAAATATGCATCGGAAATCAGACTTTTGCCAATGCCAATTTTCACTGTGTCGGCAAATAGTGTGGGGAAAGTTTTTCAACAGCTTTTGCCAACGCAGTCTTACTTGAGTCGGTAAAAGCAACAATTTTCTGTGACTTTTGCCAACGCAACTTTTCACTGTGTCGGAAAATAGTGTCGGGAAAGGTAAGTTTATCATAAATGGGGTTTTGGGGACGCAACTCATACGTTGGCAATTGTACGAATAAAAACTCAGACCTTTCCCAAAGCACACTTGTGCGTCGCCAGTAAACAAGATAATTGCCAACGCATTATTGCGTCGCCATTAGAGAAAAACGCGTTGGCAAAACTTTCCCTCTCTTTTGGTGTTTTTTTTGTTGGCGCCAATGTGGTTTCAATAGCTTTTGCCAACGCTGTCTTACTTGCGTCGGTAAAACTATCATTTTCCGACACTAATTGCCAACGCAGTCCAAATATACGTTGGAAATAAGACTTTTGCCAACGCAAATTTTCACTACATCGGCAAATAGTGTAGGGAAATGTGCAGTTTGTTGTAGTGAAACATTTAGAATTCCGAAAGTTACTGGTTGGACTTGACTCAAATCAATTCATGTGAGGCCCATAATATAAGACGGCATACTTTGGGTTTCAACCTAGCTAACTCTGTGATTGGTGATGGGCCCTTACCATTAATTGAACCATACCATGATTGATTGATTTAACTCCCAATTATCCAACCCTACCCCAGCCCCATGGCATGGTCCAATCCAACGGTCAAGCTGCATCCTGCTAACTGGGTTTCCATGGAATTGTACTCAAATGTTCAGAGGATTCTATTTCCATGGGAGTATGTTTTCTATATATATATATATATATGTCTTCCCTTTCCCCCATCAATGATGCTTATCAGGTTCAGAAACACCTTCCATAAAAAAAAAAGGGTATGCACAACACCTAGGCATTTAATTGTGAAAAACCATATTGATGAAAGATTTTCTCAAATGATTTGCATGGTTGTGATCTACCAATCCCTGGCACATTTGGATGATCCGTTTCAGTAACATTTTTTTTTTTTTTTTATAAGACTGATGTCCCGTTTCAATCAGCCTCCTGATGGGCCAGGTTTTCATTCTTAAATATTGTTGAAGAGAATAAGAGGTTAGATGACAGGCCAATGAATATCTATATATGAGCTGATCCAAACCAATCAAGAGCCAGAAAAGAAAAAAGACTGATTCAATTATTTCAAATAAAGAGTGGGGTACTGTACAAAATTGTAACTTATTGTATTTACCAACAAACAACAAATAATTGAAAGAAGATGATCAAGAAACCAAGAATTAAAAAAAAATAATTTAAGAACAACAAAAAATAAAATTGACAAAGGAATCAAGATTCAAAAGAACCAAAGAGATTTCCGTAGTCGTCGAGAGGAGCAAACATGTCGTCCATTGGCCCTGAAATCAACCCATCATCTTCTTCCAAAACCGGCTTCATCAGGAGCCCATCATCATATTCTTCCCCAAAAACTGGCATCTGTAGCCCATCATCATCTTCATCTAATGCGAAATCAAGAAACAATGATTCTTCTTCGACCTGCTTCACACCGTCACCATCGTGTGGTTGAGGAAGAGGAGGCGCTTCTAGTTCCACATGTGTAGTATTCATTGCATTTGCAGCAGATTCATCTTCAACTGAACAAGGTGGAAGAAGATGATCGAGAGGCAGCGGCCAAGTCACATCTGCTGCTGCTGCTGCAATCGTGGTCAGATCCAATGATGATGGAAGTGTAACCAATGACGACAAAGATGATGTAGACGAGAGCCCCTCTATACGCGAAACTACTTTCCCCCTCACTTCTTGAAGCGAGTTCTGCAGCTGTTGAAGGTGGCTTTCTTTTTCCATCTCCTCAACATTTACTTTCTCCCAGCAGAAATTATCACCACCATCACCATTACTAGTAGTAGTAGTAGTAGTAGAGGTGGGACTTTTGCAATTATTTTCTTTGCAGTAGCGAGCAAGGATGGATTCAATGTCTGTGTTGGCAAAGGAGTAGAACCGGCCGGCCAGAGAGAAGACAAGGATGGCAATATCGACGCCGCATAGAGTAGAGAGATCTTTGGCTTTCTTGAAGAGGCCCTGACGTCTCTTTGAGAAGCACACCTGCCTTGCAATCTCCTTCTCAATCCTTCTCATCTCAATCTTTCTCTTACCCATGGATGTAAGAAACGAATAAGGGAAGGGATGGGAAGGGAAGGGGGGCAACACACAGATATATATATATATATAGATAGATTAGTAAGTAGTGAGAAGTAGTGAGTGAGGGTTGAGAGGGTTTCTAATTAATTTGTTATCTGATGATGTTTGAAACCCTGTTTCCAGTTGTGTTTCCAGTTGTATGATATATATAGAGAGAGAGACTTGCAACTTGCAAGAAGAGCAATCGGATTCCCAACGGTTTCTAATTCCGCGTGGGTGATTATCCCAAGTTGTTGTAAGTCCATGGGGATCCGAACCCTAGAGGGGGGGTGAATAGGGTGAGCTTCTTTTATGACCAATTTTAAACTATTTTAACTTCTTTAAAACAAACTAGTCACAAGTGGTATCAGAGCGGGTTACTCCATTTTAGGGCTTAACAACCCGGAGTTGATCCTTACTAGATTTGAACCCTAGTGTTGTGATTTATTGCATATCTTTATGATGATTTCCACTATGTTTGAAAATGATATTTTCCCTAGCCTCATTGCACCACTCTAAGATTTTTTCAAGTTATATCTTTAAGAGTTGGTGAGTCCTCAAAATGTTCTCTCAAGGACACCTTTTCAAGACCTTAGGTGTATTTTCAAAGGTAGACTATTTGAGTAACCTTAAGGCCTTGATACCCCTAGACCAACCTATGTTTTTTTGTTATATCTTTTTGTTGGTCATGTTACATTTGCATTTTGTTTCTTTATAGTCACATCTTTTAAAATGCAATGTTTCTATGTGATCATTTGATTTTGTCTTCATGAACTTTTAAGTTATATCTCATGGTTTTCAAAATCCTTTGATTGCATTACTCTCATGATGGATTTGCATTTTGATCATATAGTTATATCTCTTGTAGTGCATATCTATTCATGATCAATTGATTGTGATTACAAATGCTTTCATAGCTAGTTTTTCATGATCAATTGATGTTGGAAAATCATTTGATGATTGTCATAGTTATATCCTTTTTGGAAATCAAATGATTTGAAGCAACTTTAGTTTTCCATTGATTTACAAGTTATATCTTTTGATATGGAAAATTTGTGAGTGTCTATTGTTTCAAAAATTGAAAATTTTACAATAGTACACATTTTGTTTATCAAAATCACTTGCTCTTAATTCTATAAATGATTCTTTGTTGGAACTTCATACATTGAAGTGATTTGAAAAACTTTGGAAAATGTTCTAAGCTTTATTAGTTATATTTCTAGAAGCATTTTCCTTGAATTTATTTCCTTGTGCCTATTTATGATTATATCATTTGGAAGGGAATAATTTTTACAAACAATTTGCATCCTTGCTCATTTAGTGACATTCTTTATGCAAATTGATTTTGATATCTTACTTTGCTTGGTTAGATATGATTTCATTGATTTGCATGTTTATGCCTATTTTGGTATATAGTTTCATTAATGCAAATTAATGAGTGTTTATGTGCTTTATAGTAAAATCTTGTATTTGAGCTTTTTAAGTACATATGTGATTTTATGTGCTAAGTTCATTTGGTATAAACCTCATATCTTTTTCCATTGCATTGTAAGCTTAGTACATTTGCTAAGAGTGGAGATGTTACATGATAGCTTAATGGATCATTTTAGATGAATTGGAATTAAACCATTGTTCTTAATAGGTATATCTATTTATGTGGTCCATCTTCATCTTTTTGCAATCCATGTTGTCCCTCTAACTTCATACCTTCTTTGGCTTGCTTAGTTATACTCTTTATTGATGATATGGTATGAGTTAGATCTTGAGTGTTGATTGATTCTCTCTATGCAAATGTCAAATTGGTTCTATGTATGGTTGTGATATTTATTATATTTGTAGAAACCATACTAGAACTAAAATCCATCCTCTATGCCTTCTAGTCATATCTTTTTTGGATGGTTATGATGTTGATTCATGTATTTTCTCTAAGTGATATCTTCCTTATACATGTTTCAACTTCATAGTAGTGATCTTGATCATATGAAACTCTTTGAAATCCATTCCTCATATTTCTATGTGTTTGATGGATAACTTAGATGTTGAATTCATATGATTTAGTCACTTTTTAAATTGCATGCATTTCAAAGTCATATCATTTTGCATTGCAATTTACCGTGTTCATCACTATGCTCAATAGTTATATCTTTATTAGTGATGAATATGCATTTGTGATGCTTGATGGAATTTTGTCACATTCTTGCTCTTTATCATGTTATCAAATTCAATTGGATTCAATTAGTATAATGTTTGATTGATTTGATTTCTTGTGAATGTGATAAAACTTGTGTGCATTGGATTGAACTTGATAGTTATATATTTGTTCCATGTCACACACCATTAGCATCATAATGTTCATATTTGCCACCTCCCTTGCCCATATAGGTATATCTCTTGACCACCATGTTTATGTGTTCATAATATTGGTTGGTTATAAGTTGAGGTTGGCTTCATGCTTGAATTTCATTTCACTCATTCTTGAACATTAATAGTCATACTTATTGTTTGAATGAAATGATTTTCAAAACCTTCATAGCACATGATTTTCATAGTTAAATTATTTAATGCTATGTTTAGTAAACACCATTGCATCATGGATAGCTCTAATTTGGATTTTTCCTAATAGTTATATTTTTAAATCCATTTTAGAGTGATTGATTTAATAGTCATATCCTTAAATCTCAATTGGTATTCTTTGTTTTTCCAATTGATATCCATGATTGCTTTTCTCTTTAGACCCAGCTCTCTTTTGGTAATGTGATCATATTGTGCTCTACAGTTAAATGAATCTAATCCTTTCCTTGAAGTTGACCCTCATTTGGTTAAACCATCTTCTTCTTGCATCTAATAGTTAAATCTTGTCAAAAGTTTGACAAAAGAAGAGATTGGATTGAGGGGGAGTGTAAATCTTCATAGGAAGTATTAGTTTTGATCAAATTGACCCTTGGATTGCCTATGAGCCCTTAGAGACTACTACCTCACATGATAGCCTGTTATGTATTTCATTTTCGATTTCATTTGTTAACAGGTGCTACTAAAGGTATTCTCCTTGTCTCATGTGTGTAGGTACCTTTGCAATTTAATGGCAAAGGGGGAGAGAGAGTTCGAGGGAGAGAGTTCGAGAGTTCAAGTACTCGAAGATCTCCTATCTACCAAAGGGAGAGAAAGGCATGGTCAAAGGGGGAGAGCAAATTAGAAGAAAGAAAGCTTGGAGCTAAAGAATATGCTTGGATAAAGAAAGAAAGAAGAAAGAAAGATTGAATAATAATCAAGCACCAAGCATCATGAAGAATGGAGAAAAGAGCCCAAGCTAAGAAGCATCCAAGAAGATTTCAAGCCTTGTCCAGCTGAGGGGGAGTTGAAGACTTAGTGTGTAATCTCAGTGGTGAGTGAGTTTGCCATCAAATTGCAAAGGGGGAGATTGTTAGGGTTTTTATAGATTGCAATTTGATGGATGCATTATCATTCAAGCATCATTTGATTTACACACTTGCATTGGTTTTAAATAAACTTGAAATCTTGTTTTATTCATGCATTGCTTTTAAGATTTGTAAAAGTATTGATTTATGCATGATTTGTATTTTTATCTTGGATGCATTTGTTTTAGAAAAGAGTTTTCAAGAAATCAAGCAAGCCATTGTTTTAAAAGTTTTGAATCTTTTTAGGCCTTTTTATGTCATGTTTTAAAAACCATTAGAATCTTTAAAACATGTTTTCCAAGCTTGATTTAGTGGCCAAAAGGTCCCCCAAAGAAATATCTTCAAAATATGCAAAATTGGAATTTTTGCAAAAAGGGGGGTGTCTCGGCAGTGTCGCCGGTCGGCCGAGACCTGTGTCCCGGTCGACCGGGAACACTGTCGGGCGAGTCAGCTGTTTCTGAGCTGAAACAGGCCAACGGTCAGAAATATGACCGTTGTGCCTTCCCGGTCGACCGAGACCCCTTTGCCGGTCGACCGAGGACTAGCCGTTGGGGATTTTTGGCTATAAATATGAGTTCTTTTCCTTGCCAAAAGTTGGGAATTTTTAACCCCTCCTTGAGAGGATTTGAGGCATATCAAAAGGGAAAAGAACCAAGGGATGAAGGGGATGATTAGGAAAGCTAAAACTTGGATTAATGAAGTTAAACTACCAAGTAGGCTCTTCCTTCCTTAATCATATGTTTTCATGCTTTGTTTTAACATGCTAGAAATGATTTACCAAAAATAAAACAAAGCATGAAAACATATGATTAAGGAAGGAAGAGCCTACTTGGTGGTTTAACTTCATTAATCCAAGCTTTAGCTTTCCTAATCATCCCCTTCATCCCTTGGTTCTTTTCCCTTTTGATATGCCTCAAATCCTCTCAAGGAGGGGTTAAAAATTCCCAACTTTTGGCAAGGGAAAGAACTCATATTTATAGCCAAAAATCCCCAACGGCTAGTCCTCGGTCGACCGGCAAAGGGGTCTCGGTCGACCGGGAAGGCACAACGGTCATATTTCTGACCGTTGGCCTGTTTCAGCTCAGAAACAGCTGACTCGCCCGACAGTGTTCCCGGTCGACCGGCGACACTGCCGAGACACCCCCCTTTTTGCAAAAATTCCAATTTTGCATATTTTGAAGATATTTCTTTGGGGGACCTTTTGGCCACTAAATCAAGCTTGGAAAACATGTTTTAAAGATTCTAATGGTTTTTAAAACATGACATAAAAAGGCCTAAAAAGATTCAAAACTTTTAAAACAATGACTTGCTTGATTTCTTGAAAACTCTTTTCTAAAACAAATGCATCCAAGATAAAAATACAAATCATACATAAATCAATACTTTTACAAATCTTAAAAGCAATGCATGAATAAAACAAGATTTCAAGTTTATTTAAAACCAATGCAAGTGTGTAAATCAAATGATGCTTGAATGATAATGCATCCATCAAATTGCAATCTATAAAAACCCTAACAGCTGTTTCTAACAACAAGCAGGTTTCAGTTTCAGACAAATCGTTCCAAATTATCAATTACCCGCGTCCTCTTGGGACGGATGTGAATAAGGATGTTCCTAAATCATCACATTTATTAATCATGTGCTTCATCTTATCTTATGGTGGGAACAGCTAATACATAAGTAACATTTGGGAAAATTGCATAAAAGGGCAAAGGGAGTTTAAAATTAATTAACGCCCTCTCCCATTTGTGGCTATGGGATGTTCCTAAATTACCATTCTGATAGAAGTTTGATTATAACATGATTGATGAATGTGATTAATTTTTAAGATTGTGTTATCATGTTATTCATTAATTGCCTTATTAATTTCATTCTCGATCTTACATGAGGAAATAAATGCATAAATGAAGAGGGGTTAATTTAGCGCAACTGGGATTTTCATCAGGCAACCCCAAGGGTGGAAAATGGGTTAGGTCAGGTCCAAACGGATTAGGTTGATGAGGAGGGGTATCCACCTGTTGCAGTGGAACCCATATCCGACCCATTTTCTAAATGGTTCAAGATGCTTTATTCTTTCAATTTTTGCTAAAAGCCTACCTTAATTTATTTCCATGAAATGTGGCTGTACATTTTAATGAATAAAAAGGTAGCCACACTAACATCACTCCTGCCTGGGTAAATTGATTTTCAAGCCAACTATCTATTGTGGGTTAAATTGAGATTTGACTTTTATGGAATCTAAATCATGTTAAGGCGTTGTGTTTGCTGCAGAGATGAACACTTTTCTAGAAACATTCAGACCTTTTAACCAAATACTGATCCACTAATCTAAGGCCAATTTGCAAGGGCGGACCCAAGCGTTAGTACACAGGTGCGGTCAAATGAAAATCCAGAGTCTGCGGTTGCCCATTGGGATTATGATCCATAACTTCTTTCCTTTTTTTTTTTTTTTGGACTGATGGAGGAGGTACAATCCACCCATGGCCCAGGTTTTCCTGCTCAAATGTTGAATGGAACAAAAAAGGTACAGATAAGAAGCAGAGGTCCAAACTAATCAAGAGCCACAATAATTCAAAAGAAAAGACGTATTTCTATTATTTCGAATAAAGAGTGGGGTGTGTCAAAATTGGAACATCCTCATGTAGTTACAAATGATTGTTTCATACTCTAAGAAAATAATGAACAACAAATAACCCATGACCCAAAAAACCTTAAAAAGAATTAACAAATACAAGAATTTACAAGGAATCAAAATTCAAAAAGAACCAAATTGATTGTTGAGAGGAGGGAACATGTCATCAAAACTCGTTTCAGTGCGAATTCATGGACATCTACATCAGCTCATCATCAACTTCTTCAAAAATCGACGTCATCAATCCATTATCATCATCTTCCTCAAAACTTGTCATCATCAGCACATCATCATCTTTGGCAAAATCAATAGACAAAGATTCCACTTGCATCACACAATCATGTGGTAGATGAAGAGGAGGCGGCCAGCCGGAGAGAAGGTGAGGACGGCTATATCGACGCCGCAGAGAATGGAGAGCTCTTTAGCTTTCTTGAAGAGACCTTGGCACCTTTTTGAGAAGCACACTTGTCTGGCACTCTTCTTCTCAATCTCCTTCATCTCAATCTCTCTTTCCCATGGATTTAGGAGGAGACTTCTTCTCTGAAGAGTGACATTAAGAGCATCATTAACCACTGATAAGAAAATTTCTATTTAAATAAGGGGCATGCAGAAGAATTTAAAGTTTCTCATGACTGCGTTATTGTATTGAGAAGAATTGTAGTTGCAGCTGTGTTGAAGCATTTTGCAAAACCAAGACACTTTAAGAACATGTTTGTATAATGTAATTTATTATGTAATATCCAACAGAGCTATAACCCAAAGGAGTTACTGGTTGTGTAAAGTTCTGATGTCATGTATATGAGAGAAAACAAAATCATTAGAACAACAGAAACTGATGTGGAATGGAACAAAAGTCAGAAACAGGGTATGGCAGAAATTGTATACACTTATAAGTTAAACTTTGATAGATTTCCGTAGAATATTTGTAGAAGATGACATTATCTAAACGGTCCCTACCAAGGATGGACTATGCATTGAATACTTACCAGTCTAATTATGTTCTTAGCAACAAACTTTGATGATTGCTTATGTTTTCTGCTAGTGTAATCAGATTAAACGTATCTAGCACAGCAGCATTAATACTTAAAGAAACTATATGAATCCTTCAATGAAAGAAAGATCCAACCAAATCCAACAAATATAAATACCCCACATCATGCCTTAGCAGCCCTGCTCAATTGAAAGAAAAATCCAACAAACTCTGCTCTGCGCACTCACCTATTTAAGTTTAGGTATCAAGTAGTAATTCTTGATAGGGTATATTCCAAAACAGAGATTAAATTAATTTTGCATTGATGTGGCTATAATCCAATCAAGAAAATCATGCCATCTCCACATCATTTGTCCCTACAAGATGGAAATTGAACCGGCATCATAGAATAGATAAATACTAAATAAAGAAACAAATAAAAGAGCTAGGTTTTGCTAGACAGCCAGAAGCATTTTCCCCTATTAAGGGTTTGTGATCCCTTTTTGTACAGACTTACATTCCCAAGTTCAAAAGTCAAACAAACTGGAGATCTTCAACCCTTTTTAGCAAGTATAGGGAAGGGTTTATATAGTGTTTAAATCCTTTTGAAACCCCTCCTATCTTCATACACATTTGAGTGTCTGAGTTGAGAATATGTAGTACTTGACACAAATCAATCCGTTTTTTTTTTTTTTTTTTTGCTTGCAAGAACTGTGAGAAAATCCCATTATCAAACAATATGAAAATTCAAGAACAACAACATAAATCCCAAAATGAGAATTCAATATCATTTGCACAATTTAAAAAAAAAAAAAAAAGAACAACTACTTACTTCTTTTAATCTGAAGAAACAATATGATCAGCTCGTAGCCTGCAATGAGTTTGTTGGATGTGAAGTGCACTTTCGGAAACCCAATTGTGTCTTAAAGCAATATATTTACTACTATGAATAGGAAACCCACTTCACCAAGTTAACCCTGTGATATGTTGGAAAATCTATGAATTTAATGTGAAACCAACTTTACCAAGATATATTGTTATGAATTAGGAAACCCTTAACCCTATATATATAACCGTTATTACACATGTGATATTGGAAGGAATTCGGAAACCCACTTGTTGTCCAATCTAAGTCTAACACATATATTAACTCCGAGGGTAGCTCAATTAGCCTAGGACCACGGTTTGTACTCAGAGATTATAGGTTCGAAACTATTCTACCACACTGGGCCACAGAAGAATTTTACCCGGCTTTCTCTCCTAGGCCCATAAAGATTATTCTAGCCTAAAGGGCTGGAACCATGCGTTATAAAAAAAAACAGTCTAACATGTATAGTATAGTACATATCTGTTATTAGACAATTATAGTATAGTCTACTTCTAATTGAAATTCCAAATAGACCTATTCCATGGCAAGCTGATCCTGTTTCCAAAATTAAATTGCCTTGCAATACCTGGCTTTGCCAAAGTATTACCATCCTCTTTTTGCACATGGACGGCAAAGATGTATCTCCATTGGAAAAGATGATTGAAGCAGGCCCAATGAGCTGGACCTCATAAACACATTCAATTTATTCAATATAGGTGAGTGGATTCTATTTCTAATTGCTAATTACTTGTGATTTGGTCAGATATGGACAGGAGTTGGATATTATATTATCGGAACCGATTTAGTGCGGAGTACATAGTTGGGGTAAACTCATTTATTGATTTTGCAAAGGCGAATTCGGGCGGGGCAGTGTTGATTAACTGCCCGTGTAACGATTGTTGTAACCATCGGAAGCATGACTATGTAACCGTGAGAAGTCATCTGCACATTAAAGGAATGATGGTCCATTACCTACGGTGGATATATCACGGGGAACCCATAGTTCAACCCGATGATTCGGATGAGAGCGATGATGAATCAGAAGATAATCAAGATGAGTACAATGAGTTGATAGATGATCATCGTAGGGGAACTTACTTGGAGGAAGATACTCAAGAGATGGATGATTTTGAAAATTTGTTGAATGCTTCTCAGCGAGGCCTTTACCCAGGATGCAAAAGCTCAGATACTCTGTTATCGTTTGTCATCAAGATACTGCACGTGAAGGTAGAAAGTGGGTGTAGCAATAAGTCGTTCGACAAGGTCCTACAGATTTTTAAGGACTTCTTACCCGAAGGTCATGTGGTGCCGGCATCAATTTACGAGGCGAAGAAATTATTACGTGACTTGGGCATGGGATACAAGAACATAGATGCCTGCAAACACAATTGTGTGTTGTATTGGAAGGAGAATGCTCAATTGGATAAATGTCCAGAATGTGAAGAGCCTAGGTACAAGATCAATGATGGCAAGCGAAAGAAGATCCCTCATAAGGTGCTCCGTTACTTCCCATTGACACCGAGGTTACGCAGATTGTATATGTCAAGGAAGACAGCCACAGAGATGAGATGGCATAGTGATAAGCGCGTTGACGATGGGATAACGCGGCATCCGGCTGATTCAGTGGAATGGAAAGAATTTGATAAAAAAATATCCAGAGTTCTCCCAAGAGACACGTAATGTGAGGTTGGGGTTAGCCACTGATGGATTCAATCCTTTTGGTAACATGAGCACCTCTTATAGCATGTGGCCTGTCATACTTATGCCCTATAATTTGCCACCATGGATGTGCATGAAGGAGCCATTCATGATGATGTCATTACTTATTCCAGGACCAAACTCACCGGGAAACGATATCGATGTATATCTGAGGCCCTTGGTTGATGAGTTGAAGGAGTTGTGGGATCATGGTGTATCTACTTATGATGCCTCCACTAAACAAACCTTTCAAATGCATGCGGCTGTGATGTGGACGATAAATGACTTTCCTGCGTATGGTAACTTGTCTGGGTGGAGTACAAAAGGTTATAACGCATGCCCCTCGTGTAACGACACCTCGTTAGGGGTGAGGTTGAAAGATAAGATTGGGTACATTGGCCATCGCAAATACTTGGAAGTAAACCACCAATGGCGTAGAAGCAAGGCCTTCAACGGTCAGCCTGAGCGTGAAAAGAGGTTTTGGATCTACCGGGTCAAAAGGTACTAGACCAGCTCAAAGAACTACATCCGGTCAGGTTTGGCAAGAATAACAAAAGACCGCGTGACTCTGGAGAGTTGAATTGGACAAAGAAAAACATCCTATTTGAATGACCCTACTGGAAGTGCAAAAAACTGACCGGATATGTACGCGTAACATGTAGTGTTTGCTTCGATTTTGCACATGTAACTATTAAGTAAATTAATGAAGAACTTTTCTTCCATAGAGTATGCTTAATTTCATTCGGTTGTTGAAGGAATTTTCGTTCATGTTATTTTACCCTGCATATGAACAATTTTTGTTATGTTTATTTTAAAAGTATTATATGGTGTGTGCCATGTTATTACTTAGCTCGTTATATGATGTTCATGTTTGATTTATCCGTTGTTGCTTTCCTTTAAATTAAAATTGAAACGATTCAATTTTTCAACTCTAAGACAGAACATGATGAATACACCTCTCAAATACTGTCGTGGCAAAGACTCTCAACGTGTTAGGGAATGGACAAATGAGTTTGAACATAAACCATTTGAAAATGAAACTCCAATAGTAAAGCATGGTTCCCGTAAAATACAACCGGCTCAGTGGCTGAGACTGTGTGACAATTTCATCCCTGAAAGATATATAATGATAAAAATTGCTGAAACATTGCCACCGGCTTGGGATGCCGCAAAAATGAAGAAATTTGAAGTCTTACGACCATGGCATGCAGTGGAGTTCGTCGACCTATTACAGTCATTTGAAAAATATATTCATCCCTTATGGATACAGTTCCGAAGTGAGAAAATGGTTGAAGGAATATCTGTTAGAGAACATTTGCTAAACAAGGAACAATTGTTTTACGATCTCAAAAGAAGAGGATTTGAACCGAATATTGCAGATCTGGTGCGTTCAATAGTAAACACTCTACCACCTCCTTTGCCGGTACAAGAAATCCATGCTAAGCTCAAGATTAATTTCCTAGACTTGAGGGAATTAGGAGAAATGCTAGAAGAGATCGAGGTCGACATTATCATAATCTTTCTCATCAACAAATACTCGTTCATCTATGTCATCCTTGATTGCATTATCATAATCTTTCTCATCAACAAATACTCGTTCATCTATGTCATCCTTGACTGCATTATCATACTCCGGACGGTTCGCACGATGGGTAGAGTAACCTGTAGGAACTGATGGCTCTCAGATTGGACTCACGGTTAAGGAATTAGAGTCGAAAACCGACTCTTTTCCGACACTTAGGCTCGAAAACGGCCCCCCGGGGGTCCGGAACGGGAATCGGCGACCGGAAAATTCGGGGACTGGCACGGGTGGTTCGCTCGGGAGTAGAGTAACATGTAGGAACTGACGACTCGCAGATTGGACTCACGGTTAGGGAATTAGAGCCGAAAACCGACTTTTTTCCAACACTTAGGCTCGAAAACAGCCCGCTGGGGGTCCGGAACGCGAATCGGCGACCGGAAAACTTGGAGACCTGCACAGAGGGTTCGCACGGGGGTAAAGTAACCTGTAGGAACTGACGGCTCGCAGATTGGACTCACGGTTAGGGAATTAGAGCCGTAAACTGACTTTTTTCCAACACATAGGCTCGAAAACGGCCTGCCGGGTGTCCGGAACGAGAATCGGCGACCGAAAAACTCGGGGACCGGCACGGACGGTTCGCACGGGGGTAGAGTAACCTGTAGGAACTGACGGCTCGCAGATTGGACTCACGGTTAGGGAATTAGAGCCGGAAACCGACTCATTTCCAACACTTAGGCTCGAAAACGGCCTCCCGGGGGTCCGGAACGGGAATCGGAGACCGGAAAATTTGGGGACCGGCACGGGAGGTTCGCTCGGGGGTAGAGTAACATGTAGGAACTGACCGCTCGCAGATTGGACTCATGGTTAGGGAATTAGAGCTGAAAACCGACTCTTTTCCGACACTTAGGCTCGAAAACGGCCCGCCGGGGGTCCGAAAAGTGAATCGGCGACTGGAAAAATCCGGGACTGGTATGGATGGTTCGCACGGGGGTAGAGTAACCTGTAGGAACTGACGGCTCGTAGATTTGACTCACGGTTAGGGAATTAGAGCCGGAAACCGACTCTTTTCCGACATTTAGGCTCGAAAACGGCCCCCCGGGGGTCCGGAACGGGAATCGCGACCGGAAAATTCGGGGACCGGCACGGGTGGTTCGCTCGGGAGTAGAGTAACATGTAGGAACTGACGGCTCGCAGATTGGACTAACGGTTAGGGAATTAGAGCCGAAAATCGACTCTTTTCAAACACTTAGGCTCAAAAACGGCCCGCCGGGGGTCCGGAACGCGAATTGGCGACCGGAAAAATCGGGGACCGGCATGGATGGTTCACACGGGGGTAGAGTAACCTGTAGGAACTGACGACTCACAGATTGGACTCACGGTTAGGGAATTAGAGCCGGAAACCGACTCTTTTCCAACACTTAGGCTCGAAAACGGCCCCCCAGGGGTCCGAAACGGAAATCGGCGACCGGAAAATTCGGGTACTGGCACGGGCGGTTCGCTCGGGGGTAGAGTAACATGTAGGAACTGACGGCTCGCAGATTGGACTCACGGTTAGAGAATTAGAGCCGAAAACCGACTCTTTTCAAACACTTAGGCTCGAAAACGGCCCGCCGGGGGTCCGGAACACGAATCGGGGACCGGTAAAATCGGGGACTGGCACGGACGGTTCGTACGAGGGTAGAGTAACCTGTATGAACTGACGGCTCGCAGATTGGACTCACGGTTAGGGAATTAGAGCCGAAAACCGACTCTTTTCCAGCACTTCGGCTCGAAAACGGCCCGCCGGGGGTCCGGAAAGCGAATCGGTGACCGGAAAAATCAGGGACCGGCACGGACGGTTTGCACGGGGGTAGAGTAACCTGTATGAACTGACGGCTCGCAGATTGGACTCACGGTTAGGGAATTAGAGCCGAAAACCCACTCTTTTCCAGCACTTAGGCTCGAAAACGATCCGCCGGGGGTCCGGAAAGCGAATCGGCGACCGAAAAAATCAGGGACCGGCACGGACGGTTCGCACGGGGGTAGAGTAACCTGTATGAACTGACGGCTCGCAGATTGGACTCACGGTGAGGGAATTAGAGCCGTAAACCGACTCTTTTCCAACACTTAGGCTCGAAAACGGCCCCCCGGGGGTCCGGAACGGGAATCGGCGACCTAAAAATTCGGGGACCGGCACGGGTGGTTCGCTCGGGGGAAGAGTAACATGTAGGAACTGACGGCTCGCAGATTGGACTTATGGTTAGGGAATTAGAGCCGAAAACCGACTCTTTTCCAACACTTAGGCTCGAAAACAGCCCCCCGGGGGTCCGGAACGGGAATCGGCGACCAGAAAACTCGGGGACCAGTACGGGTGGTTCGCTCGGGGGTAGAGTAACCTGTAGGAACTGACGGGTCGTAGATTGGACTCACGGTTAGGGAATTAGTGCCGGAAACCGACTCTTTTCCAACACTTAGGCTCGAAAACGGCCTCCCGAGGGTTCGGAACGGGAATCCGCGTCCGAAAAATTAGGGGACCAGCACGGGAGGTTCGCTCGGGTGTAGAGTAACATGTAGGAACTGACCGCTCGCAGATTGGACTCACGGTTAGGGAATTAGAGCCGATTTTGCTGACGATTTTTATAATTTATGTATATCTTTCGTTTATAATTTCATTAATTCAAGATATACTAATTTTGTTTTTGTTTTTGTCATTGCAGATTGATGGACGCTTTCTGATCGGATGCACACTTTGGTGTTGTTTTGTTGTTTTTAGTTTATTTGTATATGTATATTGGACATTTTTATTCGACTGTATCTTTATAATTTAGGCATTTTTATTCGACTGTATGTTTATTAATTGTACTGTTTATTTAAGGAGATGAATGATTTGATGAAGAATGGGGATGATTTTGTTTGGATGTATTATTGATTATAGTATGAGTAGTTTTATTTTTTATTACAGGTGTATAAGCAGGTTTACAGGAAAATTTAAACGAAAAACAAAAAAGTCGATTTTAAAAAAATAATATACTTTCACCGACGAAAATGAAAATTTCGTCGGTGAAGGTATTTTTACCGACGAAAAAATAACGTCGGTAATGTCTTTATTTTTTTTAAGTTTATTTTACCGACGAAAAAATAACGTCGGTAATTGTATTTTGATTTTTTTTTTTATTTTATTTTTACCGACGCACAATAAAACGTCGGTAAAATATTTTTATTTTTATTTTTTTTAATATTACTGACGAAAAACAACGTCGGTAATTGTATTTTGATTTTTTGATTTTTCTTTTATTTTTACCGACGCACAATAAAACGTCGGTAACATATTTTTATTTTTATTTTTTTAATATTACCGACGATAAAAAACGTCGGTAGAGTATTTTAATTTATTTTTTATTTTTCTTATTATTTTTTCCGACGAAAAAAAAGGTCGGTAAAAAATAAAAAAGCGTCGGTGAAAATGATAATTTTACCGACGAAAAATTAATTCGTCGGTAAGGTATTTTCTTGACATTTTTTTGCCGACGACTGCCTCACGAAAAAAAAAACGTCGGTAAAGGTTTTACCGACATTTTTTGGACTTTTAGCGACGAAAAAAAACGACGCTGAAGGTGTAATCTGTTGTAGTGGTGTTTCACATGCTCCAAACATGGATTCTGTTGTATATCGAGTAGATTAGAAGGAGTAATTTAGAGGAAAGGCCTTCTCTATCTAAAAAGGGCATGTTAGTTTTGAAGCACTGAGAGATTTCTTGTTTTGGAGAATTCTGAAAATTTTAAAAGCTGCTCCCTAAAGTAAAATTTTTAATGCCCAACCCGCCTCTAGCATTTGAAATGTTGGAATTATAGGAATTCATAAGGGTAAAAGTGTCTTTTCATGTGGTTTGAGATTTTGAATTCTTGCAACAAACAGTGCATTTAAAATGCTTAAGAGATAAGATATCACATCATGTCATAAATCCCCAACAAACCCAAATCCTTATCTCATAAATTCCTTTAGCCAAACAGGCCCAAAAGTGTTCTCTTTTTCGTTTTGGTGGTGCAAAGGCCCGTCATAACTCCAGAAGCAAATGACGAAAGGAAGACCATTTCACATGAAAACTTAGGGGAATTTTACCCTCTAACCTAGACAAATTATAGGTCAACGCAGTCAACTCCACAGTGGAGCTCACTTATTAAAAAAATATGAGCAACTCAAAATGAGCATTCTCACGGTGTATAGGATGTCCTTAAAATGCATTTCAAGAAGAGTTGGCCAAACCATTAGCTTGACCATAAAATGAATGAGTGATTAATAAATATTTTTTATCACATTATTCATCATTTGGCTGATTTCACAATGGATCCAACTTTTCACCATCATCATCATCAAAGCCGTGCCCCAATTATGTTCGGGTCAACTACATAAATTATGTTTCTCCATTCCGATCTATCTTTAGGCAGATCTGTAGATAAGTTACACTTCTTCATATCTATTTTTACTATTTTTTACTATATCCATCCACGTCCTTTCTCTTTGGCTGACCAACAACTTTCAAAGCTAGACTTTTCTTTACCGATACTGTTGTCAGCCTACGTTGTACGTGTCGAAACCATCTCAAACGGGTTTCTCTAATTTTATTCCTTTTATTACTACCCCCTAAATGCTCTAAAAAAAATGTTCATTTCTAATTTTATCCTCCCTAGTTTAATCATGCATCTTCCTCAACATTCTCATCCCTGCTACATCCATTTTGTGTATATGTTGCTTCTTGATTGGCTAACAATCTGCTTCATAGGTCATAACTGGTCTAATCGTTGTTCTGTAAGATTTTTTGTGTGATCTTGTTGGCATTTATTACTCACAAAGCACTCTAAAAGAAACTCTCCACTTCAACTATCCCGTTTTTATCATATTTTTTACATCTTCATCAATCTCCCCATCCATACTAATTGTAGAGCCAAGGAAACGAAAAGACTCACTTTGTGGTATTTCATGGTCTTCAATTCTCATAGCAGTTTCAGCTCTTAATTTGTACATGCCCATTGAAGATACAATCCATAAATGTTGTCTTTGTACGGCTTATTTTAAAGCCTTTAGTTTCTAAAACCTCCCGCCATCTCTCAAGTAATGCATTCACGTCATCTCTTGATTTATCTACAAATACTATATCATTTGGAATAACATATACCAAGGTACCTCTTCTTAAATATGAACAGTTAACTCATCCATAATCAGTGTAAATTGATAATGACTTAGGCTAATCATTGATTCAAGCCTATGGTCACTAAGAACTCTCATGTCTCTCAATAAGTAGTTCTCACATTCGTTACTACTCTCTTATACATGTCTTTAATAATTCCAATAGCCCTTTATTTAAAAACTCATTAAATTAAATCTCTAGCTAGGTACCTTGTCGTGGGTTTTTCCCTCTTCACTCAAACTTTTATTAGAGTAAAATTTTAGGAGATTGAATAAACAGTAAGGCCTTTTTGAACTGCTAAAATTTGTAAAATAGAAGGCCCCAATGTGGTGTTTCACTTCTTCAACGTAGGACTTTCAGAAACTCTTGGGTTTTGAATTCCACACTCTCTCTTCAGGGTTAGAAATTTGTGCAATTCAAAGCATGTCCACGTCATTGAAAAAGGCATGTTGAGAGCATGACTCCTTACCTAAGTGGTAAGGCATGGCGGTTCTCACCTGGCCGCCAAGGGTTCGAACCCTAGGTACATTGTCTCTTTCCGCGTGTGCAGGCTCCATTCCCACTTATGTTAGCTTTCTTCTCACATGTGAACCCCTATTTTCCCACGTGAGTATGCTGTCTTTATTTATGTGTGGCCTCTCTCTTTAGACCCAGCCCACTTTGCTAGGACACCAATCAATGGGGGATTTCTTCTGATGGATAGTCCAGTCATCAATCATGTTTGCTAGTTCCTTCGTGTGCAGAATGGGGGGAGGTGCAGCAAAACTGTAAAGTTGTAATTGTGCAGTAGTCTATAGTCATCTATTTGTAGTGTTTCTTTAATTTCTGTTGCAGTCTGATTTCAGAGTCTGGTTTGGATTCAACAGAAGCTATGCAAGAACAAAGAAGCGCCTCAGCAGCCATTGTTGGTTCTACAGCGGGGGAGTCGTCTCCAGAGGAAGGCACATTGCCAAAGGACAAGACAAGACAGATCTACGAGCCTCTGGGTCTTAACATCCAACAGCTACCCATGGAAGGTGGTTCTGGCATTGGACTGAGTCCGCATTTCACGCATCCCAACTTCCATAACGACGGGGTCAACATAGCAAATGTGGAGCATCAGTTCATTCCCAACCTCCTTGGAATGTCACCGATGCATCAAGACAATGGCGACAACCCTGAATCGAACAACCTCTACTCCTGGAGGGATATTGCACCTGAAGAAGTAAGTGTTTCGTTGCAGCTGGGGGAAAGAGAACCCAAGAGGCAGTGTTCAGATTCCACATTTACCTTAGAAGACCGGAAATGATTGAAAATTCTGGGAGCTGCCCCGTTTGTTTTTTGGGCAATCTTTAAAAGGATTTCATATAATATAATAGGAGCTGGTTTGGGTCATGGAGCCAACTAGTATCAATGGAAGCAGAACTGTAAATTCCATGCCCTATGAACATCCATTAGCAAGACGTACATTATATGGTTTTGCTGCCAGCAATGAGCAAAGGCCACAAACCCTCCCTAACACTTCCATTGTTTGCATAATGATTTTGCATGTTTTAGTTATCATAGTTGTCATGTTGTCATAGGAAGATTACTATAAAGGAAAATAGGAGTTTAGGATAGAAGTTGGTTGATTATCATTGCTATTTATCTAAGTTCATCTTCTTGTGCTTGTAAAACAGTCAATGTTATTATCAACATAAAAATAAGCAGGCTTTTACAAGCATTTTACTTGGACTACAAAATTCTTCTGATTTGCCTTTGTTGTCGTCCTGAAACTCTTTGAGCATAATTATTTATTCAGCATACAATGAAAATGGAAAATATTTACTTGCGCACTGTGCATCCAGAATGTCTTAGAAGCGGGACCCACCTTTGAGTATGCGTGACGCGTGGTCTTAGATGCGCAGGTCAATATTTTCCCAGCAAAAATATGATACACAATACCTCTGGATATATTTCTGATTGATGGTTCATAAGTATGACTTAAAAATTCAGGCAATCAAATTGAAGACGTCAAAAGGGTAGTTGTGCATATGTTTGGGCACAGTACAATGTTCTTTGAAAAGTGCAGTGGCAAAAATTTGGTATTTATATAGTTGCTTTTGATATAATGTTTAAATTTAGCTTATCTAATATGATTTTATAGTTTAGCCACTGTTTATTTCATGGGATTGTGAATAAATAAGAATTCTAAGAAATATATTTCTAGAACTGGCGGCTAAAACTTGAAGAAATAAATTTGAATATCCACAATCGCTATAAAATAATCTCCCATTCAATGGAAATTAAACTAAAGGAGGATGGGAAGTGATTTAGTAGAGTGATGGCTTGGTATTCATTTTCCATCTAAGCTTAAGCCTTAATTCATTTTCCTTAGAGGGGAAATTATTTGGAAGGCATTTATGGATTTTCATCTGTGTTTCGATTTTAGCCACTTTGAGAAATACATTTTTTAGAGTTCCTAGGATTTCAATTACATCAGGCAAAGGGGCCCTAGGAGTGTCTTTCTTGAGGTTTAAGTTTCTGAAAATACTTTTTTAATATTGATTTAGAGGGAAAATACTCTCCTAACGACAGTTTGCATGGGGGACATCCATGTACTGCCCACTTGTGTACTGAATGGATCATCAAAATCCCCACCCTGTATCCCTACCAGATCCAATGGATTTGCACCGATCTAAATGGAGTAGATTTTTGAGCAAGCAAACCACTAGCTAATAAACAATCATTTTATGCTGGGCTTCATTTTATATTCGAGACAGCTCAATGTGAAGCATTGCACTTGGTTTAATCCAAGTAAGTGGAAAAGAAACATCTTAAAGAAAGTTACATACGTAACATATGAAGCACATGTATCTTTTCTCTTTTTCTATAGAACTAGAAAATCCACCATTAACATCATACACAAACACCAACAGTGAAATAATATAAAGCATGTGGGGCACACATTTAGACACTTTATTGCTTTTCTATTTTTAACAAAGTAGGGAGAAAGAGACAAATGGAAAGCACAAATTGCATACACACTAACTGAACCGTTGACATGGACTTGAGACTAAGAAGCTGGAAATGGAGGAACCTGAACATCCATATTCCCTTCTATCATCAAAATCACATTCTTCATTGAAGGACGAAAAGCAGGTTCACTTTGAATACACCACAAACCCACCATCACAACCCTCTCAAACTGTTTCTTTTCTACTTCTTCACCATGAAATAGCTTAGCAAGCTCCCCTGCTCGATAGCACTTACTGATCCAATCAGTTAGAATGATCTCGTCATCTTCGACCTCTAACTCGATGTTCCTCCTGCAACATACAATCTCCAGCAATACAATCCCAAAGCTGTATATATCTGCCTTTACTGATATTGGTTTGTTTTGGTACCATTCTGGGGCCAGGTAACCTCTTGTCCCTCTGGGTCCTGTGAATGTTCTTGTTTGATTCGGCGTCAGTAGCTTCGCCAGCCCAAAGTCAGAGATCTTTGCCGTCCAAAGCTCATCGATGAGTATGTTTTGTGGCTTTATGTCGCAGTGGATGATATGGGGCTCACAATCTTCATGTAGATAGAGGATCCCCTTAGCAACTTCTAATATAATTCTCACCCTATCACTCCAAAGAGGCCTACCATCAGCCCTGAAGATGAAATCCGCAAGTGAGCCATTTTTCATGTATTCATATACCAAAAGCCTATTGAAACCCTCATTGCAGAAGCCAATCAAGCGCACCAAGTTCCTGTGATGGGTTCTCCCGATAGCCCTCATCTCCATCTGAAACTCCCTTTCTCCTTCCTCCACCACTTTCTCCAACCTCTTCACTGCGACAGTTCTCTCATTGTTGGATAAGGCCCCTTTATAAACAGTACCAAAAGAGCCACGACCAAGTACCTGATTGAAGCCATTTGTAGCCACGGCAAGCTCGTTATAAGAAAATGACCGCAGAACAATGTCTTCTGTCGTACCAAGTTTATCCTCACATGACTTTACATGCGCCCACAAACCACGTCTTGAAATTAGGTAACCAAACACTGCCATAGTAATGCCAGAGCATATTGTGAGAATGGCACCAATTACTAAAATCATGATCGATGTCTTGGAAATGGAGGAGGTATGTTTTTCACTTGCCGAATCTCGATTAGCCAACTTGACAAAAAGCATATATGACAAATATTTATCTTTATATCTACGCCCGTACCTTAGTGGAAACTTGAGTTTGTAACAAGTAGTACTGGAATATATGTACAGTGCAGCCACACAATTAGCGTCGGTTGAACAAGCCTCCTTACAATCTTCTTGCACCATGTTCTGTAAAGAAGAATAGTAATCAGCTTTAAACCAAGTGTTCTGAAGGGAGTCAATTTTGGGAGTCATTCCCTTCTCTTCAACGCTTCCAAAGCCACGGTCACCCCAGCCCATTTCGCACCCCCGGGTCTTTTCACTGGAGTTTGCATAATTAAAGCCGGGGAGACATTTGCAATCTATTTGTTCACCCACGATGCAATAGCTGTTGATTCCACAGCTACCGTAGACTGAACATTTGTCATCTATGGGTTGCCATTTTAACTGCGGTGTAGAGTTATTGTTCTTCCGTATACTATGCGAATACAACCGAAAAATCCCATCTTCGTCGAGAGTTGCACGATAAATTACCGAAGTGTCCTTGGAAGAAGGCCATCCATCTGTAAGATTCTGCGAAATTGTGTCATTCTCCCTGGCCACGTACATGTGGCCGTTGTGATCTAAATTTAACTTGAAGTAGTCTTCCTCGTCGTAATTATATGTTTTCCAGTAGGAACTGGAATCATCATCAGCAGGGACCAGTGAAAGGCCGTCGTCGCGATTCAAGGTGAATCTGAACCTTCCAATTGTGTGGTTGGTTTTCGACGCACTTGAAAACAACAAATATGGCCCTGAACACGACAAATATCGCCCTGAAGGCAGAATAAGAGATTGGCCTGCTAAAATGGTGTCTGTGGGAGAATCGCAGCTTTGCCAGATGATTTTTGAATCAGAATTGTAGAGAACAAAACTTCCATTGTCGAGCATGGAAGCAGAGTAAATGAACTCATTCAGTGTACCAGTAATAGACTTGGTTTGGCCGTCTTCAGCTGTTGACACGAGTTTGTCATCCTTCGTAAGAACCAAAGTGGCATTGGCAGAAACAAGTGGGTCGTCCGTGTTTGCAGTCCAGACCACTGTCTTGTCTAATAACCAGATCCCAACAGCAAAACCCTGGCCTTCTTGGTAGAACCCAAAGGCGAAATGCCCAGAAGGGGAACGCCAAGAGGTGCGGTTCCCTGTTGGGTATATAGATTCGCCCAAGCTTATGTTTTGGGAAAGTGTCGTTGGTTGAGATATCGCAACAATAGCAAACGCAAAGAAGAACACGACCCAAATGGTAGGTGCCATCTTATGTGTGCGTGAACAGATAGAGTTGAGCATTGATTTATAATAGTAGCTCCTCTTCTTGATTGACCACGGATGAGTCGTCGTACCGCGGAAAGTTCAATGCACGAATGAGGAAAATTAATGGATCTTATATTACACAGTATATTTAATTTCTTAAAATTTTAAATTACTCAAAATAAATACTATTATCTCATATTCGGTGTTAAAATGATTTTAAGAAGATTAAAAATTGGTCCACTATGAGATTAAATATATTGTCACCACTATTAATTAGATATATTTGATTTTACTTTAAAAACAAAATAATTTAAATTTTCAAAAAGTGAAGCATGATGAAAAATGAAATTTAAAAAGTGAGCCCACGGTGAAGTTCCGTGAGTGGGATGCTCACAGATCCAATATTCCAAATTAACATCCCTACGCGACAAATGGTTGGGCTCACGGTCTCACTTATTCCTTGTGAAATTTCTTGCATACATCCAATTACACACGAGTCTACCGATGACTATCAATCGCCCAATGGGGAGAAGAGGACGACTCCTCAGTCCTCTCCATGTGTATTGGTCAAATAAATATCCTCCTCTTGTATTGGATATCCTAAATTCTTAGTACAAAAAAGATGCGATCCCACCCAAAGATTGAATATAATTAAGACTAATATTATTGATTACATGCTCAATTTTATAGTTGACCAAACTCTTACTAGAGAAAAATTTGAGAAAACTCACTGATTTTGTAGAGTTCCAATACCTTTATACTCATAAATTTATAAATATGATGCAATGACTTATCCCCTTACAATTATAAATGTCGTGTTTCTTTAGAAGAATCTCAAAACTTTAACCACCTATTAAATGGCCTTTGGAATTCCTTTAATTACAACCTATTTTCTTTTTGCTAGAGTTTATATTTTTGGATGCTCAAATATAAAAGAGGATTCAAAAATTTAACATCTTGGACTTTAACCAAAAAAAAAAAAAGACACGTTGGAGAATTAAAAAATTCTTCTGAGAAATGTGTCAAGAGGGTAATGCTGTTATGAATGCAGCAGTTGGACAAGTCAAACGAAAAATTCTTATATTTCACTAGTCTGGCACAAATTCTGTTATCTGTTAAAAATGTGGCAGTTCTACAATTGGTTGGGCTCGTGGTCTCACTTATTCCGTGTGGAATTTCTTGCATACATCCAATTACACACGTGTCTACCAATGTCTATCAATCGCCCGACGTGACAAGACGGCGACTCCTCAATTTGAATGACCTAGGTCCTCATGCACATTCAATCCTCAATTTAAATCTTTCGAGCATCTTTTTTTCCGTCTCCCTTTCTTAGGAGACTAATTTCCCACGAAATTGTCTACTTCACCTCCCTTCCTCTCCAACAAATTTCTCATATTGTTCTTTTTTTTTCTAAATTTCCGTTTTCTCCCTCTCCCTCTCCCTCTCTCTGTGAAAAATCAACATGAGCTTTCTCTCTCTTTGAAAAGTCAAGCGGAGTAAAGTGGAAGTTTTGGGTGACCCAGGTCCTCATGCACATTCAATCCTCAATTCGAATCTTTCGAGCATATCATTGACCCTTTTTTTCCATGTTCCTTTCTTGGTAGACTAATCTCCCATGAAATTGTCCTCTTCACCTCCCTTCCTTTCCAACAAATATCTCATATTGTTCTTTTTATTTTTCCAAATTTCCTTTTTGCTCCCTCTCTCTGTGAAAAATCAAAGTGAGAAAAGTGAAAGATTGTGATGACCCATGTTTCTTGAAATCTGACCACTTAAATAGCAAGCCCCCTCGCATTTTACACTAATATGACTTGGCCCCACCATGAGATTCAGCTTGTAAAAGAAACATATAATATTAAAAGATTGAAGTGCTAATACATTATAAGAACCCACTTTCTTGAATATGTAAATGCAGTATAATTTATTCCAAAGCGTTGAAATTATTATAAAGTTTAGATTATTAGAAATTGGAAATACATTGAACAATCAAATGTATAAGAAGTTAAAATAAAGGGGCATTCGGCGAGAGGTCCCTGAACATTTCACTTTATGACCTTAGGTTTACAATCTTTTTTCATAGTGTGAAATGTCTTTTTGCCAAATTTGAAGACCTAAAATGTTCAAATTACTCTTTCTTTAAATCATAACCCATGATTATTGAGATAACCCATTAATAATGGTCAACTACTATTTAATTAACCACGATTAATGAAATTTTATTAATGAGATTTTGAAATAGATTTTAAAACAACACAAATAAATTTGAAAAAACGCAATAATTTAAAAAAATCACAATAAATTTCAAAAAACGTAATAAAATTCTTATATTTCACGAGTCTGGGACAAATTCTATACGTTCTAATAGGAGCTATCCGACTGTAGGATTGAGTTTAAATAAAGTACATTAAATAAAATAACAACACATTCCATGCATTTTTTATATGATTAATCATACAGCCAAATTTAAGGTTGGACCAAATCTCATCTCGTACAAGGTAAGTATGTTCAATAGTATGTCCAATTTTATGGTTTCTGTGTATATTGGTAGGTAGTCAAAGTTTCGCGCTTTCAAGACCCCCCGGTCCTTTAAGCGTAAGATGTTCTATTCTATGAAATTGCATGGGACATGCAACACATCAGTCCCCTCATTAGGGTGGCCCGGAGAATTATATGGGTATATTACTTCTTTAAATTGTTGTTATGTTGATTTTAAATATTTTAGAGTATTATTTCTTAAACATCTCTTTTAGATTGTTGCTAGATAGATTATAATAGATCCAAGTGGGCCACTCAATGTACTGACACTTACAATATAACTATGATATATTAAAAAAAAAAAAAATCAAAATACACTTTATCGGAGGATTGACACTTTAAGGTCCCCTGAATCAATGGGTATGTATAAATACTCTACTTTTTGAAAGACCCAATGTGATTGGAACCAATTTACCCTTCCCGAAACTTGTATTTCTATATGTGGATCTGCCGATCTAACAAGCATAATCTGCATAATATTCCTATAAGTTTGATGTAGGAAACTCACCCGATCACCATGTGATCAATACCATTGATTTATCATAAGTGGTCCCCATATCCCCACATTCTGTACCAAATTCAAGCTCTTCATCAAAACTCTATCCATTTAGACCACTTAATTGCATTACCTCTCTATAGTTTGACAACTATACTAATAGAGTCAAGTAAAGTAAATGCCTCATTTCTATAAAATAAATTAAGCAATATCAGAAGTACTTTAATTCAAATTTCCCGCCATATTTAAAAAAAAAAGGTCAAAAAACAACATTCTTTCTCCACTAAAAGACAAAAAAACTACACATCTCTATACAAATAGTAAAAAAAACATATATATATATATATATATATATAATAAACAACTAAAAATAAAATATCATTATAACCCACTTATATTTTATTCTTTCTTCAAAATCAACTTTACTTCACTTGACTCTATTAGTAGAGTTGCCAAACTAGCATGGGAAAGATTTATTTTAAGTACAATTCTTTATCTCACATAAAGCATTTGAAAACCCTTGGAACAATTCTTTATCTCACATAAAACATTTTAAAACCCTTGAAAGCATGGAGATTCTCATAATTTTTATTTTGAGAATTTAGCCTACTTGTACGCCAAGTGCTAATGGGGCTGAGTGAGTGTGTGAGTACTTTTCCTTAAAAGAACTAAAAAAAAAGAAGTATATAACCCGTTACTTTCACAACCAAGTTTCAAATACCTTTTTAAGGAAGTTGAACTCCTTGGTAGAGCCAACCTACTTAAAATCCAAACCGCTCAAAATGGATATTCTAATTTAATGAATATCCCAAAATTTTATTAGAATCATAGTTGGCCCACCATAAAACTAAATATATGAGCAAAGTTATTAATTATATGCTCAATCATATGATATAACCAACATCTGTTTAAGAGAAAATTGAGGATTTGCCACTAAATTTGACGGTATTTATTTTAAATGACTAAGATTTTCAACTGGTGAGTCCCTTATTAGAGTCCCAAAATCTTACTCTTCAACGTGTTTATTTACATAAGAGGAGTAAGGACAAGTAGGGATGAAAGTCATAAATAAAGTTAAAAAGATGGAGTTAAAAAACAAAGCACTACAAGACAAAATTCTACTTCTCCAAATGGCCTACATCATATCAATATTTACTCTTCTTTTACTTCTTCCACCTCCAAAATTCAAAATAAGAAGTAACTGTGCCTAATACCGTTTGTGGACCACAAGTACACATCGTGTGGAATTTCTATGAGGCACTTACTTAACGGATCTATAAGAACCCAACGTGTGAAGAGGGAAAAAACAAAGGATCAATTCAATGACAGTGATGAGGAGGCTTGCAATTCAATGACAGTGATGAGGAGTGATTTGTAGTGAGCGAGGAAGATTCTCCTCTTTATTTTACAATATATTTTCCTTTTAGCAAAAAAGAATCAAGCACTATAGGACAAAATTCGACTTCTCCAAATGGGCTACATCATATCAATGTTTACTCTCCTTTTACTTCTTCTACCTCAAAAATCCAAAATAATGCCTAACTTTGCCTGTATCTTGTGTGGACCACAAGTACTCATGGCGTGGAATTTCTACGAGGCACTTGCTAAACACTGATCTTTAAGAACCCAACGTGTGAAGAGGGAAAAAACCTAAGGATCAATTCAATGACAGTGATGAGGAGGCTTGCAATTCAATGAGAGTGATAAGGAGTGATTCTGCAGTGAGGAAGATTCTCCTTTATTTTTTATACTATATTTGCCTTTTAGCAAAAAAAAAAAAAAGTCAGTGTCATTGAATTACCGCTCAATTCTTACTCTCCTTCCACTATATTCCCTCCAAACAACTACTCAACGTGGAATTTCTAGACGGCATTGCTATAGGGATCCATAAGAACCAAACGTGTCACTATAGAATCACTCCCTGACCGTCACTCATCACTGCCCTTGAATTACTTCGCAGCACTGTCGTTGTTTGGGTTCTCTAGTGGGGTTACAAACCTATATGGCACGTTAGTCCATTCTTTACTCTGCTTCCACTCTACTTCCCAGGGACCTAGACAATCGAGGCAGTTTGGAAAAGGAGACGAGTGAGATTTTGTAAGCAGCCGGTTTTTAGTCTTCGCAGAAAATCTGAAATGTACCCCTAATGAGATCCCTCATTTCTTCTTAGAATGTGGGGTTTTTTTTTCTCCCATGTACGGCAACCATAAGCCATGGTTATCCTCATTTGGGTACTTTCTTAAACGGTATGTGTACTGGCTGTACGCCGGACGAGTTGCAAAGGTTGCATTTTTGTTATATCGTAAAAACCTTTATGCGATATAACAAATGCATTACGTGACATCATAAAAAAATTCATGCGATATTGCATAAAGTGATTTTTTATAAAGTCAATGGGTGCCTTTTTGTTTTTATTTTTACCCCCTTTTATAGCGATTTTTCTCCATTATTCACTATCGCTTTCCATCTTGCTTTTCCAATTAACTATGTTTATCCTCTCTTAGCCTTTTTATTATTTTTTTGTGTCTTAGGCAAGCCAGCTAGGATACAAGGTAGCCTACACATGTGGAAAAAGGAGCCCACATGTGGGAAGCAGCCCCCAAATGTTGAAAGAGTGGCACTCAGGGATTGATCCCTGAGTAACTAGGTGACAACTTTGGCTACCAACCGCTTGAGCAATCCTAATATTATTACTCTATTTTTAATTTAAAGGTGTGTTTTATGTTATATTATTCTTTCCTCAATTATTGAAAATCAATACCCATGAGATGTAGGTCAAATGTTGTAAGAATATCTAGGTGTAGAATTGGTTAGGATAATGCATTGTTATTTAGTGATTAATGTTATAGAAATATGCAGTTTTATGTTGCTATAAATGTTAATGCTTAGATTAAAATAAATGTCAATGCTTAGGTTTTAGACTTTTTAATTATGTTTGTACGTATGGAGTAGGATCTTCTTCTATATATATTTCACATCCTTCATTTTTCTTAATTTCAATGGACCTAAAATCATGATCCAAAGCATTCATCTTATCTTTTAAATTGTTGCTAGATAGATTATCATAGATCCAAGTGGGCCACTCCATGTATGGACACTTATAATATAACTATGATATATTAAAAAAAAAAACAAAACAAAAAAAATAAATCAAAATACACTTTAGCGGAGGATTGACACATTAAGGTCCCCTGAATCAATGGGTATGTATAAATACTCCACTTTTTGATAGACCCAATGTGATTGGAACCAATTTACCCTTCCCGAAACCTGTACTTCTATATGTGTATCTACAGATATAACAAGCATATATAATCTGTTTAATATTCCCATACATTTGATGCAGGAAACTCACCCGATCACCATGTGTTAGGCTATTCCTTAGAGCATGTTGGTTTGTGATTCCTTGATCCAAACAGGCAAGGCATGCCATTGGAACTCTCCAAACTAGTGGAGTGATGCTACCTGAGGTGGTCAGCACATACTAGGACAAAAGGGTGTCACCTTTTCCCACTTCAAGTTTTTATACTTTTATTTTTTTTCCCATTATTCCATATGTTAATAAAACCTCACGTTGGCTTTAAATGGTGATTATGACATTGTTATATTTTGATGAAGATGATGATGTGGAATGGGCCCAATGGCAATGGGCTTGATTTTTTATGTGAGTTTGTTCCTAATTCCTATCAAGAAAAAAGTGGCTGTTGAATTTTGCTTTCAAAGTGGTTTTTGCAGTTGAAATCCCTTTTTTAAATTAGAAAATCTGTTTTGGAGAGACCCCGGCTAACATGTAAAGGCTTGTAAATGCAAGACATTTTCTCTTTTGCGAAAGTTAAAGCTAAGAAATAGCAATTGCCCTTTTCAAGTGACTATCTTAAGCCCCCCCCAAGTCAAAATCCTGGGTCCGCCACTGGTTATCCTCATTTGGGTACTTTCTTAAACGGTATGTGTACTGGCTGTACGCCGGACGAGTTGCAAAGGTTGCATTTTTGTTATATCGTAAAAACCTTTATGCGATATAACAAATGCATTACGTGACATCATAAAAAAATTCATGCGATATTGCATAAAGTGATTTTTTATAAAGTCAATGGGTGCCTTTTTGTTTTTATTTTTACCCCCTTTTATAGCGATTTTTCTCCATTATTCACTATCGCTTTCCATCTTGCTTTTCCAATTAACTATGTTTATCCTCTCTTAGCCTTTTTATTATTTTTTTGTGTCTTAGGCAAGCCAGCTAGGACACAAGGTAGCCTACACATGTGGAAAAAGGAGCCCACATGTGGGAAGCAGCCCCCAAATGTTGAAAGAGTGGCACTCAGGGATTGATCCCTGAGTAACTAGGTGACAACTTTGGCTACCAACCGCTTGAGCAATCCTAATATTATTACTCTATTTTTAATTTAAAGGTGTCACAACACCAAAAACGGAAAATTGGAACGGAAAAGCGTTCCTAATCCTTCCGTTCCTAATCCGTTAAACCGTTCCTAAAGCGTTCCAATTTCCGTTCCAATTTGGTACCAACCGTTCCTAATCCGTTAAAGCGTTCCAATTTCCTGTTTTTGGAACGGTTTAACGGATTAGGAACGGAAGGATTGGGAACGCTTTTTCGTTCCAATTTCCTGTTTTTGGTGTTGTGTGTGTTTTATGTTATATTATTCTTTCCTCAATTATTGAAAATCAATACCCATGAGATGTAGGTCAAATGTTGTAAGAATATCTAGGTGTAGAATTGGTTAGGATAATGCATTGTTATTTAGTGATTAATGTTATAGAAATATGCAGTTTTATGTTGCTATATATAAATGTTAATGCTTAGATTAAAATAAATGTCAATGCTTAGGTTTTAGACTTTATAATTATGTTTGTACGTATGGAGTAGGATCTTCTTCTATATATATTTCACATCCTTCATTTTTCTTAATTTCAATGGACCTAAAATCATGATCCAAAGCATTCATCTTATCTTTTAAATTGTTGCTAGATAGATTATCATAGATCCAAGTGGGCCACTCCATGTATGGACACTTATAATATAACTATGATATATTAAAAAAAAAAACAAAACAAAAAAAATAAATCAAAATACACTTTATCGGAGGATTGACACATTAAGGTCCCCTGAATCAATGGGTATGTATAAATACTCCACTTTTTGATAGACCCAATGTGATTGGAACCAATTTACCCTTCCCGAAACCTGTACTTCTATATGTGTATCTACAGATATAACAAGCATATATAATCTGTTTAATATTCCCATACATTTGATGCAGGAAACTCACCCGATCACCATGTGTTAGGCTACGTCCCGAGTTAATCACGATTAATGTTAAGTAATTAAGATTACGACTAATTAAGTATGTTTACATGGTTAATGGTGAGTTATCACCAAATGAAATGAAATTAGCCTAATGTAGGCTTAATGAAATAGTAACTAAGATTAGGAAAGGAATTGAGTGAAAATGAAGCTCAAGTGAGCAAATTGAGGGTTTGTGTATAAATACGGATCTTTACGTATTGTGTCGGATACGGAAACTCTTGATACATACCCGCATGTGTATCTCGACGAATATGTTGATTTTCATAAAAAGGCTTGAATTGATTCGACGAATATCGGATCAAATGGACCTTTAATTGACTCGAAATGTAAATGAAAGAACTTAGGTGGGGGGGGGGGGGCTTAATGCAAAAGTTACCTTATAAGATAAGATGATGAACTCAATTGAGTTCATTCATCTCCAGCAACCTAAGCAGCAGCCGTTTCTTCTTCTCTCTTCAATTTTTCTTCATCAAGAGAGAGATTCAAGTGAAGAGGGGTTGTTTACTTCGTCTTCTTCATCTTCTACATCGTCTTTTAAGATTCTTCTTGGAATCCAAGCTTCAAGTGGAGGAATTTCATTCCAAAATCCAAGCTAAAGAGGAGTTTGTTTCTCTTAAGCTTCAAACAAGGCAAGTATATGCATTTCTAGCAATTTAAGCTTTTATATAACTTGTATGAACTCAAGGAGTTCAAAATTGTGGTTTTTGTTCAGAGCTTCTGAAGCTTGAAAATGAGCTTCTAGGCGAATTTCCGCTAGCCGCGAGGCTAACCGCGAAGCTAACCGCCAGAAAACTCGAATTTGACGAGCTTCTAGAAAACTAACCGCCAAATTTCGGTTAGCCGCGAGGTGACTGCCATGCTGACCGAAATTGGTCAGAAATCCCTGTTAGAAAAATCAGCTTCTGGAAAGTTGACCGTAAGCCAACCGAACTTAGTTCAGCTAGCCGCCAGCTAAATTTCGGCTAGCCGCCAACAAAATTCGGCTAACCGCCAGTACAGTTTCGGCTAACCGCCAGGTAACCGCCTGGGTAGCCGAACTTGACCAAATTGTTTATAGTAAGGGAAATTTTGGCCAATCGCGAGGACCGTTAGGTCCGAGCGATTGGGGGACTCGATTCGAGTCCAGTGAGTCTTGGATTTTTGCGAGAACGAAGATTGCTTATGTAGTCATCAATACTTCTCGTATAGTTATGGTTAAACTAAATGGGAAGCCTAGTCGTTGAGACTAATATGAGTGATATCTAAACCTTCATAAGTGTTAGCAGAGGTTATCTAATGCACACTCTACTTAATATCATCTATAGTAATCCTTGTATTGATTGCCAAAGTTACACTCAATGGTTGGTTAGAAGATTGGTTTAGTCTTAGAATGAGAGTGATATGAATGTGTTAGAAGGTCTGGCACTACATAGTGGTTTTCGAACTCATTATTGAATTGAACTGAATAAATAATGAATTGCCTATTCCTACTGCAGTAGATGAGATTGGGGTGTTCCGGAGCCCATGGTGACACCAGTGATCTCTGATCAAGACACTGGGAGATCTCACCGTATTGGACCGAAAGGTCATTGACTGAAGAGTCATACATTGAAAAGCCATTAATAAATATTGAACATAATGAATGAATGAATATGAAATACTTCCTTTGGGAAGAACTGAATGGAGTTGAAACCAATGCTAGTGTAGTTGCCATATTATTGTCATTATTACTTGTGCTTATAATGACACAAGGATTGTATATTGGAATTGTTTAGAACTGTTTAAATCTATGAATTGTTAGGAATTGTTGAACATATGTATATATCTTGTTGAACCGTCGTGTTCATAGTATTACTGATGATATTACAGGCTCAGTTGCCCGCGCCGGTCCCTCCGAGACCGTCCCGCTAGCGGAGGAGGCCCATTCGCTACCTCTAGGAGGTTTAGCTAAATGGACGTGATCCGAGAGCGCGTACATGGAGATATTTTGGGAAACTTTTTAGGAATTAATTGTATATTCATTTTGGTATTGTAAGTATTAGAAATGATATCCCCTGCATTGTATTTTAAATATGCAGTGGTTGATAGTAGGAAACTGAAACGATGTATAGTGAACTTTACGGTTCAAAGTAAAGTATCTGATTCGTTTTGTTAAATGGTTGTCAATGTATATTATTGTTTATTCCGCACTGTACATTGACAGGTACATATGCAAGATCCCTTGTTGACTTCATTTAACTTCGGTTAATTCGGGGTTTACGAGAGTAAGTATGATTAACATCGCGACCCGGGAGTTAACCCTAATGATTCTGATCTCGGGTCCGGGTCGTGACACCATGTCATCAAGCTCATTGACTTATCATAATTGGTCCCCATATCCCCACATTCTGTACCAGATTCAAGGTCTTCATCGAACTCTATCCATTTAGACCACTTGCATAACCTCTCTAATATCCCTAAGGAAAGATTCATTTTAAGTACAATTCTTTATCTCACATAAAACATTTTAAAACCCTTGGAAGCATGGGGATTCTCATAATTTCTATTTTGCGAAATTTAGCCTACTTGCACACCAAGTGGTGATGGGAGGGACTTGGCTGAGTGAGTACTTTTCCTTAAAAGAATTTAAACAAAAGAAGTATATAACCCATTACTTTCACAATCAAGTTTCAAATACCCTTTTAAGGAAGTCAGACTCCTTTGTGGAGCCAATCTATTTAAAATTTAAGCTGCTCAAAATGAATATCCTAATGTAATGAATATCCAAAATTTTTATTATAATCATAGTTGGCCCCACTATAAAACAAAATAAATGAGTAGATCTAGAGTTATTAATTATATGCTCAATCATATGATACAACCAACTTCAGCTTAAGAGAAAATTGAGGATTTCTCACTAAATTTGACGGAATTTATTTTAAATGACTAAGATTTTCAACAAGTGAATTCCTTTTTAGATTCCCAAAATCTTACTCTTCAATGTGTGCTTATTTACATGAGAGGAGTAAGGAGGAGTAGGGGTAAATTCAAAAATAAAGTTAAAAAGATGGAGTTAAAAAAATAAAGCACTACAAGAAAAATTTTACTTCTTCAAATGGGCTACATCATATGAGTATTTTACTCTTCTTTTACTTCTTCCACCTAAGCAATAAAAATAAAAAACAACATCAATCAATTTTTAACTCTACTCAAATAGGCCCAAGCATGAGTGAGACACTAAAAAATCCAGAGTAAGAACTAATTGTAGCTAGTATGTACCATTTGTGGACCACAAGTACTCAACGCGTGGAATTTCTACGAAGCACTTATTAAACGGATCTATAAGAACCCAACATGCCCGGAGGGAAAAAAAAACTAAAGATCTTCCTCACTACAAAATCAATCCTCATCAATGTCATTGAATCTTCAAATCACTTCTCATCACTGTCATTGAATTGCAAGCCTCATGAAGATTCAATGACAGTGATGAGGAGTGATTTTGTAGGGAGGATGATTCTCCTCTTTCTTTTTCTTTTTTTAAATATAGTTGCCTTTTAGTAAAAAAAATAATTCACTGTCATTGAATTACTCCCCAGCACTATTGGGTTCTCTGGACTCGGTGTGTCAACTGGGGTTATAGCCATGTCATGCCAGTCAATTTTTATTGTCCTTTCACTATACTTCCTCTAAACAACTACTCAACGTAGAATTTCTACAGGGCATTACCATACGGATCCATTTCTGTATGGAATTTCTAAGAACCAAATGCGTCAGAATCAGTCAATGGCCATCACTGTCATTGAATTACATCCCAGCACTGTGGTTGTTTTGAGTGAAGTAAATGAAAAAAAGTTGAAAGAATAAAATATAAGTAGGTTATGGTATTATTTTGACTTTTTTTTATAAAAAAAATTGGGTGTTTTTTGTCTTTTAGTAGATAAAGAAGATTGTTTTTTTTTATTAATTTTTTTAAAGGAGGAAATTTGAAAAGGTATACTCCTCGTGTGACCATTTTTTTTTTTTTTTTTTTTTATAAATTTGGAGGCTTTACTTCACTCCATTCCACTAGTGAAGTTTCCAAACATCCCAAGTGTCTAGTGGTACAGCCAATATGCCACTGTTAGCCAATTTTTTACTCTTCTTCCGCTCTATTTCCTGGGCCCTACAAAATAACAAACGGCAGTTTGGAAAAGAAGGAGAAGAGGGAAATTTTACAAGCAGCCACTTTTTAGTCTTCTAAGAAAATCTGAAATGTACCGCTAAAAAGACAACCCTTTTTTTTTTTTTTTTAACTATCACCATAAGCCATGGATATCCCCATTGGTGACTAAAGTCCAAGTATTTTCCTACATGATATCTATCTTGGTTGTACGCTGGACAGTTAATAAGGATTTCATTTCCGCGATATCGCAAAAATCTTTATGCGGTATCAAAAATACTTTATAAGATATCGCATGCACAAAAATCATGCGATACTGCATAAAGTGATTTTTTTTTATAAAGTCAATGGGTGTCTTTCTGTTTGTATTTACATCCTGTTTTGCAGCGTTCTTTCTCCGTTTTTCACCTTCACATTCCATATTGCTCCTCCGGTTAATTATGTTTCTTCCTCTTAGCCTTTTTGTTATTTTTTTATTTTATTTTTATTTTTTATTTTTTATTTTCTTTGGGTGTCTTAGCCAAGGCGGCTGGGACAAAAGGTAGCCCCCACACATGTGAAGTAGCCCAAAAATGTTGAAAGAGTGGCACCCAAGAATTGATCCCTAGGCAACCAGGTGACAACGATGATTACCAAGCAACTGAGCAACCCCCATGTTATTACTGATTTTAATTTTAAGGTGTGATTTATGGTATATATTTCTTTTCTAAAATATAGAAAATTAGTACCCATGAGATGTAGATCAAATGTTGTAAGAATATCTAGGTGTAGAATTGGTTAGGATAATGCATTGTTTTTTGGTTGTTAATGTTACAGAAATATGTATAGTTTTATGTTGTTATAAATGTCAATGCTTAGATTTTAAAATCTCTAATTTTGCATGTACGTATAGAGTTGGATTTTTCTTCTATATTTCTCAACCTTCATTTTTCTTAATTTCAATGGACCAAAAATCATGATCCGAAGCAATCATCCTATTTATTGATGAAGAGGCTTGCAAGAGGAGAGGGAAGTGAAAACGATGGGGAAGAGGACTTACAGACTGTGAAATGGGAGAAAATTGTGCTACATGGGACAAAAAAAGGTGTACATTTTGCAATAGTGCATAAATTAAATTTTCTTGAGAACTAGCATAAAGTAAACTTTTTGCAATTTCGCATAAACTAAATTGTTTTTGTGAAATCTCAAAGAATTTTACCATTTTTGAAGTACGATAAGTACGGAGAATGTGTAGGTGGGCTTTGGTCACTAAATTGGATTATCCACAGCTAATGGTGACTATACAAAACCCCCCACCCCAAAAAAAAAAAGATCTGTTTTTACTTGCTTTCGCCATGGCTCCACTAGACCCACCAAATTCAGAGTACCCAAACAATGACAGTCATGGAGAGTAATTTTGTGGTGAGGGAGATCCATAGTGTTTGCCCTCTTGACACGTTGGGCTCTCAATAGACCCATGTGGAAGACGTTGCATGTTGAATAGCTGAGTCAACCAATGGTACTCATGCACATTCAGTCGATGAGGGAGATCCATAGTCTTTGCCCTCTAATACGTTGGGCTCTGAGTAGTTGAGTTAACCAATGGTACTCATGCACATTCAATCCTCAATCCGAACCTTTTTTTCATGTCTCTTTCTTGGCGGACTAATCTCCCACGAAATTTCCTTTTTCACTTCCCTTCTTTTCCAAATTGTGTTTTCCTTGTCTCGATACCTTAGAGACTAAAAATGGGTTTCTTAGAAATCTTTCCTCTTCTTCTTTCTTTTTCGAAATTTCCATTCACTCTCTCTCTTTGAAAAATCAAAGTGACAAAAGTGGATGTTTTCGATGACCCAGGTCCTCATTCACATTCAATCCTCAATTCGAATCTTTCGAGCATCTTATTGACTGCTTTTTTTTCCATGTCCCTTTGTTGGGAGACTAATGTCCCACGAAACTGTGCTCTTCACCTCGGTTCCTTTCCAACAAATTTCTCATATTGTTCTTTCTATTTTCAAATTTTCGTTTTCTCCCTCTCCTTCTCTGTGAAAAACCAAAATGAGAAAAGTGAAAGTTTGTGATGTCCCATGTCTATTGAAATCTGACCACTCAATAGCAATCCCCCTCTAATTTTACTCTAAGATGACTTGGCCCCACCACGAAATTCAGCTTGTAAAAGAAACCTATAGTATTAAAAGATTGAAGTACTGATACATTATAAGAACCCACTTTCTTGAATATATAAATGCAATATAATTCAGTTTAATTCAAAGCGTTGAGATTATTATGAAGTTTAGATTATTAGAAACTGGAAATACATTGAACATCGAATGTAGTTAAAAGAAATGTCTTCTTTAACTTTTTAATTGAAATGAAAAAAAGTAGGAATATTTTCTCCTGCGATGGTATGTGGTTAGGCTCATTGTGCCAACTTAACTTCATATTCAAATTCGATTTTACTCGAACCAAAGCTTGATTATATTTAAATGTAAACTTGATTTTTATTTATGATCTCATAACTTGAATCAAAGTGGGTCCAAATATTAGATATAAATCTAATATTTAATTTGAGTGTTTAAGATATTTGGAACCATTGTTCTATTAGATTTTCCATCTCGTTATGGGCTTACATAGATCGTTCTTTCAAAAACATGGATCTGGGCCCTGGATTTGTGATGAGCATGTCGGACTAGCCCATTGACGGTTGTGATCATTTTGGGATAATGAGGGCTATGGTACACCTCAGACTATCAAACTACCATGTGTAGTTAATCGCGTTGGTGTTGAGTTCATGAATTTACACATTTACGCATTATTTTAAGATGAATTAGGGGTTTAATTAGGTGAATTATATCATTATTCATCTAATTCCATTATTTCATGTATTTTCACCTAGGAACCTAAATTTTCATATTTTTCAAACATTTTCTGCATTAACTTAGAATGTTTTGCGATTTTTCTCCAAAGAGTCCCAGTTGGAGTAGAATTCTGTTCGGACGGGTCCCGTTTCAATATAGGTCTTCAGTATTTGATGTGTTGAATTAGAATATGTATAAAATAAGAATTGTAGGACTCTGTCATCGGACCCACTTTCAAGCACACTTAGTTATCTTGAGCCTTGCATTGCTGAATTGAAGCTTCAAAAGAAGTAAATTGAAAATTTTACCAAGTGGACCCCACACACAAGTGCATATGAAAATCAATCAAGGGGGGTCCACTTATCATGTCAATTGAAGAGTCCTAACTACAGTAGAGGACTTCTCATAGGGTCCACTGTTCAAGCGAATAAAATGTCCCACGGTAGTTGCAGATTTGAAATAATTAATGGATAAATTCAAAGAGTACAATTCTGATGAGAATAAAAGAAAAAGAGTTTGAATCAGCTACAACTGATCTCCTTTTAGAAATGGAAGTTGTGAACAAATCGATAGAGTCAATTGCAAATCAGATTTCAAAAGTTAATCTCGTTTTTCTCAGGATAATGCATCTTAAAATGGTTATAACTTTCAATCCGACTGTCGAATCGGTGAAATTTACCTACCGTTGGAAAGTTTATTCAGAGTAGATATTCGTGGAGCCCATGATTGTGAAATCAGAGCTCAACTGACAAGATTATGGGCCCGAAGATTTTCATGTATATTTTTAGGCGGGATTGTAATTAAATCCACACCGTTGATAATCCATTGCAGCACAACCCTATAGGAACCCATCTGAAGAATAGTCAAGCCATCCAGAGGTATCCACCTCATTCAAATTAAAATTGTGGATAAGAGATATACCTCATCAAAGAAGATAAATTAAATATGCAGAGAATGTGTCTATATTCAATGAATTTTAAGATAACGGGGAGTGATAAAAGGAACCCATACCTGGGGCATTAAAGGGAGAAGGGGGGCGTCCACCACCACCCTCCATTCCTCCACTATTCTCTCTCCTCTCTCTTTTCTTTCCCTAATTAATATAATTTAAGAATTATTTTTGGGTATTCTGGAGCTCTGTTCCAGAAATTATGATTTTTAGAAAAGAGATTTCTAAGCCACCATTGAAAAAGGAGATGCTATCAATGAAATTACCTATGGAGTTCTTTTCAATGGCTGACTAAATTTCTGGATTGGAGCACACAGATAAGCTAAGTAGATCTTTGATTTAATATATATTATTATTTTTATTACTTTCTTGTCTCTTTTAAACGAATGCTTTATTAGAATAATATAAATCTTTCTTCGTGCCTTAGGCGGCCTGTGTTTTGAATTCTAAAGAAAATAGTTTGATGATTTGTACTTATTTTGATAGATTATGCTTAGGGCTGATATCCTTTGATAATTTATACTTAATTTGATGAGTCATGCTTATGATTTTTCATTCTTTTATGAAGTGAAGGAGGTCTTGGGTTGTAATCTTATTCTTTTTATTAAAAATTGGTTTTTGCGAAAGACAAATCCTCCGGATCTGAAATATTGATTTGTTTCCGATCTGAGTTATTTTGAGACAAAGAGTAGAGTAATTGAATGGAAGGATTAATTATCTTGCTTAGTGGATTCTAGATGCTCTGATTTGTTTTATATATTTGATTAGTTTGTGTTTCTAAATTTTTCTAGTTTTTTCTTTGAACTCAATTATTTTTATTAATTTTTTATTTAAAAAAGGTTCAAAATTTTAATTTAAATTTAGCAGTGCTCCCTGTGGGATCGACCTGTAATTGAAACTGTCTCTACAAGACAACTGTGCACTTGTAGTAATTTTTATGGATTGATTTAATTTCAATCAGTTGGAGAGGTCAATGTTCGGCGTTCAGAGACAATGAGAACTACCGGAATCGGCGGACACAAAGATAGATGGGTCTAACCCTTTCGTAACCCAAAGCGAACTGGACAATCGGGTTTTTTTTTCTTGTTTTTTGTACGAGTATGCCAATTTTATATTCTACTTGAAAAGGATAAGAAATTAAATGATCCATAGATCAACTTTTTCGCATGGGAAGGAAAATAAAATAATTTCTAACATTTCATTGCACATGTGTTGAAAAAGAGAAAGATTTGAGTTTTGGTGCCCTAAAAGGTGAATTTTCTTTATTTTTTGTGAAAGGCGATGTGTTAGCCGTGAAAGGCGATTTTGGTATTGTGAAAGATGATTTTTTAAAACTCTCATAAAAAAGATAAGACTTGTGATTTTTGTCTCTTTACAACATAAATACAATAAAAGGTAAGAAAAAGATATTAAACTATACAGGCGATTGTGAGGACTTGCTCGGATTGGTAGATGCAAGCCATGTACATTGGCTCCCTCGACGTTCCTCTGATAATAACATGGATGCTTAATTCTTTGGCAAGGCTTGAACGTCAGATTTTTAGAGAATAAGGATCAAAAGGAGATCCTATATTCAATAAAAATCCAAGTAGATGGGCCAAGGGGACACATCCAAGCCATGAAGAGAGAAGAAAATGGCCTTGGGGGGTTGGCCCTTCAAGGGTCTTCAATTACCTTGTGGTTTTGTTGTAGAACTTCTTTGACATTGGAGAGGGAGAGATTGTTGTAGAAGTGTGGGAGCAACGATGTACGCAGAGCGTCAATAGATTTGCATATGATTTTGCATGCCTTGAAATGGAGACAAGGATCCCTTTTTATAGGAACATAGAGGGCATTTGAAAAGCCAAGGAGGGAGATGAAAGGCCAAGGGACGCTCATAATGAGGCATTTCCACATGTGGTGGCCTTTCTTGGATTTTGATTGGTCGTCCATTAATTCCATTGAGTGACCATCAAACATGTACCGGAAATTGGAAGGTCATGGGCTGTCTTGCAACCTTTGGAATTCTTCTCGGGATGTAGGAACGCTTTGTGATCATAGATCCCGAAGTGCAAGGCCTCAATTGTGGTTTTACTCATTGAGTCGGGATCGTATCCACATGGAGTTATGTCTACTTGAACCTGTCCTAATTAGAACTAGAACTATCCTAACCAAAATCTATACAAGAATTTCACTACAAGAAAGTCTGAAATTTAAAAATTAAATTACAATCCAAATCTGAAATTACAAATCCAAAATTTAACCCTAAATTAAGAATCCTAAACTATTACTCACACTAGAAATTGCAAACAATAAAATCATTAAACCACCAATGTGATAAAATTAAAGTGCATAAAATAAAGAAATTCAGAATAAAGAAAAACTAAAGAAAGAAATAATCAGCTAGAATCAGTCCAAAGGCAAGTGGATGATTTGCCAAACATGTTATTGCATTTGGTTTCAATAATTATGATGAATTTCAGTTATTTCCATGAATTTCCAAGTTTTAGTTTAAATTTAGATTAATTTGTATAAATCATGATTTAAAGGATTCAAATGATTAAATTATGTTTTAGAACCGACTTTGATTAATAGAAATGAAGTTAAGATTGATTAGAAAAGAAAAGAAATATTTAGAATGGATTTTAGGTTGAAACAGAGGAATTTCAAAATCTGAGTTCCACTTTCCAATGTACCCAGTCAACTAAGCTTGGTCATGCGGTTGATCGAGCACACATGAACCCAATGGTCAGTTTCTGTTCTGCAACTGAAATTTGTTTGACACAATTTCCTTTGCAGTAGGTCGGCGACTACCCTTTGATGTCGACTAACCACACTGCAGGTCGACCAGGCCTCACTAGAATTTCCCTTATTTGTTCCTTAACTTAGTTTTATAGTTTTAAAATGTACCCTATAATAGTCCAATGACCCTGACACTTTAGGAGACCATAGTAGGTGATGTCTAGGATCGACATTGACCTACATATAGATTAAATTAACATTTATCCAGAAATACCACCATTAAACATCAATATGTTACATACTTGATGGGCTCGCTTATTCGCTAGCAGGACTACTCGGGTCAACAGACGTGAGAGTCCGTTGGGTCTAACCCTTTAGTGACCAGAGACAAAGCAAACATCAACTTTTTGTGTACGGGTATGCCAAATTTTATACTCTACTTGGAATTAACAAGTGGTGGTCAGTGAATCCACCTTCACAACTGGAAAAGAAAATTAACCTTTTTCTTACTTTCATTACACATGTGTTAAGAAAAGAGAAATGATGTGATTTGAATGCCGCGAAAGGCAATTTACAATTCTTATAAAAAAGAGAAGACAAGAGTTGTGATTTTTATGCCACTTTTAAAAATACAAAATACAATGAAAAGTAAGAAAAATAAATCTAACTTCTCAGGAGATTACGGGGACTCGTTGAAATTGACAGCCGCAAGTCATGTTTGGACTTCGCCATCATCCTTCAGATGATAACAGTGGATGCTTTTGATTCTCTTGGCTCGGCTTGAACCTCAGATTTTTAGAGAATAAGGACTAAGAGTAGATCCCATTTCCAATAAAAATCTAAGTAGACTGGCTGAAAAGCCGTGTCTAAGCCATGGAGATAGAAGGGGACGGCCTTGAGGGGGTGACCCCCAAAGGACTTTGGTCACCTTGTAGTGGTGGTTGCTGCAAAACTTTTTTTAGCGTAGGAGAGTTCGTGGCAGATTTGCAGATTTTTCTTTCTCTAGGATTTGCTTCGTCGTCTCTTGTGTATGTGTCTCCCTCAAATGGTTGAAATGACCTCCTTTTATAGACTTTTGGTGCCCATGAGGGGAGTTTATGGGCTTTAAATGCATTAAGTGCATTAATGCTCCATGATGGGAGGAGTTACAAGTTTTTAAATTTGTATTTTTGTAACTCCTTTTTATTGGATTTTGATTGGCCGTTGGAGAATAATGGGCTTTTAATTGCCTTTAAACTCCATGATGGGAGGAGTTATATGGTTTAATGCCATGATTGTACTTGACTTGTAACTCCCATTCTTGGCTTCTGTTTGGACCGTCCACAATAATGAGTAATTGACCACATTAATTTGTCATAAAATGGGTCATTAACTGCATTATGTGGCTGCCAAAGCATTTGAAGAGTTGCGGGCCGCGCCGTATCTTTTAGAATTCTACCCAGGACGTAGGAAGCCTTGATCGCCGATGGATTTTCGTGCTGATTGTTGTTGGATGATCATGTAATTTTAGACATTAATTGCTACCAGTGGACTGATACCATCTATCTTATCGATTTCTCAATCGGTTGGGTAGAAAGTGTGTTTTCTTGATTGGCCGGTTGGCGATTTCAAAGCGTTTGATGATGAACCCATGATTTCGAAGGTGAATCCGTGATGCTGTCGAAGATCGACGGATTTCAAGCCCTGAAAATCAGATTTTTGGAAAATCATGGAGGCCAAATAGCTCGGAACGCGAAAAGACACCCAGAATGGTTTTTTAGCAGAAATCCAGAGACTTGGATTTCCAGGGTCGCCAGCGACCATGGGGCTTTTCGCCTGTTTTGGTCGCCGTTTTTCGGTCGTCTTCTCTTTTTTTTTTCTGATTTTTTCTTCTTTGGCATTTTTCTTGGTATTTTTGCACATGTTTTGGCATGATTTCCCTGCAGAAAACTTGGCGAGAAGCCGTGCATAATAGAGGGAAAAGTTTCTAATTTTTCTTGGAAAGCCGAAGACTTTGTCGCCTAGAGTTATTGATCTGCCGTCAGAAGCCAAAACTGAGTCAAATGATGTCGAAATGACCTGAAATTTGAGGTGAAGTTTTATGGACAATAAATAAGATCAACCATAGGCTTTCGTTTGAGTTTTGAAGCCGCATGGGATCCTATCGCCAGTGGACTTGATTTTGTCATAAGGAAGACGCCATGGACTTGATTTTGCCACAAACTCAAACGATGCCCGATTGACCCGAAATTTGACAGGGAGCCTCTTGGAGTCACTTTAAGATGATCCACTGGCTCCAATTTGGAAATCATGATCCCGAGGGGATCCGCCGCCAGGAGGCCTGATTTAGCTTCCAGTAGGTCAAACTCTAGTCAAATGTTGTCAAAATGACTTGAAACTTGACATGTAGCCCCTTAATAGTATTTTGAGATCACACATGTCCTCTATTTGATGAGTGATGGCCTCGGTGGTCCCACCGCCGAGAGGCTTGGTTTTGCCGTTTGAGGGTTGATGTAGAGTCAAATGTTGTCGGTTCGACCTAGAACTTAACATAGAGCCTCTTGGATGTATTTGAAGACCATCCATAGGCTCTGGTTGAAGACCTAATGTCTTCGATTTTGTCGTTGCCAGGAGAGCTGAATTTGCTGCGGCTATTTGGTTTTTGGGCCAAATAGTGTCTGAATGGCCTGGAATTTGATGTAGTGCCTTTTAGTGGCATTTTGAGGCCAATTATGTGTTCTATTTTGTGAATTAGGGTCTCCAGCTTATCCGCCGCCAGGAGCTCTTGTTCAGCTACTGGAAGAGTGAAGTTAGGACAAATAATGTCGAAAAGGCCCTAAACACATTTTTTGTGTCAACAAATACCCCCTCAAGGTACAATGACGAGTTGCATTATTTTCGTAGTCGATGTGCCTCGAAGAGAACTTTAAAGGAGAGCTTTTGACTTGGCCAAGAGTCTTGAGCATTTTTTTTTTATTGTGGAGTAACTTTTTGAGTTTCCAAGGGAATTTCATGGCAGTGAGAGGGATCATGTACCATCTCAAGGCAAAGTTTTGAAAATGACATAAGAGATTCGGATTTGGGTTTTGGGTTTTGGATTTTGGTTTGACCTTGTGAACCTAAAGGCTTTATGTGGCGCATCAGGCAGTTAAGAGGGGTTTTTGATTTTGGAGTTTTTTATTTTTATTTTTGACCATGTGACCTAACAAGTTGTATGTGGCAGGTTAGGGTGTCAGGATTTGGATTTTTGTTTTTGATCTTGTGACCTAACAAGCTGTATGTGGCAAGTCAGGATTTGGTTTTTTCTTACTAATCGGAACTATTTCAGGTCCATTGGAGTGATTTGGATTTTTGTGGGATGTTAACTAGGTTTTGGCTTAATTTGGTGCCTGAGGTTTGGATGGTTTGAATTTTGGAAGCTCATAAAGCTTGCTTTTTTTTTTTTGTGGTTCAATCAACTCAAAAGAGGCATGGAACCATTTTGTATGCTCTTGGTAAGAGGGATTTTTGATGGAAAAGGATTTCCAAAACTTTGGGTGGGGTCCAATTGGTAGGAAGTCCATTTTAGTGCCGAGGTGGTCAAACCTAGCTCACATGGGCTGACCCATGGGATCTCAAGCCTTCTCATGTGGTGTCATTTTGTAGAGAATATCTCAAAATATCTCCTTTGGGTAGATAATATTTTAAAATATCCTTTCCTGGAGAGAATCTCTCAAAATATCATTTCTTTTAGGAAGGTTGCTAATTTGTAGCAGTTACCTCCTTGCTTTTCTCCTCATTTCCTTCTTTGGCTTGATCTCTTCTATATATAAAAGCAAAGGGAGATTGGATCCCTTGCTCTTATTGCTTTCTTTTGCAAAGATCTCAAGAGTGCTTCAAAACCAAGAGCTTTTCTTCCCTAAGGATCTTCAAGTTCTTCTTCTTCTTCTTCAATGGCTTCAAGTTTTCTTTTCCAACAAGAAGCTCCATGTAGAAGTAAGATAAAACTTTCTTTTCTTTTCTTTTTCTTCTTTCTTTTCTTTTGTTTTCTATTTCTCTTTTTTTTTTCTTTCATTATGCTTTTCACCTTTCTTTTTCTCGCTTTTTTTTTCTACTTTTTTCTCTCTTTGTGACCGTACAGACAAGCCCGTATGGGCCTGGTTGTACGGCCATCTGTTAGGAATTTTCTAGATTGCAATTTGATGGATGCATATCATTCTAGCATCATTTGATTTACACACTTGCATTGGTTTTAAATAAACTTGAAATCTTGATTTATTCATGCATTACTTTTAAGAGTTGTAAAAGTTTTGATTTATGCATGATTTGTTTTTAAAACTTGGATGCATTAGTTTTTAGAGAAGAGTTTTCAAGAAATCAAGCTAGCCTTTGTTTTAAAAGTTTTGAAACTTTTTAGGCTTTTTATGTCATGTTTTAAAAACCTTTAAAATCTTTAAAACATGTTTTCCAAGCTTGATTTAGTGGCCAAAAGGCCCCCCAAAGAAATAACTTTGAAATGGCAAAAGTTGGAAATTTTGTCAAAAAGGGGGAGTCCCGGCAGTGTCGCCGGTCGACCGAGAGGCAGGTCTCGGTCGACCGAGACAACTGCAGGCAAAAATTGCCTGGGAGCACCAACGGTCAGAAATATGACCGTTGTGTGTTCTCGGTCGACCGAGGCCTGTTTCTCGGTCGACCGAGAACTAGCCGTTGGCCACTTTTCCCTATAAATATGAGTTCTTTCCCTTGCCAAAAGTTGGGAATTTTTAACCCCTCCTTGAGAGGATTTGAGGCATATCAAAAGGGAAAAGAACCAAGGGATGAAGGGGAAGATTAGGAAAGCTAAAGCTTGGATTAATGAAGTTAAACTACCAAGTAGGCTCTTCCTTTCTTAATCATATGTTTTCATGCTTTGTTTTATTTTTGGTAAATCATTTCTAGCATGATAAACTATGTTTGTGTTGTGTCCTTAACATGTTTTATGTTTTGAGTTGATTTATTATTTTGGATACAACACCATGTGATTCAATTTAAGTAGTACTTAACTTTGGTAAATCTAAGTAGATCATGTTAATGAAAAACCTTTGAAATCATATGTAACATGATCCATATACTTGGTTGAATCTTTGGTTGTTGTTTTTCCTTCATGAGAAAATCACTTTCAAAACTATCTTATGTTTTGGACTCAACCTCTTTACAAATCATATGTTTTCATGTTTTGCTTTATCATTGGTAAATCTTAGTAACATGTTAATCTATGATTTGTTGTATCCTTAGCATATTCTATATTTTGAATAGATCTATTGTTTTGGATACATCACCATTGATTCATCAAAGTAGTACTTAACTTTGGAAAATCTAAGTAGATCATGTTAATGAAATATGTAACATGATTCATATACTTTGTTGAATCTTTGGGTGTTGTTTTTCCATCATAAGAAAATCTTTTTCAAATGTATCTTATGTTTTGGATTCAACATGTTTACAAATCATATGTGTATTATTGTTTTAATGTTTCACAACTTGCTTCACTTTGATAGGTAAATCATTTTCAAGTTGTATTTATAATTACATATGATTTGTCCCCTAATTTCAATCAAATCAATTTTTATGTTTTGAGCTTCATTGATGATTTGATTGACATCCCTATGCATCACATGTTTAGAGCTAATCCATTTCATACAACTTGTGTAACTTTGATATCATTAACAAGTTGTTACTTTTAACATGTGATTGCATTGCTTCCTCAATCATAAATGTTTTTGAGCTAAAACTTTCAAAAGCCTTAGGCTTACATTTATGAACTTTCATTTTCAAAATGATTGAGGATCACACACACACACTTCATTTGTTTTCATCTTTGCATTCATAGTGTGAGTGTGTATTTGTATTTAACTTCCATATCCGCCTATTATAAGAGGCATTGTAATGAGCTTAATAGAATCTCCATCAAGTGTATTAAAGACACTAATTTAGTGAGATAACCAACCTATGGTTGAAGAGGTTATTGCTTAGCCTATAAAAGCATAGTGTATAGGTTGATGTTAAGCCTTGAAAAACATCATTGTAAGGTTATTGCTTAGCCTATAAAAGCATAATGTATAGGTTGATGTTAAGCCTTGAAAAACATCAATGTAAGGTTATTGCTTAGCCTTGGAAAGCATATTGTAAAGGTTATTGCTTAGCCTATTGAAAATCATAAATAGTGGAAATCCGGTGGGGTGTTGGATCACAAGCCGGTAGTGGATGTAGGCATTGAGGCCGAACCACTATAAATCCTTGTGTGATGGTGCTTGCTTTGTGGTGATTGTTTATTTTAGCTTCCGCATATTGTTTGATAATCATCACTTGTGACTAGTTGGTTTTAAAGAAGTTAAAATTGTTAAAATTGGTCATAATTGGAGCTCACCCTATTCACCCCCCCTCTAGGGTTCGGATCCCCATGGACTTACAAGTGGTATCAGAGCGGGTTACTCCATTTTAGGGCTTAACAACCCGGAGTTGATCCTTGCTAGATTTGGACCCTAGTGTTGTGATTTATTGCATATCTTTTTAAAGATTTCCACTATGATTGAAAATGATATTTTCCCTAGCCTCTTTGCACCACTCTAAGACTTTTACAAGTTATATCTTCTAGAGTTGGTGAGTCCTAAAAGTGATCTCTCAAGGACACCTTTTCAAGACCTTAGGTGTATTTTCAAAGGTAGACTATTTGAGTAACCTTTAGGCCTTGATACCCCTAGACCAACCTATGTTTTTTAGTTATATCTTTTTGTTGGTCATGTTACATTTGCATTTTGTTTCTTTATAGTCACATCTTTTAAAATGCAATGTTTCTTTGTGATCATTTGATTTTGTCTTCATGAACTTTTATAGTTATATCTCATGGTTTTCAAAATCCTTTGTTTGCAACCTTTTCATGATGGATTTGCATTTTGATCATATAGTTATATTTCTTGTAGTGCATATCTATTCATGATCAATTGATTGTGATTACAAATGCTTTCATAGCTTGTTTTTCATGATCAATTGATGTTGTAAAATCATTTGATGTTTGTCATAGTTACATCCTTTTTGTAAATCAAATGATTTGAAGCTATTTTAGTTTTCCATTGAGTTTTCAAAGTTATATCTCTTGGTATGGAAACTTAGTAAGTGTCTATTGTTTTATAATTTGAAAACTTTACAATAGTACACTTCTTGTTTTTCAAAATCACTTGCTCTTAATTCTATAAATGATTCTTTGTTGGAATTTCATAAATTGTAGTGATTTGAGAAACTTTGGAAAATGTTCTAAGCTTTATTAGTTATATTTATAGAAGCATTTTCCTTGAATTTATTTCCTTGTGCCTAATTATGATTGTATCATTTGGAAGGAAATAATTTTTACAAACAATTTGCATCTTTGCTCATTGAGTTACATTCTTTATGCAAATTGATTTTGATGTCTTACATTGCATGGTTGGATATAGTTTCATTGATTTGCATGTTTGTGCCTAACTTGGTATATTCTCTTAGATGCATTTTGATGATTGTTTATGTGCTTTATAGTAAAATCTTGCATTTGAGCTTTTTATGTACATATGTGATTTTATGTGCTAAGCTCATTTGGTTTAAACCACATATCCTTTTCCATTGCATTGTAAGCATAGTACATTTGCTAAGAGTGGAGATGTTACATGATAGCTTAATGGATCATTTTAGATGAATTGGAATTAAACCATTGTTCTTAATAGGTATATCCATTTATGTGGTCCATCTTCATCTTTATGTGATCCATGATGTCTCTCTAACTTCATACCTTCTTGTGCTTACATAGTTATATTCTTTATTGATGATATGGTATGAGTTAGATCTTGAGTGTTGATTGATCCTCTCTATGCAAATGTCAAAGTGTTCTATGTATGGTTGTGATCTTAGTTCTATTTGTTGAAACCATACTAGAACTCAAATCCATCCTCTATGCTTTATAGTCATTTCTTTTTGGATGGTTATGATGTTGATTCATGTATATGCTATAAGTGATATCATCCTAATACATGTTTCAACTTCATAGTAGTGATCTTGATCATATGAAACTCTTTGAAATCCATTCCTCATATTTCTATGTGTTTGATGGATAACTTAGATGTTGAATTCATATGATTTAGTCACTTTATAAATTGCATGCATTTCAAAGTCATATCCTTGTGCATTGCAATTTACCTTGTTCATCACTATGCTCAATAGTTATATCTTTATTAGTGATGAATATGCATTTATGATGCTTGATGGATTTTTGTCACATTCTTGCTCTTTATCATGTTATCAAATTCAATTAGTTTCAATTGGTATAATGTTTGATTGATTTGATTTCTTGTGAATGTGATAAATCTTGTGTGCATTGGATTGAACTTGATAAGTAATATGGTTGTTCCATGTCACACACCATTAGCATCATTATGCTCTTGTTGCCACCTCTCTTTGCTCATATAGGTATATCTCATGACCACCATGTTTATGTGTTCATAATATTGGTTGGTTATTAGTTGAGGTTGGCTTCATGTTTGAATTTCATTTCACTCTTTCATGCACCTTAATAAGTCATATTTATTGATTGAATGAAATGATTTTCAAAATCTTACATAGCATATGATTTTCATAAGTAATATTGATTGATGCTATGTTTGAGTAAACCCCATATCATGGATAGCTCTAATTTGGATTTTTCCTAATAGGTATATTTTTAAATCCATTTTAGAGTGATTGATTTAAATAGTCATATCCTAAATCTCAATTGGTATTCTTTGTCTTTCCAATTGATATCCATGATGGCTTTTCCCATAGACCTTGCTTTCTTTTGGCAATTTGATCATATGAGCTTGATAGTTAAATGAATCTAATCCTTTCTTTGAAGTTGACCCTCACTTGGTTAAACCATCTTCTTCTTGCACCTAATAGTTAAATCTTTGTCAAAAGTTTGACAAAAGGAGAGAATGGATTGAGGGGGAGTGTAAACCTTCATAGGAAGTATTAGTTTTGATCAAATTGACCCTAGGATTGCCTTTGAGCCCTTAGAGACTACTACCTCACATGATAGCCTGTTATGTACTTCTTTTTCGATTTCATTTGTTAACAGGTGCTACTAATGGTATTTTCCTTCTTTCATGTGTGTAGGTACCTTTGCAATTTAATGGCAAAGGGGGAGAAATTATGCATGTTCTCAAAAGGGTGAAGAGAAAGTCCAAGCTTCCTAAGGGGAGAGTTGTGTATGATCTTCTACAAAGGGAGAGAATGCACACCTTGCCAAAGGGAGAAAGAGGCATGGTCAAAGGGGGAGAGCTAATAGAAGAAAGAAGCTTGGAGCTAAAGAAGATGCTTGGCCAAAGAAAGAAAGAAGAAAGAAAGATTGAAGAATGATCAAGCACCAAGCATCATGAAGAATGAAGAGAAGAAAAGAGCCCAAGCTAAGATAAGCATCCAAGAAGATTTCAAGCCTTGTCCAGCTGAGGGGGAGCTGAAGACGAAGTGTGTAATTTCAGTGGTGAGTGTGTTTGCCATCAAATTGCAAAGGGGGAGATTGTTAGGAATTTTCTAGATTGCAATTTGATGGATGCATATCATTCTAGCATCATTTGATTTACACACTTGCATTGGTTTTAAATAAACTTGAAATCTTGATTTATTCATGCATTACTTTTAAGAGTTGTAAAAGTTTTGATTTATGCATGATTTGTTTTTAAAACTTGGATGCATTAGTTTTTAGAGAAGAGTTTTCAAGAAATCAAGCTAGCCTTTGTTTTAAAAGTTTTGAAACTTTTTAGGCTTTTTATGTCATGTTTTAAAAACCTTTAAAATCTTTAAAACATGTTTTCCAAGCTTGATTTAGTGGCCAAAAGGTCCCCCAAAGAAATAACTTTGAAATGGCAAAAGTTGGAAATTTTGTCAAAAAGGGGGAGTCCCGGCAGTGTCGCCGGTCGACCGAGAGGCAGGTCTCGGTCGACCGAGACAACTGCAGGCAAAAATTGCCTGGGAGCACCAACGGTCAGAAATATGACCGTTGTGTGTTCTCGGTCGACCGAGGCCTGTTTCTCGGTCGACCGAGAACTAGCCGTTGGCCACTTTTCCCTATAAATATGAGTTCTTTCCCTTGCCAAAAGTTGGGAATTTTTAACCCCTCCTTGAGAGGATTTGAGGCATATCAAAAGGGAAAAGAACCAAGGGATGAAGGGGAAGATTAGGAAAGCTAAAGCTTGGATTAATGAAGTTAAACTACCAAGTAGGCTCTTCCTTTCTTAATCATATGTTTTCATGCTTTGTTTTATTTTTGGTAAATCATTTCTAGCATGATAAACTATGTTTGTGTTGTGTCCTTAACATGTTTTATGTTTTGAGTTGATTTATTATTTTGGATACAACACCATGTGATTCAATTTAAGTAGTACTTAACTTTGGTAAATCTAAGTAGATCATGTTAATGAAAAACCTTTGAAATCATATGTAACATGATCCATATACTTGGTTGAATCTTTGGTTGTTGTTTTTCCTTCATGAGAAAATCACTTTCAAAACTATCTTATGTTTTGGACTCAACCTCTTTACAAATCATATGTTTTCATGTTTTGCTTTATCATTGGTAAATCTTAGTAACATGTTAATCTATGATTTGTTGTATCCTTAGCATATTCTATATTTTGAATAGATCTATTGTTTTGGATACATCACCATTGATTCATCAAAGTAGTACTTAACTTTGGAAAATCTAAGTAGATCATGTTAATGAAATATGTAACATGATTCATATACTTTGTTGAATCTTTGGGTGTTGTTTTTCCATCATAAGAAAATCTTTTTCAAATGTATCTTATGTTTTGGATTCAACATGTTTACAAATCATATGTGTATTATTGTTTTAATGTTTCACAACTTGCTTCACTTTGATAGGTAAATCATTTTCAAGTTGTATTTATAATTACATATGATTTGTCCCCTAATTTCAATCAAATCAATTTTTATGTTTTGAGCTTCATTGATGATTTGATTGACATCCCTATGCATCACATGTTTAGAGCTAATCCATTTCATACAACTTGTGTAACTTTGATATCATTAACAAGTTGTTACTTTTAACATGTGATTGCATTGCTTCCTCAATCATAAATGTTTTTGAGCTAAAACTTTCAAAAGCCTTAGGCTTACATTTATGAACTTTCATTTTCAAAATGATTGAGGATCACACACACACACTTCATTTGTTTTCATCTTTGCATTCATAGTGTGAGTGTGTATTTGTATTTCACTTCCATATCCGCCTATTATAAGAGGCATTGTAATGAGCTTAATAGAATCTCCATCAAGTGTATTAAAGACACTAATTTAGTGAGATAACCAACCTATGGTTGAAGAGGTTATTGCTTAGCCTATAAAAGCATAGTGTATAGGTTGATGTTAAGCCTTGAAAAACATCATTGTAAGGTTATTGCTTAGCCTATAAAAGCATAATGTATAGGTTGATGTTAAGCCTTGAAAAACATCAATGTAAGGTTATTGCTTAGCCTTGGAAAGCATATTGTAAAGGTTATTGCTTAGCCTATTGAAAAGCATAAATAGTGGAAATCCGGTGGGGTGTTGGATCACAAGCCGGTAGTGGATGTAGGCATTGAGGCCGAACCACTATAAATCCTTGTGTGATGGTGCTTGCTTTGTGGTGATTGTTTATTTTAGCTTCCGCATATTGTTTGATAATCATCACTTGTGACTAGTTGGTTTTAAAGAAGTTAAAATTGTTAAAATTGGTCATAATTGGAGCTCACCCTATTCACCCCCCCTCTAGGGTTCGGATCCCCATGGACTTACACCATCTGGCAGTGGGCCACTGCCGTGAGCCAGTTCTATTTTTTTTTCTTCCTTTTTTTTCTTATGTTTTCTCTCCTTCTCTTTTTTTATTTGGCTCACCATGATAATGAGGTTTATGTAAATTGATACGTTCATGCATTTTTTTTTCCTTCTTTTCTTTTTTGATGCATAAAATAAAGTACTAGGATTTTTAGGTCAAGCCAATCATGATTTTTGACTTGGACAAAGTCTGATTGGTTTTGACCAAGTTGGGTTGGAATTGGTCAAACTTTGATCAAGAGTTTCCTAGGAACTAATGCATGACAACAATTTTTTTTCAATACATGACTTTTGTAAATTAAATTGGAAGAATCATAATGCATACTTGGAAAGTTTTGCAAGTTTTGCAGTTTGGAGCTCGTTGCAATATTGAGTTCATTTCCAATCTTACGGGGATTTGAGAAGAGTTTGCTTGATCTCGCAGCAATGTTTGAGTCCAAGCTTTCTTTGAGAATCTTCCATTGAGTATAAGCTCGTAGTGATGTTGATTTCATCTTCAAGCTACCCATCTTTTTCGAGGTGTTTCCCTTTTCTTCGGAATTGCCCCGGAACCATGCCGAAATTTTTCTAGGGTTTTTTTAGGAAAATTCTGTCATTTTGGTGATTGATCTTTTCTTTTCCAATCTTTGCAGGTGGTTCCTCTAGAACGAGCAAGGGTAAGGGGCATGTTACCGTCACCCCCACCGATCTGCTAGATTTTCCAATGCAGTCATACAGAAGGCCTGGGAGAAGGTCCAGTATATGGAGAGAAACTTGGAAGAGTGTGACTCTCTCAATAGGGATGAGATGAGGCAGCGATTGATCGCCCTCAAGGATGAGGAGTTCTATAAGATCGTGAAAAGCAATCGTCCTTGGGTTACGGACGATTAAAGCATTCAATTGAAGCCTACCTTTTTCTTTGGTGATGCAATCCCTGATGACTTGACATACCAGGGGAGATGCTTCCAGTTCTCTTACACAGGGGATGGTGAGGAGAGGACTGTTACAACCCAATCGACTTTTGATCGTACTATCAAGATCATGAGCCTTTCTCCCACATGCTCTAAGAGAGAAGATCCTCCAAGCTGGGTGAAAAGGACGAATGTGATCAAGACCGAGATTTTTGTTGGCGGTCACTCCGGATATATATATAGAGAAGTCGCCAGCCTGTATGGATATGCCGATGCCAGCTGGTGGCTACCAGGGTTCTAATCATCCATCGGTTGATTTGAGACCGGTGGGCCTTGGCACTTTTAGAGATGATGGCAACAACTGGGTAAAACCCTTCCAGCTTCGCAGCCGTTTCAGTGCTGACTTAGACTAGAAGTCATGAATTGATCATGTCCTACAGATTGGTGGCGTCATTCTGAAGGAAGCTGAGATATTTGATGTGGTCCGTGCTTTTAAGGAGACTGTGATCTTCTCCGATAAAGCCTTCATGGCCATGTTGGAGTCGTTTCTCCCACAAACCTACATCTTCGTTGTCATGAATGGTGAGATTGGTTTCTCTTTGAAGGAGCTGAGCGCCATCACTAGGCTGTCTATCCTCGGTGTACACAATAAATTCATGCATAAATAAAGAAATGCACCAAAATTCATTGGATACAAATTTCCCTCCATTTAACGGGAGGTTTTACATTCAATTTTGTGGGTACATCATACTCCCGATCGTGAGAACTCATCGATCATTAATTACATCATCAATGGAAAACCTCTGATATCAAGACATTGACTCAAATAAATTTACAAAAAAAAAAATCCAGGAATAAAAATTAACAAGTTCCTGCTCTTCGCTTTTGCTATCAGAAGTAGTTTTTTAAATTCACTTGGATCTTCATGATCATTTCTCGATTGGATTCATGAATTGATGAATTTGATGATGATGATTTTTTTTATTAGTGGGTCATTCTTTGTATTTTATTGGCCCATCATAATGGATTTGAAATGACCAGACCTCTTTGCTAAACAAGTTGAATTGGGTAGGTTGATCCAAAACCTTTGGTTAGATGTTTGACCTTTTCTTTTAGAGAGATTCTTTTTGAAATTGCGAAAGTGGTGGTATGGGCTCCCTTATGTCAAGGAGAAGTTCTTAACTTCCTTGTTGACACCAAAAATGTCACTTTGCCTCTTCAACATCAAGAAGTCATATGAAGCCGCATCCTACTACAAACGGGCAATGTTGCTTCAAGCATCAGGTCTTGTTAGAATCATTTGAAAACTGCAAGATCCTCCAAGACAGCCAAAAGAGGAGTCCGCATGAAGTTTCGGGCCATTCTGACATCATTTGGCCTAACTTCACTCCTCCGGCAGCCAAACAAGCGCTCCTAGCGGCGGCGGAGTCGAAGACATCAAAACTTCGATTAGAGTCTATGGATGGTCTCAAAATACCTCCAAAAGGCTCAACGTCAAATTGCAGGTCATTCCGACAATGCTCGACCCAACTTCGATGCTCCGAAAGAAAATCAAGCCCTTTGGCGGCGAAAACCACCAGGACCATTACTCATCAAATGGAGTACATGGGCAGCATCAACATGCTTCAAAAAGGGCTGCACGTCAAATTTCAGGTCATTCCGACAAAGTTTGACCCGACTTTGATGCTCCAAAAGAAAATCAAGGTTACCGATGGTGGGGCACCCTGGGACCATGACATCCAAATCAGAGCTAATGGATCATCTCAAAATGACTCTAATAGGCTCCATGCCAAATTTCAGGTCAATCGGACATTGTTTGACCGCACATCAAAGCGCGACATCTTCCTCGCGGCGAAATCAAGCCTAGCAGCAATGGGACCCCAAACGGCTTCAAAACTCAAAGCAAAGCCCATGGTTGGTCTTATCTACTACTCGGGAAGCTCCACGTCAAATTTCAGGTCATTCCGACATCGTTTGACCTAGTTTCAATTCTTGACAAAAATCAACAACTCTACGCGGCAAAGTCTTCGGCTTTTCCAAATAGAAACTTTGTGCCCGGTTTTGCACAACTTCTCATTGGGTTTTCTCCAGGAGAACCAAGCCAAAAAATGAGGAAAAATATTAAGAAAAATACATGAGAAAAAAGAAGCAAAAAAGCTCGAAAAATGGCCGACAAAACGGCGATCAAAGGGGAAAATCCCCCCCCCAATGGTCGCCGGCGACCCTGGAAGTTCGGGTCGCCGGATTTCCGCCGAAATGCCCGTTTCTCGTCTTTTTTCTCGTTTTGGGAGTTTCGGCCCCTGTGATTTGTGAAAATCTGATTTTCGATGCCCGAAGACGACTGATCTTCATCAACATCATGAATCCGCCGTCAAAAGCATTGAATCATCAACGATCGCTCCAAGATCTCCAACCGGCCAACCAAGAAAGTGAACCTTCTGTCCGACCGATCGAGAAATCGACAAGACAGATGTCACCGGCCCACTGGTATCAACTAATGTCCGAAGTTGCATGATCATCCGATATTGATCGGCATGAAGATCCATCGTCGATCATCGCAAGAATTCCAAAAGACGCGGCACGGCCTGCTACTCTTCAACTCCTCGGCGACCACTTAATGATGTTAATTAACCCAACTAAATGCGGTCATTAACTCATTATTTTGGACGGCCCAATCAGAAGCAAGGAAATCGGAGTTACATGTCCAAATCATCATGACATTAAAGTCATGAAACTCCTCTCATCATGGAGATTAAAGGCAATTAAATGCCCATTATCTCCACCGGCCAATTAGAAGCCAAGAAAAAGGAGTAACAAAGTAAAGGAATTAAAACTTGTAACTCTTTCCATTATGTGGTTTTAATACATTAAAGCCCATAAAGTCACCTAAAGGCTACCAAAGGCCTATAAAAGGAGGTGATTGCACTCCCCCCCAAGAAAAAGCCTTCTCTTGTCCTATTCGACATGGCCAAGACCCGACTCTTCAGTCCGTCTCTTCGTTTCTTTTATTGGGTATAGGACCTTCCCTTGGTCCTTATCCTCTAAAAAATCGAAGTACAAGCCAAGCCAAAGAATCAAAGCATCAAGCGTTCTCACCTGAAGGACAATGGCGAAGTCCATACATAACTTGTGACCGTCGATCTGAACTGGTCCCCACGATCTCTTGAGAAGTCAGATTTCTTTTCTTACTTTTCTATTGTACTTTGTATTTTTTTTAAGAGACAAAAAAAATCGCATTTATTGTCTTTCTTTATTGATGAGATTTGTAAATCGCCTTTCACGGAAAAATCGTCTTTCACGACACAAAATCGCCTTTCACGGCAAACAAAATGAAACCGCCTCTAACGGCATTAAAAAAAAACTGTCTCTTTCTTAAATATATGTGCAATTTGAAAAGTTAAAAAAAATGATTGATTTCCTTTCTACTTGCGAAGGTGGATCTCCGGATCACCATTTCTAAATTTCAAATAGAATAGAAAATCTGGCATACCCGTATAAAAATATAGATGCCCTTTTTTTTCTCCCCCTTTCCTCCCTCCAATTCGGATCTTCTCGGCGACCCCGGGGACGGATGGGAGAGGAGAAAGACGAAAATATCGGGTCCATTCTTTCTACCTTTGAACTTATTTCCATTCTTTCTCATTTAAAAAAAATTCAAAAGAAAAATAATTTGATTTCTTTTTTGGATTCAATTTTGAGAAACTTTGATCCTCTCCTCTTTAAACTTGATAGCTCACAAAAATATTTGCAGCTATTGTTCTTATCGGGGAATGGGCCATCTTTTCTCTTTGATGAGTCCGATAGGGATTTCAAAAAAAAAAAATTCAAAAAAAAAAAACTCTTAAAAAAAAAAACCCTTCAAAAAGAAATTTTTTCTTTTGGAATCAAATTTGAGAAAGTTTGGTCCCCTCCTTCTCGAATTTAGCGCTCATAGAAATGTTTGAGCCCTTATTTGGATTGGAACACCAATCGTTCTCTTTGATGAATCCACTAAAAAGAAATTTTTTAAAACCCACTAAGGTTGCACCAATTGCGTTCTTTCACCAAAGTAGATCTAAGAAAAGCTTTGTCCAGAGTGTGGAGACAGCTAGAACGTTCTAGGCAAGGGTCCTCCAAACGGGTTCATTAAGTAATCCTACCCTTACCTGGGGGCTGATCTATCTATTAAGGTTTTATAAGACCGAATTGAAAACCTTTGTGGTCCTTTTTTAAAAAAACAACCAAAATTTTCAAAAAAAAAAACCTTTCAAAAATAAAATCGTCATTTTTGGGTTTACATTTGAGAAATTTTGGTTCCCTCCTTTTCGAATTTAGGGCTCGCAGAAATGTTTGAGCCCTTATTCGGATTGGAACGCCATTTGCTCTCTTTTATGAACCCGATTTTGGTCTTTCAAAAATCCCATCTCGTGTCTATTCCAAGGATGCGATTTGCAACATTTGTGCCTAGCGGTGCTAGTACGCCCTTCCGGGTCTACTGTATTCGCAACCGACACATTTGTATCTCCAACCTTATATCATCTTACCTCGGGTAAGCCTCGTTTCTCGGTAACTTGAATTAAGGTCTACAATTTCTTCTAGCAGTCACTGGAATGCTCGCTCTGAGCCTCCTGTACTTGCGTTCAAAACAATTGTATCCTCTATGGCCTTTTGCCTTCTTCACCTCGCTTGAACTGGGCCATGTTCCCTTGAGCGATTTGAAAAGTCAAAACCATAGTTCTTTCCCATTTATAATCACTATATTCTTGTGATTACTAATGGACGTGGTCTTGTTTCAGAAGTTTTCCAAAAACTAACAATGGCAGCTTCATTAATCATCACTTTCGATGAGAACAAGTACCAACTCATGCTCCAAGAGAAGCAGAACAAGCGCACTCATAAGCGCCCTGCCAGCTGTCGAAGTGTCACCTCCCTCGGCAAATCTCAGAACATCGGGTCAACCTCTACTCCCCAGACTATCATCTTTGGGTCGCTGGGACCATTCTCACTTCCCGTAGAGGAAATCATACATGCCAAGAAGCAGAAGATCGCCCTGCAACGTGTCACTGCCATGACACCAAGGGCAGACGCGAAGAAGCCTGAAGCCCGTGGCAACCTCGCGAAGCCTCAAAACGCAGAGAACCAGGTCTACCCTAAGACTTGGTCCCCAAGACCTTCACCAAAACAAAGGAGGTCCCGAGCATCTGCAAGGCCAGCATACCTGGCCCATCTCAAAGAAAACTGGTTCTATCATCTTGCATACATGAAGGAGGAGAAACCAGCCTCTTGCCTAACAAAGAAGGCAACCCATCATGAGCCGGCTTGCTCCTACAAGCCAAAAATCAAATCATACATCACCAGGCCTCTACAAGAACCTGCCAAGACTTGCACTCCTGTAGTTCGACCCTTTATCTCAACGGGGGCCGAACTCATAAAATTCAAAGCTTCGCTACGACAGTCGAAGGACCGAGTCCAAATCCTGTCCATGCCCAGCTTCAAAAAAGACAGGCTTGGCTATTGCACTCGAGGGAGTACATCCTTCATTAATAAAGCCCAGCCAGAGCTGACAGAAGCTCAAATTGCCAGTCGCATACGTCACCGCATGTCGTATCGACAAAAGAGAATAGAGAAACAAAGGACCCAGCATCCTATCCTCCAAGTCTCCCAAAAATGAGTCGAAAAAGAAAGACCTGACCAAGTTGCTGTTATCCATATGGTTGGCAAAACCAGAAGACGCCAGAAGTCAGCTACCAAAATTCATGTCTGGCGACCGGTGACTCGTAGCGTCTCCCGAGCACGAAAATGCCTGGAAGATTATTCTACTCCTTCAAGCCAAGGACAATAGAGTAATCCTTCCTCAAGCTTTTCAAGAATGAGCCCCAGCTCAGTCACCAGGACAATCTCTTCGTTCGAATCACGGAGGATGAACGTCTTGGCTACAAACTCTGAGCAACCTCGCAATCCACCTCCTGATGAAACGACCGCGCGCATCCAGCAATTGGAGCAAGGTCAGCAGAGGATTGAGCTCTGATGGAAAATCTTCTCCTCGCTTTTCAGCGACAAGAGAATAACCAATCTCCTCCAGATAACGAGGAAAATGCAGAAAACAGTGAGTCACACGCCATTGCCAAAAAGGACGTTGACGATATCATCGCCAAAGCAAGAGAAGAGGATACACTGAAGGAGCATGGGATCAAGCCACCATATCCCTTGTGGATGGACTCGGTCCCGTTCCCTGCAAAATTCAAGCAACTTACTCTCCAAATATATATGGGGAAAGGTTCAGCTAGACAGCATGTCATCCACTTCAAGATACTGACGGGAGCTATTGTGGATCAAGACGCCCTCAAGATCCGTCTCTTTGCAAGTACCCTAAAAGGTACGACCTTCGATTGATACTCCACTCTGCCGGAGGACTCCATCCAAAATTGGGCCATACTAGAGACACAGTTCCTGACCCACTTCAAAGGTGAGGATCATCCTGTTACTATGACACAATTCTGCAGCCTAAAACAGGGGGAGAATGAGTCAACTTACGACTTCATTCACAAGTGGAAGGCAATGGCATACAAATGCTCCGATGTGCTGCCACAAGCGTCGCTCGTCAACATCTACCATAACAACATGAGAGCGAGAATCCGTTCCATGATTATCGACAACAAATCAAAGAACCTGGGAAAACTCCTAGAAGCAGCTATGGAGGCTAAAACGGTGATCAAAGACCTCAACAGTCAGCAGTCATCAAAGAAAGAGCCGACTACCATTACGACCTCAAAACCAAAGAAAAAGGAGGTTCTTAATGTGCAAACTAAGTCAACTCCCTAGCAGCCAAAGAAAGCTGAAAATAAAGCTGCAGGTAAGAAACCTGAACCCTCTGATGCCTTCAAAGAACGAGTAGAGAAAAAATACCCGTTCAATGAAGATGTCGAAGAAATCTTTGAGGCTCTCGTAGCAAATGGTAAACTCACATTGCCTGAGCCAAAAAGACCGGGAGATGTTGGCAAAACCAATGATCCTCAGGATTGTCCATACCATCAGATGATCTCGCATCCTCTCAATCAATGTTTCGTTGCGAGAGAGAAGATCAACGAGATGTGGAAAAACGGAGTCATTACCTTTGACAAAAACTATGGGCCTGCCTCCGTTAACATGGTATCGTATGGACAAACTTCAAAATCACCAAAAGAGAGGATCGTTACTTCCTTTAAGGTGATACAAATGACCCAGACGTCCCAAGAGTTGGTTCCTTATCCAACATCAGACGGACAACCTATATGGGTACATCCCGATCTCCTAGAAGATGAAAATTGGGAGATCGTCAAAACAAAGTCTACCACTCAACAGCGAAGGCAAGCCAAGAGACAACTCCGCAAGCTCAAGCAGCAGGAGAAAGCTCAACCAAAACAAGAAGTCCTGGAAAAGGCAGAGACCTCTTCCACTGCTTTGCTGGGGGCAACAGAAGAATCCAAGGCATCAAAGGTGGAAAGAAAATTCACCCTTGGTGATTTCATGCCACCTCAATTCAGAAATGAAATTGCGCAGGGGGCATCATACTCTTTCAATTCGGTAATTGGACTCTTCATGGATGGATACGAGTCCAGTGACACCGACGAGTAGGAGGGGTCCCTTGAAACATGAGAATATCTCTCTAATAAAGAATGGGTTCCCGAATCTCACCTTATGCCGGTAATCTGGTATAATCCATATCAGCAACAGGGATCCTGGTCCGATGATGAAGGAGACCAAGAGCCTGTTCAAGAAAATGTTGTTGACTCAGCACCCTTCGACCCTCTAGTGGAACTTGATCGTGTCGAACCACAAGGGGCAGATGAAGAAGAAGATTTGGCTCCCATGCCTGATCCTGAAGAGTATGCAAGGATCTTGCAGCGCCTTGCCTTAGAACAAGAGCAAGATCTTCGCGATCAAAATCCGAAACCGGAAGTTCCTGAAAATCAACTGGTACCTCCTCCCTTAACTCCTGAAAATGGAGAAAATTGCTGGATAGATGATCCTCTCTCGTCCGATGATGAGTCTGACTCCCAACAGTCCACTCTGGAGGGATCTCCCATCAGGGCAACTTGCAATGCGATAGCTCAGGATGATAGTGCCTCTGAAGCATCATCTACCGAAGACACATACTCTCCAGCTACACCTGATAGTATATCTTCCGGAGCTACATCTTCACGGGTGACTTCCACTGAGATAACATCTTTTTAGCCTTCGTCCCCTAAAACCGTGACGTCACAACTCACGGCTCATCCGACCGATCATCCTGAAGAGACTTCAACCGATGGAGACCTGGCCTGTTGGTCCCAGATACCCGACCTCATAGGAGATGTCTGGACCGACAAATTACTTAATGTAGGAGAAAAGTTGCTGGATACTATTCAGGACTTGTTCCCGGAAAATGCTCCATGTAACGCAATCATTGAGGATGGCGACTCTGCTGCAGACACATCTTCAGTAAATGAGAATGATCAACCCTTGGATCCCAAGGACGATCTTCCAAATGAAGACCCTTCTCAAGAAGCTCTTGAAGTTGGTAGAGGTACCCGCTCTGGCCGGGATTACCACAAAAACTACAACCAACCTTCTTCTTCTTCTTATATAAATCCTTTGGGAAAAGATGTTGTAAACGCCTCAAGTGGCAACAATAATGAATATGCAAGCCCGAAGGAGGCTTTCAAGTACGACTTGATTAAGCACTTCAAACACATACATGCACGACTGCACATCCTGGACTTATTACGAATGTCTCCACAAACTCATTATAGTCTCATTTCAGAACTACAAAGGCTGAATGCGGATGTCGACAAACATGCCCCACAAGTCCTACAAATTGAAATGGACTATAGGGTCAAAAATCAAATACTCCCTCAAAGGAAGAAAAGAAGAAAACCGAGGGATTAAGCATTAAATGCCTCTTAGTACAGAAAGCAGCAAGTGCAACCATCACCTTCGGTAAGGATGATCTCCTGCTAGGCGAGACAAAGTACAATCGACTCATGTACTTCACAGGGTACATCAAAGAGATGCTAATACACAAAGTCCAGATCGACCCAGGGTCTGCACTCAACCTCATCTCTACTTCGGCGCCTGAAAAGCTGGGCATCCCACCTTGTTGACACCAAAAATGTCACTTTGCCTCTTCACACCAAAAGCTACACGGAGCCGCATCCTACCAAAATAGGCAGGCGCCACTTCAAGCATCAGATCTTGTCAGAATCAAACAAAAACTGCAAGGTCACTCAAAAGAACCAAAAGAGAGGTACACATGAAGTTTCCGGCCATTCCGACATTATTTGGCCTAGCTTCACTTCTCCAACAGCTAAGCAGCAGCTCCCGGCGGCGGACCACCCCGGGACAATGGCACCTAATTCGGAGCTTGCGGATCATCTCAAAATGACTCCAATAGGCCCCTCGTCGAATTTCAGGTCAATCGGACATCGTTTGACCAGAAGTCAAAGCTCGGCATCTCTCTCGCAGGAGAAACAAAGGCAAGCGTTTGCATGACTCCAAATGGCTTCAAAACTCAAACGAAAGACTATGGTTGGTCTTAACTACTGATGAGGGAGTCACACGTCGAATTTCAGGTCAATCGGACATCGTTTGACCGAAAGTCAAAGTTCGACATTTCCCTCGCAGTGAAATCAAAGGCAAGCATTTGCATGACCCCAAACGGCTTCAAAACTCAAAAGAAAGCCCATGGTTGGTCTTATTTAATGCTCAAGAAGCTTCACCTCAAATTTCAGGTCATTCCGACATCGTTTGACCCTGTTTCAGCTTCTGGCGGAAAATCAGCAGTTCTGCGCTCGGCTTTTCCCGGAAAATCGGAAACTTTGCAAACCAATTTGCAAGGATTATCATCATGTTTTTCAGAGGGAAATCAAGCCAAAAATGTGGAGAAATGTCATAGAAAACAAACAAAAAAAACGGAAGCGAAAAACGACGAAAAACGGCCAGAAACGGGCCCCGGGAAGCAATTTTCCCCCCAGGGTCGCAGAGCCCCGCGACCCTGGGCCAGGCCTGCGACCCTGGGCCATGGTCGCCGGCGACCATGGGGCCGGCGACCCTGGGAGGTCCGGGGCGCCGATTTCGCCCCGGGACCCCCCGTTTCGTCCGTTTTCGCGAGACGAGTTGTTCTGTCCCTGTGATTTTTCCAGATTCAGACTTTTGAGGCTCCAAATTCGCCGATATTCGCCAAGATCACAGGAATCCTTCCAAGAACTTCAAAAACTTCGTTGATCGCCAGCTGAACAACCAAAAAGTGCACTTTCTGCCCGCCCGATCGCGAAATCGACTGGACAGATGCTGCCGGCCCGCTGGTATCAACCAATGTCTGAAACTACATGATCATCTGATGTTGATTTACATAAGGATCCATCGATGATCATCGCAAAGGGAATTCCAAGAGACGCAACATGGCCCGTGACTCTTCAGCTACCAAGGTGGCCACTTAGTGCAATCAATTGGCCCGTTTATGGCAAGTTAATGCGGTCATTAACCCATTATCTTGAACGGCCCAATCAGAAGCCTCCGTTCAGGAGTTACAAGTCCAAGCAATCATGGCATTCAAGCCATGAAACTCCTAACATAATGGAGATTAAAGGCGATTAAATGCCCATGACTCTCCTCCGGCCAATGAAATCCAAGGGTCAGGAGTTACAAAACAAAAAGCAATTAAACTTGTAACTCCTCCCTTAATGAGCTTTATTACCATAAAGGCTCATAAATCACTCATAAAGGCTACCAAAAGGCCTATAAATAGGAGTCCCCTCCAAGCATTTCAAAGGGGGAGACACACACAGAAAGATCCGGAAAAATCGCCAAAAAATCATTCAAAAATCCTCGGAGAAATCTCTACAACCCTGCTCCTTCAAGAAAACTTTGCTGCGACAAGTTCAACAAGGTGATTGAAGCCCCTTGGGGGGCCACCCCCCAAAGACCACCTCTCCTTCTATCCAACATGGCTAGATGCGGCTTTTCAGCCCGTCTACTCAGTTTTTTACCGGATATAGGACCTTATCTTGGTCCTTATCCTCTAAGAATCTGAGGTTGGAGCCAAGCCAAGAAATCAAGCACTATGTTCTCATCTGAAGGACGATGGCGGCGCCCATACATGACTCGCGACCATCGATCTGAACGAACCCTCCCACAATCGCATGAGAAGTTAGATTCCTTTTTCTTACTTTTCTATTGTAAATTGTATTTTTTCTAAAGAGACAAAATCACATCTCTTGTCTTTCATTATTGATAAGATTTGTAAATCGCCTTTCATGGCAAAATCGCCTCCAACGGCACCAAACCGCCTTCTACGGCACAAAAACGCCTTTCACGGCATTCAAACAAAACTGTCTCTTTTATTAAAATATGTATGCAATGGAAAACTAGAAAAAAGTTTCATTTCCCTTTTTACTTGTGAAGGTGAATCTCCGTATCACCATTTCTAAATTCCAAGTATTAAAGAGAAATTGGCATACCCGTACAAAAAAACTGATGCCCGCTTTTCCTTTTTCCCTCCACCATACCCCGTCAGCCCCGGGGCGGAGGCAGCTTTGGAAAAAGACAAAAGCCGGGACCATCAAGCTGGCATACCCGGTGGGACTCGTTCATTTGATGAACATGTGCTTAGATTCCTTTTGGCTCCTTTTTAGTTGGTGGCCTATGTTGGATCTTGCATCTAAAAAAAAACACATGAGATGGGATTCTTGGAAATTTCTTCTTTTGAGTTTATTTCCAGTCTTTCTTGTTTCTAAAAAAAATTTTCTCAAAAAAATCAAAAACAAAATCTGATTTACAAAAAATTTTCAGATTTTCCTCTTTTGGGTTTAAGTTGAGAAACTTTGGTTTCTTCCTTTTCGGACTTCGGGATCGCAGAAATGTTGAACCCATTTTCGGAATGGAACACCATTCGCTCTCTTCTATGAATCCATAAAAAAAAATCAAAAACAAAATCTGATAATTTTTTTTTTTTCAGATTTTTCTCTTTTGGGTTTAAGTTGAGAAACTTTGGTTTTTTCCTTTTCGGACTTCGGGATCGCAGAAATGTTGAACCCATTTTCGGTATGGAACACCATTCGCTCTCTTCTATGAATCCATAAAAAAAAAAAAATCAAAAACAAAATCTGATTTAAAAAAAAAAATTTCAGATTTTTCTCTTTTGGGTTTAAGTTGAGAAACTTTGGTTTTTTCCTTTTCGGACTTCGGGATCGCAGAAATGTTGAACCCATTTTCGGAATGGAACACCATTCGCTCTCTTCTATGAATCCATAAAAAAAAAAAATCTGATTTACAAATTTTTTTCAGATTTTCCTCTTTTGGGTTTAAGTTGAGAAACTTTGGTTTCTTCCTTTTCGGACTTCGGGATCGCAGAAATGTTGAACTCATTTTCGGAATGGAACACCATTCGCTCTCTTCTATGAATCCATAATAAAAAAAAAACTTTCAAAAAAAAAGCCGCTAAGGTTGCACCAATTGCGTTCTTTGACCAAAGTGGATCTAAGAAAAGCCTTGTCCAGAGTGTGGAGACAGCTAGACTGTTCTAGGCAAGGGTTCTCCAAACGGGTTCATTAAGTAATCCTACCCTTACCTGGGGGCTGATCTATCAACTGAGGTTTCATAAGATCGAATTGGAGATCTATGTGAACTCTTAAAAAAAAAAAAATCTTCAAAAAAAAAAAGAAAAAAAAAACTTCTGTCATTTTTGGATTCATATTTGAGAAATCCTGGTTCCTTCCTTTTCGGACTTCGAGATCGCAGAAATGTTGAACTCATTTTCGGATTGGAATACCATTTGCTCTCTTCTATAAAGTCCAATCTTGACACTTTCAAAAAAAAAACTTCCGTCACTTTTGGATTCATATTTGAGAAATCCTGGTTCCTTCCTTTTCGGACTTTCGAGCTCGCAGAAATGTTGAGCTCATTTTCGGATTGGAATACCATTTGCTCTCTCCTATGAATCCAATCTTGACCTTTCAAAAATCCCATCTCGTGTCCTTTCCAAGGATGCGATTTGCAACATTTGTGCCTAGCGGTGCTAGTACGCCCTTTCGGGTCTACTGTATTCGCAACCGACACATTTGTATCTCAACCTTATATCATTTTACCTTGAGTGAGCTTTGCTTCTCGGTAATTTGAATTAAGGTTCACAATTGCTTCTAGCAGTCACTGGGACGCTCATTCTGAGCTGACCCTACCTGCGTTCAGAACAATTGTGCCCTCTATGGCTTTTCTGCCTTCCTCATATTGCTTGGGCTGGGCCATGTCCCCTTGGGCGACTTGAAAAGGCGAAACCATAGTATTTTCCATTTATGATCACCATATTCTTGTGATTACTAATGGATATGGTCTTGTTTCAAAAGTTTTCCAAAAACTAACAATGGCAGCTTCATTAACCATCACCTTTGATGAGAACAAGTACCAGCTCATGCTCCAAGACAAACAAACCAAGCGCACTTACAAGCGCCCCGCCAGCTGCCGAAGCGTCATTTCCCTCGGCAACTCAGAAGACACCGGGTCAAACTCTACTCCCCGGACCATTGTCTTCGGGTCATTGGGACCATTCCCACTACCCGCAGAAGAAACCGCACCTGCCAAGAAGCAGAGAACCGCCCCTCAACGTATCACTACAGTGATACCAAGGGCGGTCATCAAGAAGCCTGAGGCCCGTAGTGCTCCTGCAAAGCCTCAACCAGCAAGAAACCAGGTCTGCTCAAAGACTTGGTCTCCAAGGCCTTCACCCAAACAGCGAAGGTCACAAACATCAGCAAAGCCAGCATACCTGGCCCCTCTCAAGGAGAACCGGTTCTACCCTCTTGCTTACATGAAAGAGGAGAAGCCTACCCTCCGCCAAACAAAACCAACTCAGCACGAGCCGGCTTGCTCATACAAGCCCAAAATCAAATCGTGCATCGTAAGGCCTCCGCAAGAACCTGTCAAGGCCTTCACACCTGCGAGTCGACCCTTCCTCTCAACGGGAGCCGAACTCGCAAAATTCAAAGTTTCGCTGCGACAGGCAAAGGACCGCGTCCAGATCCTGTCCCTGCCCGTCTTCAAAGAAGACAAGCTTGGCTGCTGCGCACCAGGGACTACTTCCTTCATTGCTAGGGCACAGCCAGAGCTAACCAAAGCTCAAATCGCTCGTCGTATGCGTCGCTGAACGGTATATCGACGAAAGAGACTAGAGAAGCAAAGAACCCAGGATTCTGCACTTCAAGTCTCCCAAAAATGGGTCGAAAAAGAAAGACCTGACCAACTTGTTGCTGTTCATATGGTTGGAAAAACCAGAAAACGCCAGAAGTCAGCAACTAAAATCCATGTCAGACGACCGGTGACTCGCAGCGTCTCCCGGACACGAAGACATAAAGAAAACTTTCCCGCTTCTTCAAGCCAAGGACATCGGAGTGACCACTCTTCGAGCTCTTCATCTAAAAGAATGAGCTCCAGCTCAGTCACCAAGACTGTATCCTCTTTCGACTCTCGAAGAATGAACGTCTTGGTCACAAATACTGAACAACCTCCGCCGCATGATGACGTAACCGCACGCATCCAGCAGCTGGAGCAAGGGCAGCAGAGGATAGAGACTCTAATAGAGAACCAAATTCTCAATCTTCAGCGTCCACAAAATAATGAAGCTCCTCCGAGCCATCAAGGCGACGAGGAAAATGCGGAAAACAGTGAATCACGCGCCCTTACCAAGAAGGACGTTGACGATATCCTCGCCAAAGCAAAAGAAGAGGATACACTAAAAGAGCATGGGATCAAGCCACCATATCCCTTGTGGATGGACTCGGTCCCGTTCCCTACAAAATTCAAGCAACCTATTCTCCAAACATATACGGGGAAGGGTTCGGCCAGACAGCACGTCATCCACTTCAAGATCCTGACGGGAGCTATTGCAGATCAAGATGCCCTCAAAATCCGCCTCTTTGCAAGTACCCTAAAAGGTACGGCCTTTGATTGGTACTCCACTCTGCCGGAGGACTCCATTCAAAATTGGGCCATGATGGAGACACGCTTCCTAACCCACTTCAAAGGTGAGGATCATCCTGTTACTATGGCTCAGCTCTGCAGCCTAAAACAGGGAGAGAATGAGTCAACATATGACTTCATTCACAAGTGGAAGGCAATGGCATACAAATGCTCCGATGTACTGCCACAAGCATCACTGGTCGACATCTGCCGAAACAACATGAGAGCAAGAATCCGCTCCATGATCATCGGCAACAAATCAAAGAACCTGGGAGAACTCCTGGAAGCATCTATGGAAGCTGAAACGGTGATCAAAGACCTCAACAGTCAGAAATCATTAAAGAAAGAGCCGACTACCATTGCAACCTCAAAACCAAAGAAAAAGGAGGTTCTCAATGTGCAAACCAAGTCAGCTCCTCAGCAGCCAAAGAAAGATGAAAACAAAGCTACAGGTAAAAAGCCTGAACTCTCTGATGCCTTCAGAGAACGGGTAGAAAAGAAATACCCGTTTGATGAAGATGTTGAAGAAATCTTTGGGGCACTCCTAGCAAGCGGCAAACTTACATTGCCTGACCCCAAAAGACCAGGAGATGTTGGCAAAACCAACGATCCTCGGTACTGCCCATACCATCAGATGGTCTCGCATCCTCTCAATCAATGTTTTGTTGTGAGAGAGAAGATAAATGAGATGTGGAAAAACGGAGTCATTACCTTCAACAAGAACTATGGGTCTGCCTCCGTCAACATGGTGTCGTGTGGACAAAAACAAAACTCACCAAAAGAGAAGATCACTACTTCCTTCAAGGTGATAAAGATGACCCAGACGTCCCAAGAGTTGGTTCCATATCCAACATCAGACGGACAGCCCATATGGGTACACCCCGATATCCTAGAAGATGAAAATTGGGAGGTCGTCAAAACAAAGGCAACCGCTCAACAGCGAAGGCAAGCCAGGAGACAACTCCGCAAGCTCAAACAGCAGGAGAAAGCTCCGAAAAACCAAGAAGTCGCTGAAAAGGCAGAAACCTCCTCTACCGCTTCACTGGGGGCAACAGAAGAGTCCTCTCCTAAGGCTTCAAAGGCGGCAAGAAAATTCACTCTTGGTGATTTCATGCCACCACATCTCAAAGATGAAACTACGCAGGGGGCATCATACTCTTGCAACTCAGTGGTCGGATTCTCCATGGATGGATATGAGTCCAGTGACACCGCCAGTGACATCGATGAGTGGGAAGAATCGCTCGAAACAGGAGAATATCTCTCCGACGAGGAATGGATCCCTGAATCTCATCTTATGCCAGTAATCTGGTATAACCCATTACAGCCGCAAGGATCCTGGTCTGATGATGAAGAAGACCAAGAGGCTTTCCAAGAAAATACTCTAGTGGAACCCAACCATGTTGAACCACAAGGAGCAGACGAAGAAGAAGATTTGGCTCCCGTGCCTCATCTCGATGAATACGCAAGGATCTTTCAGCACCTTGCTATAGAGCAAGAACAAGGTCGCATCAATCAGCTTCGTCACAACCCAGCACCGGAAGTTCCTGAAAATTTACAGGAATCTCCCCCGGTAACCCCGGAAAACGAAGAAAGCTGTTGGATCGATGATCCTTATAAATCTGAGGACGAATCTGATTCCCAACAGTTCATCTTGGAGGCATCTTCCGTCAAAGTTACTTGCAATGCAATAACTCAGGATGATAATTCCTCACCTTCTCAGGCTTCGTCTCCTGAAATAGTGACATCGGAACTCAAACCTCTTCCGACTGATCACCTTGAAGAAATTCCAGTCGGTGAAATCTTCTTCAGAGAAAATCCGGTCAATTGGTCCCAAATGCCCGATCTCATCGGTGATGTCTGGACCGACAAAATATTCGATAAAGAAGGAAAGTTGCTGGATGCTGTTCAGGACTTGCTCCCGGAAAATGCTCCATGCAACACAATTACTGAAGATGGTAATGCTGACACAGAGACATCTTCAGCAAATGAGAAGGAACAACCCCTCGATCTCGAGGGTGATCTTCTAAACAAAGACCCTTCTCCAGAAGCTCTTGAAGTTGGTAGAGGCCCCAAGGAGGCTTTCAAGTACGACTTGATTCAGCACTTCAAACACATACCTGCACGTCTGCACATCCTAGACTTATTACGAATGTCACCACAGACTTGTGATAGTCTCATTTCAGAACTACAAATGCTGGATGCGGATGTCGACAAACATGCCCCACAAGTCCTACAAATTGAAATGGACTATAGGGTCGAAAAATCAAAAACTCCCTCAAAAGGAGAAAAGAAGAAAACTGAGGGATCCTGCATCGAATGCCTCTCGGTTCAAAAAGCAGCAAGTGCAACCATCGCCTTCACCAAGGAAGACCTCCTGCTAGGCGAGACAAAGCACAACCGACCCCTGTACTTCACCTGGTACATCAAAGAGGTGCCAGTACGCAAAATCCAGATCGATCCAGGTTCTGCACTCAACCTCATCTCCACTTCGGCACTCGAAGAACTGGGCATTCCGCCTAGCAAGCTGAGCCACACGTCTGTGTCCATCTTTGGATATGATGGCAGCGCTCAAAGGCCGATCGGCAAAATCAGGTTCAAGTTACAAATCGGTGATCTTATCTCCGAGGTCACTGTCTATGCGATAAAGACCCCTTCATGCTACAACATCCTTCTCGGACGCCCCTGGATACACGAGAATGGTGTTGTCCCTTCGACTTTACATCAGTGCATCAAGTTCGTTGGCAATGACGGCTTGATACATCGAGTGTTTGCAGACAAAAAGCCCTTCAAAGGCAAAGAAGTCTATTTCGCAGATGCTCAGATGTACAAAGATGAAAAAGAAGAAAGGGAGGAAGAAACAGCATCCTTTGCCGAAAATCTCCAGAAAGACAAAGGCAAGGCTCCTCAGCAATCACCGGAAGAAAATAAACCCTCTATCAAAACCGAAGAGATTAATCAATCTCCCTTCATGGTCTCCCTCAAGTCTTCAAAGCCTCTGGTGATCACCACCAAAGCAAAGAAGACAAAACAGAGGGCTGGGGGCAAGTTTGCTGTCTCCTTCGTGTCTATCTTGCAAGACACGGATTCGGACTCAGAGCCAGAAGACGATACATCGTCAAGCCAAGCTGATGATCAACAAGTTCAGCCCGCTCTCACTCCGATGGAGACAACCGTTGACATAGAAGATCCAGCATCTGCTTCCTTCGTTGTTCCAGCAACATCAGCAGAAGAAAAGCCAATCTTCTTCCATAAATCAGAAGTTTCTTCATCAAATTCTTCGCTTGAACCTTTCCAAAATGAAGGTATGCCTCAACTATCCCTGTATAGTCCAATGGCGCAAGCTATCATGAAGAAAATGGGCTACGATGCTCAGAACCCAATCGGTTTGGGAGATGGTCGTGGTATTATCACGCCATTGGAACCAACCCTGACCAAAAGTCAACTGGAAGGTTGGAAACCCCACCGCCACATAGAAAAGTCTTCACATGGGCTGGGGTATGATCCTGACGCTCCCTTGAGACAGTTGACACAAAGGCTGCAAAGTCATCTTGCCGACCAAGCCTCAACATCTCATATTAATGAAGACATCGATCTCCCTGGATATCTCTTTGAAGAGTTGGTCGTCAAGGATCCAGGAAGTTCATCCAATTGGTACGATTTCTTTGATGATGAAGAGGAATTGTCCGATGATACAGACACACGGTTCTCTGACCCAGAAGAACCACTGTCTCCAAAGGAAGTGCCCTACTTCGACCTAGTTTCAACAGGTGATTGGGACCATCTCATAGCAAATCTTGAGAAAAGCACCAATCAAGAAGACCCATGGACAAAAGCAGAGCCGTGGTCTGTAGATACCTTTGGAACTCCAGAAGGCTTTGTTGGGTTGGAAGCCTCCGAAAATATTGTAGAGGAACCACCTTCAAACCTTCCAACAGAAGATTCTGTTCAAAAGATAGACTTGGGAAAACCTGATAACCCACGTCCTGTATTCATAAGCAAGAATATAAAGGATGATGAGTTACCCGAGTATATCGCGTTTCTTCATGAGTTCGTTGATTGTTTTGCATGGTCTTACGCTGAGATGCCTGGCTTAGACCCCAAAATAGCAGTCCATAAACTCAATGTTCAAAAAGATATCAAGCCTGTCAAACAAGGCCAAAGAAGGTTCCGTCCTGACGTGATGGACAAAATTGAACAAGAAGTTCAAAAACTCAAAAGCGTTGGCTTCATCCGTGAGGAACAGCATCCTGAGTGGTTGGCCAACATCGTCCCCGTGACAAAGAAAAATGGGCAAATCAGGGTCTGCATTGATTACAGAGACCTGAACAATGCATGCCCAAAAGATGAATTCCCGCTCCCTATACCGGAGGTGATGATCGACAATACCTGTGGGTTCGAGCGAATGACATTCATGGATGGCTTCTCTGGCTACAATCAGATAAAGATGCATCCTGAAGATGGAAAACACACAGCATTTCGGACCCCGTTTGGCGTGTATTGCTACACTGTCATGCCATTCGGTCTGAAGAATGCCGGCGCTACATATCAGAGGGCTATGATGAAGATATTCCAAGATATGCAGCACAAGACGGTCGAATGTTATGTCGATGATCTCGCCGTCAAAAGCAAAAGAAAAGAAGACCATCTCAAAGATCTTCAAGAAGTCTTCCTCCGACTTCGCAAACACAAACTGCGAATGAATCCCCTCAAATGCTTCTTCGGTGTTTCATCGAGTAAGTTTCTCGGATTCATAGTACGGAAAGCTGGCATAGAGCTTGACCCCACCAAAGTCAAGGCTATCCTAGAAATGCCATCTCCAAGAACCCTAAGACAATTAAAAGGGCTCCAAGGAAGATTGGCATACATTCGGCGGTTCATCTCCAACCTATCAGGAAAGTGCCGTCCATTCTCTCGGTTAATGAAGAAAGGTGTCGATTTTGTCTGGGATGCTGAATGTGAAGCCGCGTTCCAGGACATCAAGTCATACCTGACAAAACCTCCAGTGTTGGCTGCCCCCACAACTGGAAAACCATTCCTCTTGTACACAAGAGCCCTTGACTGTTCTTTAGGCGCTCTACTCGCACAAAAGAATGACCAGGGAAAAGAAGCTACTCTATATTACCTTAGCCGCATGTTGGTAGGTGCAGAGCATCGCTACTCTCCAGTCGAAAAAGAATGCTTGGCAGTGATGTTCGCCGTACAAAAACTGCGTCACTATCTGCTATCCAACACAGTGTACCTGATTTCGAGGATCAACCTCCTAAAGGTCCTTGTCACAAAAGCAGGTTCTCTCAATGCCCGACTGGCAAAATGGTCCATCCTCCTGTCACAATTTGATATTAGGTATATACCACAAAAAGCAATCAAAGGCCAAGCTCTAGCAGACTTCCTCGCGGAGCATCCATTGCCTAAAGATTCTCCACTCAGGGATGACCTCCCAGACGAATCAGTCTACAGTGTGGAGACTTCCTTATCAAACGCTTCCTGGCACATGTACTTCGATGGCACAACCAGGACAAATGAAAAGGGAAATCAAATATCGGGAATTGACATTCTCTTTGTTAATCCCGACAAATACATGATTCCACACGCATTCTCGCTACTGGAACCATGTTCAAACAATGCAGCTGAGTACCAAGCCCTGATCATAGGATTGGAACTCGCCCTTGAATCTGGCATCACTACGCTGGAAGCTTTTGGAGACTCTCAACTGATCGTCAACCAGATGAATCAGAAATTTAAAGTCAGGAAGCCCGATCTATTGCCTTACTACAACAAAGCACAATCGCTTCGACAAAAGTTCGACATCTGTCATATCACCCACATCCTCAGAGGTGGAAACATTCGTGCAGATGCCCTGGCTGGACTTGCTGCGTCTATGGCAATCCAAGAAGGGGAAAACATGCAAATTACAGTGTGTCAAAAAAGGATTCTCCCTCCTCTCAACACACATCAAGCAGTTGTTGAATGCCACCAAGTGGTTGGAAGTCGGATCTCCGTCCTTAAACCTCTGATCAGCGACTGGAGGGATCCGTTCATTGATTACATAATGTTCGGAATCCTACCTGAAGATCCAAAAGAACGGGTAAGCATCCAAAGACGAGCCCCAAACTTTCATTTGGATATTCCTTCAAAAATGCTGTATAGAAAATCCTACAATGGAGTACTTCTACGCTGCTTGTCACAACAAGAGGCTGAGGGAACACTCAAAGAAGTACATGCTGGTCTTTGTGGAGCCCATCAGGCTGGGCCTAAGCTCTACAATCAGATAAAAATGTTAGGTTATTATTGGCCTACCATGGTGGCTGATGCAATGCAATTTGCTAAGCGCTGCCAACAATGCCAAGTTCATGGAGATTATGTCCACATGCCTCCGGAATGGCTACATCCTACAGCAATCTCATGGCCTTTTGAAGCCTGGGGTATGGACATCATAGGTCCTATCTCCCCTCCATCGAGCAAAGGTCATCGCTTCATCTTCGCCGCTACGGATTATTTCTCCAAGTGGTCAGAAGCATTCGCGCTTAGTGAAATGAAGACCTCATCAGTCCTTCAGTTCTTGTGCACCAACATCATTTGTCGCTTCGGCATACCTAAAAGATTCGTCCATGATAACGGACCACAGTTCCGCGATCACCGATTCTACAGGTTCTGCGACAAATACAAAATCCAAAGTTGTCCTTCAACTCCGTACAATCCGGCGGCGAATGGACTAGCAGAGGCCTTCAACAAGACGCTCTGCAAAATCCTCAAGAAAATGGTCTCTAGTCACAAAAGAGAATGGGGCGACAAACTGCCTGAAGCTTTGTGGGCCTATCGAACCACCGTTCGAGGACCAACCCATAGCACACCATTCTCCTTGGTCTATGGATGCGAAGCTGTTGTCCCTTTGGAAGTTCAAATTCCTTCCTTAAGGGTATCTCTGCAAAATGACATGACGCAAGAAAGCAATGTCAAATTGAGACTCCAAGAGCTGGATAACCTCGATGAGAGACGGCTCGAAGCTCTACAAAGCATTGAACTCTACCAAGCACGCATGGCAGGATCTTTTGACAAGAAGGTCAGGCAACGCGCCTACAAAAAGGGAGACTTGGTTCTTACAGTAAAAAGACCAATGGTTTTTGCCAACAAATCCAAAGGCAAATTTGAACCAAAATGGGAGGGACCTTTCGTCATCGACAAAGTCTTCTCCAACGGCGCATACGCTCTTCTAAACATGGAGGGTGACAGATGTATGCTGCCCATCAATGGGAAGTTCTTGAAGCGGTACTACCCTTGAAGGCTTCTTCCATCGGGTCAGAGCGACGCCTGCACGGCCAAAGCCTATTCCTAGGTATCTGCTCGTCAAACCCACTCCTTTTGGAATTTTCATCCTCTTGTTGAAATTTCTAAAAAAAAACCCCTCAAAACAATGTTTCTTTCATCGTTTCATTGTTCAAAAGAAAAAAAAATCCAAAAATCCAAGTTTAGGAGCTTTTTCCCAAACTTGACCAAAATTTTCGATCCTTGAAACCAAAATTCATGGTTTGAAACAAAATCAGGACCTAGGGATTTCAGCCCTAGTCCACCTCGACTTTTACCACCAAAATGGTTTTGAGTCAAAATTTACGACCCTCGTGTCTTTAAACAAAAAAATGGTTTTTCAAAAACCGCAAGGAAGCGACGTTCAGTCGATACTTGCAAAACCCAAAACCGGAAGGATGCGAACCCCATTCGATACTTCCAAAACCCCAAAATTTCAAAAATCGTGGAGACGCAACGTTCCAGTTGATATCCACAACCCAAATTTTAAAACAAACAAAAAAAAACAAAACAAAGGTTCGAAAAAACCTCAAACTTCAAAAATCATGGGAAAACGACATTCCATCGATACCCACAAAACAAAATTTTTGAAGACAAAAGCAGGGAAGCGACGCTTAGTCGATACTTGCACCCAAATCCGCGAGGAGGCGACATTCCATCGATACTCGCAACCGAATGAGCACGGAAGCGACATTCCATCGATACTTGCAATACCATTCAGCAGGGAGGCGACTTTTAGTCGATACTTGCATTTTTGAAAACCAAAAAACCTGGCTTTCACGCCAAAAAACCCGGCTTCCATGCCAAAAAACCTGGCTTTCACGCCAAAAAACCCGGCTTCCATGCCAAAAATCCGGCTTTCACGCCAAAAAATCAAAAATCCGGCTTTCATGCCAAAAATCAAAATTCGGCTTCCATGCCAACAAAAAAAAACTCGGTTTTCAAAAAAAAAATCTGGCTTTCATGCTAAAAACAAAAAATCTGGCTTTCATGCCAAAAAATCTGGCTTTCATGCCAAAAACAAAAAATCTGGCTTCCATGCCAAAAAAAAAAAGAAATTTCGGCTTTCATGCCAAAAACAAAATCTGGTTCTTACACCAAAAACAAAACCGGCTCTCATGCCACAAACCAAATCTTGGCTTTCATGCCATCTCAAAAAAAGAAAGTACCAAAAAAAACATGTGGTACCAAAAAAAAAAAAAAAAACAGAAGAAAAGAAAAGTGTTCACAAGCACTACAAAAATGTATACCAAAAAAAAATACATGTGGTATATAAAAAGAGAGAGAGAGTTTCTGTTACAAAAAAAAGGGGCCTCAGCCAAAAATGCTCTCCAGCCAAGCTTTCTACTCCTCAAGCAAACTCTTGGCTTCATCCGTCAGAGTCTCCAGGCCGCGCTTCTTCAAGATTTTGCCATAATCTTGTAAAACTCCTCATCCTTGAGAGCGATCAGTCGCTATCTCATCTCATCTCGGTTGAGCGAGTCACACTCTTCCAAGTTTCTCTCCACATACTGGACCTTCTCCCAGGCCTGCTGTACAGCCGCATTGGAAGATCTGGCAGATCGACGAGGTGCATCGGTAACGGGCTTCTTACCCTTGTTCGTTCTGGAGGAACTACCTGCAAAGATTGAAAAAAAAAATCAATCAACAGAATGACAGAATTTTGCTAAAAAAAATCCTAGCGAAATTTTGGCATGACTCCGGGGCAATTCCGAAGAAAAGGGAATCACCCCGAAAAGAAAGGAAGCCTGAAGATGAGCTCAACATCGCTGCGAGCTCATGATCAATGAAGGATTCTCAAAGAAGACTCGAACTCAAACATTGCTGCGAGATCAAGACAGTCTTCTCAAATTTCCGCAAGAATCGGAAAAGAGCTCAACATTGCTGCGAGCTTCAAATCCCAAAACTTGCAAAAAGCTCCTCGAAACCCCCGCAAGACTAAAGAAAGAGCTCAACATTGCTGCGAGCTTCAAATCTCAAGACTTGCAAAAGATTTCCAGGTGTGCATCATCATCATGCTCCCAATTCAATTTACCAAAAATCATGCATAAAAGAAAATCATCATGCACTAGATGCTAGGAAAACCTTGACAAAATTTGACCAATTCCAACCCAACTTGGTCAAAATCAAACTTTGTCTAAGTCAAAATTCATGTTGACTTAACATAGAAACTCTAGCCTTCTATCTTGATGCATCAAACAAAAAAAAAATGCATAAACATCTTGAAATGCATGAAACCTCATTATCATGATGATACAAAAAGGGGAGAAAGGAAAGTTCTTTTTTTTAAAAAAAAGAAGGAAAAAAAAAAAAAAAAAAAAGAAAAAAATTATGGGCTGGCCCACAGGCCGTGGCCCATGGGCCACATGGCCGTACGGCCCAAAGATGTACGGACATGTCCGTACAGCAGCAAAAAAAAAGAGAGAAAAGAAAAAAAAAAGGAAGAAGAAAGAAAAAAAAAAGGAAAAGAAAAGGGCGTGTAAAAAAAAAAAAAAGAAAAGAACACGTGCAAAAAAAAAAAAAAAAAAAAAAAAAAAGAAGAAAAAATGATGAAACTTTCTTTACATGGAATTTCTTGTAAAAAGAAATAAAAAACTTACTTGAAGCCATGGATGGAGAAGAAAGAAGAACTTGAAGACTCTTGAAGAAGGAGGATTCTTGATCTTAGAGCAACTCTTGAAGACTTTTGCAAAAAGAAAGCAATAGGAGCAAGAGATCCCACCTCAATTGCTTTTATAGAAGAGAGCAAACCAAAAGAGGAAACAAGAGAAAAGCAAGGAGGAAAGGGCTAAAAATTAGCAACCTTCCCAAAAGAAAAGGAAACTTGGGATATTCTCTCCCAAAACAAAGATTCTTTGAGAAATTCTCTCCAAAAAGAAAGGGAATGAGAGATATTCTCTCCCAAAGAAAGATATTTTGAGAGAATCTCTCCCAAAATCAAGGAAACTTGAGAAAATCTCTCAAAGTAAGGAAATTTTTAGATATTCTCCACCCAAAGGAGATATCTTTAGATATTCTTTACAAAGTGACACCATATGAGATCTAAGCCATCCTTCAAAGCTTAAGGTCCCATGGGTTAGCCCATATGAGCCAGGTTTGACCACCTAGGCACTAAAAGTGGCTTTTAGTCAAAATTTCTCTTACCAAGAGCGTACAAAAATGGTCCCATGCCTCTTTTGAGTTGATTGGACCATACCATACAAAAATCCAAGCTTCATGAGTTTCCAAAAATCCAAACCGTCCCACCTCATGAACCAAATTAAGCCAAAATCTTGAAATTGACATTCCACAAAAGCCCAAGCCACTCCAATGGATCCAAAATTGTCCCAAAGAGTGAACCAAAAAACCAAACCATGGTCCCCTAACTCGCCACATACAGCCTGTTAGGTCACAAGACCAAAACCAAAAATCAAAACCCGACCCCCTAACTTGCCACATACAGCTTGTTAGGTCACAAGGTCAAAATCAAAACCAAAAACCTGACCCCCTAACCTGCCACATACAGCTTGTTAGGTCACAAGGTCAAAATCAAAACCAAAAAACCAAATCCAAATCCAAATGTCATTCTCAAAATCTTGCCTTAAGATGGTACGTGATCCCTCTCACTACCATAAAATCCCCTGGAAGCTCAAAAGGCTACTCCATAAAAAAAAAATGCTCAAAGACTCTTGGTCAAGTCAGAAGCTCTTCTTCAAGATTCTCTTCGAGGCACATCGACTACAAAAGCTATATCGTCGCTATACCTAGAGGGGGCATTTGTTGACACCAAAAATGTCACTTTGCCTCTTCACACCAAAAGCTACACGGAGCCGCATCCTACCAAAATAGGCAGGCGCCACTTCAAGCATCAGATCTTGTCAGAATCAAACAAAAACTGCAAGGTCACTCAAAAGAACCAAAAGAGAGGTACACATGAAGTTTCCGGCCATTCCGACATTATTTGGCATAGCTTCACTTCTCCAACAGCTAAGCAGCAGCTCCCGGCGGCGGACCACCCCGGGACCATGGCACCTAATTCGGAGCTTGCGGATCATCTCAAAATGACTCCAATAGGCCCCTCGTCGAATTTCAGGTCAATCGGACATCGTTTGACCAGAAGTCAAAGCTCGGCATCTCTCTCGCAGGAGAAACAAAGGCAAGCGTTTGCATGACTCCAAATGGCTTCAAAACTCAAACGAAAGCCTATGGTTGGTCTTAACTACTGATGAGGGAGTCACACATCGAATTTCAGGTCAATCGGACATCGTTTGACCGAAAGTCAAAGTTCGACATTTCCCTCGCAGTGAAATCAAAGGCAAGCATTTGCATGACCCCAAACGGCTTCAAAACTCAAAAGAAAGCCCATGGTTGGTCTTATTTAATGCTCAAGAAGCTTCACCTCAAATTTCAGGTCATTCTGACATCGTTTGACCCTGTTTCAGCTTCTGGCGGAAAATCAGCAGTTCTGCGCTCGGCTTTTCCCGGAAAATCGGAAACTTTGCAAACCAATTTGCAAGGATTCTCATCATGTTTTTCAGAGGGAAATCAAGCCAAAAATGTGGAGAAATGTCATAGAAAACAAAAAAAAAAACGGAAGCGAAAAACGACGAAAAACGGCCAGAAACAGGCCCCGGGAAGCAATTTTCCCCCCAGGGTCGCAGAGCCCCGCGACCCTGGGCCATGGTCGCCGGCGACCATGGGGCCGGCGACCCTGGGAGGTCCGGGGCGCCGATTTCGCCCCGGGACCCCCCGTTTCGTCCGTTTTCGCGAGACGAGTTGTTCTGTCCCTGTGATTTTTCCAGATTCAGACTTTTGAGGCTCCAAATTCGCCGATATTCGCCAAGATCACAGGAATCCTTCCAAGAACTTCAAAAACTTCGTTGATCGCCAGCTGAACAACCAAAAAGTGCACTTTCTGCCCGCCCGATCGCGAAATCGACTGGACAGATGCTGCCGGCCCGCTGGTATCAACCAATGTCTGAAACTACATGATCATCTGATGTTGATTTACATAAGGATCCATCGATGATCATCGCAAAGGGAATTCCAAGAGACGCAACATGGCCCGCGACTCTTCAGCTACCAAGGTGGCCACTTAGTGCAATCAATTGGCCCGTTTATGGCAAGTTAATGCGGTCATTAACCCATTATCTTGAACGGCCCAATCAGAAGCCTCCGTTCAGGAGTTACAAGTCCAAGCAATCATGGCATTCAAGCCATGAAACTCCTAACATAATGGAGATTAAAGGCGATTAAATGCCCATGACTCTCCTCCGGCCAATGAAATCCAAGGGTCAGGAGTTACAAAACAAAAAGCAATTAAACTTGTAACTCCTCCCTTAATGAGCTTTATTACCATAAAGGCTCATAAATCACTCCTAAAGGCTACCAAAAGGCCTATAAATAGGAGTCCCCTCCAAGCATTTCAAAGGGGGAGACACACACAGAAAGATCCGGAAAAATCGCCAAAAAATCATTCAAAAATCCTCGGAGAAATCTCTACAACCCTGCTCCTTCAAGAAAACTCTGCTGCGACAAGTTCAACAAGGTGATTGAAGCCCCTTGGGGGGCCACCCCCCCCAAAGACCACCTCTCCTTCTATCCAACATGGCTAGATGCGGCTTTTCAGCCCGTCTACTCAGTTTTTTACCGGATATAGGACCTTATCTTGGTCCTTATCCTCTAAAAATCTGAGGTTGGAGCCAAGCCAAGAAATCAAGCACTATGTTCTCATCTGAAGGACGATGGCGGAGCCCATACATGACTCGCGACCATCGATCTGAACGAGCCCTCCCACAATCGCATGAGAAGTTAGATTCCTTTTTCTTACTTTTCTATTGTAAATTGTATTTTTTCTAAAGAGACAAAATCACATCTCTTGTCTTTCATTATTGATAAGATTTGTAAATCGCCTTTCATGGCAAAATCGCCTCCAACGGCACCAAACCGCCTTCTACGGCACAAAAACGCCTTTCACGGCATTCAAACAAAACTGTCTCTTTTATTAAAATATGTATGCAATGGAAAACTAGAAAAAAGTTTCATTTCCCTTTTTACTTGTGAAGGTGAATCTCCGGATCACCATTTCTAAATTCCAAGTATTAAAGAGAAATTGGCATACCCGTACAAAAAAACTGATGCCCGCTTTTCCTTTTTCCCTCCACCATACCCCGTCAGCCCCGGGGCGGAGGCAGCTTTGGAAAAAGACAAAAGCCGGGACCATCACACCTAGCAAGCTGAGTCACACGTCTGTATCCATCTTTGGGTACGATGGGGGCACTCAAAGGCCTATCAGCAAAATCAGGTTCAAGTTGCAAATCGGTGATCTTATCTCTGAAGTCACTGTGTATGCAATAAGAACCCCTTCATGCTACAACATCCTTCTCGGACGCCCTTGGATACACGAGAATGGTGTCATCCCTTCAACTCTACATCAATGCATCAAGTTCGTTGGCAATGACGGCTAGATACATCAAGTGTTTGCAGACAAAAAACCCTTCAAAGGCAAAGAAGTCCATTTTGCAGATGCTCAAATGTACAAAGATGAAAACGAAGAAAAGGAGGAAGAAACAACACCCTTTGCCAAATATCTCCAAAAAGATAAAGGCAAGGCTCCTTAGCGGTCATCGGAAGAAAATAAACCTTCCAATAAATCTGAAGAGAGGGATCCATCTCCCTTCATTGTCTCTCTCAAATCTTCAAAGCCTTTGGTCATAACAACCAAAGCAAAGAAGACAAAGCAAAAGTCTGGGGGCAAGCTTATTGTCTCCTTCGTGTCTATCATGCAAGACACGGATTCAGAGTTAGAGCCAGAAGACGACACACCGTCATGCCAAGCTGACACTCAACAAGTTCAGCTTGCTCTACCTCTAATAGAGCGCTTGCTGACGTAGAAGATCCTACGACTACTACTTTTGTTGTTCCAACAACTTCAGCAGAAAAGAAGCCAATCTTCTTCCACAGATCAGAAGCTTCTTCATCAAATTTCATGCTTGAACCTTTCCAAAACAAAGATATGCCTAAACTATTTCTATATAGTCCTATGGCACAAGCTATTATGAAGAAAATGGGTTATGACACTCAAAACCCAGTCGGTCTAGGGCAAGGTCGCGGTATTCTCATACCATTAGAGCCCGCCTTGACCAAAAGTCAACTGGAAAATTGGAGACTCTACAGTCATGTAGAAAAATCTTCATATGGGTTGGGGTATGATCCCGACGCTCCCATGAGACAGTTGACACAAATGCTGAGGAGTCGATTTGTCGACCAAGCCTCAACATCTCATGTCCTTGAAGACATCGATCTCCCTGGATATCTCTTTGAAGAGTCACCCATCAAGGATCCAGGAAGCTTTACCAATTGGTACGATTTCTCTGATGAAGAAGAGGAATTGTCTGGTGATAAAGACATGTGGTGTTATGACCCAGAAAAGCCATCGTCTCCAAAAGAAGTGCCCTACTTCGACCCAATTTCAACAGGTGATTGGGATCATCTCATAGTAAGCCTTGAGAAGATCACCGACCTTGAAGACCCATGGCCAGAAACAAAGCCTTGGCCTGAAAATGCCCTTGAAACTCCAGAAAGTTTCTTTGAGTTGGAAGCCTCCGAAAATATTGTGGGGGAACCACCTTCGAACCTTCCAACAGAAGATCCTGTTCAAAAGATAAACTTGGGAGCACCAGATGACCCACGTCCTGTATTCATAAGCAAGAATATAAAGGATGATGAGTTACCTGAGTATATCTCTTTTCTTCGTGAGTTCGTTGATTGTTTTGCATGGTCTTATGCCTGGTGATGAGTCCTAAAAAAAGCACATTTTCATACGCATTTTGGACCATTTTAAGAGCTTATTGATACTAAAGAGCTTTATTTAGTGAAATATCATGTTTTTATGCATTTAGGGTCCATTGTAGTGCATTCATGCATAATTTGCTCAAAAATCACACTTTTTTGCAAAAAATCACGAAACTTGCCATTTTTGGAGATTTATTTTTGGAAAGTCAATTATTTTTTGTGCATCAAGTAGGGTCCCATGCATTTTCCATTTAAATTCCTTACATAAAATTATTCTTGAATCCATTTGTTTTAATTTGTGTAGGAGAAATCAAGAATGGGACTTACATTGGTGAAATTTGAGAGAGATCAAGGGTAGGACATCTTTCATGGTGGACCCACATATCTTGGTATTTTTGGAGAGTTTGAAAAGTCAACAATGGAAAGCTAGATTTGTGATTTCAAGATCAAGAAAGGAAACTTCAGATTTAGTAAGATCTAATTCCTACTAAGTTTGAAAACTCAAAAATCAAGAAAGAAATTCAATAAAGGAAAGTGTGCTAAAAGAGTTGACTAATCAATCAAAGAAGCTTGAAAGCAAACCAAAAATAGAAGGAGAGTCAAGAACCAAGGAAAGAAATATCCCAAGATCCCTTTGGACGTCCACATGGGTCCCACACACACCATTGCACAACTAACATTCCATATGTGCACAATTATTTTCGGATTTTTCAGAGGCAGCAGTATTAAATTGGCCATAACTCTTAATTCAACCATCGGATTGGTGAAATCCATATACCGTTGGAAAGATCTTTTCGAGTAGATATCTTTAGAATCCAAGATTATATCAATCGGAGTTAAAACAAGGAAGATATGGCCTCTAGAAGTTGGTGCTATAATTTTTACTCGGGATTGCAATTTTTGCACATGGAAAGCACAAAAAATCTCTCACTCACCTTGCTATTTCTTTGAAGGTTTGTTGGCCAAGGAAGGGACTTTCCATACAAAGAAGATTGCATCCTACAAACTTAGAACAAAGAATGGAAGAAAGAGAACAAAAATCTATAAATTGAAGGCATAAGCATCTCTCTCCTTTGATGGGAAGATAGACCAACTATTTCTAGAATTACTACTACACTCCATTTTCTTCCTCTCTCTTTCTCTCCATTTGAGTCCTCAAGGAGATTTGGCCGGAAATCACACTACACCCTTGGGTTTTTCATCTAGAAGAGGCTTCTCATCCTGGTATGTAATTGTCATTGTTTATTTTTTATATCTTATGTAAGACTTTGCATATTAGTAAAATTGTTTCTTACTCTTTCGATTTTTCTTTCTTGTCCTTGGGTGATTGGTGCTTATTTTATGTTTCTTTTCTTGTTGGTGTTTGGATTGACGACCCAAAGGCTCTAAGAGCATGATTCAAATTATAACCCCGCTTAGAAAGGAATTTTGAAAGAGGAGAATACACTCCCACACATTTAAATTTTTGTTAAAACCACACATTTACTTTTCTTGTTTTCACCACACATTTAAATTCTTGAACTTTTGTTTATTATCTTTATTTTTATGATCAATTCAATTTTATGTTTATTTTGTGCATAGTTTATGGTTGGAATTAATTAGCATTGCATGCATATTCATAATGGTGGAGTTTAGACAAGTTTAAGTTTCTGGAATCAGAGTTTTAAATGGAATAAGCAAGAAAAATCAGAGATTTGAGCCAATAATCTCGGCCAAATAATTTTTGGAAATTCGGATTCCAATATAAAGTGTACAATTCAGCACATTGATGCAGGAATTTCTGGACAGATTTTATATAAAAAGTTTGAGATTAAAAACCTGATCTAAACACATTATTTTTCGATGAAACTAGGGGAAATTAAAGTTTGATCAGTGTATTTTCAAACCCCAGAATTTCAAAGAAAAATAATTTTGGAAAGTTGGTGAACCATTGGCTCAAACATGCCTGGTCGGACTCACCCGTGTGCAGAATTTCTGCACAGTTTTTTTTTTTTTTTTTTTAGGTCATGTTCATACACTCATATCTCATTCGTTTTAAATCGTTTTTCACTTCCATTTTTTTATTTGATTCATGCATCACTCTAGTTCAAAACCCAGCCATTAAACGCAGTTTTAGGTTGCATTAGATTAGGAAAAATCATGCATAAACCAGCCCTGCATACTAGTTTTTAAGACTTAGAATTTTCTAACATCTCATGGCATACATTGCATTACTAACTTTCTAACTTAGGTTTCTTTTGTTTCTAGTTTAGTTTTTTATTTTTTTTTTGTACTTTTTATTCTTGATGTTCTAATTTGTGTGTTCTTTTGTAACAATTTTAGTTTTTTAGTTTAAAATTTTTAGATTTAGGAAGTTTTCTTTTCAATGGATTGTAACTAATTTAATTTTTGGAAAGCATGAATGATGAATGTACTTTTCTAGATTTTAGGCTAAGATCTAGATTTTTAATTTAGGACAGGTACAAGTTGAGAAGGAACCTTAGTTTACATTGCTCCATGTGGATCGACCTGGTCTCACCAGTTTATTACTACATTGCGGCTCTACACTTGGAGCTCACGATCAAGTTTTTGGCGCCGTTGTCGGGGAGCACCATATAAGGTAACTTCTCTAACTTTCCTTATTTACATTGTTTTATGGGTGTGCTATTTTTGGCATCTTTTTAGATTAGGAGTTGCATGCATAGAATGTTAAACCGCCTAAATTGGATTAGGAAAGTGCATGGACTGCTAATTAGAAAGGACACATCATTGAATTTTTTTTAGAAAACTTTTTAAAATTGGCAGTTACTTTATTTTTCTCAACTTGTTTTAAATCTTTTTAGAAGAAAGTGAACCAAAGTGACCTAATCGCTGTCCTTGATCATCTCGGTGCCGAAGCAAAGCCTTGTCCAGAGTGTGGAGACAGCTAGACTGTTCTAGGCAAGGGTCCTTCAAATGGGTCCGTTCGTGATCCTACCCTTACCTGGGGGCTGAACTGGCCGAGTTGGTTTCATAGGGCCGGGTTGGTGAACTTAAGTAAACTTTTCAACTTTAGGAATTAACTTAGTTACTGCTTGTGTAGGCTAGTTTCCTTTCTTTTCTCATTTAAGAAAAAAAAAGAAAAAAAAATAAGAAGAAGTGATTCCAAAAAAATGGACCAATGGAAATCAACAAACATGAGGAGACCAAATTCTGGACATACCAATGAGGGTAAAATCAATAGTGATAGCCCAAAGAAATGCTTGAAATGCTTCTTCGGCGTCTCATCGGGTAAGTTTCTTGGATTTATAGTCTGGAAAGCTGGAATAGAGCTTGACCCCATCAAAGTCAAGGCCATTCTAGAAATGCCTTCTCCAAGAACCTTAAGAAAACTGAAAGGGCTTCAAGGAAGATTGGCATACATCAGACGGTTCATCTCCAACCTGTCAGGGAAATGTCGTCCCTTTTCCCGCCTAATGAAGAAGGGTGTAAACTTTGTTTGGGATGCTGAATGTGAAGCGGCATGTCAAGATATCAAGTCATACCTGACCAAACCTCCAGTGCTGGCTGCCCCTACCACTGGAAAACCATTTATCTTGTACACAAGAGCTCTCGACCATTCCTTGGGCGCTCTGCTCGCACAAAAGAATGACGAGGGAAAAGAAGTTGCTCTATACTACCTCAACCGTATGCTGGTAGGTGCGGAACATCGCTACTCTCCAGTCGAGAAAGAATGCCTTGCAGTGATGTTCGCCGTACAAAAGCTGCGTCACTATCTGCTTTCAAACACAGTCTACCTGATTTCGAGGATCAACCTCTTAAAGGTCCTTGTTACAAAAGCAGGTTCTCTCAATGCCCGACGGGCAAAATGGTCGGTCCTCCTATCACAATTTGATATCAGGTATGTACCACAAAAGGCAATCAAAGGTCAAGCTCTAGCAGATTTCCTCGCAGAGCGTCCGTTGCCTAAAGATTCTCCACTAAGGGATGATCTCCCAGATGAACCTGTCTACAACGTGGAGACCTTCTCACCAAATGCCTCCTGGGACATGTACTTTGACGGTGCAACCAGGACAAATGAAAAAAGAAAGCTGATCTCGGGAGTTGGCATCCTCTTTGTTAGCCCCGACAAGCATATGATTCCACATGCTTTCTCGCTACTGGAACCATGCTCAAACAATGCAGTTGAGTACTAAGCTCTAATCGTAGGATTGGAACTCGCCCTAGAATCTGACATCACCATGCTGGAAGCTTTTGGAGACGCTCAACTGATCGTCAACCAGATGAATCAAAAATTTGAAGTCAGGAAGCCTGATCTGTTGCCTTACTACAACAAGGTACAATCACTTCGCCAAAGGTTTGACATCTGTCACATCACCCACATCCTCAGAGGTGAGAACATCCGTGCAGATGCCTTGACCGGACTTGCAGCATCCATGGCGATCTAGGAAGGGGAAAACATGAAAATTACAGTGTGTCAAAGAAGGATTCTCCCTCCTCTTAATACACACCAAGCAGTTGTTGAATGCCACCAATTGGCCAGAAGTCGGATCTCCATCCTCAAACCTCCAATCGGTGACGGGAGAGATCCGTTCATTGATTACACCATGTTCGGAATCCTCCCTGAAGATCCAAAAGAACGGGTAAGCATTCAAAGACAAGCCCCAAAACTTTCATTTGGATATACCTTTAAAAATGCTTTAAAGAAAATCCTTCGACGAAGTACTTCTGCGCTGCTTGTCACAACAAGAGGCTGAGGAAACCCTCAACGAAGTTCATGCTGGTCTTTTTGGAGCTCATCAGGCTGGTCCCAAGCTCTACGATCAAATAAAAAAAACTAGGGTATTATTGGCCTACCATGGTAGCTAACGCCATGCAATTTGCTAAACGCTGCCGCCAATGCCAAGTTCATGGAGACTATGTTCATATGCATCCAGGTTGGCTACACCCCACAGCAATCTCGTGGCCGTTCGAAGCTTAGGGTATGGACATCATAGGTCCTATCTCTCCCCCGTCAAGCAAAGGCCATCGCTTAATTTTCGCCGCTACGGATTATTTCTCCAAGTGGTCAAAAGCATTTGCGCTTAGCGAAATGAAAACCTCATCAGTCCTTCAATTCTTGCGCATCAACAACATTTGTCGCTTCGACATACCTAAAAGATTCGTCCATGATAACGGACCACAATTTCGGGATCACCGATTCTACAGGTTTTGCAACAAATACAAAATCCAAAGTTGTCCTTCGACTCCGTACAATCGGGCAGCAAACGGACTAGCAGAAGCCTTCAACAAGACACTCTGCAAAGTCCTCAAGAAAATGGTCTCTAGTCACAAAAGAGACTGGGGAGACAAACTACGTGTAGCTTTATGGGCTTATTGAACCACCATTCGAGGACCAACCCATACCACACCATTTTCTTTGGTCTATGGATGTGGAGATGTTGTCCCTTTGGAAGTACAAATTTCTTCCTTAAGGGTATCTTCACAAAATGACAGGACGCAAGAAAGCAATGTCAAATTGAGACTCTAAGAACTGGACAATCTCGACGAAAGACGGCTCGAAGCCTTACAAAGCATTGAGTTGTACCAAGCACGCATGGCAGGATCTTTCGACAAAAGGGTCCGGCAACGCGCCTGTAAAAGGGGTGACTGGTCCTTGTAGTAAAAAGGCCAATGGTTTTTGCCCATAAATCCAAAGGAAAACTCGAACCAAAATGGGAGGGACCCTTCGTCATTGACAAAGTCTTCTCCAACGGCGCATACGCACTTCTAAATATGGAGGGTGACAAATGTATGCTGCCCGTCAACGGCAAGTTCTTGAAGCGGTACTACCCTTGAAGATTTACGCCACTGGGTCAAAGCAGTGCCTGCACGGCCAAAGCCTATTCTCAGGTACTCGCTCGTCAAACCCGCCTCTTTTAGATTTTTCATCCTTATGTTGAGATTTCTAAAATTTCAAAACAATGCTTACTTTCAAAGTTTCATTAGTCAAAAATAAATTCCAAAAATCCAAGTTTAGGAACCACTACCCGGACTTGACCAAATTTTCAACCCTTAAACCCAAAATTCATGGTTTGAAACAAAACCAAGACTCAGGAATTTCCACCCTAGTCCACCCTGACTTTTACAACAAAAAACGGTTTTAAGTCAAAATTTACAACCCTCGTGTCTTTAAACAAAAAAAATGATTTTTAGAAACCACGGGAAAGCGACGCTCAGTTGATACTTGCAAAACCCAAAAATCGGAAGGATGCAAACCCCATTCAATACTTCCAAAATTTTAAAATCGCAAGGAAGCGACACTTTGTCGAAACTTGCAAAACTTCAAAAATCGTGGAGACCCAACATTCCAGTTGATATCCACAAACCCAAAATTCAAACAAAAACCGAGGTCCAAAAAAAAAAAGAAAGACCTCAAATTTCAAAAATCGTGGGGAGGCGACATTCCATCTATACCCACAAAACCAGAATTTTTGAAAAAAAAAAAAGCAAGGAAGCGACACTTAGTCGATACTTGCGTCCGAATTCGCGAGGAGGCAACATTCCATCGATACTCGCAACTGAATGAGCAAGCAGGCGACATTCCATCGATACTTGCAAGACCATTCAGCAGGGAGGCGACTTTTAGTTGATACTTACATTTTTGAAAACCAAAAACTCGACTATAAATGCCACAAAATCGGCTAAAAATGCCAAAAACCCGGCTCTTACCCCAAAAACTCGGTTATAAATGCCACAAAAATTCGGCTATAAATGCCATTTCAAAATTCGGCTTCCATGCCAACAAAACAAAACTTGGTTTTAAAAAAAATCAGCTATAAATGCCACAAAAACCGGCTATAAACACAAAAAACTTGGCGATAAACACCACAAAATCGGCTATAAACACCACAAAAATTGGCTCTCATGCTCAAAATCGGCTATAAACGCCACAAATTCGGCTATAAACGCCACAAATTTTTTTTTGGCTATAAACACCACAAAACTCCGGCTTTAATGCCACAAACAAAACTTGGCTCTCATGCCATTTCAAAATTCGGCTTTCATGCCACTTCAAAATTTTTTTGGCTCCCACGCCACAAACAAAAACCAGCTTTCATGCCATCCCAAATTTTGGCTTTTACGCCTCAAAATTCCGGCTTCCATGCCGACCCAAATTTGACTTTCATGCCATCTCAAAATTCGGCTTTCATGCCAAAAAACCATTTGACAAAAGGTTTTTCACAAAATGACAAACTTTTGATCAAATTTCCAAACAAACAATCCCATTTAACTATTGCTTGAGTTTATCACAAAAGAATTTGACTGAAAAAAGGGAATACACAAAAAGAGAAGTGCTAAAAAAAATGTCCACAAGCACTACAAAAGAATGAGTACAAAAAAACATGTGTGTATACACGGGTACCAAAAAAAAGAAAAAGAAAAAGAAGTTTGTTACAAGAATCAGGAGCTCAGTCTCACATGGTCTTCAACCAAAGACTCAACTCCTCGAGCAGACCCTTGGCCATAGCATCTAAAGCTTCTAGGCCACGCTTCTTCAAGATCTTCCCATAAAATGCGGCAGAACGCCGCGATCCATCTGCAGCACGGGGAAGCCCTTCCCAAAGAATCTGCCATTGCTCGTACTCTTGAGTCTTTCCAAAGAACCTTCAGAGATTGCTTTCAGCCTCCTCGACTTAATGAATCAGAGTCTCTTCTCTGGCACAAGCTTCCACAATGGCATCCCATTTCGCAGCAGCTTGTTCCTCCAATAGCTCAAGATGCTGCCTAGTCTCAACAACCTCTTTATCAACACGGCGCAGGTCCTCTGTCAGCCCGATGATAGCCAACTCGGTAACGTTCCTCTCCCGAACGAATTGCTTCCGAGTTAGCGAGATCTCATCCAGCTCATACTTGACCTCGCCAGAAGGCTTTAAAAACATCTCATTGAAGAAGTCACCGCTTGGGAAGCTCTTGGTTTCATTCCACTTGCTCCCTAAAGCTATGACCTCATCAACGAAAGCCTTCGCATATGCAATGTCTAGGCCGACTTCTTCGCTATCAGCAAGGATGTCTTGTACATGTTTAATCATGCCAAAGCCAGCTTCTAAATGGTCAGAAGAAAGAGTTTCGATCCACGAGCTCAAAACGCTCTTCAAAACTTTCTTCGCATACTCAAGAGATGGCCCGGACGAAGGCTCGCCCCTCTCTAATGATCGACTGCCCGTGTCATGTCCTGCTGGAGGAGTGATCATTAAGCTCTTTCTAATCAGAGACACCGGCGAAGGAATCTGCTCAGATGATTGCATCTCTCCTGCATTAAAACTAGAAGAAGAAGTCCCTGCTTCTGGTTCAACTGCAGGCATCCCCTGCTCTGGCACTGAGATGGACGGAGGAACTTCTTCCGCTACCTAACAATCTGCCAGCAAAACAAAATAAAAAAAGAGAGGTATGAAGATGATCTTGTTAAAGAATTTCATCATCACCAGGATTATTACTACGAATACCTTCTTCGACGATCGGCGGAATACTTTCTGCCTCTATGAGTTCATCTAAAGCGTCGTCAAAGGCCGCATCCATGGATGGCTCAAAATCGTCGGAATCCTGTGGCAAGTTAGCTGAGAAGAAAACAAGCAACATGTTAGCATATGACAGCACAGACAAAAAAAGAAGAAGAAAGAAATACAAAGAAGTTATACTAGGTGAAGATTCTGGAATCACTCCAGGATCCCTCGGTTCTTCTTCAGATGTTGTAGCCGGATCCGTCACTGCCTCATTGGCTGAAACCTCAAGCATCATCAAGTCCTTATCTTCCACTGAAAAAGGGAGAGAAGGCAAATCAAAACAAAAGAAATCTCAAAGAAAGAAATGGAAAGAGAAAGAGGAAGAATCATACCTTCACCAGCGATCTCTTCCTTTCGGCTCCTCTTTTCCAGAGGCTCATCAGCGTCCCCTGACATCTCTTCAGCGATGGCGAGAGGGACTTCTGGATCAGGAGAGTCATCATGCCGTCTCTTATTACAGCGATGTCCTCTCTTCCTCTTGCTCCTATGGGATGGTTTACTTGCAGTACCCGCCCCACTATCAAAGTCAAGAACTTCGCTTGACTCCTCACCGGATCATCTACTCTTTCCAGTGGACCCCATGGAAGTCTTCTTCAATTCCACTTGCATCCAAGCGTCGATCTCGGCTTCCTCCTCTTTGAGTTGATCCAAGACCACACTAGGTATCTCTTGTACAGCTCCTGATCTGATGATGTCCTACTCACCGAGAAAACCGATCTTGTGCTGCTATTCGGAAAGGAAAGCCAAAACTTCATCTCACCAGACTCCATCTGATCTGCCAAGACCCTTCCCAGGAGATTGCTTGACATCAAGCTCCTTCTTGGAAAGCCCCCGGTACACTGAAAAGCTTTCCGCAAACCATTTCGTGAAGCCAGCAGTCCGGAAAGTGGGCAACTCAGGATAGGAAATCATGGAGGTAGTGTCCTCCGCATTGTAAAAGGCTCATGCATTCCTCCCATCCTGCAAACCTCCAAAGCACTTCACCAAGCTTGAAGGCGCTCCAACAACGCCTTGAGAGAAACCCAACTGCAGCGCTAAACGCGAGTGAACATACGACTGGATATCAACAAAAAGATGTCTCTAGTACACCATCGTACCAACACGTATGTTAAAAAGCCATCCCTTTTCTGCATTGGTCAAGGAGGCTCCGAAATCAAAAGCCTTCTTCCGCAAACCCGGAGAAAGCTTTACTGAAGATTGCCCGATCTCGACGTCCCTGAACCGTCGGATCCTCAAACGGGCAGACAAAAGAGATTTGGAAACGGCTGTCCCTCTAGCCAACCGAATCATGAAAGGGTCATCATCCTGTGCAACCCCTAAGCGATGGAAGCCGGGACAGTGGTAAACATACCACGAATAAAAAATATGGGCTGAAAATACCCTGTTCATAGAGAGCCTAAGCTGAACCAAGAAAGCAGCAGCCTGCAGTTCGGTGCACAAGTAGGAGTAAAGAGCTGGCACCAAAGTCAACCACTCTCTAAACGCCATCTGATAAGCCAGAAAAATACAATGCGGCCTGATGTGTGTTCCATCTCCTCTAGCGAAAATAGCCTCACCCAACCAATAAGTGAGGTAAACAGCGAGATCTCTTCGCAGTGCAATGTCAGGAAAAATGGCGTTTGTACTCTTGAAGAACTTCTTCAAGTCATCTAGCATAACGAAGATCTTCTTTGAACCTGGGTTCTTGGCCCTAGCATCTTGGGCCGTGCCATCAGAAGACTCTCCACCGTCAAAGAAGTTGGAGCTGCAATTCTTCCAACTGCTACACCGGACTTTCGAGCCCTCCTTCTCCTTCAAAAAATCATAGAAGGCGACGAGCTGAAAGTACAGGAGCCTGAACTCCTCAAACTACACCTCAAGAACGTTGTTGATAGGCATAAACTCCTCATAGAGTTTGCCAAGGATAGGCAGCCTGCTAATGATGCTTAATTCCTTCATAGTAAAACCAATCTCACCGTTCGTTACAATGAAGGTATTGGTATGTGGAAGGAATGACTCCAACATGGCCATGAAGGCCTCATCGGAGAAAACCACGGTCTTCCGAAAAGCGCGAACAACGTCGAAGATCCCGGCCTCCTTCAAAATGGCTCCACCAACCTGCAAGGTGTGATTAGTCCGTGATTCCCAGCTCGAATCAACACTGAAACGGCCACGAAGTCGAAAAGGCTTCACCCAACTGCTGTCGTCACCCAGAAAAATGCCAAGGCCAACTGGTCTCAAATTGACCGACGGATGGTTAGAACCCCAGTAGCCACTAGAAGGCATCAGCATGTCCATACGGACAAGCGACTTATCCGCATATCCGAAAGGGCCGCCAACAAAAACCCCGGTCTTTATCACATTGGTCCTCTTCACCCAGCTTAGAGGATCCTCCCTCTTGGGGCACGTGGGAGAAAGACTCATGATCAATACAGTCCAATCAAAAGTCGACCTAGTAGAAACAGTTCTCTCCTCACCATCAGCTATGTAAGAGAACTGAAAGCATGTTCTTTGGTACGTCAAGTCGTCAGGGACTGTATCGCCAAAGAAGAAGGTAGGCTTGGGCACAACGCTCTGATCGTCCATGACCCAAGGACGATTGCTTACCATAATTCTGTAGAACTCTTCATCCTTGAGAGCGATCAATCGCTGTCTCATCTCATCGCGGTTGAGGGAGTCACACTCTTCCAAGTTTCTCTCCACAAACTGGACCTTCTCCTAGGCCTGCTGTACAGCCACATTAGGAGACCTAGTAGACCGACGAAGCGCATCAGTAACAGGCTCTTTGCCCTTGTTTGTTCTGGAGGAACTACCTGCAAAGGATGAAAAAAAAAAAAAAGGAAAAATCAATCATCAAAGTGACAGAATTTTGCTAAAAAAATTCTAGCAAACTTTTGGCATGATTTCGGGACAATTCCGAAGAAAAGGGAAACATCCCGAAGAAGATAGGAAGCAAGAAGATGAGCTCAACACCGCCGCAAGCTTAATGAAGCCTCATCAAAGAAGGTTTGAACTCAAACATCGCTGCGAGATCAAACCAATCTCATCAAATCTCCACAAGCTCGAAGAAGGGCTCAACATTGCTGCGAGCTCCAAACTTCGAAACTTGTGAAGCTCCCAAAATCCAGCAAGATCAGGAAAGGGCTCAACATTGTTGTGAGCTCCAAATCCCAAAACTTGCAAAAGATTTCCAAATATGCATCATCATGCTCCCATCAATTTACTAAAAAACATTCATAAAAAATCATCATGCATTAGGGCCTGTTTGGATGCACAAGAAAGTACAAGAAAATAATATTTTTTAGAATATAATCTTTCATTTTTTAAAGAAGAAAATCTTGTGCGTTTGGTAACTCAAGAAAAATTTGAAGAAAAGATTCTTTTCTTTCAAAAAACTCAATATTCTCTCCTACAGCAACCCCCTGTAGAAAACTTTCTACAAGATAAAAATCTTTCAAAATGACGATTACAAAGTGGTAGAGTAAAGTAAAGACCTTGGTTCAACAAATCCATCATAATGTGTATGTTTACATATATGGAAAAGTAAAGTAAAAGTAAATATCACAAGACGATAAAGGTGGGGTAAAGTAAAGGTGGGATAAAGTACATGGTGAAGTAAAGTGGAAATAAATGGTAAAGTAGTTTCTTTTTTTTACTTTACTTAAACATTTTATCATAGTTTTATATGGTAAATAAAAAGTGACTTGTTTACAGGTGTGGTAAAGTAAAATAAAGATCGATGTCATATCATGGTAAAAGATGAGGTAAAGTAAGGCCAAATGAAGTGTGTGGTAAAGCAAAGTGAGAGAGAGAGTTATAAAGTTGTTTTTTCATTTACTTTACTTTACTATACTTTACCATGGTTTTATGTGATAAAAGAAAAGTAACTTATGGTAAAAACATGAAAGTTAAACTTTACTTTACCACATTACTTTTTTTATCCTGACGTGGTAAATTACATATAAATTAAAATATTTAATAAAAAAATTCTTATAATATAATTTTCTTTAATCATAGCACCTTCCAAACATCTCAATTTAAAATCTGTAGTATTCTTCAAAAATTGTCAAACAGTAAAAAAATTATACTATTATAATATTGCATTATTGTATTCTATACTATTTTATTCTTACAATATTTAAATATGTAAATATTTTATTCTGTAGACATCCAAACGGGCCCTTAGATGCTAGGAAAACTTTAACCAAAGTTTGGTCAATTCCAACCCAACTTGGTCAAAACCAATCAAACTTTCTCAAAGTCAAAATTCATGTTGACATGACCTAGAGAATCTAGCCTCTTATCTTGATGCATCAAAAAAAAAAAGGGAAAGAAACAAATATGCATGAACATCTTGAAATGCATAAAACCTCATCATTATGGTGCATAAATCTCATTCTCACGGTGAGCAAAAAAAAAAAAAACAAGAAGCAAAAAAAAAAGAGGGAGAGAAGTTTCAAAAAAAAAATTTCTTTGGACAGCAGGCCGTGGTCCACTGCCACGTGGCAATACGGTCAGGTCTGTATGGACTTGTTCGTACAGCCAAGAAAGAAAAAAAAACGTGCAAAAGAAAAAAAAAACAACACGTGAAAAAAAAAAGAAAAAGGAAACAGGTGGAAAGAAAAGAAAAAAAAAGAAAAAAGAAAAGAAAAGGAAAGAAAAGAAAAGGAAAGAAAATTTTACTTCTACAATGGAAATTTCTTATGGAGGAAGAAAACTTCCTTGAAGCCATTGATGGAGAAAAAGAAGAAAAGCTTGAAGATTTTCGAAAAAGAAGAAGAATTCTTGATCAGGGAGCACTCTTGGAGACTCTTGCAAAGAAAGAGAGCAAAGAAGCAAAACCCAATCACCTCTTGCTTTTATAGAAGAGAGCAAACCAAAAGAGGAAACAAGGAGAAAAGAAATGAGGTAAGTGCTAAAAATTAGCAACCTTCCCAACAGAAAGGAGATTTGAGATATTCTCTCCCAAAAGAGAAGATTCTTTGAGAAATTTTCTCCAAAAAGAAAGGGAATGAGAGATATTTTCTCCCAAAGAGAGATACTTTGAGAAAATCTCTCCAAAAAGAAAGGAAACTTGAGAGATTCTGTCCAAGTACGAATATTTTTAGATATTCTCTATCCAAAAGAGATATTTTTAGCTATTCTTCACAAAATGACACCATGTGAGATTTAGGCCATCTTTAAAAGCCTAAGGTCCCATGGGCTAGCCTACATGAGTCAGGTTTGACCCTAAAAAGGGGCTTCCTTTCAAAAATTTCTCTTACCAAGAGCATACAAAATGGTTCCATGCCTCTTTTGAGTCGATTAAACCATTCAAGAAAAAAAAAAAAAAAAAGAGCCTCATGAGTTTCCAAAAAACCAAACCATCCCACCTCATGAACCAAATTAAGCCAAAATCATGAAATTGACAACCCACAAAAAACCACACTCTGGTCCCCTAACTTGCCACATAAAGCTTGTTAGGACATAAGGCCAAAACAAAAATCCCCGACCCCCTGGCTCGCCACATGTAGCTGGCTAGGTCACGAGGTCAAAACCAAACCTGACCCCCCAACTTGTCATATACAGCTTGTTGGGTCACAAGGTCAAAATCCAAAAATCAAACCCCGACCCCCTAACCTGCCACATACAACTTGTTAGATCACAAGGCCAAAAACCAAAAATCCTTCTTGATGGCCTAATGCGCCACATAAAGCCCTTAGGTTCACAAGATCAAAATGAAAACCCAAATCCAACTCCCTCCTGTCATTTTCAAAACTTTGCCTTGAGATGGTACGTGATCCCTCTCACTACCATAAAATCCCCTTGGAAACTCAAAATGCTATTATAAAAAAAAAATGCTCAAAGACTCTTGGTCAAATCAAGGACTCTCCTTCAAGTTTCTCTTCGAGGCACATCCTACTACAAATGAGCAATGCTGCTTCAAGCATCAGATCTTGTTAGAATTATTTGAAAACTGCAAGATCCTTCAAGACAGCCAAAAGAGGAGTCTACATGAAGTTTTGGGCCATTCCAACATCATTTGGCCTAACTTCACTCCTCCGGCAGCCAAACAGGTGCTACTGGCGGAGGCGGAGTTGAAGACATCAAAACTTCGATCACAGTCTACAGATGGTCTCAAAATACCTCCAAAAGGCTCCATGTCAAATTTTAGGTCATTCCGACAATGCTTGACCCGACTTCGACGCTCCGAAAGAAAATCAAGCCCCTCGGCGGCGAAAACCACCAGGACCATTACTTATCAAACAGAGCACATGGGCAGCTTCAACATGCTTCAAAAGGGCTGCACGTCAAACTTCAGGTCATTCCGGCCTGTCATAAAAAAATGAAGATTCAGATTTCACAAAAATAAAAAATCTGCATGCCTAAAAAAATATATAGCCATAGTCCTGCACCTTTCAATTATTCCCCCATCTTGTTTCCTTTTTTAAATGGAGATTCGGATTTCTTTTTTTTTTAGAAGTCTGCCCTCTCATAAGAAGACTAAAAAAAATAGAGATTCAAGGATTTAAAAGGTCCCTGCCCTTTGCTAAAATCTTATGTACAAAATGATTCGGCTAACATTAAAAATGGAAATTCAGATCAGTATTTAAAGGTTTCTGCCCTCCACATAATCTTGAATCCTCCCAACCAAACACCTTACAAATAGGCTGAGTCTACCTAAATAAACAGCAAAAACTCTCCACAAACAAACAGCCCACAAACCTGAATTCTCCACAAACAAGCAACCCACAAACAACCTGGATCCACCCAAATAAACAAAGCAGAGCTTTTCTAAATAAATAGGTCTTGTGAATAGGTTCTGAATGGGTAAAGAGACAGCCCAATAAGTGACTAGAATTAGGCTGGGTTTAATTCAAATGTTCACTGAATCAGGCCAGAATATTGGGTCTAATCTATGACAGAATTTGGGCATGAATCTGGCTTGGTTTTGGGTCCAAATCAGGTCAGAATGTTGGGTCTAATCTAAGACAGAATCTGGGCCTGAATCTGGCTAGGTTTTGGGTCCAAATCAGGTCAGAATATTGGGTCTAATCTAAGAGAGAATTTGGGCCTTGAATCTGGCTAGGTTTTTTGGGTCCAAATTAGGTCAGAATATGAGGTCTAATCTAAGACAGATTTTAGGCCTAATTCAGGCCATAATTATAACTTCAAGTCAGGCCAGCACTATTCCAGACCTATAATTTTAAACTAGAACAGATTTATGGTTCGAAAATTGAATTAGAATTATAGACCAAAACCAATCCAAGAAAAGACTGATTGCCTACATTGGTCTATTGATTACCAATGGTTTATAGTCATGAACCCTTGACCCAAATTGTTTTCTCTAAATGGGTTGAACCTTGACCCAAACTGTTTTCTATAAATGGGTTGAAAATCAGCCCAAACAATAGTAAAAATAAGACTGATTATCAACCAGAAATTGTCTATAATTGGCCTAAAATATTGTTCAAATAGTGGCTGGATTTGGATTCTAAATGGCTCAAATGACTTACGTAAATGGGCCCAAAATAGTACAAATAGGGGATCCATTTCATCAGATTTTATTATGTATGCATTTCTTTCATAAAATTAACCCTATATATGAACTCATCCATGAAATTATCTAAAGGTGAGCCCGCTTTAAGATATGAACCCATTTCAAGAACCCGGTTCATAAAAGAGTCCAAGTTTCAACCCATTGTAAAGAATGAACCCAGCCTGAATCACAGGCAAAATGATTTGAATTGGCATGAGGCATGGACTATAAATGTCCCAAACAGGGGTTGTCATGAGCCTAACAAGGTCTACTATGAACCTGAAATTTGTCCTAAGCGTTGCTTTAAAACATGGATTCCCACAATCAAATGAGTTGAATTCCTACAAATGATCAGCCCAAATCTACTCAAACAAAAAGCCTACAAACACTTTGTATCCACCCAAACAAATAGATAGAATTTTCTAGAACAAACAATTGTGGCAATAGATTTTTTGAATGTGTCAGGAGACACCCCAAAAATGAGGGGAATTGGGTTGGGTTTAACCTAGATACTTGATGAATTAAATTGAGTTTCCGCCCAAATTATTAACTGAAATTGGGCTGAGTTATAGCCCAAATGTTGGCTAAAATTGGGCTGAACTATGGCCTAAACAATGGTCAGAACCAGACCACTTTATTAGAGTATAAATGACTGTAAAATGGATCTCAACAAGCCATTACAATGTCCATATCCAATCAGAAAATAGGTCCATAACTCAGCCTATTTTCGGATTAGGAATATGTTTGGGTTGGAAACAACTTTGTAAAGGAACTGAAAATAATAAATACAAATGGGCCTAATCAGAATTATAAATTCAACTCGGGCCAGAATCAATCTAAAATCATGAGCCCAAATAAGGCCAGATTTTGTGCCTAAATAAGACCAGATTTTAGGCCTAAATAAGATCAGATATTGGGTCCAATTTTAAGACAGATTTCTGGGCCTAAATACGGCCAGATTTTGAGTCTAATTCAGACCAGATTTTGGGCCTAAATAAGACCAGATATTGGGTCCAATTTTAAGACAGATTTCTGGGCCAAATTAAGGCCAGATTTTGAGTCTAATTCAGACCAGGTTTTGGGCCTAAATAAGACCAGATTTTGGGTCCAATTTAAGCCATATTTTTGGGCCTAAATAAGGCCAGATTTTGGGTCTAATTTAAGATAGAATGTCAGGTCTAAATCAGGCCAGATTTTTGGGTCTAAATCAAGCCAGAATATTGGATCTAATCCAATACAGATTTTGGGCCATAATTCTGGGTCTGACCCAGAATTCTTGGCCAAAATTACAGATTCAAATCAAACCAGATTTTTTTTTTTTTAGGTCTAAATCAGGCCAGAATTACATGCTTAAATTAGGCTCAGAATTATAAGCATAAATCAAGATGGAATTACAGGTCTAAGATCCAAATCATGCCATACTTATAAATCATGTAATGTGACAAAAAATTTGGGTTGCAATACTGGCTAAAAAAAAAGAAAAAAAATTGAAATGTGATCTTATAAAATATATATATATATATAGAGAGAGATTGACATGTTATTTTAATCAATACAAATGGGAATACTAAATGATTAAAAAAAAAAAAAAGGAAAGCAAACATACCCCACTTTTGATCTCTACAAGGTGTTCGTATTCCTAATGCAAACTTCTTCAATCTCCCAGCAATTCAAACTTCCTACGTATGAATTGGGTATAAGAAATTTAAAGAGATAAAAGGGAGGAAGTTAAGAACTTTTCCTTGATACAAGGGAGCCCAAACCACCACTTTTCAAATTTCAAAAAGAATCTCTCTAAAAGAAAAGGTCAAACATCTAACCAAAGGTTTTGGATCAACCTACCCAATTCAACTTGTTTAGCAAAGAAGTCTGGTCATTTCAAATCCATTGTGATGGGCCAATAAAATACAAAGGATGATCCACTATTAAAAAAAATCATCATCATCAAATTCATCAATTCATGAATCCAATCGAGAAATGATGATGAAGATCCAGGTGAATTTAAAAAACGACTTCTGACAGAAAAAGCGAAGAGCAGGAACTTGTCAATTTTTATTCCTGTATTTTCTTTGTAAATTTATTTGAGTCAATGTCTTGATAATTAGAGGTTTTCCATTGAGGATGTAATTAACGATCAATGAGTTCTCACGATCGGGAGTATGATGTACCCACAAAATTGAATGTAAAACCTCCCATTAAATGGAGGGAAATTTGTATCCAATGAATTTTGGTGCATTTCTTTATTTATGCATGAATTTAGTGTGTACAAATTTTTGGCACACCCGGTGGGACTACTCTTCCTCTCATCTTGGAAGGATTTATTGATTCTTTTAACTAAATCCTACATTGGAAATGCAGGGGGGGAAATGGAATCAACAATCAATGTTGCATTCAACAGTCGCAAGGTGATCGTTATTGCTGAAGCAGCACTCAAAGTCAAATTGGCACCAGAAATCATCCGCATAGCTGACATGGCCCCGCCTACTCTAGTGTTCGGGAGTGTGTCACCATTTGATCTAAAGAAGACTCCACATGCTGGGGGCAAGATTCATGTGGCAAAGGACGCCTCGGCTCTTGGATCCCGATTTGCACCTGTAATGAAGTCATCAAATCCTAAGTGCGTTTTCAAAAAGCCTAAGATCCCAATGACTACTGTGAAAATTAGATTATGACCACTGTTTGGGACACAATCCAGCCCAATTTCAGTCATTATTTGGGCTGAAATCTAGCCTAATTCAGCATGTATTTGGGTTAGACCCAATATTTTTAGTCTAATTATAAGTCTGATTCAGTGAACATTTGAATTAAACCCAGCCTAATTCCAGTCACTTACTGGGCTGTCTCTTTATCCATTCAGAACCTATTCACAGGGCCTATCTATTTAGAAAAGTGTTGCTTTGTTAATTTGGGTGGAGTTGCTTGTTTGTGGAGAATTCAGGTTTGTGGGCTGTTTGTTTATGGAGAATTCAGGTTTGTGGGCTGTTTGTTTGTGGAGAGTTTTTGTTGTTTATTTAGGCAGACTCAGCCTATTTGTAGGGTGTTTGGTTGGGAGGATTCAAGATTATGTGGAGGGAAGAAACCTTTAAATAAGGATCTGAATTTCCATTTTTAATGTTAGCCAAATCATTTTGTACATAAGATTTTAGCAAAGGGCAGGGACCTTTTAAATCCTTGAATCTCTATTTTTTTTTAGTCTTCTTATGGGAGGGCAGACTTCTAAAAAAAAAAAGAAATCCGAATCTCCATTTAAAAAAGGAAACAGGATGGGGAATAATTGAAAGGTGCAGTATATATTTTTTTAGGCAGGCAGATTTCTTATTTTTGTGAAATCTGAATCTCCGTTTTTTTATGATAGGTGTAGATATTATTATTATTATTATTATTTTTTTTTAGAGAGGTGGGTAGAACTCCCTTGTCATAGGATTCCGAATCTCCATTTACAGAATAACTATGATATATGAGGAAGATGAGATCATGTAATGGAGGAGATGAAATGGAGATGATGTGGTGAAGGTGTAGATATATTTTTTTTTTTTGAGAGAGAGGAGGGCAGAATTCCCTTGTCTTGGGATTCCGAATCTCCATTTACAAAATAGCTATGATATATGAGGAAGATGAGATGATGTAATGGAGGAGATCATCTGGTAGTTGGGAGAGCGGATCCCTTAAACAAGGGTCCGAATCTCCTTTCAAAGTTTGTGGTATAAGGGATGAAATAGAGATGGGATGAGTGTGATGGAGTGAAGAAGGAGATCTGTATGGAAAGGAAAGTGAAGAATATGAAGCAAAAGATAAATAATTATTTTTTTCACCTTGCCTACTTCTCTGTCTTCTCCTTTTGTCTCTCTTTTCTCCTTTTCTTTACTTCTCTTTCTCCCTCTCTTCTTTCTCCTCTCTCTGCAAACACCAAAACGAAGTCCTCCCTCTCTCTTTACTTCTCCTCCTTTTATTTCTCTGTTTGAAAAGTTATGCAACTTCCTATATGATGAGATCGTGTAAATGTGTGGGGAGTTTCATAAACTTCCCACAACAACGATCTCTATTTGAATGGGTCAAATTGTCTATTTCATTGGATTGCGGGGCCCACATTTGAATTTTGAGGAATAAAAATAGTTTATGTAGGAATTCAAAACTTAGACCTTTGGGATGATGTACATTGGCTTCCACCACTTTACTAGCAACTACTCATGTAGTTTTTTTTTTTTTTTTTACTTTACTAAACAAAATGTTTTGAAATTTTGATGACTCATGTCATTGAATCATGCTAATTTAATGGGCTTAAACCAATTTCCATCTGCATCTTTTGTTTGGCAAAATTTTGACATCAACACATGGCAAACTCTATGAAGAGTTAATGCCTATCAACAGTGTCCTGGAGGAACAGTCTGAGGAGTTCCGGCTTTTGTACTTTCAGCTTGTTGCCTTCTATGATTTTTTGAAGGAGAAAGAGGGCATGAAAGTTAGGTCCAGCAATTGGAGGAGTTTTAGCTTGTTGTCTCCCAACTTCTTTGATAACAGAGAGTCTTCTGACGGCATAACCCAGGAAGCCAGGGCTAAGAATCCGGGTTCGAAGAAGACTTCCATTATGCGTGAAGATTTGAAGAACTTCTTCGCGGCCACAAATGCCATTTGTTTTGACATTGCACTGCGGAGAGATCTCGCTGTTTACTTTACTTATTGGTTAGGTGAGGTTGTTTTTGCTGGTGGAGATGGCACACACATCAGGCCGCATTATAATTATCTGGCTTGTCAAATGGCGTTTGGAGAGCAGCTTGCTTTAGTGCATGCTCTTTACTCCTATTTGTGCACCGAACTGCAGGCTGCTACTTTTCTGGTTCGGCTTGGGCTCCCTATGAATAGGATATTTTCAGCCCATGTATTTTATTCGTGATATGTGTACCACTATCCTGGCTTCCACAAGTTGGGTGCTGCACAGGATGATGACCCTTTTATGACTCAATTGGTTGGAGGGACACCCATCTTCGAATCACTTTTGTCTGCCCGTATGAGGATTCGACGATATCAGGACATTGAGATAAGGCAGTCTTCTGCGCAGCTTTCTTCGGATTTGCAGAGGAAGGCTTTTGATTTCGGTGTCTCTTGCGACTCCACCAGGGCATGGTCAGGAAGACATTATTACTCCTTGACCAACACAGAGAAGAAGTGGCTCTTCAACATACGTGTTGGCACAATGGTGTAACGTAGACATCTTTTTGTTGACATCCAGTCGTATGTCCCTTCACGCTTTGTGTTTTAGTTGGGCTTCTCTTAAGGTGTTGTTAGAGCGCCTTCGAGTATGGTGAAGCGGTTTGGAGGCTTGCAGGACGGGAGAAATGCATGGGCTTTTTATAGTGTAGAGGACACTACCGCCATGATTTCTTATCCTGAGTTGCCCACTTTCCGAACTGCCGGCTTCATGAAATGGTTCGTGGAGAGATTTTTGGTGTACCGGGGGCTTTCCAAGAAGGAGCTTGATGTTAAGCAGTCTTCTGGGATCAGATAGTGTCCGGCGAGAGGAATTTATGGCCTTCCTTTCTAGAGAAAAGCATAGGATAGGCTTTTCGTTGAGCAGGACGTCATCAGATCTGAAGTTGTTCGAGAAGTACGTGGTGAGGTCTTAGAACAACTGGAGCTGGAGGAAGCCGAGATCAATGCTTGGCTGTAAGCGGAGCGGAAACGGGCTTCCGTGGAGTCCACTTGCAAGAGCAGACCCTCCAGCGAGGGGTCAAGTGAGAGACATGATTTTGACAGCGAGACACGTTCTTCAAGAAAACTATACAGCAGAGCAAGAAGAAGATAGGGCAGCGCCATAATAAGAGACGGCATGAAGACTCTCATGATCTGGAAGTTCTTCTCACCATTGCAAAAGAGGTGTCAAGGAGTGCTGACGAGCCTTCGGAAAGAAGGAGCCGAGAAGAATAGACCGTTGGTTAAGGTATGATTCTTCTTCCTTCTCTTTCTGTTTCTTTTCCTTCATGGATACTTTCTAGTTTTGATTTGCTGCTTTCTTTTTTTTTTAGCAGGGGAGGATAACTTGGTGATGCCTGAGGTTTCGACCGATAAGGCGGTGACTGATCCGATTGCGGCATCTGAAGAAAAACCAAGGGACCCTGAGTGGTTCCAGAATCTTCACCTGATATGATTACTTTTTTTTTTTTTTTGCTATGCCATCGTTTGCTGACATGTTGCTTGTTTTCTTGTTAGCTAAGTTGTCACAGGATTTTGACAACTTTGAACCATCCATGGATGCAGCTTTTTGTTAACATAAAAAATGTCACTTTACCTCTTCGTATACTTTCAACGTCAAGAAGCTACATGAAGCGGTATCCTACCACAAACAGGCAATGCTACTTCAATCATCAAATCTTGTCAGAATCAAACAAAAACCGCAATATTCTTCAAAACAGCCAAAAGAAGAGTACACATGAAGTTTCGGGCCATTTCAACATTACTTGTCCTAACTTCACTCTTCCAGCTGCTGAACAGGAGCTCCCGACGGCGGTGAAGTTAGAGACCTCGGTTCACAAAACAGAGCACATAGTTGGCCTCAAAATGCCAGTAGAAGGCTTTACATCAAATTCTAGGTCATTCCGACACTTTTTGGCCCCAAAAGCAAAAGTCGCAGCAAAATCAGCTCTCCCGACGGTGACAGCATCGAATACATCAGATCTTCAATCAGAACCTATGGATGGTCTCAAAATACTTCCAAAAGACTCTATGTCAAGTTTCAGGTCGAATCAAGCCAGTAGTCAAGGCTATTGCTAAGCAACACACAGAGCCTTCGATCAGAGCCTATTGATGGTCTCAAAGTTTCTATTATAAAAGTCTAACAATGATTTGATGAATCCATTACATATATTTCACTTGAGAAAGTATAGTTGGACCGAACATAGGGACCGGACTGTGGCCCGGTCCCCATGTCAGCCACAGGATCCCAGGAGCTCCTGGGATCCTGTGGCTGACATGGGGACCGGGCCACAGTCCGGTCCCCATGTTCGGTCCACCTAGCATTGCTCATTTCACTTTGAATTGCTTTGTTGTTTTGGATTCCTCATTTAGATTCAAACCAAGTTAGTTTTAACTTTGATATCATAATGGTTTCATGCTTTGTTAAAAGTTTGATTTCTCTCATAGCATGAATCTCATACTTGGTTGAATCTCTAGCTAGTTGTTTTCATTCCATGAACACATGAAACTAATTTGTTTTGAAAACAACTATGCTCATGCATAACATGTATTAGATTTGGAATTTCAAAAAAACTTGTGATCCATTGATTGTCATATCATCAACAAGTTATTTTTGTACATGCGATTGGCATTATACTTTAATCAAAACATTTGTAATTTAAACTTTCAAAAGTTTCATTGAGCTATCATTTTTAAACTTGATTGAAGTTTTCACACAAACACATTGTACATTCATCTTTGCATTACATAGTGTGTTGTGTGAGTTAGATTTACACTTTTATATCTGCCTATTTAGAGGCTTTGTATTGAGCCAAAATTGTGTCTCCATCAAGTGCAACATAGACACTACTTAGAGAAAAAACCAATCTTTTGGTGGCATAGGTTATCGCTTAGCCTTAGAAAAGCATAAGTGTACGGTTAGGGGTGAACCATAAAACCCAAGAGGTTATTGCTTAGCCTTGGAAAGCATAATGTAAATGTTATTGCTTAGCCTATTGAAAAACATATATAGTCATTACAAGAAAAACTGCTTTTAGCGGGGGCCGGTGGACGCCGGTAAAAGTGGTCATGGCTGCCGATAAAACATATAGCGGCAGTCACTGTGGCCGCCGCATGGCGAGGGTATATAAGTTCGACCCTAAAAATGTATTTTCTTGTAGTGAGTGAAAATCTGGTGGGGGGTGGAATCACAAGCCGGTAGTGGATGTAGGCATTGAGGCCGAACCACTATAAATCATTATGTAATGGTGAATGTTTTATGATGATTGTTTTTGTTAGCTTTGCACTCTAGTTCTGAATCATCACTTGTGACTAATTGTATTAAAGAAGTTTAGAATTGGACATAATTGGTCACTAATTAGAAGCTCACCCTATTCACCCCCCTAGGGTTTGGATCCTGGACTTTTAGTTTTCTACAGGAAAATCAGGCCAAAACATGTGCAAAAAGGCCAAGAAAAATACCAAAGAAGAAAGAATAAGAAAAAACCAGAAAACGGCCGAAAGTTGGTGACCGAAAGGGACAAAAATCCCCATGGTCGCCAGCAACCCTGAAAATCTAGGTCACTGGATTTTCGCCAAAAACCTGTTCTGGGTCCCTTTTCGCGTTTCGAGATGATTGGCCTCTGTGATTTTCCAAAAATCTGATTTTCAGGGCACGAAATCCGTTGATCTTCATCAACATCACAGATCCGCCATCAAAATCATAGCATATGTGAATCGCCTATCTTGTTAGATATTCATGGAAATTTGACTATGATTCAAATGCTTTGCGTTTCTAATGATCCTGTGTATTCGTTTATTCTGCTTAGTACTACATATCTATTGATGTTTATATATATATATATATATATCTGTTTGCTGACCATCATGTCTGATGATGCTACTCTTGGTGTATAGGTACCAAACCCACCTATCTTGAGGAGCAGAGGAAGGAAGTTCAGGCAGATCAACCCGATGACCTCCTACATTATTGTATAGTCGTACGTCCCCATACGGAGGGCCGTCATGACTATCTTGGCCAGATTCATCTTTTGTCCTATTCTGTTCTTTTGGTTCGGCCCAAGTTTTTGTGTGGCCTTTGTTGTAATTAATACTTTTGTTTACTTGTTAAATTTTAACCTCGGTAAATATATTTCAGTATTTGCTCTTAACTATATATCATGAGATACCACTTGTTTATTGAAGAAGCTTTCGTTATACGTTTTATGCATTTGAGGAAATGTTCACACCTCCAGCGGTATTCGATCTATATGGGACATGATTGGGGTCACGTGTCATGGATTACTTTTGAAAAGTTTTAATTGGCCCTAATCTCACGCATAATCTCCATTTTAACGAATGGGGGCATTGCACTTATGGGACTCTTAGTACTATGGTGAATGGTGAAGGGCCGAACAGGTAGCCGACAACTTGGTTTCCTTACAAACAGGCATGTTGCAGTAGATTTAGACTACTCAAGCCAGAAGATGTTTCATCCCTTACCTCCCAACCTTGGACCTGGTGAGTGTGTATCTTGGAGCTGTCGAGAGGGAAACATCATTCATCACAGATGATCTTTGGTATGGAATATTTGCTGGAACAAACCCAGGTAACATGGTTCCTTTTTACTACTGTTGTCTTTATGTTCTGCACATGTAAATTGTGAATTGTGATTTTTTTTTAATAATAAGAGGTTATCGGTGTCGCAGAATGTAAATACAAGTGTGAGTGGCTCAGTTTCTTGTGTTTTACAACTTTCGTGGTTTGAAAAAATTGACTCTATTAGTGTATTTGACCTTATTCACCTGACTTCTCATTTTCTCAAACAAAACAGTCTAGAAAAAAATGCTTATGGACAAAATAGTGTTTGCTACTTTACTACAAGAAAAAAGGCTTTTAGTGACACTTAAAAGGCGGCGATTTTGATTTTTCGCTGCTAAAAGGCATTGTATAATTATTACCAGCAGAAAACAATTCCCGCCGCTAAAGGTCTAATTAGTGGTCAAATTTTCAGTCTGGATCCTTTCTTTTATAATTTGTGTCCCGCTTTTTATGAACTTTTCAGAGTTGAAACTCCATCTCCCCTTCTCCAAACCCCATCGTCTCCAACTTTTTAAAGTCTTTCTCGAACAACATCAACAAGAAGATGAAGAAGTAGAAGAAGCAAAAGTCGAAGAAGAAGAAGATCCTGATCCAAGCATGACATTCTTCAAATCTCTCTCTGAAACCAACCGTCCTGGCTTTTTCCCACCCCCCATTTTCTCGTCTGGATTCTGATCTCTACACCATCAGAAGCATTCGACATACACTTCACAAATCTCTTCGGAAATTGAGGTAAAGATTCTGAATTTTTCTTTGGTGAAGATCATGTTAGATCTGCTGTCTTAACTTATATAGTAAGCTAGATCTTCTAATGCTCTGATTTATCTAGCGATTTCTAGTCTGATTTTTTGTGTTTTTGTTCTAGATCTGTTTGTTTAACGTTGAAAACGGTTGAGATTTCTGTTTATTTCGGTCGATTTCTATTTGTTTTGACTTGCATCGATTGAACTAGCGAGTTCTCGATTGCTTGTTGATGAGCAAGTCTGTTGGCCTCTAGGGCTCTGATTCAATTTCTTTGTAGCGTGATTTTGAAGGACTACCACAAGTTCACATGCACGGGGGATCGATCCATTTTAGTCAGTTGGAATATCACTGAATTTCTCTGTGTTGATAGAAATTCATGAATTTCTTCTTATTATTATGTTGCTTTGAGGGTGGCAGTTTAGTCTGTTTCTGTTTTGTTTTGTTCCCTTGTTCAGGCCTTTGAAGCCTGTTCTTTTTTTCCCTGTTTCTGGGGGCTTTTAGCCCATTCTTCTTCTTCTCTTTTAATACTTTCTTACCTTCAAGAAAAAAATTATGTTGCTTTGAGCGTTTTTAATCACTTGTTGCAACTATTTTCACGCATTTGCTTGCATTCCATCCATGTGATGTTTGATTGATATAGTTTATGTTCTATGTAATATGAAATTTAAATATGCACATCAAGTGTATGTTATAGTGCTTGTAAGAAATTTAAACATACAATACACACATGTATATATTTTCTACATGCATATGTATTTTTGTCATCCATAGTTGTCACTATAAAGGAATAATTAGTTATCTGGTGGCAGTTGGTAAGGAAATTAAGGATCGTCCATCCAGGGTCTCCTACCCTACAAATCCCAGTGAGTCTCACTACCAAGCACCAACTGCTTGGGTTTTGCTTTCATATGTTGATCACAAAACAAGAGAATCCATGTTCTGTGGCTGCTGTAATGTTCAGTTTCGTGAACTTTCAAGTGTCGTTTAATCTTGGAATTTAGCCCATGTTTGGCATCTCTATTTCATGCCGTTATTTTTCTAAAATGTCTAAATTGGACAGATGTTTGAACAATTAGAGCGTTTGGCACAAGATTCTAGACTCCGTTCGCTTTAAACATTTAGAGGCGAATCCTTTAAAATCCAAATGCTCCAAAAGTAGGCTGATGAGACATAGAGCTTTTGGGTCTTAAAATATAGAGACGGGGTATTTAAAATAGATTCGTGTGTTACCAAACGCGTTTTTTTTTTTATTCTAGCCTCTTTTTTTTATGGATCTTTTTTTAATGGCTCTATTTTATATGGATCTATAAAAAAAGAGTAGAGATGCCAAACAAGCCTAAGTATAACAAGAACTTCTTTTACAAAATTTCATGTTCTGTTCTTTTCTGTTTTTTTTTTTTTGTGACATCACCCTTTTTCACAGTTTGATTCCACATTACTTTTTGGAACTATTGCAAATGAGCATGATAAAACACGTTTGTTTTCCCTTGATAGTTTGAAAGATTTACTAATGTTACTTCTAGTTTGAATGGAGCGAGGTCCAAATTCATTCTGAAACTGTCTTGTTTTTATAAGCTATAACTGTTAGTTCTTTGGCTCAACCATCATCATCGTAGTCCTCGTCATCGTCATCATCATCATCCTCATCCTCATTTCTACATGTGGATGTTGATTAAACTAGGAAACTTGAATTGGAGAGTCACTGAGTGGAGTCAGGGTGAGTCAAATTGTGTCACAGTTACTGTTTAGTTGTGAGTGTTGTTTAAACTGGGAAACTTGAATAAAACTTGGAAATTTATTGAGTCGAGTCAGGGGGTATCGAGTCGAGTTGGACTTATATTTCCTGAAATTATATTCTATAATTTTTCTGGGTCTGTTTGGATGAGGAGAGAAATGTTGGAGAAAAAATTGTCTAAAGTTCAAGTTTGTGCTGTGGACAGTTTTATCTACCCATTTTCCTATATCGAAATGCCCCTTTGTTGATGCCATTTTTTTCATTAAAAGACGGGGTCCAATTGAGTGACTAGCTTGGATCTGTATATGCATTTTGACGTGTTCAATCTCCCGTCACTGTTGAGTAACTTGAATGTGTGTTAACTATCATAGTCTCTTTCTTGTAATTCTTCATTTTCAACCACCCCATATATATACATATATAGATAGGTATGTATATATACATACCTATCTATATAGAGGAGCATCTCCCACCTTACTATGAGAGATAAAGTGGGGGCCCTCACATCCATATCCAATACCAATAACTTCAATATGAAGGCCCCACCCTATCTCTCATAGTAAGGTGAGAGATGCTCTCATAGGAGCATCTCCCATCTATATATGTATATATATAGGTGTGTATGTATGTATGTATGTATGTATGTGTATATGTATGTATGTATATAGGTATGTATATGCATACATACATACATACATATATTTACATATGCACATATATGTATATATTCAAATCAAATGTATTCTAATGCATATTAGTGATTGCCAAAACATGATCCTACATCACTCCCAAACCTGATTCCTATTAGTAAAGAAGAAGGAAGCCAGTTACTTTCATTTGGGATATTACAGGAGTTAGTAAAGAAAACGGAGCATTGCTACATTGGCTACAACTTGATAGCACTTTCTGAGGCATGGTCTTGAGACAATCAATTTCTCCTCTTCTTTTCTTGCTTCACATCTACAACTGCAGTTGAATTATCTTTGTCTGTACATGCTTCTTGAAATTGGTAATCCCAAGCACTTTTTTTTTCTTGGTTATTTGTTTAGTTTAGTAAATCCTTTTTTTTCTTCTTAATCTACAAGAGCAATAGCTCTTTTTTTTTTTTTGTTTTCTTTTGTTTGGTTCTAGAAACTAATTGTTTCAAGTGGGTTCTTGTTGTTTTTCCCTAATCACCACCAAAATTTCCTGTTTGGCATGTACGTATTAGAATCTCTGCACCATTTTTGTTGTTTTCATTTATCTGTGAGGCATTGAAGAGTTGTTCCTGTTTTGAGGTTTTTTATGAGAATCAAATTTAGTAGATGGTAGTTTTGACCCGTTTTTTCTTTTATTCTCAATTTTCTCTCTCTTTTACTCCCTCACCTGTTCAGGAAAGAAGTGGGGTTGGCTTAAACTAGTTTTGGTTGGTAGAGGTGAAGATCTTCTCATTTTTTGGATGGGAACAGTGAGGGTCTTTTACTGATCCTAGTTCCATTTCAACATTTCGTGCATTCTTGAGTTCCACAAGTTCCTACATGAAAAAGTCAGAATAGCCCGAGTATAACTCATGGGAACCATAAAATTAATGGATAGAAAACAAATTTATCTGAAGTATCATAATGAGTTTGATTAGTACCTGTAGTTTTATCTGAAGTATTGTAAGGACCACTAAAGTTGCTCATTTTATTTCTATAGCCCTATTTTATTTACAAAAGTGGAACTTAAATATAACAGCACATAGAGATGTATACAATAAAGAGGATCACAATATATTAGGGAAAACAGAGATAATGAGTAATCTGAACCAATTTTCTGGAGCCTAAGAGACATTTATAACATACCAAAATTGTAATCTGAACCATGCACTCTTGCATCACTGCTCGAAAAAACTGTGGTTAAAATAAGATTTAGTTGTATCATGCCATTATTAATTTTTTTTTTTGTGGTTAACAGTAGTTGAATTCCCAAGTCCTTGCATCTTTTTTTTTGTGTGTGTGTGTGTGTATGTGTGTGTGTGTGTGTGTGTTAACTACAAGTTATTTCTTTTGCTAAGAGTTTTAAAAGTCCTTGAATTTACTAAGTAACTATTATTGAATATAAGTTCATTGGTGCACATGCTAGATATGTCATCTTCTTCACAAGCAGGGGTCCGGCCAATACAAATGGACACTCAGACATCAACTTCAGGTAATTACATATATTCAAAAATAAGTTCCACATACTTGTTTTACTAGAAAAGAAACTATGGTTTTTACTCATAGACTATACAGAGGTCATTGAAATTGACTTTGGAATAATTGGATTTTATCAATATACTGTTACTTTTACACATTCATCTTCACTACATCAAAGAGGTTTTATCATAAAGAAAAGGAATTTCTAATTATTTCAATCCCTATTTGATGCAGAAATTGTATTTAAGATAAGTGGGTCACAAGTTTAAAATATGAGGAATGCCTTCGGTGAATCATTTTTTTTTTTTTTTTTTTTTTGCTATCAGAGCGTGCCCAACCCTTTGAGCTGGACTAATCCCTTCGGACCCAGAGAGAAGCCGGGTAAACACCCCTGTGGCCCTAAGGTGGTAGCACTAGTGGACTCAACCTTCGATTCCCGAAGAAGGGGGAACCAAGGGTCGATTCCAAGATCTCTAGTTCCGAAAGAGAGGAGAACCGTGGTCCTGACCACTCAGCCAACTCCTTGGGTGAATCCTATAAGCTATTGTACCTGTGTCATATAAGCTATTGTACCTGTGTCATTTCAATGTGTACAGCTGTTTAATTAAATCCAAACTATCCAATTCACCTGTCAACTCTTTATTGACCACCATGCAAAAATCACATCAATCACGTGGTTTATTCACATTCTTCTGTTTTGTTGCCATGCACTTTACAATGTGCAGATTGAATGGGCAGGGATGTCAATGCCCAAGCTTCGTTCCATCAGATGTATGGTTCAGATTGACCAGTGGACTTGTTTTTCTGAAATTTTTTTAATCATCTACTTTTTAGACCTTTGATCGTATGCTCGTGAGTATCTGTTTGGTGTGTTTTTTTAGCAGTATCAAAATACAACTATGAGGAGGCTATGAACTCTACAATTACTATAGTCACAGTGCACTTGGTTCACAAAATGTTATTCATCCATCTTTGCAAGGTAGGGGCTGTGAAGTGTGACCTGTCCTTTTTTTTTCATGTTTTTTGAATCATGGGGGCCCATGCCAGTAAATGATCTCTTCTTCTTTTTCTCTGCAATGATGGAATCTCTTGTCTTGAGACTTGAGAGGTCATGTGAAGGAGATGGAGAGGAAAGCTCTAAAAGCTCCAAATTCTTGAAGTTTCTGAAGTTGGATTTGGTGAATGGAGAATAGAGAATAGATTGGTATACCGATTACAGGTAAATTAGATTTACAAGTAATCTAAATTTAGGTTTTTGCCTGGCTGATACTGTTTGTTTGTGGTTAGGAAATAAAATAATGAGATTTTACTGGTGAGAAGGGAACGGAAAAGTATACTGTGGGAGGTAGTGGGTTTTTTTAATGTGAAGATGAAACAAGAGAAACTAGGCACTAGGGCAGTGGGGCTGAGGTTTTAATGGTGAGCTTTAAGTCATTGTCATGGTTTTTCTCTAACTGAAAGGTTTATTTTTATGTGGGTGTTTCCTGCTGTTAGAAAAATGCCCTTCAAAGGGTCCTAGTTATCTGGATTCCTCTTATGAAAGCTTCTTGTGGATATCATTTTCACCATTACGGAGAAATGGGTATGGCTCTTTGGCTAGCTGTTGTGGCCTCTTTCAAATCACAATCTTTGTTGGTAATGGGCTGTTTCTTATAATCTAACAGAGTTCCATATCCTTTTTCGTTGATGGAATAAAATTTCCTGTTATTTCTCTTTGACCAAATTTAAATCATAAATTCTCCAAGTAGATATGAGTCCAACATGTATTATCAATCAATTGCAGATAAACTGAGTGATGAACCTGAGCCACAAGATAGTTGATTGATCGAAAATTTAGTTAGTTCTACATTCCTCTTTGAGGCTCTAAATATTAAGTTCGTTTGTAAGACTTCTAGCAGTGATACGGCTTTCAAGAAACCAGCCAAATTTTGCAGGTGCTAACCACTAAATCAAGTCAATTATGAATTCTGAAATTGGCCTATTATACATACACTGCCCAATACCATAAAAGAAGGTTTCACTGCAACAATCAGCCATTTCTCCAAATGTTAATAAAAAACAATTACCAACATAGCTTGTCAATTTAGAGTATTAGTTTATAAAATAAATAAATAAATGAAACAAGCTGGGGGTTACCTCCCGTCCCCATTTGAACAGGAAATTGCAGGTTAGATAGGAATAGGATTACTAGGAGGGGTAAATAATATTGAGGAATAATGACAATAATTTGTTTGCGTGACCACTGTATTTGAGCTCAAACCATTTATCATGAATCCCCCTTTTGGTTGCAACATTGTTAACTGGGTCATATTAGGAACGGTGAATAATTGGCAACATATACTTAGATTTGACAATAGTTCTAAAAATAGTAGGTATCATCATATTAGGAGCAGAAATGCAGAATGCTCTCTACTGCTTTTTTGACAGTAAGACACCCTACTTGATGAAGTTAACTGGCCGGATCTACCAGACGCACGAGGATCCACATACAATATGGGTTTAGTTGGGCCATCTGTCCTCCGCATGAAGATTCATGTGGGTTTAGCCCCTTTTTTAGGGCCCAGTTATTAAATATGTAAGAGGCTAAAAATTCCACCAGCCCCAGCCCTAGACCCAGTCAAATCTTGTTCTAAAGCTGAGGCCAACATGAGCACCTTCTTTGCAACTCTTCCAGCTTCCGAAGGGTAATTATTATTTTTCTTTATAAAAGGAATTTAGCGGTGGATAAAACAAACCGCCGATACTGAATATCCGTCGCTAGAGGCATCAGTGATGCAGACCTCTAGCAACGGAAACAAAAGTGGACATTTTTCCGCCCCAACCTTTTTAGCGGCGGTTTTTGGTACTTTTAGCTGATGTCCTCCTCTAAAAGCTTGTTTTCTTCGTGTGAATTTGGTTCCTAGATGTGCCCTTCCGAAATCAGAACTTATTTACAACTCATCCACGATACATGTGGCATATGTGGGTGGTTATTTATTTATTTTTGAAGCTTGGCATATGTGGCACATGTTTATGGAGAAAAAAAAATTCATGTAGCTGATGCCAATATAGTCGGGAGAAGGCTTTGATGATGATGGTTTCTTTATTTATTGAAATGCAAAAGTAAAAAAAAAAAAGGCAATATTATTGATTAAGTACAGTAAGAAAATGTTACTGACTCTTTTTTATCTTTACAATCAGTTTTTATATCAGTTATGATAGCTTGCCATTTTCTTCTTCTATCTCTATTTGATGGTTTTGTGGGAACCCCATCCATGGTGGGTCGTGCTATTTAGATGGTGAAGATATACTTTCTGTTTGTCATGTTTTGAGGGATGACTGAGTTGCCATTTGTTATGCTTTGTTGAATATGATCCCAAATTTTGACAATATACATCCATTTTCTGTATATGTTTTGAACTTCATATTTTTCAGTGATGTTATTTTTGAATTATAATAGTATTCATTATTGGTTTGGATTTCAAAAGATATGACTACACTTTCACTCTACTGATCATTTCTGCCACTATACATTCTCGTTAATGTGATGATAAGTTCACATTTATCTTTTCTTTTTTTAAAGAAAGAACTAAAAAAATAGGACAAAAGGGATTGTTTTCTATAAAACATACAGTTCAGTGTTTGTTTTGATTTAAAGGTCTGTTTAAATAAAGATAAATAAAAATGAAGATTCCAACATTTCAGTACTCCAGATCATGTCTGGATCAAATCTATTGTGATCAATGGTGATATGATTAAGTAAATATCAATTTGTTAAACGCTGCTTTATCAGGTTTTTCAAGTTGATATGAATTTTAATGGCTGTTGAATTCAGAAAGTTTATATTTTGTTGGAGCTGTGATATGAACTCTGTAAGATGTATTACATCTAGCACTAGCTTAACATTAAATTATTAATTTCAACTAATTGGTGTGCTTCATGGTATTATGTCTCCCTGTACTTGGAGAAACATTTGTGCGGGCTGATGGGGCATTCATTCCTTTTGCTGATGATTTTGACATCTCCAGTGTCACCACATCGGTGAAAGGTGTGGGTGAAATTGGTGCGGTCAAGGTCATTGATTTGCAGTCACCAATCAACAGCCTCATTGGCGGGCAGGTGGTGAAGGTTGGAAGAAGTTTTGGGCTGACTACTGGGACTGTGATGGCTTATGCTCTTGAATATAATGATGAGAAAGGGATTTGCTTTTTCACTGATTTTCTTGTTGTGGGTGAGAATCAGCAATCCTTTGACCTGGAAGGTGACAGTGGAAGCCTCATTCTCTTAACTGGGCAGAATGGTGAAAATCGTGGGCAACTGAAGCTGAGAAGCGGTAATGGACCTGAGAACTGGACCAGTGGAGTTGATCTAGGACGCCTTCTTGATCTCTTGGAGCTGGATCTTATCACAACTGATGAAGGTCTTCAAGGTTCATCCTTATTGCTTTCACTCATATTGGAGTAGGAATATACTGAATTTTTTTTTTTTTTTATCAGTGATGCATCGGAGTTTATTATAGGTTATTGATGTAACTGGATGTGCAGTCTCCTTATTAAGCTGTAAAAAGGTATTGATTACCCCTTTACCCAATGGACTGTACCTGGTAACAACAGCTATGGACCATTTAATGGTCATTATTAATGATAGGTCTGGTTTCAGGTCTAGTATGGACCCGAACTAAATTCCCATTTACCCGATCATTATAATAATAATAACAGTAATAATATCATATGCCTATTATGTACACAAAATCTTCATTATAGACACACATACACACATCAAGGCGAAGTGGTAGGCTGACGTCTAAAGAGGACTTGGATGGAAGTAGTAATAATAGAGATAGATCTGAAGAAGTGCACCCTATTTGAGGACTTGGCTCATGATAGATTGGAATTGAACAGCAGAATTCATGTTGTTGACCCAATATTGTTGGGATAAGGCTTTGATGACGATGATGTATTTGGTAACATTTAATAACAATTTGATAGACGACCTGGATATGGGTACAATTGGTGCATTGAGTCCCCATCCAGGGCAGTACCAATTAAGAATCGGGTCCAGTTGCACCATGAACCCGATCTGGACCTGGACAGCTGCAGCCTTCTAATGTGTGCCCCACTTCACTACTGGTAAGTAGGAGCCTGTTCATGAGGTGGGGCTTTGAGCATACAGAGGCCCAGCCCCTCCCAACTTTCTTTTAGGCCACAAAATCAGACCCAGGCCTAAAACCACATCCTTACTCCAGTGTAATGCAAACTAGATTAGGTTTGTTCTAGCCTTGGAGCAGCCCTTAGTGGAATGCACTGTTCAGTTACCCTGTCTGTTGATCTGAGACCTGCTTTGGTGGGGGTACAGCAACCATATTCCAGATTAATTAGAAGATCTCAACCATCTAATTTTTGGGCAACAAAAAGACAGTTGAACATGAAAGTACTGTAATATTTGGAAAATCAGTGTAAAGATGGCTAGAGTCTTTTAATCTGAAGATTCTCTAGATGTCCTCCATCAGTCCATTCTCGTAGGGTTCTATCAGATCAATGATCTGAAATGTCTGGATCAGAATCATGCACCCCATTTTGTATGAATGGGCTTGTCATGACAACTGTAATTATGTATGGGGGGACATAATTCCTCCCCTCTTTCTGGAATACAGGCTCTGGCAAGTTACAGTTAGCTCTAATTGTGTTTGTGGAAGGCCCTAGATGTGTGATACACACTGTTGATGTGATGGGATCTACTATGATTATGTTCCATAATGTTGCCATTGGAAGATCTTCTCTCAAGTAACTGGCTTATAGATAGACACTTGATTCAGCCATGTTAAGGAATAGGCCCAAGAATTGATGGCTAGGACCTATTCTTATTGTAGATCTTTGGAATACCTCAATCTATGGAGGATTCCTTCTGATGGACAGTCCGGTCATCAATCATGTCTGCTAGTTCCTACGTGCATAATGGGGGGAGGCGCAGCAAAACAATAAAGTTGTAATTGTGCAGTCTATGTTCATCTATTCTTGTGGTTTTTCTTTAATTTCTGTTGCACAGTCTGATTTTAGAGTCTGGTTTGGATTCAACAGAAGCTATGCAAGAGCAAAGAAGGACCTCAGCAGCCATTGTTGGTTCTACAGTGGGGGAGCCTTCTCCGGAGGAAGGCACATTGCTGAAGGACAAGACGAGAGATCTATGAGCCTCTAGGTCGTAACAGCCAACAGCTACCCATGGAAGGTGCTTCTGGCATTGGACCGAGTCCGCCTTTCATGCATCCCAACTTCCATGTTGACGGGGTCAACACAGCAAATGTGGAGCATCAGTTCATTCCCAACCTTCTTGGAATGTCACCGATGCATCAAGACCATGGCAACAACCCTGAATCGAACAACCTCTACTCCTTGAGGAATGCTCCTGAAGAAGTGTTTCGTTGCAGCTGGGGGAAAGAGAACCCAAGAGGCAGTGTTAAGATTCCACATTTACCGTAGAAGACCAGAAATGATTGGAATTTCTGGGAACTGCCTGATTGTTTTTTGGGTCATCTTTAAAAGGATTTCACATAGTATAATAGGTGCTGGTTTTGAGTCATGGAGCCAACTAGTATCAAAGCAAGCAGAACTGTAAATTCCATGCCCTATGAACATCCATTACTTCTTGCTAATACTTGTCAGCCCGGTCATCAATCTTCTTGCTAATGTTTTAGTGATCATAGTTGTCATGTTGTCATAGGAAGATTACTATAAAGGAAAATAGGAATTTAGGATAGAAGTTGGTTGATTATCCTTGTTATTTATCCAAGTTCATTTTCTTGTGCTTGTAAAACAGTCAATGTTATTATCAACATTAAAATAAGCAGGCATTTACAAGCATTTTACCTGTACTACAAAATTCTTATCTAGAGGAGAAATTATTTGCAAGGCATTTATGGATTTTCATTCCGTGTATCCGATTTTAGCCACTTTGAGAAAGAAATTTCTTAGAGTTACTAGAAATTCAATTCCGTCAGGCAAAGGGGCCCTAGGAGTGTCTTTCTTGAGGTGTCTTTCTTAAGGTATAAGTTTCTGAAAATACTTTTCTAATATTGCTTTAGAGGGAAAATACTCTCATGAGGACAGTTTGCATGGGGGACTTCCATTTGGACAGCCATGTACTGCCCACTTGTGTTCTGAATGGATCATCAAAATCCCCACCCTGTATCCACACCGGATCCATGGATTTGCACCAAACTAAATTGAGTAGATTGTTGGATCGAGGGGTCAAATTTTTTTTATAAAGAGCCGTTAAACTTTGGAGTCTTGGGTCAAGGAATTAGGATAATCTAAAGGACTTATATATGATTTCACATATAGGTAGGTCACATTCAAATTGCTGGAGTAGAAGAGAGGAAGAAGAAGAAGAAAGGAGGGGGAAGGGTTTTGGCTGGGTATAAAAGAAGATAGTGGCGATGTCGCTGCCTAATAAACAGTTTAAATTTTTTTTTTTTTGAAAAAGCCCCCTATGACCACTATGATGGATAAATATTTTGGGTCTCTTTTTATCTCCACCAAATCTAAGAGAGTTTTCTGGTAAAATCCTCTAAGAGAAAATGCAGAAAAAGAGTTTTTTTTGAAGAATAAATCAATAAAATATGTCAAAAGGATTAAAAATTGACTTATGGAGAAGGATCATTGACTTGAAAGTCAATTAAATATTCAAACTAAGGGGAGATTATGCTGGAATTATAGTCTTAATATTTCCTACGGAATCTAAGGTCACTTATGGAGTCAACAGGTTGCCTGTGGAGTCTATGAATCACCTAAAACCTGAAACTCATCTAGGGAATTTTAGTGTTATTTTAGAAACTACCTTTCAATGCAAAAGGTTTGCATCTAGAAATAGCCTAGAATAGCTGTATATCTTGTGTTGATTGTGTAGTAGTGTGTGGTTAAGTGTTGTAGAGAGATCAAAAATTTGTGTGGAGGAAAGTATCGTGTAATTTTGAGGTGAAATTTCTCATTTGATTTAGAATATCCCTACACACACGCACTCTTTCTTTATATATAATTCTTTAACTAATCCTTCCAAATTTCTTGCCTTGGATCTTTGGCCTCGGCTTGGGCTGTGTGATAAGTTCGTGCAATTAAGTCTGCATGTTTCAATTAAGTCAGCTCAATAGAGGAACATAGCACACATCATTTTTTTTTTTTTTTTTGGTTTCACACACTATTTAAGCGTGGTGTATGCTTTCTACATTTGCAAAGTTTAATTTAGTTGGACTCTTGGATTATGATTGAGCTGCTAGGTTTTGGGTTGATTTTTGAGCCAGCAAACCACTAGCTAATCAACAATCATTATGAGTTGGGCTTCATTTTATATTCGAGACAGCTCAATGTGAAGCATTGCACTTGGTTCAATCCAAGTGAGTGGAAAAGCAACATCTAAAAGAAAGTTACATATGTAACATAAGAAGCACATGTATCTTTTCTCATTTTCTATAGAACTAGATAATCCACCATTAATTAACATCATACACAAACACCAAAACTGAAATAATATAAAGCATGTGAGGCACACATTTAGAAACTTTATTGCTGTTCTATTTGTGAAAAAGTACGGAAAAAGAGATACATGGAAAGCACAAGTTGCATACACACTAACTGAACCGTCGACATGACCAGCAAAAAAAAAAAAACTGAACCGTTGACATGGTTTGCTAATAAAACTAGAACGACATAAGACTAAGAAGCTGGAAAAGGAGGAACCTGTACATCCATATTCCCTTCTATCATCAAAATCACATTCTTCATTGTAGGACGAAAAGCAGGTTCACTTTGAATACACCACAAACCCACCATCACAACCCTCTCAAACTGTTTCTTTTCTACTTCTTCACCATCAAATAGCTTAGCAAGCTCCCCTGCTCGATAGCATTTACTGATCCAATCAGTAAGAATGATCTCGTCATCTTTGACCTCTATCTCGATGTTCCTCCTGCAACATACAATCTCTAGCAATACAATCCCAAAGCTGTATATATCTGCCTTTACTGATATTGGTTTGTTTTGGTACCATTCTAGGGCCAGGTACCCTCTTGTCCCTCTGGGTCCAGTAAATGCAGGGCCGGCCCTGGGCAAGGGCTGTAAGTGCCCTTGCCCCGGGCCCATTTTTTGAGGGGGCCCAAAATCCCCAAAATCCCTTCTATTTTTTTTTTTTTCCAATCATTTGGTGAGGGCAGGGCTCATCCAATGGATTCCATCATCCTGGGCATCAATAGACCCATCATCAAATCATCTGAGAGTGCTTATTGCATTACTTATTTGAGCATCCATCAGAGGGGCCCACCAATGATATTTTATATTTGATGGCTGAAATTCTGGGAGAATCTGGTCTAGTGTTGGGATGATTTAGGGCTCTTTTTTTTTTACAAATAGATCATCAAGCCTTCAGCCCTACACCCGTTCTTCTCATTTGTTAGTGGGGCCCACCAATGATTTTTAATTCCCCATATATGATGCTTAAATTCTGGTCTGAGTTTTTTTTCTTCTCTTTTTTTTCAAATAGTTATACTTGGGCATCATCAACCCATTGCCAATTTTTCACATCAGTGGGACCCACCAATGATATTATCATATATGATGGCAGAAGAGGCCTAACTTTTACTCTTGCCCTGGGCCCTGAAAAATTCAGGACCAGCCCTGAGTAAATGTTCTTGTTTGATTCGGCGTCAGTAGCTTCGCCAGCCCAAAGTCAGAGATCTTTGCCGTCCAAAACTCATCGATGAGTATGTTTTGTGGCTTTATGTCACAGTGGATGATATGGGACTCACAATCTTCATGTAGATAGAGTATCCCCTTTGCAACTTCTAATATAATTCTCACCCTATCACTCCAAAGAGGCCGACCTTCAGCCCTGAAGATGAAATCCGCAAGTGAGCCATTTTTCATGTACTCATATGCCAAAAGCCTATTGAAACCCCCATTGCAGAAGCCAATCAAGCGCACCAAGTTCCTGTGATGGGTTCTCCCAATAGCCCTCATCTCCATCTGAAACTCCCTTTCTCCTTCCTCCACCACTTTCTCCAACCTCTTCACTGCGACAGTTCTCTCATTGTTGGATAAGGCCCCTTTATAAACAGTACCAAAAGAGCCACGACCAAGTACCTGATTGAAGCCATTTGTAGCCACGGCAAGCTCGTTATATATATAAGAAAATGACCGCAGAACAATGTCTTCTGTCGTACCAAGTTTATCCTCACATGACTTTACATGTGCCCACAAACCACGTCTTGAAATTAGGTAACCAAACACTGCCATAGTAATGCCAGAGCATATTGTGAGAATGGCACCAATTACTAAAATCATGATAGATGTTTTGGAAATGGAGGAGGTACGTTTTTCTCTTGCCGAATCTCGTTTAAACAACTTGACAAAAAGCACACTGGGAATTGAGTTATCTTTCCATCTTTGCCCGTACCTTAGTGGAAACTTGAGTTTGTAACAAGCACCTAAATATGAATGTGCAGCCATACAATTAGCTTCGGTCAAACAAGCCTCCTTACAATCTTCTTGCTCCATGTATTCTAAAGAATAATAATCATCTTTAAACTGAGTGTTCTGAAGGGTGGCAATTTGGGGAGTCATTCTCTTCTCTTCAACGCTTCCAAAGCTACGGTTGCCCCATCTCATTTCGCATCCCACAGAGCTTTCACTGGAATTTATATAATCAAAACCAGGGACACATGTGCAATTTATTGGTTCACCCAGCATGCAATAACTGTTGATTCCACAGCTACCGTAGACTGAACATTTGTCATGTAGGGATTGCCATTTGAACTCCGCTGCAGAGTTATTGTTCTTCCGCATACTATGCGAATACAACCGAAAAACCCCATCTTGGTCGAGAGTAGCACGATAAATTACCGAAGTGTCCTTGGAAGAAGGCCATCCATCCGTTAAATTGAACAAAACTGTGTGATTCTCCCTGGCCACGTACATGTGGCCGTTGTCATCTAAATTCAACTTGAAGAAATCTTCGTTTTTGTATGAATTGCTGGCCCTCCAGTAGGAACTAGAATCATCATCTATAGTCGAAGCAGGGGTCAGTGAAAGGCCGTCGCGATTGAAGGTGAGTCTGAACCTTCCAATTGTGTGGTTGGTTTTCGACACACTTGAACACAACAACTCTTACACTGAAGAGGACAAACGTTGCTCTGGATACAGAATAAGAGACTGGCCTGCTAAAATGGTGTCTCTGGGATTATCGAAGCTTTGCCAGATGATTTTTGAATCGGAACTGTAGAGAACAAAATTGCCAGTGTCGAGCATGGAAGCAGAGTAGATGGGCTCATCCAGTCCACTAGCAATCGATTTGGTTGGGCCTCCCTCGGCTGTTGACACGAGTTTGTCATCCTTCGTAAGGCGCAAAGTGGCATTGGCAGAAACAAGTGGGTCGTCGGTGTTTGCAGTCCAGACCACTGTCTTGTCTGCAGATCCGTCTAACAACCAGATCCCAATAGCAAAACCCTGGCCTTCTGGGTAGAACCCAAAGGCGAAATGCCCAGAAGGGGAAAGCCAAAAGGTGGGGCTCCTTGTTGGGTATAGCTGAGAGCCCAAGCTTATGTTTTGGGAAAGTGTTGGTTGAGCAAACATAAAGAGGAACACGACCCATATGGTAGGTGCCATCTCATGTGTGTGTACAGATAGAGTTGAGAACTGATTTATAATAGGACCTCCTCTTCTTGATTGGCCACTGATGAGTCGTAGTACCGTGGAAAGTTCAATGCAAGCACGAGGAAAATTAATGGATCTTATATTACACAGTATATTTAATTTCTTAAAATTTTAAATTACTCAAAATAACTACTATCATCTCATATTCAATGTTAAAATGATTTTAAGAAAATTAAAAATTGGCCCACTATGAGATTAAATATATTGTCAATATTATTAATTAGATATATTTGATTTTACTTTTAAAAATTTTAAATTTTCAAAAAGTGAAGCATGGTGAAAAACGAAATTTAAAAAGTCGGCCCACGGTGAAGTTCCGTGAGTGGGATGCTTACAGATCAATCCAAATTCATAACCGTACACTACAATTGGTTGGGCTCACGGTCTCACTTATTCCGTGTGGAATTTCTTGCATACATTCAATTACACACGAGTCTACCAATGACTATCAATCGCCCAACATGACAAGAGGACTCCTCCTCTCCATGTCGGTCAAATAAATATCCTCCTCTTGTATTGGATATCCTAAATTCTTAGTACAAAAAAGATGCGATCCCACCCAAAGATTGAATCTAGGACTAATATTATTGATTACATGCTCAATTTTATAGTTGAACAAACTCTTACTAGAGAAAATTTTGAGAAAACTCACTGATTTTGTAGAGTTCCAATACTTTTATACTCATAAATTCATAAATCTGATGCGATGACTTATCCCCTTATAATTATAAATGTCGTTTTTTTTTAAAAGAATCTCAAAACTTTAACCACCTATTAAATGGCCTTTGGAATTCCTTTAATTACAATCTATTTTCTTTTTGCTAGAGTTTATATTTTTGGATGCTCAAATATAAAAGAGGATTCAAGAATTTAACATCTTGGACTTCAAAAAAAAAAAAAAGCACGTTGGAGAATTCAAAAATTCTTCTGAGAAATGTGTCAAGAGGGTAATGCTGTTATGAATGCAGCAGTTGGACAAGTCAAACGAAAAATTCTTATATTTCACTAGTCTGGCACAAATTCTGTTATTTGTTATAAATGTGGCAGTTCTACAATTGGTTGGGCTCGTGGTCTCACTTATTCCGTGTGGAATTTCTTGCATACATCCAATTACACACGTGTCTACCAATGTCTATCAATCGCCCGACGTGACAAGACGACGACTCCTCAATTTGAATGACCTAGGTCGGCATGCACATTCAATCCTCAATTTGAATCTTTCGAGCATCTCTTTTTCCATCTCCCTTTCTTGGGAGACTAATTTCCCACGAAATTGACCACTTCACCTCTCTTCCTCTCCAACAAATCCAACAAATTTCTCGTACTGTTCTTTCTTTTTCTAAATTTCCGTTTTCTCCCTCTCCCTGTCCCTGTGAAAAATCAACATGAGCTTTCTCTCTCTTTGAAAAGTCAAGCGGAGAAAAGTGGAAGTTTTAGGTGACCCAGGTCCTCATGCACATTCAATCCTCAATTCGAATCTTTCGAGCATATCATTGACCCTTTTTTTCCATGTCCCTTTCTTGGTAGACTAATCTCCTACGAAATTGTCCTCTTCACCTCCCTTCCTTTCCAACAAATTTCTCATATTGTTCTTTTTATTTTTCCAAATTTCCTTTTTGCTCCCTCTCTCTCTGTAAGAAATCAAAGTGAGAAAAGTGAAAGATTGTGATGACCCATGTCTTTTGAAATCTGACCACTCAATAGCAAGCCCCCTCGCATTTTACTCTAATATGACTTGGCCCCACCATGAGATTCAGCTTGTAAAAGAAACATATAATATTAAAAGATTGAAGTGGTAATACATTATAAGAACCCACTTTCTTGAATATGTAAATGCAGTATAATTCAGTTTATTCCAAAGCGTTGAAATTATTATAAAGTTTAGATTATTAGAAAATGGAAATACAAAATCAATCGTCATCAATGTCATTGAATCTTCAAATCACTTCTCATCACTGTCATTGAATTGCAAGCCTCATGAAGATTCAATGACAGTGATGAGGAGTGATTTTGTAGTGAGGATGATTCTCCTCTTTCTTTTTTCTTTTATTAAATATAGTTGCCTTTTAGTAAAAAAAATAATTCACTGTCATTGAATTACTCCCCAGCACTATTGGGTTCTCTGGACTCGGTGTGTCAACTGGGGTTATAGCCATGTCAGGCCAGTCAATTTTTACTGTCCTTTCACTATGCTTCCTCTAAACAACTACTCAACGTAGAATTTCTACAGGGCATTACTATACTGATCCATTTCTGTATGGAATTTCTTAGAACCAAATGCGTCAGAATCAGTCAATGGCCATCACTGTCATTGAATTACATCCCAGCACTGTGGTTGTTTTGAGTGAAGTAAATGAAAAAAATTAAAGTTGAAAGAATAAAATATAAGTGGGTTATGGTATTATTTTGACTTTTTTTTTAAAAAAAAATTGGGTGTTTTTTGTCTTTTAGTAGATAAAGAAGATTTTTTTTTTATTATTTTTTTTAAAGGAGGAAATTTGAAAAGGTATACTCCTCGTGTGACCCCTTTTTTTTTAAAATTTGGAGGCTTTACTTCACTCCATTCCACTAGTGAAGTTTCCAAACATCCCAAGTGTCTAGTGGTACAGCCAATATCACTGTCAGCCAATTTTTTACTCTTCTTCCACTCTATTTCCCGGGCCCTACACAATAACAAACGGCAGTTTGGAAAAGAAGGAGACGAGGGAAATTTTACAAGCAGCCACTTTTTAGTCTTCTAAGAAAATCTGAAATGTACCGCTAAAAAGACAACCTTTTTTTTAAAAAAAAATATCACCATAAGCCATGGATATCCCCATTGGTGACTAAAGTCCTAGTATTTTCCTACATGATATCCATCCTGGTTGTACGCTGGACAGTTAATAAGGATTTCATTTCCGCGATATCGCAAAAATCTTTATGCAGTATCAAAAATACTTTATAAGATATCGCATGCACAAAAATCATGCGATACCGCATAAAGTGATTTTTTTTATAAAGTCAATGGGTGTCTTTCTGTTTGTATTTACATCCCGTTTTGCAGCGTTCTTTCTCCGTTTAACTTGCTCCTCCGGTTAATTATGTTTCTTCCTCTTAGCCTTTTTTTATTTATTTTATTTTTATTTATTTATTTATTTATTTATTTTTTTTGTGCGTCTTAGCCAAGGCGGCTGGGACACAAGGTAGCCCCCCACACATGTGAAGTAGCCCAAAAATGTTGGAAGAGTGGCACCCAAGGATTGATCCCTAGGCAACCAGATGACAACGATGATTACCAAGCAGCTGAGCAACCCCCATGTTATTACTCATTTTAATTTTAAGGTGTGATTTATGGTATATATTTCTTTTCTGAAATATAGAAAATTAGTACCCATGAGATGTAGATAAAATGTTGTAAGAATATCTAGGTGTAGAATTGGTTAGGATAATGCATTGTTTTTTGGTTGTTAATGTTACAGAAATATGTAGTTTTATGTTGTTATAAATGTCAATGCTTAGATTTTAAAACCTCTAATTTTGCATGTACGTATAGAGTAGGATTTTTCTTCTATATTTCTCAACTTTCATTTTTCTTAATTTCAATGGACCAAAAATCATGATCCGAAGCAGTCCATCCTATTTATTGATGAAGAGGCTTGCAAGAGGAGAGGGAAGCGAAAACGATGGAGAAGAGGACTTACAGACTGTGAAAATGGGAGAAATTTGTGCTACAGGGGATAAAAAAAAAAGATGTACATTTTGCAATAGTGCATAAATTAAATTTTCTTGAGAACTAGCATAAAGTAAACTTTTTGCAATTTTGCATAAACTAAATTTTTTTTTGAAATCTCAAAGAATTTTACCATTTTTGAAGTACGATAAGTATGGAGAACGTGTAGGTGGGCTTTGGTCACCAAATTAGATTATCCACAGCTAATGGTGACTATACAAAACCCCCCACCCAAAAAAAAAAAAAAAGATCTGTTTTTACTTGCTTTCGCCATAGCTCCACTAGACCCACCAAATTCAGAGTACCCAAACAATGACAGTCATCGAGAGTAATTTTGTGGTGAGGGAGATCCATAGTGTTTGCCCTCTTGACACGTTGGGCTCTCAATAGACCCATGTGGAAGACGTTGCATGTTGAATAGTTGAGTCAACCAATGGAACTCATGCACATTCAGTCGGTGAGGTAGATCCATACTCTTTGCCCTCTTGACATGTTGGGCTCTCAATGGACCCATGCAGAAGATGTTCCATGTTGAATAGTTGAGTCAACCAATGGTACTCATGCACATTAAATCCTCAGTCCGAACCTTTTTTCATGGCTCTTTCTTGGCGGACTAATCTCCCACGAAATTTCCTTTTTCACTTCCCTTCTTTTCCAAATTGTGTTTTCCTTGTCTCGATACCTTAGAGACTAAAAATGGGTTTCTTAGAAATCTTTCCTCTTCTTCTTTCTTTTTCGAAATTTCCATTCACTCTCCCTCTTTGAAAAATCAAAGTGACAAAAGTGGATGTTTTCAATGACCCAGGTCCTCATTCACATTCAATCCTCAATTCGAATCTTTCGAGCATCTTATTGACTGCTTTTTTTCCATGTCCCTTTGTTGGGAAACTAATCTCCCACTAAACTGTCCTCTTCACCTCCATTCCTTTCCAACAAATTCCTCATATTGTTCTTTCTATTTTCAAATTTTCGTTTCCTCCCTCTCCTTCTCTGTGAAAAACCAAAATGACAAAAGTGAAAGTTTGTGATGTCCCATGTCTATTGAAATCTGACCACTCAATAGCAATCCCCCTCTCATTTTACTCTAAGATGATTTGGCCCCACCATGAAATTCAGCTTGTAAAGGAAACCTATAGTATTAAAAGATTGAAGTACTGATACATTATAAGAACCCACTTTCTTGAATACATAAATGCAATATAATTCAGTTTAATTCAAAGCGTTGAAATTATTATGAAGTTTAGATTATTAGAAACTGGAAATACATTGAACAATCGAATGTAGTTAAAAGAAATGTCTTCTTTAACTTTTTAATTGAAATGAAAAAAAGTAGGAATATTTTCTCCTGCGATGGTATGTGGTTAGGCTCATTGTGCCAACTTAACTTCATATTCAAATTCGATTTTACTCGAACCAAAGCTTGATTATATTTAAATATAAACTTGATTTTTATTTATGATCTCATAACTTGAATCAAAGTGGGTCCAAATATTAGATATAAATCTAATATTTAATTTGAGTGTTTAAGATATTTGGAACCATTGTTCTATTAGATTTTCCATCTCGTTATGGGCTTACATAGATCGTTCTTTTCAAAAACAAGGATTTGGACCCTGGATTTGTGATGAGCATGTCGGACTAGCCCATTGGCGGTTGTGATCATTTTGGGATAATGAGGGCTATGGTACACCTTACACTATCATACTACCATGTGTAGTTAATTGCGTTGGTGTTGAGTTCATGAATTTGCACATTTACGCATCACTACTAGAAAACTGAGCATTCGCTCATCAAAAACGCGGGCGGCCGCTTGTGGCGGTCGCGAAAGAGCCATTAGCGGCCGCCTAGGCGAAATGGCGGTCGCTAAAACCCAACCCCCGCCAAACCCTCTTTTTCCTTCCCCCTTCTTTTTTCCCCTGCTCCCGCGCTCTCGATCCCTCATCGCCCATCTCCTCTGCTCTGCATCTCGATCAGCGCCTCAATAGCTCATCTCCTCTGCAATCTTTCTCTCTATCTCTCCTTCCCTTCTCTATCTTCTCTCTTCTCTCCCTCTCCTTCCCTTCTCTCCCCCTCTCTCCCTGCGTTCACCCTCTCTGGCCAGCGCCCTGTGAAACCTTTCTCACTGATTCTCTCTCTCTTCTTCTCTCTTCTCTCTTCTCTCCCTCTCCTTCCTTTCTCTCCCCCTCTCTCCCTGCGTTTCCTCTCTGCCCAGCCACCAGCGCCCTGTGAAACCCTTCTCACCTATTCTCTCTCTCTCTCTCTCTCTCTCTCTCTCTCTCGCCAGCGTATCCCTCACCTCATGCCTTTCTCGTCTCCTTCGGCATCTCCCTCCTACGCTCAAGGTCGCCAGCGCATCCTCTGGCCGGCATCCATCAGGTATGTATCATGTTACCATTTGAAGCGCTGCATCACTTTTGTTGTAAGACTTCTAACTATTTGTGATTTCAGTATCTCTCTCTAATGTTCCTTCTTTGTATGTGGATTTGTGTTTTCAATATCTCTCTCATTTTCCCTTCTTTGTTTTGTTAGGACCGTTGAGTTGCTCCATGCCCCTTTTTTTTTATTGTGAGTTTTTGGCAGCTCAAAACCTTCAATTTTTGGCATGTGGGTTACTCAAGATGCCTTGATTCCTAGATTAATGCTGAATATGTGTGCATATAAAACAATCTCTGATGTATTGTTTGCATAGGGTTTCATTTTGTACTGTCCCAGATCCACTGGATGATAGTTTACGTTAATGTGAAGGTAGGATGAATGCGTTTTAATGATAATAGGAGTGTCCAATTAGAATAGGTGGGTCTCACGTGTTGCAAAATTGCTACCTCTAACACTAGCCATGAGAGGTATATCTGATCAAAATGAAACCATAAAATATATCATATGGATGCACCGGATCTTTTGCCTATACAGGTTGTGTGTGTGTTTAAGACTGTTTACAGCCTTATTTGTAGAAATCAGAGATCTTCTAAATCTTCAAATCTGATTTTTTAATCTATGTTTTATATCACAAATCAGCCTCATGATTTTATATAATTAACAAGAATCTAAAGATATTGCCGTTGCTAATCAATACAGGCAATAAATGTCTATTAGTGGTTGGAGAAAATCAACATCAACTTTGGTAAACGAGTAAAAAAACTAAGATACCATGATCTTACAATTAGAAAGCAGTAGTTGGAAGCTGGTGAGGATGATAGAGCTTTTATGCCAAATAATATCTTTCTTAGTGGGATCTAGGAATTATGGCCTCAAGTCAACTGTGTGAAATAGTTTCTCATACTAGTGTTTGATAAACGCTGGAAAGGAAAAACAAACGGAGCAATTACTTTGCTCTTCTTCTAAATGTTTCTCATGCATCAACATGTTTCCTAATGCCCTTATGGCTCCTTGTCCAATGTATATGGCCTGGAAAGGAGTGACTACAAGAAAATAGGTGTAAAGCTAAGGGTAAGATTTTCATATGCTTTTTTTTTATGCTAGAGATCCGTTTGGTTTTGCTATGAAACATATTTTCCTAATTCCTGTTTCCATGCATTTGTATTGTGTTATTTAGTGTACATTCTTTTTCCCCCTTCAAGCAAGATTCATGAATTTTCTTGCTTCTTTTATTTTTGAAATCTGTTTGGCTTTGCTATGCATGCCAGATTGATCTCTTTGTTAATCAGGGATCGATAACAGATTGTTTTAAATTCCCTAGATAGTTAAATTACATAAATATTGGAATATGTACAAATTGGAATTTTTTGTATCATTGTGACTGAGAATGAGCTTGTTCAATATAAATTTTATTGAACAGGGTTAGTTGGATGATCTTGATGACTCAGATGGGTATGACTATGGTTTATCATTTTAAATATTAGAAAGACAGATGTTACTATTAAAAAAAAATAGAAGGACAGGACAATGGAAAACAGGTGGATGTAATTTGTTTGGTCTGCAAGCCGCACAGTATGCAGTTTAGGTATAATACATTTAATCATCAGAATTTGTTCATTCTCACGAATAAATTTCATTCTACTACACACGCTTGGAATAGATAAAGGTAGTTGTTTCAAGATCATACAAAAATGAAAGTGGTTATGAGAAAATCTCCTTTTAAAATCCTGGTTGATAAAAAATGTCATATCTTGGACTTGAAATGTCTAGCCTTATGTCACATGGAAAGACTAACATGATTCATGAACAAATACAGGAAGCACTTTAATCTTGTGAATTAGGAAGCTGAATGCCCATTCCTGAAATCTTAATAATTTGCAGATGGCCAAGTCCATTGTTGCTTCTAGACTACTTAAATAGACTTGTAAAAATTCCTTCTTCATTCAGAGTAAATTGTAGAATTGCTGATTTAATGTTTTTTCAACTTCATTGACAAATAGATGATTTCGCCAGTCACAGGTTTGGTTTTTGCCTGCTGCCTGTCTTTTGAAACATAATACTGCAAGCCTTTCCAATAAAATGTGTCTATCTTTAGTTTTTGCATGTGACAATCAAAGTATCCATGGGCACCCCCTCAACTGAGCACCCTTATTGGGAGTGCCCATGAGAACCACATGGTGGGGCATCACACATGTGGCCAAAGAAGAGCTAGGGAAGAAGGCAGTATGCCAAAAAAGAATACATAGAAAGTGACCACAAGCCGGGCCCATAGCCAAAAACATCCACACCCAGGCCAAGGAAGAAAAAAAGACTAAGAGAAAAAGGAGAGAAGAAAACTACAGTAAGATGGAACACTTCTTTGTGCCTCTTAAGAATGCAATGGTTATGATGACCACATGAAAAGACATTTCCTTGTTATTTTTTTATTGTTTTTCTTTTCCTTCTCAATCCATTTATTTCCTCACCTCATAATTACATGGCTGACCATAAAATGAGGCTGATCTTTTATTGACTACTTTCCAGTCTATACGTTACGTTTATTTTTTAGGGGTTTTGATGTATTAGTCCTTCTTAAATTTTGAATTTTTTTTTAATGTTATGATCGAAGTTCAGATAAGTGACTCTGGTTAATACTTTTTTAGAAATTTTTTTACAACAAAGAAACTGAGAGCCCACCCCACCACATTAAAAAAGAAAGAAAGAAAGAAAGAAAGAAAGAAAGAAAACCCTTGTCATTTCTATACAATATAACTTGAAACATATGATCACCAACCCAATAAAAAGAGCCCTTTCCCTACTTGAAACATATGATCACCAACCCAATAAAAAGAGCCCTTTCCCTCAAGTAAAAGAATACACAATAAAATCCACTTTCATTATCAACTTTTATTCATTCGCATGCATTAGTGAAACTTAGACCCGTTCGAGAATTGTGTACGACATGTTCTGTAATCCTTGACGCGACGGATTGGGTCTTTGACTAGATTCGTTGTCCGTTGGATGTAATTGGGTTCGGGAAGCCATTGAAGGAGATACAGTTGACTTACATGACCAATGAACGGTTGGGAACTATTTCAGTAATGTTAAATTTTAGTGTAAATAATTTTTAAATGTTAATTTCAATTATCTTGTTTAATGAAATTTATCTTACAAATATTTGAACAGATATGGCAGGACGAAAGAGGAGAGATCGTCCACTGACGATGGACGAGCTGCTGCGCCAGGCCAGCGGACCGTCTGGGGAGCCTAGACCGGCACCGGATGCCGCCCAGTCTAGTTCGATGGCCCCACCGAGTAGGTCATCGGCATCTCATCTGAGTCCATCCACTCCAGTGGATGCTTCGGCGTCGTCCAGTGCTTTAGCTCCACCATCTTCAGCACCACCATCAGCAGATACACTGACTGGTATAAGTTTATTTAATGAAAACATTTTAATTCTAGCAAATTATTTTATTTCAATTTAATTAGATTATCTCTAATTTAAACAGGTGCTACGAGCACGGGCCCATCTTCCAGCAGGGGGAGAGGCCCTGCTAGAGGGATCCGGACATGGAATTCCGGCCATCCCATTGACGTACAGTTCGATGAGACATATCATCCGGTGGGCCCTCATGCTCGCCAGCTCATCAGCCAGTTAGGACATATGGTCCGGGATCCATATGCATTTCCTTTGACCACACTCGATTGGGAGGCATTCCCGGTGGCGACGCTAGATCGTACATGGCAGCAGGTCAAGGTAATAATTTAACATTTCTCCTCAGGATGTGTCAATTTAAACCATAACTTAATGAAAAATAATTTGTCAATGAAAAATTATTTGTCCTTTTCAGGACAATTTGAGGGCCTGTCCTGAGCTCTTCCGGCCAGTTTGCATGTCGAAGTGCCGGAAGATGTGGAAGGATCATAAAAACAAAATAAAGACGCAGCACTGGAGGCCTCATCAGGATGCGCCTGACATACTTCAGCGAGTTCCGACTGGCGTTCTTCCTGATCAGTGGACTCAGCTCGTCCGGTACTGGACGAGCGAGGAGGCTCAGGTGAGAAACTTGTACTTTCTTTATTTTAATTTTAACATTTTACTAATAACTAACGTAACTAACAAAAATTTCGACTAATAAATATTGAAAACAGAGAGTGTCTGCTACGAATGCGCGGAACCGCGCATTGCAGGGTCCTGCACATAGGTTGGGGACTCGACACATCACCCAGGTCCGCCACGAGGTAAAAAGTTAGATCGTACATTTAATTTATGTTTTTGTCATTCTGTATGATAGTATACTAGTAATACATTTCTCCACCAAACAGTTGCGTTCCGAGGGTGTTTCGGTGGATAGGATGTCCATCTGGATGCGTTCTCGAGATCCTCGCCACCTAGATGTTGCAGCTATCTTCGTAAGTTTTTATATTGAACTGTTTAAATTATGTTTCTATTAGTATGTCTTGTTATGCATGATAATATACTAAATGAATGAACTACGCAGGCCCAATATCAGTCACGCCTCTAGGAGTTACCCGAGGAGGAGCGCGCTTTGCCATCGCGGAGGGATGAGATATTCCACTTCGTCGTTGGCCGGGATGGGCATGGATACACCCTGACGTATGGGACGGGCATTCCACGCTCTCACATCATGCGATCGGAGTCATCCGGTGCTAGCTCCTCCCAGGGCATACGCTTCCGTACGGATGAGGAGGTTCAGGAGTTGCTGACTTCCATGAGGGCATCGATCAGAGAGGAGATCGGGGCGGAGATGAGGGCCGAGTGGAGAGCGGAGATGGCAGAGCTTGAGAGTCGCGCCCCGCTTGCTTCAGACCCACCACCCACTACTCAGGTTAGTAAGAAAAAAAATTTGTACATATAAATTGTCAATTATGTCATTGATGCATCAATACTTATGTCTTTTTTATTGTTTTTAACTGTATAATAAATAATTACAGGCACCCGACGCTGGCAGCGGCCACAGGGCTAGACATGACTTCGGTGGAGAGGGCAGTCGTGATTTAGCAGGCTCGACTGATCATGACCAGGTAAATTTTTTTTTTTAAAATTTAAGATTTCAACATTTAAGTTAAAATCTTAACATAAAACTTAGAAATCGAGCCTCCGGGCGCCCAAAATGAGGAAACGGGCTCCGTTGCTCGTGAAACTTGACGGGCAGGGGCCCCTAGTCATTCCTGACTTGCAGGAACTGACGGAACGAGATTCCGAATCCCGGATTGCTCGTAATGTTGAAAAGTATGTTTAAATTAGAACGTTAACTTAAAACTTAGAAATTGAGCTTCCGGGCGCCCAAAACGAGGAAACGGGCTCCGTTGCCCGTGAAACTAGACGAGCATGGGCCCCTAGTCATTCATGACTTGCATGAACTGACGGAACGAGATTCCGAATCCCGGATTGCTCGTAATGTTGAAAAGTATGTCTAAGTTAAAACGTTAACTTAAAACTTAGAACTTGAGCCTCCGGGCGCCCAAAACGGCTGAAATTTGCTATCTTTTTAACTCCTTTCCGGTTGAAGAGGGTAGTCATGATCCAGCAGGCTCGACTGATCCTGACCAGGTATAATTATTTGTTTTTTAATTCAATATTTTAATTAGCCTCTGTATTCAATCACCGAGCAAACGGGCTCCGGTGAGTTACATTCATCCATTAATAATATAAGAGAAGTTCCCACATTTTTTGATGAATCCAAGAACATAGTAACCAAGCAAATCTACAAGAAATATAAGCAGGTAACTAATTTTATGAAAAATTTAGAACTTGTATGTTTTGGTACCAATTTCTAGGATATGGATTGTTTGAGACTCTTTCCCGTATGTCTAAAAGGATAGAAACCTAGTTACAGACCTAGGAAACCTAAAACATTGATTTTATCATAGTCTAACACACACACACACACACTTTTATCTAGTTTATTCTAAAATATGTACATGGGATTGATTACACAAGTTTGACCTGACTTTGTGACTCTTTTAAAAACCCAAGTGCTATGAAATCCTTTTGGAAGATGGATATACCTCATATAGACATTGGAGATTAAGCATCTACAAGAGCATGAAACTTGCTTCAGGAATCAACATCTTTGCCACCCAGAATGCCCTTTCTGCAGGAAAACCTGGTAAGATTCATTTCGTGGGAGGAGACAGTTGTAGGACGGAAGAAATGGGACATATAACATTAAAGAATATAAATGACACAAGAACCTGTAATTTTAAAGAACCAACACCCAGTAAAATCATATATAGGTTTAGCAGATATCCAGTCAGATTCTTGAACATCAACACCATCAAGAAAACAGCATCTCTGTTTTACTTATTAGCTTCTATGTTACCTGTAAGGTTGAAGGTGAAAATTCTAATATAAGATACTTCTGGTGCGTACGGATAATTTCTAAAAAGAATATCCAAAGACTAAATGTAATTTCCTTCTGCAATAATTTTGCCAATACTTCATGGATGTTGAAATATCAGTGGCATGGATCGCCAAATGATGAGCTCCACATGTATAGAAATTTGGAATCAGTAAACTGTATGCTTTCTGAGTCTCAGGGTGTGATAGTTCCTTGAATGGGATTTTTTCTATGAAATGCTTAATATTTTCTTCCTTTTCTTATTGGTAGGTTGGTGTGGGATCTTTTCTTCTCAGCTACTTATCTGGACTGCTACGTTCGTTCGTTGTACAGCTAGGAGTCAGTGAAGAAATTTATAGTCTTGTACGTAAGTTTAGTGATCTATATTTAATACTACCTTCTCATATAGAAGCTATTTTTATACCTCTTTATACTTGACTTAATGGCATCTTACTTCTGGTGGGTTCAGTTGAGGGGTGCACCTGCACCATATTGTCTTCTAATCGTTGTTCTTTCTGTTCTATGAATCTTTTGAACTGAAATCTTGCATTAATGAATTTTTTTATTTTGCAAAAAAGTATATTGTCAAAGAGTCCTTCAACTTATGTAATGTCAAAAAAGGATTTTTTTTTGGTTAAATTATCAAATCAACTTGGATCACAGGTTAGGTTAGGGTATGATATATGCATCTTGATTCCATTAATTGGTTTTGCCTGGATGGTATCGTTGGTGCACCTTGGTAATATGTTGTAGTTTACGGTATACTAGTGTGACACACTAGGCAAGACTTATTAACTCATTTATAATTGTGTTCTAGATGATGTATGTTAAATATTAATCTACCCATAAAGACTTTTCACTTAATGTATACTATGGTAAGATAAGCAATTTAAAATATTTTTACTTTTTGCTGGCACAGAGACTTCTAGCAAAAAAATAAAAACAAGTAGAATCTAAAAGTAGTCTACTCTTTAGCCTTTCTACTATGCTTGCTTTCTACCATTGGCACTAATAATAGCCAATTATTTCTAGTTCGAACAACTAGCTTTACTATTAAAAGACCACTACTTCTAGTGGTTTTTATTTTTACCCGCTCCTTAATCTCAAAACCTTTACTACCAAACAACATACCTCAAGGAACTTTGCTCTTGATATATGCATCAATTATCCATAACAAATGCAAATTATGGGGGTCTCAAAGCAGACTGTTAGTGCAACCGAACTTCAGCTGGGAACCCAGTCATCTCTCCACAGTTCTTACACCTTTGTTTACGGTCACAGCCCTCACACTCTGTTACCATCCCTTAAGAGCTATCTTAGTAAATCTCTGCATTCCATAGAGATACCTTTTCTGTTCTTATTAACTGCCAACACCCTTCCATAGGCCTTCCGTGAATCAACAGACTATGGACATTTTTTGTACTCCTTTTCTCAACTGCTCTGTGAGAAATTGCTTCTATTGTGGATCACTTGGTTAAACTCAACTGAGTCTGAAAAATATTAGGTTCTTGTCTTAGTATTTATCTATGACTCACAAATATCATTCAGGTGTCACAAAGTTGGTAGCTTGCTCTATATATCATGAAAGAGTGAGAGAGATTGTATGTTTTCTTCTGTTTCTGTTTGTTTTCTTTTTCCCCTGAAATGTTCTTGTTTCTGTTCGACAATGGAAATTAACGATCTAGATTCTTTCTTTTCAATTAAGTGACAATTGCAGGTGGCAATTTTTCTGCTGGTTTGTCTTGTTCTAGCTGGAGCTTGGTTGGGTTTTTGGGGGTGTTCGCAAACTTGTTCTTATAGAGGATGGATCTGTTGACATAAGTATAGCTCAATTTGTTGAGTGGTCTATCCGGATTTTTGCCGCTACTATGATCCTTCAGGTACTCGCATACTCATTCTATGTTTGGATCCTTACCGTTCTTGGAGCTTAGAATCTCTCTCTTTTTAGAAGTGAGACTTCTCTGCATTCTGTGAAAAGTAGAGTGTGATGAATTTCTTCTGAAATGGCAAGGTTCCCAATGTAGCCTTAAGCTTCCATTATCTGCTTTATATTTAGTCAATCTTGTTTTGATTCGATGTTGTCCCCAGTGTTTAATTTGCTTCATTTTGCACTGCTTTTTAAGTAGTCTACTTGAACCATTTTTCTTTTTTAGTTCTTTTTCTTGCCCAACACAAAGTATTTGATGTTGAGAATTTCATTTCCAAATCAAAGATTATAACCCTTGCACTTTACTGTCATATTACAGAGTTCTTTGGATTCCTTGTTAGCAGCAGTGGCATTACTTTGTGGAATAATTTTTTCATCTATAGCCAGAAGGATTGGAAAATCAAGGTTCATACGACACCCCTTCAAGTAAGTTTTTTATCATGTGGACTTGGATGATGCATGGGGTGTTTTTAGTCTGTTATTGGCAGAATAGTGGTTTTGTTTTGTTTTTTTTTCTTTTTTCTTTTGGTGCATGTGTGTGTGCTTGTGCCGCATGTGCACTTGTGTGTGCATGCGCACGCTTGTTGTTCTCACATGCAAAAGGGACTATTCAAACCAAGGCATTATAATGGAAATGTAGTAGTTTGTTTTGCTCAAATACAAATATTCAGTGTCTTAACATAGGCAATGACATGTCTTATTTGTAAGTGCTTGTTCATCTTTAAGTTCTTGTTTGAGATGGTGTGTTGATCACAAGGCGGTTCTTCATGCTTGAGGTTCCAGACAAGCGAGTACCAATGTATTAATATCTTTCTTGAAACCACTTGGGATTTTTAAATCATTTCTTTGAACTTCAAACAAATTATACCTTAACCTCAAATGGATGTATTTCTGGCGTTGTGAATATTACCATACTTCAAAGCACAAAAGCCGAATTTCTGAACTGGTTTAAAATTGTTAGCACCAGCTGGTATTGTGAATGTTGGTGGTTTTTAGGTCTTACGGCTCCATATGTCTACCTTGAAATACACAGGTTATGCACCAAGTGGGTAAAAAAGTAATATATGGTTGAAAAGGCAGTATATTTAAGCTATTTCGTCTTCAATTTATTTGGCTCGAGCATAAGTTGATACAGCGAAATAAGCGCCAGGTACTCAATCCATTCGGGTTCTGGTATTATCAAACACTTTGTATATTTTACATCCTTTCTTATGTGGTTTATTCTTTTGGCAGATTCAAGAACTGGTTGAGGCCATTGTCTTGACCATGACCCACAAAGAAAGGTTTCAGAAGTTGGGAATTCGTCCACCCAAAGGAGTACTTCTGTATGGACCTCCTGGAACTGGAAAAACCTTAATGGCCCGTGCTTGTGCAGCCCAGACTAATGCTACTTTCCTGAAGTTAGCTGGTCCGCACCTTGTTCAGGTCTGTTATTCAACCATATTTTCAATGAGTGTTGCCTCATATATTTTCAACCATATTTTCAATGGAAAATTCTGTAAACTGTTATTTGGTGTGAAGTGATTCCTACCCTTAAATTTCTTGATGGTTGATATGGTCTGTCTATGCTTTTGGCAGAATAAATTCACTTTTAGTAGGTTTTTTTTTGGAGGTGGGTTTTCAGTATTAATCTTGAATATGGATGACCTTGGGTGGGGGTTCTTGTTGCTGATTCCTTGTTATACTTGTTTGGGGCCCTTGTTTTGATTGCTGGCAGTTGTTTTTTTTTTTTTTTTTTTGTAGGATCATTTGATTGTTTTTAGAGGTGGGTCTGTCCCATTTTGGTTTAATTCGACGTGGGTCTTTGTTGATTTCCAGTATAGGTAATCTTGCTTTGGGGTTTGGAGATTTGTTTTGATTAATGGGTTTTTCTTGTATTAAAGCTTGGATCCTTTGATTAATGTTGGATTCACTGGTTGTTTTTCTTTTTGAGTTCTGTTTATCTGTTATTCACATTTGCAAAACATTAGTTGGTAGCAAGACTGTGTTCTTCATTTTTCCATGTTCTTCCATATTGTTGCCAACTGTAGTGATGAAGTTCCATTATTTTTTTTATTCCTATGTGAGTCTATTCATCAAGGATATAATTTTGTTTTCCTTGTAATTTATAGGCAAATGCAGAGACAGACGAAGTGTATGCTCAGATGACACTTCAGCCAGTCAATACTGTAAGTGTTGATGAAAGAATCGCATGCTTAATCCTCTGTTCTATTGAGATTCTGTTGCAACTTTTCTTACACTGTTCTGTTGCAACTTTTTTTTTTCACAATAGAGATTGTTTCTGAATGTGTTTAGTACTTGTTTCCTTAGGAATAACAATCACTTATTTAGGGTATTCAAGAACTTGTATGCTTATGATAAACATTTCTTAGCACATGCTAATTCTAATTGATGTTGGTTTGGAGGTTTCTAGTGGTGTGGCAATGAGGTTTAGGATTTTTGTACAGTCAGCCAAACTTAAAACTTAGAAATTGAGTCTCCGGGCGCCCAAAACGAGCAAACGGGCTCCGTTGCCCGTGAAACTTGACGGGCACGGGGCCCTTGTCATTCATGACTTGCAGGAACTGACGGAATGAGATTCCGACTCCCGAATTGCTCGTAAAGTTGAAATGTAGCTTTAAGCTGAAACCTTAACTTAAAACTTAGAAATCGAACTTCCGGGCGCCCCAAACGAGCAAACGGGCTCCGTTGCCCGTGAAACTTGACGGGCACGCGCCCGTAGTCATTCATGACTCCCAAGAACTGACGGAACGTGATTCCGACTCCCGGATTGCTCGTAATGTTGAAACGTAGGTTTAAGTTAGAACGTTAACTTAAAACTTCGAAATCAAGCCTCCGGATGCCCAAAATGAGTAAACGGGCTCCGTTGCTCGTGAAACTTGACGGGCATGGGCCCCTAGTCATTCATGACTTGCAGGAACTGACGGAACGAGATTCCGACTTACGGATTGCTCGTAATGTTGAAACGTAGGTTTAAGTTAGAACGTTAACTTAAAACTTAGAAATCGAGCCTCCGGGCGCCCAAAACGAGCAAACGGGCTCCGTTGCTCGTGAAACTTGACGGGCATGGGCCCCTAGTCATTCATGACTTGCAGGAACTGACGGAACGGGATTCCGACTCACGGATTGCTCGTAATGTTGAAACGTAGGTTTAAGTTAGAACGTTAACTTAAAACTTAGAAATTGAGCCTCCGGACGTTCAAAACGAGCAAATGGGCTCCGTTGCCCGTGAAACTTGACGGGCACGGGGCCCTTGTCATTTATGATTTGCAGGAACTGACAGAATGAGATTCCGACTTCCGAATTGCTCGTAAAGTTGAAATGTAGCTTTAAGTTGAAACCTTAACTTAAAACTTAGAAATCGAGCATCCGGGCGCCCAAAACGAGCAAACGGGCTCCATTGCCAGCGAAACTTGACGGACACAGGCCCCTAGTCATTCAAGACTTATAGGAACTGACGGAACGTGATTCCGACTCCCAGATTGCTCGTACAGTTGAAACGTAGGTTTATGTTAGAACTATAACTTAAAATTTAAAAAACGAGTATCGGGGCGCCCAAAACGAGCAAACGTGCTCCGTTGCACGTGGAACTTGACTGGCACGGGCCCGTAGTCATTCATGACTGGCAGGAACTGACGGAACGTGATTCCGACTCTCGGATTGCTCATATAGTTGAAACGTAGGTTTATGTTAGAACTATAACTTAAAACTTAGAAAACGAGCCTCCGGGTGCCCAAAACGAGCAAACGGGCTCCGTTGCCCGTGAAACTTGACGGGCACGGGCTCGTAGTCATTCATGATTTGCAGGAACTGACGGAACGAGATTCCGACTCCCAGAATGCTCGTACAGTTAAAACATAGGTTTAAGTTAGAATGTTACTTTAAAATTTAGAAAACGAGCCTCCGGGCGTCCAAAATGAGCAAACGGGTTCTAATGCTAGCGAAACTTGATGGGCACGGGCCCCTAGTCATTCATGACTTGTAGGAACTGACGGAACGAGATTCTGATTCCCGGATTGCTCGTACAGTTAAAACATAGGTTTAAATTTTAATTTTAATTCTTAATTTTTTTATATTTAGTATAAATTGTCAAATTTTATAGTTACCTATTTAATATTTATTTTCCTTTTTCTGTTCAGGTTTGAGAGCATTGGATCTACCACGGCACCCCGGACGGACATTTTTTTTTTTTTTTTTTGTAATTGTAATGGATATAATTTGTTGAAACTTTTGTAATGTTTTGAATGTAATTAATATAAGACTTTCTTTTGTTATTTGTAATTTTATTGATGGTAGTAGTTGTAATTTTAATTGATGGTAGTATTTGTAATTTTAATTGATAATATATCAGGTACAGGTATAAAAAGAAGGAAAAGAAATGAGAAAAAACAGGATTTAAAAAAAAACTAGCGGCCGCTAAAAGTAAGATTTCACTATTAGCGGCCGCCAATAGTTGTAAAAAAACTAAAAAAATTCAGAAAAAATTGTATTAGCGACCGCCGTTTGGTATTAGCGACCGCCATGGCGGTCGCTAATACTTAAAAAAAAAAATTTTAAATAAAAAAATATAAAATAAAAAAAAATTGTATTAGCGACCGCCGTTTTCAGTATTAGCGACCGCCATGGCGGCCGCTAATGCTTCCGAAATTTTTTTAAAATTTTTTTAGCGACCGCCAGCTTCCCGTCTCTAATAGTATTAGCTACCGCCACTGGCGGTCGCTAATACTATTAGCGACGAGCTTTCCGCGGCCGTCTCTTCGCGGTCGCTGGGCGGTCGCTAATGAGCATTAGCGACCGCCAGACCACTTTTAGCGACGGCTTTTGGCGGCCGCTAAAAGTGGTTTTTCTAGTAGTGCATCATTTTAAGATGCATTAGGGGTTTAATTAGGTGAATTATATCATTATTCATCTAATTCCATTATTTCATGTCTTTTCACCTAGGAACCTAAATTTTCATATTTTTCAAACTTTTTCTGCATTAACTTAGAATGTTTTGCGATTTTTCTCCGAAGAGTCCCAGTTGGAGTAGAATTCTGTTCGGACGGGTCCCGTTTCAATATGCGTCTTCAGTATTTGATGTGTTGAATTAGAATATGTATAAAATGAGAATTGTAGGACTCTGTCACCGGACCCACTTTCAAGCACACATAGTTATCTTGAGCCTTGCATTGCTGAATTGAAGCTTGAAAAGAAGTAAATTGAAAATTTTACCAAGTGGACCCCACACACAAGTGCATATGAAAATCAATCAAGGGGGGTCCACTTATCATGTCAATTGAAGAGTCCTAACTACAGTAGAAGACTTCTCATAGGGCCCACTGTTCAAGCGGATGAAATGTCCCACAGTAGTTGCAGATTTGAAATAATTAATGGATAAATTCAAAGAGTACAATTCTGATGGGAATAAAAGAAATAGAGTTTGAATCAGCTACAACTGATCTCCTTTTAGAAATGGAAGTTGTGAACAGATCGATGGAGTCAATTGCAAATCAAATTTCAATAGTTAATCCCGTTTTTCTCAGGACAATGCATCTTAAAGTGGTCATAACTTTCAATCCAACTGTCGAATCGATGAAATTTACCTACCGTTGGAAAGTTTATTCAGAGTAGATATCCGTGGAGCCCATGATTGTGAATTATCGGAGCTCAACTGACAAGATTATGGGCCCGGAGATTTTCATGTATATATTTTTAGGCGGGATTGTAATTAAATCCACACCGCTGATAATCCATTGTTGCACCACCCTTGTGGGAACCCATCTGAAGAATAGTCAAGCCATCCAGAGGTATACAGAAGCTTCCACCTCATTCAAATTAAAATTGTGGATAAGAGATATACCTCATCAAAGAAGATAAATTAAATCTGCAGAGAATGTGTCTAGATTCAATGAATCTTAAGACAACCGGGAGTGATAAAAGGAACCCATACGTGGGGCATTAAAGGGAGAAGGGGGGCGTCCACCACACCACCACCCTCCATTCCTCCACTATTCTCTCTCCTCTCTCTTTTCTTTCTCTAATTAATATAATTTAAGAATTATTTTTGGGTATTCTGGAGCCCTGTTCCAGAAATTATGATTTTTAGAAAAGAAATTTATGACCGACCATTGAAAAAGGAGTTGCTATCAATGAAATTACCTATGAAGTTCTTTTCAATGGCTGGCTAAATTTCTGAATTGGAGCACACAGATGAAGCTAAGTAGATCTTTGATTTAATATATATTATTTTTCTACTACTTTCTTGTCTCTTTTAAACGAATGCTTTATTAGAATAATATAAATCTTTCTTCGTGCCTTAGGCGGCCTATGTTTTGAATTCTAAAGAAAATAGTTTGATGGTTTGTGCTTATTTTGATAGATTATGCTTAGGGTTGATATCCTTTGATAATTTATACTTAATTTGATGAGTCATGCTTATGATTTTTCATTCTTTTATGAAGTGAAGGAGGTCTTGGGTTGTAATCTTATTCCTTTTATTAAAAATTGGTTTTTGCGAAAGACAAACCTTCGGATCTGAAATATTGATTTGTTTCCGATCTGAGTTATTTTGAGACAAAGAGTAGAATAATTGAATGGAAGGATTAATTATCTTGCTTAGTGGATTCTAGATGCTCTGATCTGTTTTATATATTTGATTAGTTTGTGTTTCTAAATTTTTCTTATTTTCTTCGAACTCAATTATTTTTATTAATTTTTTATTTAAAAAAGGTTCAAAATTTTAATTTAAATTTAGTAATGCTCCCTGTGGGACCGACCTGTAATTGAAACTGTCTCTACAAGACAATTGTGCACTTGTAGTAATTTTAATGGATTGATTTAATTTCAATCAGTTGGAGAGGTCAATGTTCGGCATTCAGAGACAATGAGAACTACCAAAATCGGCGGACACAAAGATACATGGGTCCAACCCTTTCGTAACCCGAAGCGAACTGAACAATCGGGTTTTTTTTCCTTGTTTTTTGCACGAGTATGCTAATTTTATATTCTACTTGAAAAGGATAAGAAATGATCCATAGATCAACTTTTTCGCATGGGAAGGAAAATAAAATAATTTCTAACATTTCATTGCACATGTGTTGAAAAAGAGAAAGATTTGAGTTTTGGTGCCCTAAAAGGTGAATTTTCTTTACTTTTTGTGAAAGGCGATGTGTTAGCCGTGAAAGGCGATTTTGGTATCATGAAAGTTGATTTTTTAAAACTCTCATAAAAAATATAAGACTTGTGATTTTTGTCTCTTTACAACATAAATACAATAAAAGGTAAGAAAAAGATATTAAACTATACAGGCAATTGTGGGGACTCGCTCGGATTGGTAGATGCAAGCCATGTACATTGGCTCCCTCGACGTTCCTCTAATAATAACATGGGTGCTTAATTCTTTGGCAAGGCTTGAACCTCAGATTTTTAGAGAATATGGATCAAAAGGAGATCCTATATTCAATAAAAATCCAAGTAGATGAGCCAAGGGGACACATCCAAGCCATGAAGAGAGAAGAAAATGGCCTTGGGGGGATGGCCCTTCAAGGGTCTTCAATTACCTTGTGGTTTTGTTGTAGAACTTCTTTGACAATGGAGAGGGAGAGATTGTTGTAGAAGTGTGGGAGCAACGATGTACGCGGAGCGTCAATAGATTTGCATATGATTTTGCATGCCTTGAAATGGAGACAAGGATCCCTTTTTATAGAACATAGAGGGCATTTGAAAAGCCATGGAGGGAGATGAAAGGCCAAGGGACGCTCATAATGAGGCATTTCCACATGTGGTGGCCTTTAAATGCATTAATGTTCCGTGATGGGAGGAGTTACACGTTTAATGTCATGATTTGTAACTCATTTTTCTTGGATTTTGATTGGTCGTTGCAAAATAATGGGCCATTAACTCCATTGAGTGACCATCAAACATGTACCGGAAATTGGAAGGTCATGGGCTATCTTGCAACCTTTGGAATTCTTCTCGGGATGTAGGAACGCTTTGTGATCATAGATCCCGAAGTGCAAGGCCTCAATTGTGGTTTTACTCATTGAGTCAGGATCGTATCCACATGGAGTTATGTCTACTTGAACCTGTCCTAATTAGAACTAGAACTATCCTAAGCAAAATCTATACAAGAATTTCACTACAAGAAAGTCTGAAATTTAAAAATTAAATTACAATCCAAATCTGAAATTACAAATCCAAAATTTAACCCTAAATTAAGAATCCTAAACTATTACTCACACTAGAAACTGCAAACGATAAAATCTTTAAACCACCAATGTGATAAAATTAAAGTGCATAAAATAAAGAAATTCAGAATAAAGAAAAACTAAAGAAAGAAATAATCAGCTAGAATCAGTCCAAAGGGCCTGGCCGTACGACCATCTGGCAGTGGGCCACTGCCGTGGGCCAGTTCTATTTTTTTTTTCTTCCTTTTTTTTCTCCTTTTTTTTCTTATGTTTTCTCTTCTTCTCTTTTTTTATTTGGCTCACCATGATAATGAGGTTTATGTAAATCGATACGTTCATGCATTTTTTTTCCTTCTTTTCTTTTTTGATGCATAAAATAAAGTACTAGGGTTTCTAGGTCAACCCAATCATGATTTTTGACTTGGACAAAGTCTGATTGGTTTTGACCAAGTTGGGTTGGAATTGGTCAAATTTTGATCAAGAGTCTCCTAGGAACTAATGCATGACAACAATTTTTTTTTTCTATACATGACTTTTGTAAATTAAATTGGAAGAATGATAATGCATACCTGGAAAGTTTTGCAAGTTTTGGAGATTGGAGCTCGTTGCAATGTTGAGTTCATTTCCAATCTTGCGGGGATTTGAGAAGAGTTTGCTTGATCTCGCAACAATGTTTGAGTCCAAGCTTTCTTTGAGAATCTTCCATTGAGTATAAGCTCGTAGTGATGTTGAGTTCATCTTCAAGCTACCCATCTTTTTCGAGGTGTTTCCCTTTTCTTCGAAATTGCCCTGGAACCATGCCAAAGTTTTTCTAGTATTTTTTTAGCAAAATTATGTCATTTTGGTGATTGATCTTTTCTTTTCCAATCTTTGCAGGTGGTTCCTCTAGAATGAGCAAGGGTAAGGGGCATGTTACCGGCACCCCCCACTGATCTGCTAGATCTTCCAATGCAGTCGTACAGTAGGCTTGAGAGAAGGTCCAGTATATGGAGGGAAACTTGGAAGAGTGTGACTCTCTCAATAGGGATGAGATGAGGCAGCGATTGATCGCCCTCAAGGATGAAGAGTTCTATAAGATCGTGATAAGTAATCGTCCTTGGGTTACGGACGATTAAAGCATTCAGTTGAAGCCTACATTTTTCTTTGGTGATGCAATCCCTGATGACTTGACATACCAGGGAAGATGCTTCCAGTTCTCTTACACAGGGGATGGTGAGGAAAGGACTGTTACTACCCAATCGACTTTTGATCGTACTATCAAGATCATGAGCCTTTCTCCCACATGCTCTAAGAGAGAAGATCCTCCAAGCTGGGTGAAAAGGACGAATGTGATCAAGACCGAGATTTTTGTTGGCGGTCCCTCCGGATATATAGAGAAGTCATCAGCCTGTATGGATATGTTGATGCCAGTAGGTGGCTACCAGGGTGTAATCATCCATCGGTTGATTTGAGACCGGTGGGCCTTGGCATTTTTAGAGATGACGGCAACAACTGTGTAAAACCCTTCCAGCTTCGTGGCCGTTTCAGTGCTGACATAGACTGGAAGTCATGAATTGATCATGTCCGACAAATTGGTGGCGCCATTCTGAAGGAAGTTGAGATATTTGATGCAGTCCGTGCTTTTAAGGAGACTGTGATCTTCTCCGATGAAGCCTTCATGGCCATGTTGGAGTCGTTTCTCCCACAAACCTACATATTCGTTGTCATAAATGGTGAGATTGGTTTCTCTTTGAAGGAGCTGAGCGCCATCACTGGGTTGTCTATCCTCGGTGTACACAATAAATTCATGCATAAATAAAGAAATGCACCAAAATTCATTGGATACAAATTTCCCTCCATTTAATGGGAGGTTTTACATTCAATTTTGTGGGTACATCATACTCCCAATCGTGAGAACTCATCGATCGTTAATTACATCATCAATGGAAAACCTCTGATTATCAAGACATTGACTCAAATAAATTTACAAAGAAAATACAGGAATAAAATTAACAAGTTCCTGCTCTTCGCTTTTGCTGTCAGAAGTAGTTTTTTAAATTCACTTGGATCTTCATGATCATTTCTCGATTGGATTCATGAATTGATGAATTTGATGATGATGGTTTTTTTTATTAGTGGGTCATTCTTTGTATTTTATTGGCCCATCATAATGGATTTGAAATGACTAGACCACTTTGCTAAACAAGTTGAATTGGGTAGGTTGATCCAAAACCTTTGGTTATATGTTTGACCTTTTCTTTCAGAGAGATTCTTTTTCAAATTTTAAAAGTGGTGGTTTGGGCTCCCTTGTGTTAAGGAGAAGTTCTTAACTTCCTTATTGACACCAAAAATGTCACTTTGCCTCTTCAACATCAAGAAGCCACATGAAGCCGCATCCTACTACAAACCGGCAATGCTGCTTCAAGCATTAGATCTTGTCAGAATCATTTGAAAACTGCAAGATCCTCCAAGACAGCCAAAAGAGGAGTCCACATGGAGTTTCGGGCCATTCCGACATCATTTGGCCTAACTTCACTCCTCCGGCAGCCAAACAGGCGCTCCTGGTAGCGGCGGAATCGAAGACATCAAAACTTCGATCAAATTCTACAGATGGTCTCAAAATACCTCCAAAAGGCTCAACGTCAAATTTCAGGTCATTCTGACAATGCTTGACCCGACTTCGACGCTCCGAAAGAAAATCAAGCCCCTCAGCGGCGAAAACCACCGGGGCCATTACTCATCAAACAGAGCGCATGGGCAACTTCAACATGCTTCAAAAGGGTTGCATGTCAAATTTCAGGTCATTCCGACAACGTTTGACCCGACTTTGATGCTCCGAAAGAAAACCAAGGCTACCGGTGGTGGGGCACCCCGGGACCATGACATCTAAATCAGAGCTAATGGATCATCTCAAAATGACTCCAATAGGCTCCACGTCAAATTTCAGGTCAATCGGACATCGGTTGACCGCACATCAAAGCGCGACATCTTCCTTGCAGCGAAATCAAGCCTAGCAGTAATGGGACCCCAAACGGCTTCAAAACTCAAACCAAAGCCCATGGTTGGTCCTATCTACTACTCGGGAAGCTCCACTTCAAATTTCAGGTCATTCCGACATCGTTTGACCTAGTTTCAACTCTTGACAAAAATCAGCAACTCTGCACGGCAAATTCTTCGGCTTTTCCAAATAGGAAACTTTGTGCCTGGTTTTGCACAACTTCTCGTTGGGTTTTCTCCAGGAGAACTAAGCCAAAAAATGAGGAAAAATGCCAAGAAAAATACATGAGAAAAAAGAAGCAAAAAAGCTCGAAAAACGGCCGATGAAACGGCGATTAAAGAGGAAAATCCCCCCATGGTCGCCGGCGACCCTGGAAGTCCGGGTCGCCGGATTTCCACCGGAAGGCCTGTTTTTCGTCTTTTTTCGCGTTTCGGGAGTTTTAGCCCCTGTGATTTCCTGAAAATCTGATTTTCGATGCTCGGAAACGACTGATCTTCATCAACATCATGAATCCACCATCAAAAGCATCGAATCGTCAACGATCGCTCCAAGATCTCCAACCGGCCGACCAAGAAAGTGCACCTTCTATCCGAACGATCGAGAAATTGACAAGACAGATGTCAACGGCCCACTGGTATCAACTAATGTCTGAAGTTGCGTGATCATCTAACATCGATCAACATGAAAATCCATCGTCGATCATCACAAGAAGAATTCCAAAAGACGCGGCACGGCCCGCGACTCTTCAACTCCTCAGTGACCACTAAATGATGTTAATTGACCCAACTAAATGCGGTCATTAACTCATTATTTTAGAAGGCCCAATCAGAAGCAAGGAAATGGGAGTTACAAGTCCAAATCATCATGACATTAAAGTCATGAAACTCCTCTCATCATGGAGATTAAAAGCAATTAAATGCCCATTATCTCCACCGGCCAATCAGAAGCCAAGATAAAGGAGTTACAAAGTAAAGGAATTAAAACTTGTAACTCCTCCCATTATGTGGTTTTAATACATTAAAGCCCATAAAGTCACCTAAAGGCTACCAAAGGACTATAAAAGGAGGTGATTCCAAGACACACGGAGACACACAGAAGCCCAGAAAAAATCCTGCAATTTCAAACTCAAGATCCAGAAGCTCTGCTACTCTGAAAAAACTCTGTTGCAGCAAACACAAGGTGATTGAAGTTCCTTGGGGGGCACTCCCCCCCCCCCCCCCCCCCCCCCAAGAAAAAGCCTTCTCTTCTCCTATTCAACATGGCCAAGACGCGGCTCTTCAGCCTGTCTCTTTGTTTCTTTTATTGGGTATAGGACCATCCCTTGGTCCTCATCGTCTAAAAAATCGAAGTCCAAGCCAAGCCAAAGAATCAAAGCATCAAGCGTTCTCACCTGAAGGACGATGGTGAAGTCCATACATGACTTGCGACCGTCGATCTGAACTGGTCCCCACGATCTCCTGAGAAGTCAGATTCCCTTTCTTACTTTTCTATTGTACTTTGTATTTTCTTTAAGAGACAAAAAAATCACATTTCTTGTCTTTCTTTATTGATGAGATTTGTAAATCGCCTTTCACGGCAAACAAAATGAAACTGCCTCTAACGGCATTAAAAAAAAAACTGTCTCTTTTCTTAAATATATGTGCAATTTGAAAAGTTAGAAAAAAAGGATTTATTTCCTTTCTACTTGCGAAGGTGAATCTCCAGATCACCATTTCTAAATTCCAAGTAGAATAGAAAATATGGCATACCCGTACAAAGATATAGATGCCCTTTTTTCTCCCCCTTTCCTCCCTCCAATTTGGATCCTCTCAGCGACCCCGGGGATGGATGGGAGAGGAGAAAGAAGAAAAAATCGGGTCCATCATTCCTCCCTTTTATCTCTTTAAACTTCTTATACCCAATTCATACGTAGGAAGTTTGAATTGCTAGGAGATTGGAGAAGTTTGCATTAGGAATACGAACACCTTGTAGAGATCAAAAGTGGGGTATGTTTGCTTTCTTTTTTTTATCATTTAGTATTCCCATTTGTATTGATTAAAATAACATGTCAATCTATATATATATATATATTTATAAGTTCACAGTTCAATTTTTTTTTCATTTTTTTTAGCAAGTATTGCAACCCAAATTTTTGGTCACATTACATGATTTATAAGTATGGCATGATTTGGATCTTAGACCTGTAATTCTATCTTGATTTATGCTTATACTTCTGAGCCTAATTTAAGCATGTAATTCAGGCCTGATTTAGACCTAAAAAAAATTTGGTTTGATTTGAATCTGTAATTTTGGCCAAGAATTCTGTCCTGGGTCAAACCCAGAATTATGGTCCAAAATCTGTATTGGATTAGATCCAATATTCTGGCCTGATTTAGACCTGATATTCTATCTTAAATTAGACCCAAAATCTGGCCTTATTTAGGCCCAAAAATATGGCTTAAATTGGACCCAAAATCTGGTCTTATTTAGGCCCAAAATCTGGTCTGAATTAAACTCAAAATCCGGCCTTATTTAGGCCCAGAAATCTGTCTTAAAATTGGACCCAATATTTGGTCTTATTTAGGCCCAAAATCTGGTCTGAATTAGACTCAAAATCTGGCCTTATTTAAGCCCCGAAATCTGTCTTAAAATTGGACCCAATATCTGATCTTATTTAGGCCTAAAATCTGGTCTTACTTAGGCTCAAAATCTGGCCTTATTTGGGCTCATGATTTTAGATTGATTCTGGCCTGAGTGGAATTTATAATTCTGATTAGGCCCATTTGTATTTATTATTTTCAGTTCCTTTACAAAGTTGCTTCCAACCCAAACATATTCCTCATCCGAAAATAGGCTGAGTTATGGACCTATTTTCTGATTGGATATGGACATTGTAATGGCTTGTTGAGATCCGTTTTACAGTCATTTATACTCTAATAAAGTGGTCTGGTTCTGACCATTGTTTAGGCCATAGTTCAGCCCAATTTTAGCCAACATTTGGGCTATAACTCAGCCCAATTTCAGTTAATAATTTGGGTTGAAACTCAATTTAATTCATCAAGTCTCTGGGTTAAACCCAACCCAATTCCCCTCATTTTTGGGGTGTCTCCTAACACATTCAAAAAATCTATTGCCACAACTGTTTGTTCTAGAAAATTCTATCTATTTGTTTGGGTGGATACAAAGTGTTTGTAGGCTTTTTGTTTGAGTAGATTTGGGCTGATCATTTGTAGGAATTCAACTCATTTGATTGTGGGAATCCATGTTTTAAAGCAACGCTTAGGACAAATTTCAGGTTCATAGTAGACCTTGTCAGGCTCATGACAACCCCTGTTTGGGACATTTACAGTCCATGCCTCATGCCAATTCAAATCATTTTGCCTGTGATTCAGGCTGGGTTCATTCTTTACAATGGGTTGAAACTTGGACTCTTTTATGAACCGGGTTCTTGAAATGGGTTCATATCTTAAAGCGGGCTCACCTTTAGATAATTTCATGGAGGAGTTCATATATAGGGTTAATTTTATGAAATAAATTTATACATAATAAAATCTGATGAAATGGGCCCACTATTTGAACAATATTTTGGGCCAATTATAGACAATTTCTTGTTGATAATCAGTCTTATTTTTACTATTGTTCGGGCTAATTTTCAACCCATTTATAGAAAACAGTTTGGGTCAAGGTTCAACCCATTTAGAGAAAACAGGTTGGGTCAAGGGTTCAGGTCTATAAACCATTGGTAATCAATAGACCAATGTAGGCAATCAGTCTTTTCTTGGATTGGTTTTGGTCTATAATTCTGATTCAATTTTCGAACCATAAATCTGTTCTAGTTTAAAATTATAGGTCTGGAATAGTGTTGGCCTGACTTGAAGTTATAATTATGGCCTGAATTAGGCCTAAAATCTGTCTTAGATTAGACCCCATATTCTGACCTGATTTGGACCCAAAAAACCTAGCCAGATTCAAGGCCCAAATTCTCTCTTATATTAGACCCAATATTCTGACCTGATTTGGACCCAAAACCTAGCCAGATTCATGCCCAAATTCTGTCTTAGATTAGACCCAATATTCTGGGTTGATTCAGTGAACATTTGAATTAAACCTAGCCTAATTCCAGTCGAGGGGTGCTATTTGGACAAACTGGGGGGACCGAACTGTGGCCAGTGGCTGCCGGGGGGGACCGGGCCACAGTTCGGTCCCCCCAGTTTGTCCAAGTGGACTTTCACATTCCAGTCACTTACTGGACTGTCTCTTTACCCATTCAGAACCTATTCGCAAGACCTATTTATTTAGAAAAGTTCTGCTTTGTTTATTTGGGCGGATCCAGGTTGTTTGTGGGTTGCTTGTTTGTGGAGAATTCAGGTTTGTGGGATGTTTGTTTGTGGAGAATTCAGGTTTGTGGGTTGTTTGTTTGTGCAGAGTTTTTGCTGTTTATTTAGGTAGACTCAGCCTATTTGTAGGGTGTTTGGTTGGGCGGATTCAAGATTATGTGGAGGGCAGAAACCTTTAAATAAGGATCTGAATTTCCATTTTTAATGTTAGCCAAATCATTTTGTACATAAGATTTTAGCAAAGGGCAGGGACCTTTTAAATCCTTAAATCTTTTTTTTTTTTTTTAGTCTTCTTATGGGAGGGCAGACTTCTAAAGAAAAAAGAAATTCGAATCTCCATTTAAAAAAGGAAACAGGATGGGGAATAATTGAAAGGTGCAGGACTATGGCTATATATTTTTTTAGGCAGGCAGATTTCTTATTTTTGTGAAATCTGAATCTCGATCCATTTTTTTATGATAGGTGTAGATATTATTATTATTATTATTATTTTTAGAGAGGAGGGCAGAACTCCCTTGTCATAGGATTTTGAATCTCCATTTACAGAATAGCTATGATATATGAGGAAGATGAGATGATGTAATGGAGGAGAAGAAATGGAGATGATGTGTAGGTGTAGATTTTTTTTTTTTTTTTTTTGAGAGAGAGGAGGGAAGAATTCCCTTGTCATGGGATTCCGAATCTACATTTACAAAATAGCTATGATATATGAGGAAGATGAGATGATGTAATGGAGGAGATGATCTGGTAGTTGGGAGGGTGGATCCCTTAAACAAGGGTCCGAATCTCCTTTCAAAGTTTGTGGTATAAGGGATGGAAGAGAGATGGGATGAGTGTGATGGAGTGAAGAAGGAGATCTGTATGGAAAGGAAAGTGAAGAAGATGAAGCAAAAGATGAAAAAAAAAAATTCACCTTGCCTACTGCTCTGTCTTCTCCTTTTGTCTTTCTCTTTTTCCTTTTCTTTACTTCTCTTTCTCCCTCTCTTCTTTCTCCTCTCTTTGCAAACACCAAAACGAAGTCCTCCCTCTCTCTTTACTTCTCCTCCTTTTATTTCTTTGTTTGAGAAGTTATGCAACTTCCTACGTGATGAGATCGTCTAAATGTGTGGGGAGTTTCATAAACTTCCCACAACAACGATCTCTATTTGAATGGGTCAAATGGTATCTTTCATTGGATCATTTTGTGGGGCCCACATTTGAATTTGAGGAATAAAAATAATTTATGTAGGAATTCGAAACATAGACCTTTGGGATGATGTACATTGGCTTCCACCACTTTACCAACAACTACTCATGTAGTTTTTTTTTTTTTTTACTTTACTAAAAAAAATGTTTTGAAATTTTGATGACTCATGTCATTGAATCATGCTAATTTAATGGGCTTAAACCAATTTCCATCTGCATCTTTTGTTTGGCAAAATTTTGACATCAACAAATGCCCCCTCGAGTCACGCATGTGCAAACATTTGTACATGTGGGACTCGAAATTATATATATATATATATATATATATGTTGCAACATAACATGTAAATAATTCTTTTTTCTTTCAGCAATGAGGAAGGAAAAGCAACCGGTTTCTCATTCTTTGACAATTCCTTGTATGCATTTACGAGCTCCCTTCGATCCAATTAATAATTTCAATGGGATGAAACTGGAGCGAACCTGTTCAATTCTTGATTTTCTTGAATCCAAATCAATTGATCTCCCTGAAGAAGGTAGCGATAACTGGACTCCAATCATACAGGAATCCACAAGTGTTTTTTCCTATATGCTTAGAAGCCATCCTAGATGTATAGATCAACTAACTGTGTTATGTCCCCATGTTTGCTCTGAGGATGTCAATTTTTTTAGTACATTAGGAAGGGAAATCGTCAGTGGGAAACGATTATCCTGGGATTGGCAGGAAAAATTTAGAACACTGGGCTTGTTTGAAGCAACTTTGCAGTGGAAGTGTTGGACGAGGGATATAGTTCATCTTTTTGAGATACGCCTTCACAATGCTAGAATACTGGAGGCCATTCGTGCTTTTGAAGGAAACTACTTAAGGGCATCTCATGTATATAAGGCTTTAACAGAATACTGGTGCAAATCCACTAATACATTTCATTTTTGGTGGGGTGTGATGTCAATTTCATTATATGACCTCTACCGTCTTTGCGGATTGCCTATTCCAGGGGTCTTTTATGATTAGTTTGTACCTGATAATCTTTTTATCTACGATTATGAGGAAAATCTAGTCTCATATTCTGATATTGAGCGTCGTGAGAAGAAAATCCTCCATGACCTTTTCAATGAACATCCGGTTGTCTACAGTTGTTTTTAAAGATTGGATAAATCACTTTTATGTGCCCCCGGTGGATGATACATCGATTCAAACAACTGTTAAGGATGCAAGATCCAAAAAGGGTGCCTCTATGGTAAGAAAAATACCAAATCTAAGCGAACCTCAAAATCTTGAAGCTGCATGTAGACTAAAGTCTTTTTCTCCCAACAGTTTCTTGGCTGCTTATATCACTACTTGGTTGAGTTAATTTGTTTTCCATTGCAATAATGGTGATACAATCAAACCTGAGACATTCGTCATGGCTGCTAAAATAAGTGTGGGCACGCCTGTTTCACTTGCACCACTTGTTTTGGCGAGTATTTATCGAGGCTTAGGAGCAATAGCTACTCATCCAAATGGGCCATTTTCAGTTGTCATTTCTTATCCTGTGCATCTTTTACCCATTTGGTTGGGCTCATATTTCCCGGGGCTTTATTTGCGGCATGGCCCAAAAGATTGCAAAATGGCTTGGGAATATCTGATTGATGTTGTACCTGTTGATTTGAAGGGATTACCAGCGAGACATTTCTTCACTCGGCTTGAGAATATGTATTCACGCCCATATGCCTTCACTGACCAGACTCGTTCATTGATTGATCAGAATAATTTGTTGAAGACACATGAAATAAGTTTTCTTATTTCGACCCGCCCTGGTTTACTTCCCTTAAGGCAAAGCAGTAATCAAGCTAGGGTCGAACATTACAATCCATGTCGGTTTGCCAGATACCTTGGTTTTGACCAAGCTGTGCCAACTTCCCTCTTCAATGAAATTAGGCGAGGAAACTTTCTCTTGGGTCAACAAAACAGAATTTGGGAGCACCTTTTATGCTCAAATACAGGGGTATCATTTATCATATCGGGGGGTTTTAACTTTGGATAAACTACCCACAAGTTTGTTAGATGGTGGAAAATTTGTTGGGAAGCTTATTTTAACCTCTAGATCAGGGAAAAACTTTTGATAGAACCCAAGTTTGATGAAATTTATAAGGCACAAGTTGTAGCTCGTATTGCATCTAGCAAAGTTTCAAAGAAGAGAAAAAATTCATCAGTTGGCATGAGTCCAAGTTTGCAATTGGAAACTCAGGAAGCAAAAATCGTTCTTTCTCCGAGAAGAGTTCCTGTTAATATTTCAGAGATGCTTGAACCTGCAGCGAGGCCCAAAGAAAATTCTTTTTCATCCACAGATTCGTTTGACTTAGACAGAGCTCCCATCAAACATCATAGAACCTATCATAGGAGTTCTTCTCCTCCTTAAGAAGTTCTTAAACAAACGGATGTTGTTGAAGGTGCTAACAATGAGTTACTTGATTGTGGGAAACAAGAGGATGACCTTTATAGCGACTTGCCCGAAGTCACAGGTTTCTACCCTCAAGCAGTCTCTTTTTCTTCTGGGCTACAGAAAGATTTATAAACTTACCGGCTGTTAATTTAACACCAAGAGCAAGTTCAAGTGCCCAAGCAAGTATTTTCTTTCTCTTTTTTTTTTTAAGAATATTCATCTTAATTGATGATTCAAGTTGGATTTGGCTGATGTAGATGATTTTTTTTAGACACCTCTTTTGTTGACAGGAATAGGGCTGAACAGGAATTTGTTGGATACGGAGACAATGTCATTTGTGACGTTGGTAGTGCATTACTTGGTAAGAATGATTCTCATTTCCTCTCTCTTTTTTTTTTTTTAGTGTGTACATGAACATGTGAAACTTTTTTTTTTTAGGTGCTTCTCTTAAGGGCAAAAATGTTTCACATGTTCATGTACACACTAAAAAAACAAAAGAGAGAGAGGAAATGAGAATCATTCTTACCAAGTAATGCACTACTAACGTCACAAATGACATTGACTCCATCTCCAACAAATTCCTGTTGAGCCTTATTCCTGTCAACAAAAGAAGTGTCTAAAAAAAATCATCTTCATCAGCCAAATCCAACTTGAATCATCAATTAAGATGAATATTCTTTAAAAAAAAGAAAAAAAAGAGAAAGAAAATACCTTCTTGGGCACTTGAACTTGCTCCTGGTGTTAAATTAACAGCCGGTATGTTTATAAATCTTTCTGTAGCCCCAGAAGAAAAAGAGATTGCTTGAGGGTGGAAACCTGTGACTTCGGGCAATTCACTATAAAGGTCATCCTCTTGTTCCCCATAATCAAGTAACTCATTGTCAGCACCTTCAACAACATCCATTTGTTTAAGAACCTCTAAAGGAGGAGAAGAACTCCTATGATAGGTTCTATGATATTTGATGGGAGCTCTGTCTGAGTCAAAAGAATCTGTTGATGAAGAAGAATTTTCTTTGGGCCTCGCTGCAGGTTCAAGCATCTTTGAAATATTAATAGGAACTCTTCTCGGAGAAAGAACGATTTCTGTTTCCTGAGTTTCCAATTGCTAACTTGGACTCATGCCAACTGATGAATTTTTTCTCTTCTTTGAAACTTTGCTAGATGCAATACGAGCTACAACTTCTGCCTTATAAATTTCATCAAGCTTAGGATCTATCAAAAGTTTTTCCATGCTCTGGAGGTTAAAATAAGCTTCCCAACAAATTTTCCACCATCTAACAGACTTATGGGTAGTTTGTCCAAAGTTAAAACCCCCCGGCATGATAAATGATACCCCTGTATTTGAGCATAAAAGGTGCTCCCAAATTCTTTTTAGTTGACCCAAGGGAAAATTTCCTCGCTTAATTTCATTGAAGAGGGAAGTTGGCATAGCTTGGTCAAAACCAAGGAATCTGGCAAACCGACATGGGTTGTAATGTTCGACCCTAGCTTGATTACTGCTTTGCCTTAAGGGAAGTAAACCAGGGCGGATCGAAATAAGAAAACTTATTTCGCGTGTCTTCAACAAATTATTCTGATCAATCAATGAACGAGTCTGGTCAGTGAAGGCATATGGGCGTGAATACATATTCTCAAGCCGAGTGAAGAAATGTCTCGCTGGTAATCCCTTCAAATCAACAGGTACAACATCAATCAGATATTCCCAAGCCATTTTGCAATCTTTTGGGCCATGCGGCAAATAAAGCCCCGGGAAATATGAGCCCAACCAAATGATCAAAAAATGCACAAGATAAGAAACGACAGCTGAAAATGGCCCATCTGGATGAGTAGCTATTGCTCCTATGCCTCGATAAATACTCGCCAAAACAGGTGGTGCAAGTGAAACAGGCGTGCCCACACTTATTTTAGCAGCCATGACGAATGTCTCAGGTTTGATTGTATCACCATTATTGCAATGGAAAACAAATTAACTCAACCAAGTAGTGATATAAGCAGCCAAGAAACTGTTGGGAGAAAAAGACTTTAGTCTACATGCAGCTTCAAGATTTTGAGGTTCGCTTAGATTTGGTATTTTTCTTACCATAGAGGCACCCTTTTTGGATCTTGCATCCTTAATAGTTGTTTGAATCGATGTATCATCCAACGGGAGCACTTAAAAGTGATTTATCCAATCTTTTAAAACAACTGCTTTCTTTCCTTTTGATTTGCAACTGCAGACTACCTGATATTCATTGAAAAGGTCATGGAGGATTTTCTTCTCATGACGCTCAATATCAGAATATGAGACTAGATTTCCTCATAATCGTAGATAAAAAGATTATCAGGTACAAACTAATCATAAAAGACCCTTGAAATAGGCAATCCGTAAAGACGGTATAGGTCATATAATGAAATTGACATCTCACCCCACCAAAAATAAAATGTATTAGTGGATTTGCACCAGTATTCTGTTAAAGCCTTATATACATGAGATGCCCTTAAGTAGCTTCCTTCGGAAGCACGAATGGCGTCCAGTATTCTGGCATTGCGAAGGCGTGTCTCAAAAAGATGAACTATATCCCCCGTCCAACACTTCCACTGCAAAGTTGCTTCAAACAAGCCAAGTGTTCTAAATTTTTCCTGCCAATCCCAGGGTAATCGTTTCCCATTGACGATTCTCCTTCCTAATGTACTAAAAAAAACCGACATCCTTAGAGCAAACATGGGGACATAAAATAGTCGGTTGATCTATACATCTAGGATGGTGTCTAAGCATATAGTCAAAAACACTCGTGGATTCCTGTATGATTGGAGTCCAGTTATCGCTACCTTCTTCAGGGAGATCAATTGATTCGGATTCAAGAAAATCAAGAATTGAACAGGTTCGCTCCAGTTTCATCCCATTGAAATTATTAATTGGATCGAAGGGAGCTCGTAAATGCATACGAGGAATTGTCAAAGAATGAGAAACCGGTTGCTTTTCCTTCGTCATTGCTGAAAAAAAAAAGAATTATATACATGTTATGTTGCAATATATATAAAAACAAAAAAATTTCGAGTCCCACATGTACAAATGTTTGCACATGCGTGACTCGAGGGGGCATTTGTTGATGTCAACATTTTGCCAAACAAAAGATGCAGACGGAAATTGGTTTAAGCCCATTAAATTAGCATGATTCAAAGACATGAGTCATCAAAATTTCAAAACATTTTTTTTAGTAAAGTAAAAAAAAAAAAGCTACACCTATGATAAAAAAATGAAGATTCAGATTTCACAAAAATAAGAAATCTGCCTGCCTAAAAAAATATATAGCCATAGTCATGCACCTTTCAATTATTCCCCCATCTTGTTTCCTTTTTTAAATGGAGATTCGGATTTTTTTTTTCTTCAGAAGTCTGCCCTCCCATAAGAAGACTTAAAAAAAAATAGAGATTCAAGGATTTAAAAGGTCCCTGCCCTTTTTCTAAAATCTTATGTACAAAATGATTCGGCTAACATTAAAAATGGAAATTCAGATCCTTATTTAAAGGGTTTTGCCCTCCACATAATCTTGAATCCTCCCAACCAAACACCCTACAAATAGGCTGAGTCTACCTAAATAAACAGGAAAAACTCTTCACAAACAAACAACCCACAAACCTGAATTCTCCACAAACAAACAGCCCACAAACCTGAATTCTCCACAAACAAGCAACCCAGAAACAACCTGGATCCACCCAAATAAACAAAGCAGGACTTTCCTAAATAAATAGGTCTTGCGAATAGGTTCTAAATGGGTAAAGAGACAGCCAGTAAGTGACTGGAATTAGGCTGGGTTTAATTCAAATGTTCACTGAATCAAGCCAAAATATTGGGTCTAATCTAAGACAGAATTTGGGCATGAATCGGCTAGGTATTGGGTCCAAATCAGGTCAGAATGTTGGGTCTAATCTCATACAGAATTTGGGCCTGAATTTGGCTAGGTTTTGGGTCCAAATCAGGTCAGAATATTGGGTCTAATCTAAGAGAGAATTTGGGCCTTGAATCTGGCTAGGTTTTTTGGGTCCAAATCAGGTCAGAATATGGGGTCTAATCTAAGACAGATTTTAGGCCTAATTCAGGCCATAATTATAACTTCAAGTCAGGCCAACACTATTCCACACCTATAATTTTAAACTAGAACAGATTTATGGTTCGAAAATTGAATCAGAATTATAGACCAAAACCAATCCAAGAAAAGACTGATTGCCTACATTGGTCTATTGATTACCAATGGTTTATAGACCTGAACCCTTGACCCAAACTGTTCTCTAAATGGGTTGAACCTTGACCCAAACTGTTTTCTATAAATGGGTTGAAAATCAGCCCGAACAATAGTAAAAATAAGACTGATTATCAACCAGAAATTGTTTATAATTGGCCTAAAATATTGTTCAAATAGTAGCTGGATTTGGATTCTAAATGGCTCAAATGACTTACGTAAATGGGCCCAAAATAGTACAAATAGGGGACCCATTTCATCAGATTTTATTATGTATGAATTTATTTCATAAAATTAACCCTATATATGAACTCGTCCATGAAATTATCTAAAGGTGAGCCCGCTTTAAGATATGAACCCATTTCAAGAACCCGGTTCATAAAAGAGTCCAAGTTTCAACCCATTGTAAAGAATGAACCCAGCCTGAATCACTGGCAAAATGATTTGAATGGCATTAGGCATGGACTGTAAATGTCCCAAACAGGGGTTGTCATGAGCCTGACAAGGTCTACTATGAACCTGAAATTTATCCTAAGCATTGCTTTAAAACATGGATTCCCACAATCAAATGAGTTGAATTCCTACAAGTGATCAGCCCAAATCTACTCAAACAAAAAGCCTACAAACACTTTGTATCCACCCAAACAAATAGATAGAATTTTCTAGAACAAACAGTTGTGGCAATAGATTTTTTGAATGTGTCAGGAGACACCCCAAAAATGAGGGGAATTGGGTTGGGTTTAACCCAGATACTTGATGAATTAAATTTAGTTTCAACCCAAATTAATAACTGAAATTGGGCTGAGTTATAGCCCAAATGTTGGCTAAAATTGGGCTGAACAATGGCCTAAACAATGGTCAGAACCAGACCATTTTATTAGAGTATAAATGACTGTAAAATGGATCTCAAAAAGCCATTACAATGTCCATATCCAATCAGAAAATAGGTCCATAACTCAGCCTATTTTCGGATTAGGAATATGTTTGGGTTGGAAACAACTTTGTAAAGGAACTAAAAATAATAAATACAAATGGGCCTAATCAGAATTATAAATTCAACTCAGGCCAGAATCAATCTAAAATCATGACCCCAAATAAGGCCAGATTTTGTGCCTAAATAAGACCAGATTTTAGGCCTAAATAAGATCAGATATTGGGTCCAATTTTAAGACAGATTTCTGGGCCTAAATAAGGCCAGATTTTGAGTCTAATTCTGACCAGATTTTGGGCCTAAATAAGACCAGATATTGGGTCCAATTTTAAGACAGATTTCTGGGCCTAAATAAGCCAGATTTTGAGTCTAATTCAGACCAGATTTTGGGCCTAAATAAGATCAGATTTTGGGGCCCAATTTTAGCCATATTTTTGGGCCTAAATAAGGCCAGATTTTGGGTCTAATTTAAGATAGAATATCAGGTCTAAATCAGGCCATATTTTTTAGTCTAAATTAGGCCAGAATATTGGATCTAATCCAATACAGATTTTGGGCCATAATTCTGGGTCTGACGCAGGATAGAATTCTTGGCCAAAATTAAAGATTCAAATCAAACTAGATTTTTTTTTTTTAGGTCTAAATCAGGCCAGAATTACATGCTTAAATTAGGCTCAGAATTATAAGCATATATAAATCAAGATAGAATTACAGGTCTAAGATCCAAATCATGCCATACTTAAAAATCATGTAATGTGACCAAAAATTTGGGTTGCAATACTGGCTAAAAAAAATGAAAAAAAAAATAAAATGAAATGTGATCTTATAAAAAAATATATATAGATTGACATGTTATTTTAATCAATACAAATGGGAATACTAAATGATATAAAAAAAAAAAGGAAAGCAAACATACCCCACTTTTGATCTCTACAAGGTGTTCGTATTCCTAATGCAAACTTCTTCAATCTCCCAGCAATTCAAACTTCCTACGTATGAATTGGGTATAAGAAATTTAAAGAGATAAAAGGGAGGAAGTTAAGAACTTCTCCTTGATACAAGGGAGCCCAAACCACCACTTTTCAAATTTAAAAAAGAATCTCTCTAAAAGAAAAGGTCAAACATCTAACCAAAGGTTTTGGATCAACCTACCCGATTCAACTTGTTTAGCAAAGAGGTCTGGTCATTTCAAATCCATTGTGATGGGCCAATAAAATAAAAAGGATGACCCACTATTAAAAAAAATCATCATCATCAAATTCATCAATTCATGAATCCAATCGATAAATGATCATGAAGATCCAGGTGAATTTAAAAAACTACTTCTGACAGCAAAAGCGAAGAGCAGGAACTTGTTAATTTTTATTCATGTATTTTCTTTGTAAATTTATTTGAGTCAATGTCTTGATAATTAGAGGTTTTCCATTGAGGATGTAATTAACGATCGATGAGTTCTCACGATCGGGAGTATGATGTACCCACAAAATTGAATGTAAAACCTCCCATTAAATGGAGGGAGATTTATATCCAATGAATTTTGGTGCATTTCTTGATTTATGCATGAATTTATTGTATACAAATTTTTGGCACACCCAGTGGGACTACTCTTCCTCTCATCTTGGAAGGATTTATTGATTCTTTTAACTAAATCCTACATTGGAAATGCAGGGGGGAAATGGAATCAACAATCAATGTTGCATTCAACAGTCGCAAGGTGATCGTTATCGCTGAAGCAGCACTCAAAGTCAAATTGACACCAGAAATCATCCGCATAGCTGCCATGGCCCAGGCTACTCTAGTGTTCGGGAGTGTGTCACCATTTGATCTAAAGAAGACTCCACATGCTGGGGGCAAGATTCATGTGGCAAAGGACGCCTCGGCTCTTGGATCCCGATTTGCACCTGTAATGAAGTCATCAAATCCTAAGTGCGTTTTCAAAAAGCCTAAGATCCCAATGACTACTGTGAAAATTAGATTATGACCACTATTTGGGACACAATCCAGCCCAATTTCAGTCATTATTTGGGCTGAAATCTAGCCTAATTCAGCATGTATTTGGGTTAGACCCAATATTTTTTGTCTAATTATAAGTCTGATTCAGTGAACATTTGAATTAAACCCAGCCTAATTCCAGTCACTTACTGGGCTGTCTCTTTATCCATTCAGAACCTATTCACAGGACCTATTTATTTAGAAAAGTGCTGCTTTGTTTATTTGGGTGGATCCAGGTTGTTTGTGGGTTGCTTGTTTGTGGAGAATTCAGGTTTGTGGGCTGTTTGTTTGTGGAGAATTCAGGTTTGTGGGCTGTTTGTTTGCGGAGAGTTTTTGTTGGTTATTTAGGTAGACTCAGCCTATTTGTAGGGTGTTTGGTTGGGAGGATTCAAGATTATGTGGAGGGAAGAAACCTTTAAATAAGGATCTGAATTTCCATTTTTAATGTTAGCCAAATCATTTTATACATAAGATTTTGGCAAAGGGCAGGGACCTTTAAATCCTTGAATCTCTATTTTTTTTTTTTAGTCTTCTTATGGGAGGGCAGACTTCTAAAAAAAAAAAAAAGAAATCTGAATCTCAATTTAAAAAAGGAAACAGGATGGGGAATAATTGAAAGGTGCAGGACTATGGCTATATATTTTTTTAGGTAGGCAGATTTCTTATTTTTGTGAAATCTGAATCTCCATTTTTTTATGATAGGTGTAGATATTATTATTTTTTTTATTTTTTTTAGAGAGGAGGGCAGAACTCCCTTGTCATAGGATTCCGAATCTCCATTTACAGAATAGCTATGATACATGAGGAAGATGAGATGATGTAATGGAGGAGATGAAATGGAGATGATGTGGTGTAGGAGTAGATATATATATATATTTTAGAGAGAGAGGAGGGCAGAATTCCCTAGTCATGGGATTCCGAATCTACATTTACAAAATAGCTATGATATATGAGGAAGATGAGATGATGTAATGGAGGAGATGATCTGGTAGTTGGGAGGGCGGATCCCCTAAACAAGGGTCCGAATCTCCTTTCAAAGTTTGTGGTATAAGGGATGAAATAGAGATGGGATGAGTGTGATGGAGTGAAGAAGGAGATCTGTATGGAAAGGAAAGTGAAGAAGATGAAGCAAAAGATGATTTTTTTTTTCACCTTCCCTACTTCTCTGTCTTCTCCTTTTGTCTCTCTTTTCTCCTTTTCTTTACTTCTCTTTCTCCCTCTCTCTGCAAACACCAAAACGAAGTCCTCCCTCTCTCTTTACTTCTCCTCCTTTTATTTCTCTGTTTGAGAAGTTATGCAACTTCCTACATGATGAGATCGTGTAAATGTGTGGGGAGTTTCATAAACTTCCCACAACAACGATCTCTGTTTGAATGGGTCAAATGGTCTCTTCATTGGATCATTTTGTGGGGCCCACATTTGAATTTTGAGGAATAAAAATAGTTTATTTAGGAATTCAAAACTTAGACCTTTGGGATGATGTACATTGGCTTCCACCACTTTAATAGCAACTACTCATGTAGGTTTTTTTTTTTACTTTACTAAAAAAAATGTTTTGAAATTTTGAGACTCATGTCATTGAATCATGCTAATTTAATGGGCTTAAACCAATTTCCATCTGCATCTTTTGTTTGGCAAAATTTTGATATCAACACACGGCAAACTCTATGAAGAATTAATGCCTATCAACAGTGTCCTGGAGGAACAGTTTGAGGAGTTCTGGCTTCTGTACTTTCAGCTTGTTGCCTTCTATGATTTTTTGAAGGAGAAAGAGGGCATGAAAGTTAGGTCCAGCAATTGGAGGAGTTTTAGCTTGTCGTCTCCCAACTTCTTTGATAGCAAAGAGTCTTCTGACGGCATAACCTAGGAAGCCAGGGCTAAGAATCCGGGTTCGAAGAAGACTTCCGCTATCCATGAAGATTTGAAGAACTTCTTCGTTGCAGAGAGATCTCGCTGTTTACTTCACCTATTGGTTAGGTGAGGCTATTTTTGCTGGTGGAGATGGCACGCACATCAGGCCGCATTATTTTTATTTGGCTTGTCAAATGGCGTTTGGAGAGCAGCTTGCTTTAGTGCATGCTCTTTACTCCTATTTGTGCACCGAACTGCAGGCTGCTGCTTTTCTGGTTCGGCTTGGGCTCCCTATGAATAGGGTATTTTCAGCCCATGTATTTTATTCGTGGTATGTGTACCACTGTCCTGGCTTCCACAAGTTGGGTGCTGCACAGGATGATGAACCTTTTATGACTCAATTGGCTGAAGGGACAGCCATCTTCGAATCACTTTTGTTTGCCCGTATGAGGATTCGACGGTATCAGGACATTGAGATAGGGCAGTCTTCTGTGAAGCTTTCTTCGGATTTGCAGAGGAAGGCTTTTGATTTTGGTGTCTCTCACGACTCCACCAGGGCATGGTCGGGAAGACATTACTCCTTGACCAACACAAAGAAGAAGTGGCTCTTCAACATACGTGTTGGCACAATGGTGCAGTGTAGAGATCTTTTTGTTGACATCTAGTTGTATGTCCCTTCACGCTTTGTGTTGTAGTTGAGCTTCTCTTAAGGCGTTGTTAAAGCGCCTTTGAGTATGGTGAAGCAGTTTGGAGGCTTGCAGGATGGGAGAAATGCATGGGATTTTTATAGTGTAGAGGACACTACCGCCATGATTTCTTATCCTGAGTTGCCCACTTTCCGGACTACCGGCTTCATGAAATGGTTCGTGGAGAGATTTTCGGTGTACCGGGGGCTTTCCAAGAAGGAGCTTGATGTTAAGCAGTCTTCTGGGATCAGATAGCGTCCGGCGAGAGGAATTTCTGGCCTTCCTTTCTAGAGAAAAGCATAAGATAGGCTTTTCGATGAGCAGGACGTCATCAGATCTGAAGTTGTCTGAGAAGTACGTGGTGAGGTCTTGGAACAGCTGGAGCTGGAGGAAGCCGAGATTGACGCTTGGATGCAAGTGGAGCGGAAACGGGCTTCCGTGGAGTCCACTTGCAAGAGCAGACCGTCCAGCGAGGGGTCAAGTGAGAGACATGATTTTGACAACGAGGCACGTTCTTCAAGAAAACTATCCCGCAGAGCAAGAGGAAGATAGGGCAGCGCCATAATAAGAGACAGCATGAAGACTCTCATGATCTGAAAGTTCTTCTCACCATTGCCAAAGAGGTGTCAGGGAGTGCTAACGAACCTTCAGAAAAGAGGAGCCAAGAAGAATAGACCGTTGGTTAAGGTATGATTCTTCGTCCTTCTCTTTTGGTTTCTTTTCCTTCATGGATACCTTCTTGTTTTGATTTGCTGCTTTCTTTTTTTTTTTTTAGCAGGAAATGATGACTTGGTGATGCCTGAGGTTTCGACCGATGAGGCGGTGATGGATCCGATTGCGGCATCTGAAGAAGAACCAAGGGACCCTAGAGTGGTTCCAGAATCTCACCCGATATGATTACTTTTTTTTTTTTGCTGTGCCAACGTTTGCTGACATATTGCTTGTTTTCTTGTCAGCTAAGTTGTCACAGGATTCTGATGACTTTGAACCATCTATGGATGCAGCTTTTTGTTAACACAAAAAATGTCACTTTACTTCTTCATATACTTTCAATGTCAAGAAGCTACATGAAGCCGTATCCTATCACAAGCAGGCAATGCTACTTCAACCATCAAATCTTGTCAGAATCAAACAAAAACCGCAATATTCTTCAAAACAGCCAAAAAAAGAATACACATGAAGTTTCGGGCCATTTCGACATTACTTGTCCTAACTTCACTCTTCCAGCAGCTGAACAGGAGCTCCCGACGGCGGTGAAGTTAGAGACTTCGGTTCACAAAACAGAGCATACAGTTGGCCTCAAAATGACACTAGAAGGCTTTACATCAAATTCTAGGCCATTCCGACACTGTTTGGACCCAAAAGCAAAAGTCGCAGCAAAATCAGCTCTCCCGGCAGCGAAAGCATCGAAGACATCAGATCTTCGATCAGAACATATGGATGGTCTCAAAATACTTCCAAAAGGCTCTATGTCAAGTTTCAGGTCGAACCAAGCCAGTAGTCAAGGCTATTGCTAAGCAACACACAGAGCCTTCGATCAGAGCCTATGGATGGTCTCAAAGTTTCTATTGTAAAGGTCTAACTATGATTTGATGAATCCATTACATGTATTTCACTTTGAATTGCTTTGTTGTTTTGGATTCTTCATTTAGATTCAAACCAAGTTAGTTTTAATTTTGATATCATAATGGTTTCATGCTTTGTTAAAACTTTGATTTCTCTCATAGCATGAATCTCATACTTGGTTGAATCTCTAGCTAGTTGTTTTCATTCCATGAACACATGAAACTAATTTGTTTTGAAAACAACTACGCTCATGCATCACATGTATTAGATTTGGAATCTCAAAACAACTTGTGATCCATTGATTGTCATATCATCAACAAGTTATTTTTGTACCTGTGATTGGCATTATACTTTAATCAGAACATTTGTAATTTAAACTTTCAAAAGTTTCATTGAGCTATCATTTTTAAACTTGATTGAAGTTTTCACACAAACACATTGTACATTCATCTTTGCATTACATAGTGTGTTGTGTGAGTTAGATTTAATTTTTTATATCCGCCTATTTAGAGGCTTTGTATTGAGCCAAAATTGTGTCTCCATCAAGTGTATTATAGACACTACTTAGAGAAAAAACCAACCTTTTGGTGGCATAGGTTATCGCTTAGCCTTAGAAAAGCATAAGTGTACGGTTAGGGGTGAACCCTAAAACCCAAGAGGTTATTGCTTAGCCTATTGAAAAACATACATAGTCATTACAAGAAAAAACGCTTTTAGCGGGGGCTGGTGGACGCCGGTAAAAGTGGTCATGGTTGCCGATAAAACATATAGCGGCGGTCACTGTGGCCACCGCATGGCGAGGGTATATAAGTTTGACGCTAAAAATTTATTTTCTTGTTGTGAGTGAAAATCTGGTAGGGGTGGAATCACAAGCCGGTAGTGGATGTAGGCATTGAGGCCGAACTACTATACATCATTGTGTAATGGTGAATGCTATATGATGATTGTTTTTGTTAGCTTTGCACTCTAGTTCTGAATCATCACTTGTAACTAATTGTATTAAAGAAGTTTAAAATTGGACATAATTGGTCACGAATTAAAAGCTCACCCTATTCACCCCCCTAGGGTTCGGATCCTAGACTTTTAGTTTTCTACAGGGAAATTAGGCCAAAACATGTGCAAAAATGCCAAGAAAAATACCAAAGAAAAAAGAATAAGAAAAAACCAGAAAGCGACCGAAAGTTGGTGACCAAAAGGGACAAAAATCCCCATGGTCGCCGGCGACCCTGAAAATCTAGGTCACTGGATTTTCGCCAAAAACCAGTTCTGGGTCCCTCTTCGCATTTCGAGATGATTGGCCTCTGTGATTTTCCAAAAATCTGATTTTAGGGGCACGAAATCCGTTGATCTTCATCAACATCATAGATCCGCCATCAAAATCATAGCATATGTGGATCGCCTATCTTGTTAGATATTCATGGAAATTTGACTATGATCCAAATGCTTTGCGTTTCTGATGATCTTGTCTATTCGTTTATTCTGCTTAGTACTACATATCTATTGATGTTTATATATATATATATATATATCTATCTGCTTGCTGACCATCATGTTTGATGATGCTACTCTTGGTGCATAGGTACCGAACCCACCTATCTTGAGGAGCAGAGGGAGGAAGTTCAGGCAGATCAACCTGATGACCTCCTACATTATTGTACAAACATCGTTGTATAGTCGTACGACCCCGTACTAAGGGCCGTCATGACTATCTTGGCCAGATTCATCTTTTGTCTTATTCTATTCTTTTGGTTCGGCCCAAGTTTTTGTGTGGCCTTTGTTGTAATTAATACTTTTGTTTACCTATTAAATTTTAACCTCGGTAAATATATTTCAGTATTTGCTCTTAACTATATATCGTGAGATACCACTTGTTTATTGAAGAAGCTTTCGTTATACGTTTTATGCATTTGAGGAAATGTTCACACCTCACAGCGGTATTCGATCTATATGGGACATGATTGGAGTCACGTGTCGTGGATTACTTTTGAAAAGTTTTAATTGGCCCTAATCTCATGCATAATCCCCATTTTAACGAATGGGGGCGTGACACTTATGGGACTCTTAGTACTATGGTGAAGGGCCAAACAGGTAGCCGACATCTTGGTTTCCTTACAAACAGGCATGTTGCAGTAGATTTAGACTACTCAAACCAGAAGATGTTTCATCCCTTACCTCCCAACCTTGGACCCGGTGAGTGTGTATCTTGGAGTTGTCGAGAGGGAAACATCATTCATCACAGATGATCTTTGGTATGGAATATTTGCTGGAACAAACCCAGGTAACATGGTTCCTTTTTACTACTGTTGTCTTTATGTTCTGCACATGTAAATTGTGAATTGTGATTTTTTTTTAATAATAAAAGGTTATCGGTGTCGCAGAATGTAAATACAAGTGTGAGTGGCTTAGTTTCTTGTGTTTTACAACTTTCGTGGTTCGAAAAAATTGACTCTATTAGTCTATTTGACCTTATTCACCTGACTTCTCATTTTCTCAAACAAAACCGTCTAGAAAAAATTGCTTATGGACAAAATAGTGTTTGCTACTTTACTACAAGAAAAAGGCTTTTAGTGACACTTAAAAGGTGGCCATTTTGATTTTCCGCTGCTAAAAGGCATTGTATAATTATTAGCAGCAGAAAACATTTCCCGCCGCTAAAGGTCATATTAGTGGTCAAATTTTCGGTCTGGATCCTTTCTTTTATAATTTGTGTCCCGCTTTTTATGAAACTTTTCAGAGTCGAAACCCCATTTCCCCTTCTCCAAACCCCATCGTCTCCAACTTTTTAAAGTCTTTCTCGAACAACATCAAGAAGAAGATGAATAAGTAGAAGAAGCAACAAAAGTCGAAGAAGAAGAAGATCCTGATCCAAGCAAGACATTCTTCAAATCTCTCTCCGAAACCAACCGTCCCGGCCTTTTCCGACCCCCCATTTTCTCGTCTGGATTCTGATCTCTACACCATCAGAAGCATTCGACATACACTTCACAAATCTCTTCGGAAATTGAGGTAAAGATTCTGAACTTCTCTTTGGTGAAGATCATGTTAGATCTGCTGTCTTAACTTATATAGTAAGCTAGATCTTCTAATGCTTTGATTTATCTAGTGATTTCTAGTCTTATTTTTTGGGTTTTTGTTCTAGATCTGTTTGTTTAACGTTGAAAACGGTTGAGATTTCTGTTTATTTCGGTCCATTTCTATTTGTTTCGACTTGCATCGATTGAACTAGCGAGTTCTCGATTGCTTGTTGATGAGCAAGTCTGTTGGCCTCTAGGGCTCTGATTCAATTTCTTTGTAGCGTGATTTTGAAGGACTACCACAAGTTCACATGCACGGGGGATCGATCCATTTTAGTCAGTTGGAATATCACTGAATTTCTCTGTGTTGATAGAAATTCATGAATTTCTTCTTCTTATTATGTTGCTTTGAGGGTGGCAGTTTAGTCTGTTTCTGTTTTGTTTTGTTCCCCTGTTTAGGCCTTTGAAGCCTGTTCTTTTTTTCCCTGTTTCTGGGGGCTTGTAGCCCATTCTTCTTCTTCTTCTTCTTTAATACGTTCTTACCTTCAAGCCAAAAATTATGTTGCTTTGAGGGTTTCTAATCATTGTTGCAACTATTTTCATGCATTTGCTTGCATTCCATCCATGTGATGTTTGATTGATATAGTTTATGTTCTGTGTAATATGAAATTTAAATATGCATATCAAGTGTATGTTTTAATGCTTGTAAGAAATTTAAACATACAATACACACATGTATATATTTTCTATTTGCATATGTATTTTTGTCATCCATGGTTGTCACTATAAAGGAATAATTAGTTATCTGGTTGCAGTTGGTAAGGAAATTAAGGATCGTCTATCCAGGGTCTCCTACCCTACAAATCCCAGTGAGGCTCACTACCAAGCACCAACTGCTTGGGTTTTGCTTTCATATGTTGATCACAAAACAAGAGAATCCATGTTCTGTGGCTGCTGTATTGTTCAGTTTGGTGAACTTTCAAGTGTCGTTTAATCTTGGAATATTATAACAAGAACTTCTTTTACAAAATTTCATGTTCTGTTCTTTTCAGTTTTTTTGTGACATCACTCTTTTTCACAGTTTGATCCCGCATTACTTTTTGGAACTATTGCAAATGAGCATGATAAAACACGTTTGTTTGCCCTTGATAGTTTGAAAGATTTACTAATGGTACTTCTAGTTTGAATGGAGCGAGGTCCAAACTCATTCTGAAAGTGTCTTGTTTTTATAAGCTGTAACTGTTAGTTCTTTGGCTCAATCATCATCGTCGTCGTCGTCATCATCATCATCATCCTCATTTCTACATGTGGATGTTGATTAAACTAGGAAACTTGAATTGGAAAGTCACTAAGTGGAGTCAGGGTGAGTCAAATTGTGTCACTGTTACTGTTTAGTTGTGAGTGTTGTTTAAACTGGGAAACTTGAATAAAACTTGGAAATTCATTGAGTCGAGTCAGGGGGTATTGAGTCGAGTTGGACTTATATTTCCTAAAATTATATTCTATAATTTTTCTGGGTCTGTTTGGATGAGGAGAGATGTTGGAGAAAAAACTGTCTAAAGTTTAAGTTTGTGCTGTGGACAGTTTTATCTACCCATTTTCCTATATCAAAATGCCCCTTTGTTGATGCCATTTTTTTCATTAAAAGATGGTGTCCAATTGAGTGACTAGCTTGGATCTGTATATGCATTTTGACGTGTTCAATCTCCAGTCACTGTTGAGTAACTTGAATATGTGTGTTAACTATCATAGTCTCTTTCTTGTAATTCTTCATTTTCAACCACCCCATATACATACATATATATATATAGGTATGTATATATACATACCTATCAATATAGGGAGATTCTCCTATGAGAGCATCTCTCACCTTACTATGAGGGATAAAGTGGGGGCCCTCACATCCATATCCAATACCAACAACTTAAATGTGAGGGCCCCACCCTATCTCTCATAGTAAGGTGAGAGATGCTCTCATAGGAGCATCTCCCATCTATATATGTATGTATGTATGTATTTACATACATACATACATACATATATGTACATATGTACATATATGTATATATTCAAATCAAATGTATTCTAATGCATATTAGTGATTGCCAAAACCTGATCCTACATCACTCCCAAACCTGATACCTATTAGTAAAGAAAAAGGAAGCCAGTTACTTTCATTTGGGATATTACAGTAGTCAGGAAAGAAAACAGAGCATTGCTGCATTGGCTACAACTTGATAGCACTTTCTGAGGCATGGCCTTGAGACAATCAATTTCTCCTCTTCTTTTCTTGCTTTACATCTACAACTGCAGTTGAATTATCTTTGTCTATACATGCTTCTTGAAATTGGTAATCCCAAGCACATTTTTTTTTTTTGTTATTTTTTAGTTTAGTGATTCCTGTGTTTTCTTCTTAATCTGCAAGAGCAATAGCTCTTTCTTTTTTTTTTTTTTTTTTTTGTTTGGTTCTAGAAACTAATTGTTTCAAGTGGGTTCTTGTTGTTTTTCCCTAATCACTACCAAAATTTCCTGTTTGGCATGTACGTATTAGAATCTCTACACCATTTTTGTTGTTTTCATTTATTTGTGAGGCATTGAAGAGTTGTTTCTGTTTTGAGGTTTTTTATGAGAATCAAATTTAGTAGATGGTAGTTTTGACCCATTTTTTCTTCTATTCTCAATTTTCTCTCTCTTTTACTCCCTCACCTGTTCAGGAAAGAAGTGGGGTTTGCTTAATTTGTGATTATAAACTAGTTTTGGTTGGTAGAGGTGAAGATTTTCTCTTTTTTGGATGGGAACAGTGAGGGTCTTTTACTGATCCTAGTTCCATTTCAACATTTAGTGTAGTCTTGAGTCCCACAAGTTCCTACATGAAAAAGTCAGAATAGCCCGAGTATAACTCATGGGAACCATAAAATTAATGGATAGAAAACAAATTTATCTGAAGTATCATAATGAGTTTGATTAGTACCTGTAGTTTTATCTGAAGTATTGTAAGGACCACTAAAGTTGCTCATTTTATTTCTATAGCCCTATTTTATTTACCAAAGTGGAACTTATATAACAGCACATAGAGATGTATACAATAAAGAGGATCACAATATATTAGGGAAAACAGAGATAATGAGTAATCTGAACCAATTTGCAGGAGCCTAAGAGACATTTATAACATACCAAAATTGTAATCTGAACCATGCACTCTTGCATCACTGCTCGAAAAAACTGTGGTTAAAATAAGATTTAGTTGTATCATGCCATTATTATTATTATTATTTTTTTTTTTTTTGTGGTTAACATGTAGTTGAATTCCCAAGTCCTTGCATCTTTTTTTTTTTGTGTGTGTGTGTGTGTGTTAACTCCAAGTTATTTCTTTTGCAAAGAGTTTTAAAAGTTCTTGAATTTACTAAGTAACTATTATTGAATATAAGTTCATTGGTGCACATGCTAGATATGTCATCTTCTTCACCAGCAGGGGTCCGGCCAATACAGATGGACACTCAGACATCTACTTCAGGTAATTACATATATTCAAAAATAAGTTCCACATACTTGTTTTACTAGAAAAAAAACTATGGTTTTTACTCATAGACTATACAGAGGTCATTGAAATTGACTTTGGAATAATTGGATTTTATCAATAAACTGTTGCTTTTACACATTCTTCTTCACTACATCAAAGAGGTTTTATCATAAAGAAAAGGAATTTCTAATTATTTCAATCCCTATTTGATGCAGAAATTGTATTTAGGATAAGTGGGTCACAAGTTTAAAATATGAGGAATGCCTTGGGTGAATCTTTTTTTTTTTGCTATCAGAGCGTGCCCAACCCTTTGGGCTGGACTAATCCCTTCGGGCCCAGAGGGAAGCCGGGTAAACACCCCTGTGGCCTCAAGGTGGTAGCACTAGTGGACTCAACCTTCGATTCTCGAAGAAGGGGGAACCAGGGGTCGATACCAAGACCTCTAGTTCCGGAAGAGGGAGGAACCGTGATCCTGACCACTCGGCCAACCCCTTGGGTGAATCTATAAGCTATTGTACCTGTGTCATTTCAATGTGTACAGCTGTTTAATTAAATCCAAACTATCCAATTCACCTGTCAACTCTTTATTGACCACCATGCAAAAATCACATCAATCACGTGGTTTATTCACGTTCTTCTGTTTTGTGGCCATGCACTTTACAATGTACAGATTGAATGGGCAGGGATGTCAATGCCCAAGCTTCGTTCCATCAGATGTATGGTTCAGATTGATCAGTGGACTTGTTTTTCTGTAAATATTTTAATCATCTACTTTTTAGACCTTTGATCGTATGCTTGTGATTATCTGTTTGGTGTGTTGTTTTTAGCAGTATCAAAATACAACTATGAGGAGGTTATGAACTCTACAATTACTATAGTCACAGTGCACTTGGTTCACAAAATGTTATTCATCCATCTTTGCAAGGTAGGGGCTGTGAAGTGGGACCTGTCCTTTTTTTTTTTCATGTTTTTTGAATCATGGTGGCCCATGCCAGTAAATGATCTCTTCTTTTTTTTTTCTCTGCAATGATGGAATCGCTTGTCTTGAGACTTGAGAGGTCATGTGAAGGAGATGGAGAGGAAAGCTCTAAAAGCTCCAAATTCTTGAAGTTTCTGAAGTTGGATTTGGTGAATGGAGAATAGAGAATAGATTGGTATACCGATTACAGGTAAATTAGATTTACAAGTGATCTAAATTTAGGTTTTTGCCTGGCTGATACTGTTTGTTTGTGGTTAGGAAATAAAATAATGAGATTTTACTGGTGAGAAGGGAACGGAAAAGTATACTGTGGGAGGTAGTGGGTTTTTTAATGTGAAGATGAAACAAGAGAAACTAGGCACTAGGGCAGTGGGGCTGAGGTTTTAATGGTGAGAGCTTTAAGTCATTGTCATGGTTTTTCTCTAACTGAAAGGTTTATTTTTATGTGGGTGTTTCCTGCTGTTAGAAAAATGCCCTTCAAAGGGTCCTATTTATCTGGATTCCTCTTATGAAAGCTTCTTGTGGATACCATTTTCACCATTACAGAGAAATGGTATGGCTCTTTGGCTAGCTGTTGTGGCCTCTTTCAAATCACAATCTTTGTTGGTAATGGGCTGTTTCTTATAATCTAACAGAGTTCCATATCCTTTTTCGTTGATGGAATAAAATTTCCTGTTATTTCTCTTTGACCAAATTTAAATCATAAATTCTCCAAGTAGATATCAGTCCAACATGTATTATCAATCAATTGCAGGTAAACTGAGTGATGAACCTGAGCCACAAGATAGTTGATTGATCGAAAATTATGTTAGTTCTACATTCCTCTTTGAGGCTCTAAATATTAAGGTCGTTTGTAAGACTTCTAGCAGTGATACAGCTTTCAAGAAACCAGCCAAATTTTGCAGGTGCTAACCACTAAATCAAGTCAATTATGAATTCTGAAATTGGCCTATAATACATACACTGCCCAATACCATAAAAGAAGGTTTCACTGCAACAATCAGCCATTTCTCCAAATTTTAATCAAATACAATTACCAACATAGCTTGTCAATTTAGAGTATTAGTGTTGACACCAAAAATGTCACTTTGCCTCTTCACACCAAAAGCTACACGGAGCCGCATCCTACCAAAAATAGGCAGGCGCTACTTCAAGCATCAGATCTTGTCAGAATCAAACAAAAACTGCAAGGTCACTCAAAATAACCAAAAGAGAGGTACGCATGAAGTTTCGGGCCATTTCGATATCATTTGGCCTAGCTTCACTTCTCCAACAGCTAAACAGCAGCTCCCGGCAACGGAGCACCCCGGGGCCATGGCACCCAATTCGGAGCTTGTGGATCATCTCAAAATGACTCCATTAGGCTCCCCATCAAATTTCAGGTCAATCGGACATCGTTTGACCGAAAGTCAAAGCTCGGCATTTCCCTCGCGGTGAAATCAAAGGCAAACATTTGCATGACTCCAAATGGCTTCAAAACTCAAACAAAAGCCCATGGTTGGTCTTAAATACTGATGAGGGAGTCACACGTCGAATTTCAGGTCAATCGGACATCGTTTGACCGAAAGTCAAAGCTCGGCATTTCCCTCGCGGTGAAATCAAAGGCAAGCATTTGCATGACCCCAAACGGCTTCAAAACTCAAACAAAAGCCCATGGTTGGTCTTATTTAATGCTCAAGAAGCTTCACCTCAAATTTCAAGTCATTCCGACATCGTTTGATACTGTTTCAGCTACTGGCGGAAAATCAGCAGTTCTGCGTTCGGCTTTTCCCGGAAAATCAGAAACTTTTCAAACCAATTTGCAAGGATTCTCATCAGGTTTTTCAGAGGGAAATCAAGATAAATAATGTGGAGAAATGTCAGAGAAAACAAGCAAAAAAAACGGAAGCGAAAAACGGCCAAACACGGGCCCCGGGAAGGAAATTTTCCCCTAGGGTCGCAGACCCCCGGGACACTGGGCCAGGGTCGCCGGCGACCATGGGCCCGGCGACCCTGGGAGGTCCGGGGCGCCGATTTCGCCCCGGGACCCCCCGTTTCGTCCGTTTTCGCGAGACGAGTTGTTCTGTCCCTGTGATTTTTCCAGATTCAGGCTTTTGAAGCTCCAAATTCACTGATATTCATCAAGATCACAGAACTCCTTTCCAGAACTTCAAAAACTTCGTTGATTGCCAGCCGAACAACCAAAAAAGAGCACTTTCTGCCCGCCCGATCGTGAAATCAACTGGACAGATGCTACCGGCCCGCTGGTATCAACCAATGCTTGAAACTACATGATCATCTGATGTTGATTTACATAAGGATCCATCAACGATCATCGCAAAAGGAATTCCAAAAGACGCAACATGGCCCGCGACTCTTCAGCTACCGAGGCGGCCACTTAATGCTATCAATTGGCCCGTTTATGGCAAGTTAATGCGGTCATTAACCCATTATCTTGGACGGCCCAATCAGAAGCAAGCAAATGGGAGTTACAAGTCCAAGTAATCATGACATTAAAATCATGAAACTCCCGTCATCATGGAGATTAAAGGCGATTAAATGCCCACTACTCTCCATCGGCCAATCAAATGCAAGGAAAAAGAAGTTACAAAACAAGTAATTAAAAACTTGTAACTCCTCCCATCATGAGCATTAATACCATAAATGCTCATAAACTCTCCTAAATGGCTACCAAATGCATATAAAAAGGAAGCCATTCCAACGGAAACGGAGCCGGAAAAATCGCCAGAAAATCATTCAAAAATCCTCGGAGAAATCTCTACAACCCTGCTCCTTCAAGAAAACTCTTCTGCGACAAGCACTACAAGGTGATTGAAGCCCCTTGGGGGGCCACCCCCCCTCAAAGGCCACCTATCCTTCTATCCAACATGGCTAGATGCGGCTTTTCAGCCCGTCTACTCAGCTTTTTACCGGATATAGGACCTTATCTTGGTCCTTATCCTCTAAAAATCTGAGGTTGGAGCCAAGCCAAGAAATCAAGCACTATGTTCTCATCTGAAGGACGATGGCGGAGCCCATACATGACTTGCGACCGTCGATCTGAACGAGCCCTCCCACAATCGCATGAGAAGTTAGATTCCTTTTTCTTGCTTTTCTATTGTAGATTATATTTTTTTTAAGAGACAAAAAAATTCACAATTCTTGTCTTTTACTTTTGATAAGATTTGTAAATCGCCTTTTACGGCAAAATCGCCTTTAATGGCACCAAATCGCCTTCTACGGCACAAAAACGCCTTTCACGGCACTCAAACAAAATTGTCTCTTTTATTAAAATATGTATGCAATGGAAAACTAGAAAAAAGTTTCATTTCCCTTTTTACTTGTGAAGGTGGATCTCCGGATCACCATTTCTAAATTCCAAGTATAAAAGAGAAATTGGCATACCCGTAAAAAAAAAAATTTGATGCCCGTTTTTCCTTTCTTTCCCTCCACCGTACCCCGTCAGCCCCGAGGCGGAGGCAGCTTTGGAAAAATAGAAAAGCCGGGTCCATCAAGCTGGCACACCCGGTGGGACTCGTTCATTTGATGAACATGTGCTTAGATTCCTTTTGGCTCCATTCTGGTTGGTGGCCTATGTTGGATCTTGCATCTAAAAAAAAAAAGAACACATGAGATAGGATTCTTGGAAATTTCTTCTTTTGAGTTTATTTCCAGTCTTTCTTGTTTCTAAAAATAAAAAAAAAATCTGATTTACAAAAAATTTCAGATTTTCCTCTTTTGGGTTTAAGTTGAGAAACTTTGGTTTCCTCCTTTTCGCACTTCGAGATCGCAGAAATGTTGAACTCATTTTCGGAATGGAACACCATTTGCTCTCTTCTATGAATCCATAAAAAAAAAATCAAAAAAATAAAATCTGATTTACAAAAAATTTCAGATTTTCCTCTTTTGGGTTTAAGTTGAGAAACTTTGGTTTCCTCCTTTTCGGACTTCGAGATCGCAGAAATGCTGAACTCATTTTCGGAATGGAACACCATTTGCTCTCTTCTATGAATCCATAAAAAAAAATCAAAAAAATAAAATCTGATTTACAAAAAATTTCAGATTTTCCTCTTTTGGGTTTAAGTTGAGAAACTTTGGTTTCCTCCTTTTCGGACTTCGAGATCGCAGAAATGTTGAACTCATTTTCGGAATGGAACACCATTTGCTCTCTTCTATGAATCCATAAAAAAAAATAAAAAAAATAAAATCTGATTTACAAAAAATTTCAGATTTTCCTCTTTTGGGTTTAAGTTGAGAAACTTTGGTTTCCTCCTTTTCGGACTTCGAGATCGCAGAAATGTTGAACTCATTTTCGGAATGGAACACCATTTGCTCTCTTCTATGAATCCATAAAAAAATCAAAAAACAAAATCTGATTTACAAAATTTTTTCAGATTTTCCTCTTTTGGGTTTAAGTTGAGAAACTTTGGTTTCTTCCTTTTCGGACTTCGGGATCGCAGAAATGTTGAACTCATTTTCGGAATGGAACACCATTTGCTCTCTTCTATGAATCCACAAAAAAAAAAAAAAAAACTTCAGATTTCTCCCTTTTGGGTTAAGTTGAGAAACTTTGGTTTCTTCCTTTTCGGACTTCGAGATCACAGAAATGTTGAACTCATTTTCGGAATAGAACACCATTCGCTCTCTTCTATGAATCCATATAAAAAAAAATCTTTCAAAAAAAAAAAAAACCACTAAGGTTGCACCAATTGCATTCTTTGACCAAAGTGGATCTAAGAAAAGCCTTGTCCAGAGTGTGGAGACAGCTAGACTGTTCTAGGCAAGGGTCCTCCAAAAGGGTTCATTAAGTAATCCTACCCTTACCTGGGGGCTGATCTATCCACTGAGGTTTCATAAGATCGAATTGGAGATCTATGTGAACTCTAAAAAAAAAAAAAAATCTCTAAAAAAAAAAGAGAACAAAAAAAAAAAACTTTTGTCATTTTTGGATTCATATTTGAGAAATCCTGGTTCCTTCCTTTTCGGACTTCGAGATCGTAGAAATGTTGAACTCATTTTCGATTGGAATACCATTTGCTCTTTTCTATAAAGTCCAATCTTGACACTTTTAAAAAAAAAACTTCCGTCACTTTTGGATTCACATTTGAGAAATCCTGGTTCCTTCCTTTTCGGACTTTCGAGCTCGCAGAAATGTTGAGCTCATTTTCGGATTGGAATACCATTTGCTCTCTCCTATGAATCCAATCTTGACCTTTCAAAAATCCCATCTCGTGTCCTTTCCAAGGATGCGATTTGCAACATTTGTGCCTAGCGGTGCTAGTACGCCCTTTCGGGTCTACTGTATTCGCAACCGACACATTTGTATCTCAACCTTACATCATTTTACCTTGAGTGAGCTTTGCTTCTCGGTAATTTGAATTAAGGTTCACAATTGCTCCTAGCAGTCACTGGGACGCTCATTCTGAGCTGACCCTACCTGCGTTTAGAACAATTGTGCCCTCTATGGCTTTTCTGCCTTCCTCATGTTGCTTGGGCTGGGCCATGTCCCCTCGGGCGAGTTGAAGAGGCGAAACCATAGTATTTTCCATTTATGATCACTATATTCTTGTGATTACTAATGGATATGGTCTTGTTTCAGAAGTTTTCAAAAACTAACAATGGCAGCTTCATTAACCATTACCTTTGATGAGAACAAGTACCAGCTCATGCTCCAAGACAAACAAACCAAGCGCACTTACAAGCGCCCCGCCAGCTGCCGAAGCGTCATTTCCCTCGGCAACTCAGAAGACACCGGGTCAAACTCTACTCCCCGGACCATTGTCTTCGGGTCATTGGGACCATTCCCACTACCCGCAGAAGAAACCGCACCTGCCAAAAAGCAGAGAACCGCCCCTCAACGTATCACTACAGTGATACCAAGGGCGATCATCAAGAAGCCTGAGGCCCGTAGCGCTCCTGCAAAGCCTCAACCAGCAAGAAACCAGGTCTGCTCAAAGACTTGGTCTCCAAGGCCTTCACCCAAACAGCGAAGGTCACAAACATCAGCAAAGCCAGCATACCTGGCCCCTCTCAAGGAGAACCGGTTCTACCCTCTTGCTTACATGAAAGAGGAGAAGCCTACCCTCCGCCAAACAAAACCAACTCAGCACGAGCCGGCTTGCTCATACAAGCCCAAAATCAAATCGTGCATCGTAAGGCCTCCGCAAGAACCTGCCAAGGCCTGCACACCTGCGAATCGACCATTCCTCTCAACAGGAGCCGAACTCGCAAAATTCAAAGCTTCGCTGCGACAGGCAAAGGACCGCGTCCAGATCCTGTCCCTGCCCATCTTCAAAGAAGACAAGCTTGGCTGCTGCGCACCAGGGACTACGTCCTTCATTGCCAGAGCACAGCCAGAGCTAACCGAAGCTCAAATCCCTCGTCGTATGCGTCGCCGCACGGCATATCGACAAAAGAGACTAGAGAAGCAAAGAACCCAGGATTCTGCACTTCAGGTCTCCCAAAAATGGGTCGAAAAAGAAAGACCCGACCAAGTTGTTGCTGTTAATATGGTTGGCAAAACCAGAAAACGCCAGAAGTCAGCAACTAAAATCCATGTCAGACGACCGGTGACTCGCAGCGTCTCCCGGACACGAAGACATAAAGAAAACTCTCCCGCTCCTTCAAGCCAAGGACATCAGAGTGACCACTCTTCGAGCTCTTCATCTAAAAGAATGAGCTCCAGCTCAGTCACCAAGACTGTATCCTCTTTCGACTCTCGAAGAATGAACGTCTTGGTCACAAATGCTGAGCAACCTCCACCGCATGATGACGTAACCGCACGCATCCAGCAGCTGGAGCAAGGGCAGCAGAGGATAGAGACTCTAATAGAGAACCTAATTCTCAATCTTCAGCGTCCACAAAACAATGAAGCTCCTCCGAGCCATCAAGGCGACGAGGAAAATGCGGAAAACAGTGAGTCACGCGCCCTTACCAAAAAGGACGTTGACGATATCCTCGCCAAAGCAAAAGAAGAGGATACACTAAAGGAGCATGGGATCAAGCCACCATATCCCTTGTGGATGGACTCGGTCCCGTTCCCTACAAAATTCAAGCAACCTACTCTCCAAACATATACGGGGAAAGGTTCAGCCAGACAACACGTCATCCATTTCAAGATCCTGACGGGAGCTATTGCGGATCAAGATGCCCTCAAAATCCGCCTCTTTGCAAGTACCCTAAAAGGTACGGCCTTTGATTGGTACTCCACTCTGCCTGAGGACTCCATTCAAAATTGGGCCACACTACACCAAAATTGGCAATCAGGAACATTAGTTTGAAACGGTCAGAAGCCCTTTCTATTTAGAATAGGTTTCAACCCGTTCCTGAAGTTAAAACCGTTTCGAAACAAATGGGCGGGGTTCTCATTTCCCAAATCTTGACGCCTCCTAAAAGGTAAAAAGCGTTCCATCGCACCATTCTACATTTCTCACTCTCTTTCATTCGCGCCATTTCGTCCCTCCCTCCTTTTCTCATAAACCCTTTCTTCTCTCTCAGAAATCCTTCAACAAAAGTCTCTTGAAGATCGACTGCAGAAGACAAGTATGATTTCGATTCAGGTTCGGCAATCGCCGTTGAGGTTTTCTTAGATCTATAAACTTCGACGCTGGTTTGGGATCTTGAGGAGAGTCCGATACTGCCGTTTGAGCTTCTCACCATTGTCGGAGAAGACAAAGCCCTTGGGGTGAAGGATTGGGGCAAAACTAGAACGAGATAGGACATTAGATCCTAGGATTTGGATCATACTAGGACTTCAGAAACAGAGCATTGTGGAAGACGGGTTGTGCTGAAACAGAGAGATCAATTGGCTTGAGACAGGATCAATCACAAATCAGAGGTGGGCCTCTTTTTTGGTGTGAATCCGAGAACTCAATAATAGATTTGATCTGAACGTGCATTCTCTTTTGATTTTCTTAGGTTGAGGATAACATCTGCAAGTTCGCAAAGAAGGGCTTCACCCGTCTTAGATTAGCGTCATTCTCTGTGACTCCCATGACGTTGCTCGGGTTAAAAGCGTCACTGGTAGCAAGATAGCAGTGGCTGCTGATTTTACCTAAATGGCACTCTCATCTTCTTTCGGTAATTCGTGGAAAACTCAAGCCGGCCATTTTCAGAAATCCTCTTTCTCTGCTTTTCATTTCCTGGATTTTATATCTGCTGCGTGCTCTGCTGACCCATGCCCAGACACAGGCCAGATTTATTAAGTTTGGTTCCATCGTCTGGACCAGGGGTGGTACAAAAGTGGAAATAAATCTTGGACCTATACCAATTTTTCCGTGTTGCGTCCTTTGGGTATTTGTGTTTTCATCCCTAATTATTTTGATGGCAAAGTTCCGAGTTGGTTCAATTCTATAATGATAAGTTTTGCTGATTTATGTATTTTCATTCTATCTTGTTTTCCTGAACATACAGCTTGTCTCTTGGGAAGAAGGTGGATATGCGACTTCTGACAAACCAATGCCTCGAGGAGAGGTTGTAGTTGGAGGTTTCAGTGTAACTTTAGGATATTTTAGAAACGAAGCAAAAACAAATGAAGTGTACAAAGTAAGATTCCTTATGTTGCTATTTTATTGCTGTACCCATTACTTGCCATAATGATCATGTAATATATCTATTAACAGGTGGATGAAAGGGGAATTCGATGGTTTTATACTGGGGACATTGGACAGTTTCATCCAGATGGATGCCTTGAAATCATTGATAGAAAGAAGGACATCGTGAAACTGCAACATGGAGAGTATGTTTCTCTTGGAAAGGTATGAATATCCTTTATTGGACCTGCAAATGTGCAGGGGCTCTTACCTTTCTGTAATGAATGCGTTCATCTGGTGCACCTCATCATTTGGTGGACATTGTTCTTATATCTCTTCCATTGGATGCTTGGATGATGCAGCTCATCATTGGATGGACCATGCATTTTTATTTCTCTATTGGATGCTTCTAGATGTGTGACCACTGACTACTGGCTTGCATATGCACATCTACAGCTACATCTGAGTGTCTGCATTTGAAGAGAATTAAATTAGATGGCTTGGGTCATCCCATGTCATGAGATTTTAGGATATAAATCAGTCACAATGGGATCCGGAAAATGGATGGATTCACCTTTGTGTTTTTTCCTTCTTTTTTGATTTTTTTTTTGAAGATTACCAAAAGTTTTCTACCATGAATTGAATTGAATTGGAGCCAGGTTAAGTTGAGCCAAGCAATTACTCATAGGCATGTATACTATGTGGTGTTTGATTGAACATTATATATTTCCACATACAGAGCCACCTGTCACTATTTAATCAGAGATTTTAAATGTTGCATATTGTTTATATTAAATAAATATTTAATATTTAATGTCATTGCAGCTTGAGGCAGCATTGGCATCAAGCAGCTATGTGGATAATATCATGGTCTATGCAGGTCCATTTCACAGCTATTGTGTGGCCTTAATAGTCCCCTCTCACCTGGCCATTGATAATTGGGCTCAGAATGCTCGGACTGCATATAGAGACTTTCCCGATCTATGCCAGAAGGCTGAAGCGGTCCATGAAGTCCAGCAGTCTCTTTTGAAGGTTAGTTTGGCAATAAACCCTGATTCCTTTTATGTTTTTTTCTCTCTTGTAGAAATCTTGCCAGATGTTTGAAGAGTTTCTTCTCTTTTTGCAAAGGAATTATAAGAGAGAAAGCTTTGTCGTCTCAGGTCAGATGTCTTTCTTAGGGTTTCCATTCCTTGTAATTTTTCTATGTTTGTTTGCTTGAATTTGCCTTTGATTGGGAGTTTTTAGTTTTCTTATCGTACTTGTAGGAGATGTGCTGCCATCTATTCCCATTTGGAGTCCCCAAATTTGATGAGTGCAAAGTATTAACCTCGTTCCCTTTGTCTCCCTTGGAATAAAAAAAAAAAGAAAAAGAACAACAGTAGTCAAAGATGAATATCAACTTAATCCATTGCAACCCCATGTTTTGCCCCAAAATTCTCCACCTTCAAAAAATATAATCCCCTTCAAATCCACTGCAAACCCATCCAAATTTCTACCCAACCACAATCTTGCTCACTAGAAATCCCATCTTACATGACTACTAGCATAGCACAGCTTGCCCAATCTTACAGAGCTGTATACCACATGAATAAAATGAAGAGCATGAGAAATGCTTCATTTTGGTTCCCACCAAATTCACTAGATAGTCCATTAATTCATGTTGTAGTTAGATTGAAGACTGTAACGTAGTCATATTTATAAATTTACTTTTGTCATGGAATTTTCACAAAGGCAAAGCTTCAAGTTAAATCTTGTAGCAAAATGTATTACCAACAAGGAGGGAAAAGAAATATATTTGGGTTTTCTCATTATTTTCTTGCATCTCATCAATCTGTTTAATGTTTTGATATATCACTCGTCCCTGTTGCTCCACATTGCTGAGTTCTGAAAGTCCGGGATCTGAACCTTAGAGGAGGGGGTGAATAGGGTGAGCTTCAAATTAGTGACCAATTGTGACCAATTTTAACTTCTTTAATTCAATTAGTCACCCTATTGAGTGTTTTAGAATGGAATATTCTAATATGGATTGAGTGTTTTCATGAAAACTCCTGATGAATGTTATGAAATCAAAGTCATGTCTATATTATATTATTCATGAAGCCTGAATATGTCAACAGAAATGGTCTGATCTAATTGTGTTAGAATCTAGTTACTGTAGGGGGCTTGGGTGACTAAACTTTTATGCCTATTTGGTATCATCAAAGCAAATCAGGATGATTATCTCAGGGACATCTGATATTTCTTTCATCTTTGTATGTTAATGTGCATTATTTTGGTTTATTATCATATCGTTTTGTTTATTGTAGTAATCATCTTAGTTGGCAAGAACATTTATAATTCTATTGAGATGATAACTAAAATTTCTTCCATGTTGGCATTTGGAAGTTTCACTTATTGATATTTAGTGCCACTTGCTTTTTATGTTCAATTAGGAGCAAAGCGTCAACAACTAGAACGAGAGAAGGGGATTGTCATTCGTTTCACAATTGGCCACAGGTGCATTGTTAATTTGGGGCATCCTTGCAATCTTATATGTTTGTTACTTCACCTCTTCTATATTTTCATCCTGTTGTCGCAGGTCCACACTCTTTCCAAACAAGAAAAATCATCTTAAAAGATCTGTTTTATTTGTGTTGTCATACTGTATATCAATTTCTTTCTTACCATATGTATAAAGTATAGTTTATTCTAAACAAGTAAGGTCTGAAACAAGGTCAAAGTGTCAAACTGAACAGAAAAGAAAAAAGTGGATTTGCTGGGCTTGGGGGCATAGGGGGCATGTGGATCCCTACTTCACATGTGAACAGAACAAAAAGGCTGGGTGGGTTTGTCTTAATTAAGGGAAACTTTACTTGCCACATACTAATTAAAGAAGATAAAGTTCTTTGATTATAAAGAATCCAGTTGATGGGAATTTCTCCTGTGACGAGAAACAAGTTCTTAGTTTGGTTTAAATTAACCAAGTTGCAAGTAGATGGTCCTTCTGATGGACCACTAGTGGGGATCTTATTATCCATTTTCCACCTGAAAAGAAAGGGGGTTGTGCAATTTCTCTTGCGATGAGAGACGTCTCATGTCAGATAAGATATCATAATTTAGCTGATCTTCAGATGTGTGAAGCTTCTTTCTCTTGGTGTTACAGATATGCTATCCTAGTATTCACTTGAAGTTGCTGCTTTGTTTCTCCTGTTGGTTAGCAATACATTCCTACAGTTCATAATATGCATCACAATTAATGTGTGATGGTTCAATGAAAGTGATCCCCACTATTTGCTAATGATGATCACATAAAACACCACTCTCACATGCTTCTCTCCTGAAACCAGTGACATGATACTTTCTTTCTCCTACAGATGGCGCATGAAACTGAGAACTGAATCATAAATTGCATTCTTTACTGCAGCGTTACCTCCAAAAGCATTTTAGATCTAGCCATAGACTTAGAGGAGTCTCATCATAATGACTTTCTGAGGCTGGTCAGGCCCATAATCTTCCTTTGTGCTCAGGCAAAATCCATTACTGTTATCAAACTCAAGGTCCAAATCACATTCAATGCAACTTTTTTTCTGTCTTACAGGAGCATATTGAAGGATATCATGAGCTATCTGCAAGAACGAAGACATTTTTTTTCACTGCGGTTGCCAAATGGGATGCAGAGTTCTATGTGAAGGTGGATGATGATGTTCATGTCGATTTAGGTATGTATGGCAAGGATATTTGTTCATATGGCTTACAATTAAATTTGAAGTATCCAATAAAATTTCTATTGCCTAGCCAAAGAAACAAAATTAAGTAAAATGAAAATGAAGGCTAGGATTCATTATTTTGATGGTGATGGGTATAATGGGTCTCTTTGGGATCCTTATGATTTGTATTATAAATGATGTTTACGTCTTTTTAATATGCAGGTATGCTAGCGACAACTCTTGCCCGGCACAGATTAAAGCCTAGAGTCTATATAAGTTGTATGAAGTCAGGGCTAGTTTTGGCATAAAAGTAAACCTCTTGGAGCTCTTCACCAGAACTGTTCTCTTCAGCATTTGCTATCTGTAAATATGTTTCTGTTTGTAGGAATGTGAAGTATCATGAGCCTGAATATTGGAAATTTGGAGAGGAAGGTAATAGGTACTTTGGTCATGCAAGTGGGCAGATTTATGCCATCTCAAGGGATCTGGCCACATACATTTCGATCAACCAGTAAGTTATCCATTGGTTTTTGCTATACAAATTGAAAGGTCGTATAACTCTGACACCAATTTGGCTTTTGCTGTTCTGTATTTCAGTTCTTAAGCCTATTGATGATGTCTTCTTCCCCCTTCTTTTTGTTGCATACTGAGCCTAATGATGGTGCAGCGGGTACAGGTGGCAGGGGGAGGAAGAAAGGAAGGAGAGAAGTGGGGGAAGGAAGAGAAGAGAAGAAAAGGAAAGGGAGAGGGACGTGCACAGGCATGGGTGCAGGGGAGAAGGAGAGAAGAGAGGGGGGAAAGAAATAAAGAAGAGGAGGCAGTGGGTGTGCCGGTGAGTGTGTGCAGGGTGGTGCAGCTAGTGGGTGTGTGCAGGTGGTGGAAGAGGAGGAATTAAACCTTTTCCAAAAGTTCTGGGTTGATTTTGAGTTATATGTGTTATGTATTTCTAAATATTGTAAATTGCACATTTAAATTCAAGTTAGTACATTGATTTTTTAAATAAAGTAACAGATGACGTGTGATATTAATGTGCAGGTGTGAATGCTACCATTTATGGTTTTTTTTGTGATTTAAAAAAAAATGAATTTAATGGCAACTACAAAAAATTACGGTGAAATTATTTAAAAAATGATAATAATAATTAAATTAGGGATGGTTCCAAATTGTCATTTAGCATAGTAAAAACTGATCCAATATCAAAAATTAGAATTTGGAATGATTTTAGAAATTTTGAAAGTGTTTAAAAGCGTTCCAAAATAGACTAACTAATTGGGACACTTAAAATTGGAACGGTTCTACAAAATCTGAAAGTATTTATAACTTTATCAAAATTCTAAATTTGGAACGGTTTTGGAAAATATAAGTGTTTAGGACCGTTCCAAAAAGGACTACAACCATTCCAAATTTTTGTATTTGGAACGGTAAAGGGTCATTTGGCAGTGTTAAGAACCGTCTCAACATTCAACATTTGGAACGGTTATAAGAATATTGGAACGGTTTTCAATAGTTCCTAAAGTTTGAATTTGGCGCGGTTTAGAGCCGTTCCAATGGTTTAGGAACATGGCGATTAGCAGCGGATTTGGACCGTTCCTATTTCTCATAGGAACGGTTTTGAACACTTCCTGTTCGCTGTTTTTGGTGTAGTGCCATGTTGGAGACACGCTTCCTAACCCACTTCAAAGGTGAGGATCATCCTGTTACTATGGCTCAGCTCTGCAGCCTAAAACAGGGAGAGAATGAGTCAACATATGACTTCATTCACAAGTGGAAGGCAATGGCATACAAATGCTTCGATGTACTGCCACAAGTGTCACTGGTTGACATCTGCCGAAACAACATGAGAGCAAGAATCCGCTCCATGATCATCGGCAACAAATCAAAGAACCTGGGAGAACTCCTGGAAGCAGCTATGGAAGCTAAAACGATGATCAAAGACCTAAACAGTCAGAAATCATTAAAGAAAGAGCCGACTGCCATTGCAACCTCAAAACCAAAGAAAAAGGAGGTTCTCAATGTGAAAACCAAGTCAGCTCCTCAACAGCCAAAGAAAGCTGAAAACAAAGCTGCAGGTAAAAAGCCTGAACGCTATGATGCCTTCAAAGAACGAGTAGAAAAGAAATACCCGTTCGATGGAGATGTTGAAGAAATCTTTGGGGGCACTCCTAGCAAACGGTAAACTTACATTGCCTGACCCCAAAAGACCAGGAGATGTTGGCAAAACCAACGATCCTCGGTACTGTCCATACCATCAGATGGTCTCGCATCCTCTCAATCAATGCTTTGTTGTGAGAGAGAAGATAAATGAGATGTGGAAAAACGGAGTCATTACCTTCGACAAGAACTATGGGTCTGCCTCCGTCAACATGGTGTCGTATGGACAAAAACAAAAATCACCAAAAGAGAAGATCACTACTTCCTTCAAAGTGATAAAGATGACCCAGACGTTCCAAGAGTTGGTTCCATATCCAACATCAGACGGACAGCCCATATGGGTACACCCCAATATCCTAGAAGATGAAGATTGGGAGGTCGTCAAAACAAAGCCCACCGCTCAACAGCGAAGGCAAGCCAGGAGACAACTCCGCAGGCTCAAACAGCAGGAGAAAACTCCGAAAAAGCAAGAAGTCGCTGAAAAGGCAGAAACCTCCTCCACCGCTTCACTGGGGGCAATAGAAGAGTCCTCTCCTAAGGCTTCAAAGGCGGCAAGAAAATTCACTCTTGGTGATTTCATGCCACCACACCTCAAAGATGAAACTACGCAGGGGGCATCATACTCTTGCAACTCAGTGGTCGGATTCTCCATGGATAGATATGAGTCCAGTGACACCGCTAGTGACATCGATGAGTGGGAGGAATCCCTCGAAACAGGAGAATATCTCTCCGATGAGGAATGGATCCCTGAATCTCATCTTATGCCAGTAATCTGGTATAACCCATTACAGCCGCAAGGATCCTGGTCTGATGATGAAGAAGACCAAGAGGCTGTCTAAGAAAATATTCTAGTGGAACCCAACCATGTTGAACCACAAGGAGCAGACGAAGAAGAAGATTTGGCTCCCGTGCCTAATCTCGATGAATACGCAAGGATCTTGCAGCACCTTGCTATAGAGCAAGAACAAGGTCGCATCAATCAGCTTCGTCACAACCCGGCACCGGAAGTTCATGAAAATCTACAGGAATCTCCTCCGGTAACTCCAAAAAATGAAAAAAGTTGTTGGATCGATGATCCTCTTACATCTGAGGACGAATCTGATTCCCAACAGTTCATCTTGGAGGCATCTTCCGTCAAAGTTACTTGCAATGAAATAACTCAGGATGATAATTCCTCACCTTCTCAGGCTTCGTCTCCTGAAACAGTGACATCGGAACTCAAACCTCTTCCGACTGATCACCTTGAAGAAATTCCAGCCGGTGAAATCTTCTTCAGAGAAAATCCGGTTAATTGGTCCCAAATGCCCGATCTCATCAGTGATGTCTGGACCGACAAAATCTTCGATAAAGAAGGAAAGTTGCTGGATGCTGTTCAGGACTTGTTCCCGGAAAATGCTCCATGCAACACAATTACCGAAGATGGCAATGCTGACACAGAGACATCTTCAGCAAATGAGAAGGAACAACCCCTCGATCTCGAGGGTGATCTTCTAAACAAAGACCCTTCTCCAGAAGCTCTTGAAGTTGGTAGAGGTACCCGTTCTGGCCGGGATTACCACAAAAACTACAACCAACCTTCTGCTTCTTATGTAAATCCTTCGGGAAAACAAGCTGTAAACGCCCCTAGTGGCAAGAATAATGAAAATGCAGGCCCCAAGGAGGCTTTCAAGTACGACTTGATTCAGCACTTCAAACACATACCTGCACGTCTGCACATCCTAGACTTATTACGAATGTCACCACAGACTCGTGATAGTCTCATTTCAGAACTACAAATGCTGGATGCGGATGTCGACAAACATGCCCCACAAGTCCTACAAATTGAAATGGACCATAGGGTCAAAAAATCAAAAACTCCCTCAAAAGGAGAAAAGAAGAAAACTGAGGGATCCTGCATCGAATGCCTCTCGGTTCAAAAAGCAGCAAGTGCAACCATCGCCTTCACCAAGGAAGACCTCCTGCTACGCGAGATAAAGCACAACCGACCCCTGTACTTCACCGGGTACATCAAAGAGGTACCACTACGCAGAATCCAGATCGATCCAGGTTCTGCACTCAACCTCATCTCCACTTCGGCACTCGAAGAACTGGGCATTCCGCCTAGCAAGCTGAGCCACACGTCTGTGTCCATCTTTGGATATGATGGCAGCGCTCAAAGGCCGATCGGCAAAATCAGGTTCAAGTTGCAAATGGGTGATCTTATCTCTGAGGTCACTGTCTATGCAATAAAGACCCCTTCATGCTACAACATCCTTCTCGGACGCCCCTGGATACACGAGAATGGTGTTGTCCCTTCAACTTTACATCAGTGCATCAAGTTCGTTGGCAATGACGGCTTGATACATCGAGTGTTTGCAGACAAAAATCCCTTCAAAGGCAAAGAAGTCTATTTCGCAGATGCTCAGATGTACAAAGATGAAAAAGAAGAAAGGGAGGAAGAAACAACACCCTTTGCCGAAAATCTCCAGAAAGACAAAGGCAAGGCTCCTCAGCAATCACCAGAAGAAAGTAAATCCTCTATCAAAACCGAAGAGAATAATCAATCTCCCTTCATGGTCTCCCTCAAGTCTTCAAAGCCTCTGGTGATCACCACCAAAGCAAAGAAGACAAAACAGAGGGCTGGGGGCAAGTTTGCTGTCTCCTTCGTGTCTATCTTGCAAGACACGAATTCGGACTCAGAGCCAGAAAACGATACATTGTCAAGCCAAGCTGATGATCAACAAGTTCAGCCCGCTCTCACTCCGATGGAGACAACCGTTGACATAAAGATCCGGCATCTGCTTCCTTCGTTGTTCCAGCAACATCAGCAGAAGAAAAGCCAATCTTCTTTCATAAATCGGGAGTTTCTTCATCAAATTCTTCGCTTGAACCTTTCCAAAATGAAGGTATGCCTCAACTATCTCTGTATAGTCCAATGGCGCAAGCTATCATGAAGAAAATGGGCTACGACGCTCAGAACCCAATCGGTTTGGGAGATGGCCGTGGTATTATCACGCCATTGGAACCAACCCTGACCAAAAGTCAACTGGAAAGTTGGAAACCCCACCGCCACATAGAAAAGTCTTCATAAGGGCTGGGGTATGATCCTGACGCCCCCTTGAGACAGTTGACACAAAGGCTGCAAAGTCATCCTGCCGACCAAGCCTCAACATCTCATATTAATGAAGACATCGATCTCCCTGGATATCTCTTTGAAGAGTTGACCGTCAAGGATCCAGGAAGTTTATCCAATTGGTATGATTCCTCTGGTGATGAAGAAGAATTGTCCGATAATACAGATACACGGTTCTCTGACCCAGAAGAATCACTGTCTCCAAAGGAAGTGCCCTACTTCTGTTAGGTCTTTTGTTTTTGCAATTTGATGGATGCATTTGCACTTTAGCACCATTTGAATTCACACACTAGCATTGTGTTAGAAAACCTTGAAATCTAGTTTTATACATGCATAGCTTTTAAGATTTGGAAAAGCTTTTGTTTTATGCATGTTTTGGTTTTAAACTTGGATGCATTGGTTTTGAATCCCAAACTCTTTTTGAAAACCTAATTCCATGTGCACTACTTTTGGAAAATCATGTTAGGTATTTAGGTTTCAGGTTTGCATACTTTCAGCACCTTTGGAATCAGTTTTGTATGCAATATCTTTTGAAAAGAGTTTTTACTAATCAAGCTTGCCTAAGGTCTTAAACCTTTGAATCTTCTTAGGCTTTAGGTATCTCATGTTTTAATCTTCTTAGAATACCTTAAATCATGTATTTAAGCTTGATTTAGTGGCCAAAAAGATCCCCCAAAGAAAAACTTTGAAAATGGAAAAAGTGGATTTTTGGCCCAGGGACTCGCCCGGCAGTGTCGCCGGTCGACCGAGCCCTGTGTCTCGGTCGACCGAGGACACTGCAGGGCCCTGGGAAGTTTCTGTGCAGAAATTTCCCAACGGTCAGAAATATGACCGTTGTGTTGTCCCGGTCGACCGAGACCTCTAGGTCGACCGAGACAACTAGCCCGTGGACTGTTTTTTGCCTATAAAGTCCATTCATTTCCAACCTTTTTCAAGGCTTGAACCATGAACTTTTGAGAGCATTTTGGAGCCAAAGAAAGGGGAAGAAGTTGGAAAGGCTAGAGGGCTATTTGGAAATCAAACTCATGAGTTTTTAAAAGGTACATCTTCTAAGTTATTTTGATTTCCATTCAAATGAAATTCATGCATGTTCAAATCCTTGGTATTTTCATTTATGCATGATTTCAAGCCTATAAAGAGTTGTTTTGCAAACTCAATATCTTCCTTGGTAAATTAGATTAGTTTGCAAACTCTCTTAACTAAATCACATGCTTTCTTAGACTTTTACACTCATACAACTTGTTTAGTTCATTTATTAAAGTTGTTTGAATTTCACATGTGATTAGTTTTCTCTTCAATCATCATTTTATAAGCTTTGATTTTAAAATGCATCATGCATTCATTTAAGAGCTTCTTTGTTAAGATTGATTGAAGGAACACACTCATACACTTGTGCACACACTTTAGCTTGTTTTAAGTGTATGTTTGTAATTTGTATTAAACTTTCATATTAGCCTATTCAAGAGGCAATTTCATATGAGCTTAAATTGTAATCTCTTAGAGTGATCTTTTGGAAAGACACCTTCTTTGAGAAATCAACTTTGTAAAGGTTATTGCTTAGCCTTTGAAAAGCAACTTGTAAGGTTATTGCTTAGCCTAAGAAAAGCATATTGTAAAGGTTATTGCTTAGCCTAAGAAAAGCATATTGTAAGGTTATTGCTTAGCCTATAAAAGCACATTGAGAGGTTGTTGTTTAGCCTAGAAAAACAACTTTGTAAGGGTTATTGCTTAGCCTAGTAAAAAGCATAATTAGTGGAATCCGGTGGGGTGTTGGATACACAAGCCGGTAGTGGATGTAGGCATTGAGGCCGAACCACTATAAACCTTGGTGTTGTGGTGATTGCTTTGTGATGATTGTATTGTTAGCTTCCGCATTTTGATTGTCTTATCATCACATGTGACTAGTTTTTATTAAGAAATTAAAATTGGTTTAAATTGGTCATAGTTGTAGCTCACCCTATTCACCCCCCCCTCTAGGGTTAGGATCCTCGTGGACTTTCAATTGGTATCAGAGCCAAGTGCTCTAATCCCTTAGGATCAAGTGTTTGGAACTCTTGATTAGGTGTAAAAACCTAGAGTTAAAACCCTAGAGTTGTGCTTTTTATGAAAATCATTAGAATGGACTCCACTATGCTAGACTTAGTAGATTCTTCTAGACCCCTCATTCTTCCTTCTATTGGAGATTCCATCATTCAATTAAAAGAATCTCAAATTGAATTAAAAGAAGAAGAAATTAAAGAAAATGAAGAAGATCTTCAACAAGCCTTTGAGGAATTATATGAATTATCCTTAAAGACTGAAAAGAGAAACAAAAAGTTAAGAGAAGAATCTAAAAGACTAAACCAAGAATTAGACTCTTCTAAAAATGAACTTAGAGAAAAAGATGAATTTATAAATTGTGTAGAATCTAAGTTCATGATCTCTTTGAATAATCTATCTAACATTCAAGATGAATTAAAAGAATTAAAGATGGATTATGACAATGTCAATAAGGAAAATCTAAAACTAAGAGATCAAATAAAAAGGCAAGATAAAGACTTTAACAATCTTGAATCTAAATTGACTATCTCTAAGGAAAATTTATCTAATGCTCAAAACGAATTAAATGAGATTAAGATAAATTGTGATGAGCTTACAAATGAAAATTTGAACCTAAGAGATACAATTAAAAAACAAGATAAAGACTTTAACAACTTAGAAGCCAAGTTGATTAAAAGTAAGTTAAAATCACAAGAACTTGGATCTAATGTTGTTAATGAACTTAAACATGAATTAAAACTTGCCAATGAAGAGCTAAGCAAATATAAGGAAATTGAATATGAACTTTCAAAAGTTAAAAATGAAAATTCAATCCTTATAACCAAAGTCACTCAACTTGAAAGCTATAAACAAAAGTATGAGTGCAAGTTTACCCAAAGTGAAGAGAAACTTGAAAAATTATTCAAATTGGGTAAATCTCATGGAGATAGGACGGGTATTGGATTTAATAGGAATATATCTTATGACCCTAAATTCACCAACACTTTTGTGAAAGGTGAGTCCTCATTCTCTAGCACTCACACTTCTTTGCCCATGTCTAAATGTAATTATTGTGGCATTGAAGGACACTTTAGGTTTGAGTGCAAACTAAGGAAGAGAAGCCATGTGTCTAAACCCATCTTTGAACTCAAAAATGGAAAATCAAACTTGAAGGGTAAGACACTAAAAACCAAGGAAGACTCCATAAAGCTTAAACAAGTGAAACCAATTAACAAGGAGTCTCCCAAGATAGATTCTAAAAAGATTAAACAAGTTAAACCAAAAATCAAAGAATCTATTAACAAAAAGCTTCTCAACCTACCTCCCTTAAGTCAAAACATAAAAGAACTTTTGAAGAAATTTACAAAGTTAAATCTAAATTTCAAAAGTCAAGTAAAGGGAGAAAGTAAGAAGAAAAGAAAAGTGAAGCAATCCCCTAAGAATCAAACTCACCAACTTCAAAAGACTAATCACCATTCTAAGCCAAATTTAGTAAAATCTAAATATCATGGTGATAAGTTTAAATTGAAAATTTATCAAGTTAAATCTCCTATAGTTGGTGAGAAGTCCAAAATAGACCTCAAAGTTCAACCCTCTCAAGACCTTAGGTGGATTCCCAAAGTCATTTACCTAGACAAACCTTAGGGCCTTGAACCTCATTGACCAACCTACTCTTTATTAGTTAAATCACTTTGTTGGTCATGATTGCATTTGCATTTTGTTTCTTTTAGTTAGATTTCTTAAAATGCATTGCTTATTTATGATCATTTGATTTTGTTTTCATGCACCCTTCTAAGTTACATGTCATGGTTTCAAAATCATTTGATTATAATCTAATCATGTTTGATTTGCTTTTTGCACTCATATGTTTTGCATTGCATTTCTACATGTTCAATTGATTGTGATTTCAAAAGCTTTCATAGCTAGACTCTTCATGATCAATTGTTGTTTAATCAATTCAAGTTTTTCCATGGATTTCTAAGTTATACTTGAATATGGGAAATCATTGTTTTGAAAAATCAACTTGTATGTGTTTCAATTAAGTTATATCTTTTCAAATACAATGTTGATAATTGATCTTCAAAATCATTCTTTTATGCTCATTGTTGAATTTTGTTTTTCAAAATGATTTGAAGATTGTATGATTGGAAATGCTCTATAACATCACTAGTTATATTCATCAAAGCATGTTCCATGATTCTCATTTCCTTTTCTTTTGGTTTCATTATCTTAGAAATGGAAATGTATGTTGTTTGCATCCTTGCTTGTTTATTTACATTCTTTTTATATGCAAATGACAATTGGTTCCATGTATGGTTGTGATCTTAGTATCATTTGTAGAAACCATACTAGAACCTAAATCCATCCTCTATGCCTAATAGTCATTTCTTTATGGATGGTTATGATGTTGATTCATGTAGATTTTCTTGATGTCATCCTTATACATGTTTCAACTTCATAAGTAGTGTTCTTAATCATATGAATCTCTTTGAAATCCATTCCTTGCATTTAGGTTGGTTGATGGATTTCTTAGTGTTGAATTCATATGATCTAGACACTTTGGAAATTGCATGCATTACAAAGCTTTATCCTTTTGCATTGCAATTTGCCTTGTTCATCACTATGCTCTTTAGGAATATCATTAAAAGTGATGAATATGCATTTATGATGCTTGATGGAAGTGTATCACATCCTTGCTTTTACTCATGTTATCATATTCAATTGGTTTCATTTGGTATAATGTTCCATTGATTTCATATCCAATTGATATCTTATCTTGTGTATGTGATAGACCTTGTGTGCTTTGGACTAATCTTCATAGTTATATAATTGTTCCACGTCACACACCATTAGCATCATAATGCTCATGATTGCCACCTCTTTTTGCTCTCATAGGTAAATCTCATGACCACCATGTTTATGTGTTAATAATATTGGTTGGTTATTATTTGAGGTTGGCTTCATGATTGAATTTCATTTCACTCTTTCATGCACTTTAATAGTCATATTTATTGATTGAATGAAATGAGTTCAAAACTTACATAGCATATGTTTTTCATAAGTAATATTGATTGATGCTATGTTTGAGTAAACCCCATATCATGGATAGCTCTAATTTGGATTTTTCCTAATAAGTAACATTCTTGAATCCATTTTAGAGTGATTATGTTAATAGTCATATCCTTTAATCTCAATTGATATGTTTGTTTCAATTGATATCCATGATTGCTTCTCTTTTTTGTCCTAGCTCTCTTTTGGTAAATTGATCATATTGTGCTCAATAGTTAAATGAATCTAATCCTTTCCTTGAAGTTAACCCTCACTTGGTTAAACCATCTTCTTCTTGCACCTAATAGTTAAATCTTTGTCAAAAGTTTGACAAAAGAAGAGAATGGATTGAGGGGGAGTGTAAACCTTCATAGGAAGTATTAGTTATGATCAAATTGACCATTGGAATGCCTTTGAGCCCTTAGAGACTACTACCTCACATGATAGCCTGTTATGTATTTCATTTTCGATTTCATTTGTTAACAGGTGCTACTAAAGGTATTTTCCTTGTCTCATGTGTGTAGGTACCTTTGCAATTTAATGTCAAAGGGGGAGAGAGAGTTCAAGTGTGACTCAAAGATCTCCTACTCATCAAAGGGGGAGAGAGTTCGAGAGTTCAAGTACTCGAAGATCTCCTATCCATCAAAGGGGGAGAAAGCTTTCAAGTTCTCAAAAGGAGAAAGAAGCATGGTCAAAGGGGGAGAGCAAATAGAAGAAAGAAAGCTTGGAGCTAAAGAAGATGCTTGGCCATAGAGAGGAAGATGATAAGAAAGCTTGAAGAATGATCAAGCACCAAGCATCAAGAAGATTGAAGAAAAGAGCCCAAGAGCCCAAGCTAAGAGAAGGAGCATCCAAGAAGAAGATTTCAAGACTTGTCCAGCTGAGGGGGAGCTGAAGACAAAGTGTGTTTTTTCAATGATGAGTAAGTTGCCATCAAATTGCAAAGGGGGAGATTGTTAGGTCTTTTGTTTTTGCAATTTGATGGATGCATTTGCACTTTAGCACCATTTGAATTCACACACTAGCATTGTGTTAGAAAACCTTGAAATCTAGTTTTATACATGCATAGCTTTTAAGATTTGGAAAAGCTTTTGTTTTATGCATGTTTTGGTTTTAAACTTGGATGCATTGGTTTTGAATCCCAAACTCTTTTTGAAAACCTAATTCCATGTGCACTACTTTTGGAAAATCATGTTAGGTATTTAGGTTTCAGGTTTGCATACTTTCAGCACCTTTGGAATCAGTTTTGTATGCAATATCTTTTGAAAAGAGTTTTTACTAATCAAGCTTGCCTAAGGTCTTAAACCTTTGAATCTTCTTAGGCTTTAGGTATCTCATGTTTTAATCTTCTTAGAATACCTTAAATCATGTATTTAAGCTTGATTTAGTGGCCAAAAAGATCCCCCAAAGAAAAACTTTGAAAATGGAAAAAGTGGATTTTTGGCCCAGGGACTCGCCCGGCAGTGTCGCCGGTCGACCGAGCCCTGTGTCTCGGTCGACCGAGGACACTGCAGGGCCCTGGGAAGTTTCTGTGCAGAAATTTCCCAACGGTCAGAAATATGACCGTTGTGTTGTCCCGGTCGACCGAGACCTCTAGGTCGACCGAGACAACTAGCCCGTGGACTGTTTTTTGCCTATAAAGTCCATTCATTTCCAACCTTTTTCAAGGCTTGAACCATGAACTTTTGAGAGCATTTTGGAGCCAAAGAAAGGGGAAGAAGTTGGAAAGGCTAGAGGGCTATTTGGAAATCAAACTCATGAGTTTTTAAAAGGTACATCTTCTAAGTTATTTTGATTTCCATTCAAATGAAATTCATGCATGTTCAAATCCTTGGTATTTTCATTTATGCATGATTTCAAGCCTATAAAGAGTTGTTTTGCAAACTCAATATCTTCCTTGGTAAATTAGATTAGTTTGCAAACTCTCTTAACTAAATCACATGCTTTCTTAGACTTTTACACTCATACAACTTGTTTAGTTCATTTATTAAAGTTGTTTGAATTTCACATGTGATTAGTTTTCTCTTCAATCATCATTTTATAAGCTTTGATTTTAAAATGCATCATGCATTCATTTAAGAGCTTCTTTGTTAAGATTGATTGAAGGAACACACTCATACACTTGTGCACACACTTTAGCTTGTTTTAAGTGTATGTTTGTAATTTGTATTAAACTTTCATATTAGCCTATTCAAGAGGCAATTTCATATGAGCTTAAATTGTAATCTCTTAGAGTGATCTTTTGGAAAGACACCTTCTTTGAGAAATCAACTTTGTAAAGGTTATTGCTTAGCCTTTGAAAAGCAACTTGTAAGGTTATTGCTTAGCCTAAGAAAAGCATATTGTAAAGGTTATTGCTTAGCCTAAGAAAAGCATATTGTAAGGTTATTGCTTAGCCTATAAAAGCACATTGAGAGGTTGTTGTTTAGCCTAGAAAAACAACTTTGTAAGGGTTATTGCTTAGCCTAGTAAAAAGCATAATTAGTGGAATCCGGTGGGGTGTTGGATACACAAGCCGGTAGTGGATGTAGGCATTGAGGCCGAACCACTATAAACCTTGGTGTTGTGGTGATTGCTTTGTGATGATTGTATTGTTAGCTTCCGCATTTTGATTGTCTTATCATCACATGTGACTAGTTTTTATTAAGAAATTAAAATTGGTTTAAATTGGTCATAGTTGTAGCTCACCCTATTCACCCCCCCCCTCTAGGGTTAGGATCCTCGTGGACTTTCAATTGGTATCAGAGCCAAGTGCTCTAATCCCTTAGGATCAAGTGTTTGGAACTCTTGATTAGGTGTAAAAACCTAGAGTTAAAACCCTAGAGTTGTGCTTTTTATGAAAATCATTAGAATGGACTCCACTATGCTAGACTTAGTAGATTCTTCTAGACCCCTCATTCTTCCTTCTATTGGAGATTCCATCATTCAATTAAAAGAATCTCAAATTGAATTAAAAGAAGAAGAAATTAAAGAAAATGAAGAAGATCTTCAACAAGCCTTTGAGGAATTATATGAATTATCCTTAAAGACTGAAAAGAGAAACAAAAAGTTAAGAGAAGAATCTAAAAGACTAAACCAAGAATTAGACTCTTCTAAAAATGAACTTAGAGAAAAAGATGAATTTATAAATTGTGTAGAATCTAAGTTCATGATCTCTTTGAATAATCTATCTAACATTCAAGATGAATTAAAAGAATTAAAGATGGATTATGACAATGTCAATAAGGAAAATCTAAAACTAAGAGATCAAATAAAAAGGCAAGATAAAGACTTTAACAATCTTGAATCTAAATTGACTATCTCTAAGGAAAATTTATCTAATGCTCAAAACGAATTAAATGAGATTAAGATAAATTGTGATGAGCTTACAAATGAAAATTTGAACCTAAGAGATACAATTAAAAAACAAGATAAAGACTTTAACAACTTAGAAGCCAAGTTGATTAAAAGTAAGTTAAAATCACAAGAACTTGGATCTAATGTTGTTAATGAACTTAAACATGAATTAAAACTTGCCAATGAAGAGCTAAGCAAATATAAGGAAATTGAATATGAACTTTCAAAAGTTAAAAATGAAAATTCAATCCTTATAACCAAAGTCACTCAACTTGAAAGCTATAAACAAAAGTATGAGTGCAAGTTTACCCAAAGTGAAGAGAAACTTGAAAAATTATTCAAATTGGGTAAATCTCATGGAGATAGGACGGGTATTGGATTTAATAGGAATATATCTTATGACCCTAAATTCACCAACACTTTTGTGAAAGGTGAGTCCTCATTCTCTAGCACTCACACTTCTTTGCCCATGTCTAAATGTAATTATTGTGGCATTGAAGGACACTTTAGGTTTGAGTGCAAACTAAGGAAGAGAAGCCATGTGTCTAAACCCATCTTTGAACTCAAAAATGGAAAATCAAACTTGAAGGGTAAGACACTAAAAACCAAGGAAGACTCCATAAAGCTTAAACAAGTGAAACCAATTAACAAGGAGTCTCCCAAGATAGATTCTAAAAAGATTAAACAAGTTAAACCAAAAATCAAAGAATCTATTAACAAAAAGCTTCTCAACCTACCTCCCTTAAGTCAAAACATAAAAGAACTTTTGAAGAAATTTACAAAGTTAAATCTAAATTTCAAAAGTCAAGTAAAGGGAGAAAGTAAGAAGAAAAGAAAAGTGAAGCAATCCCCTAAGAATCAAACTCACCAACTTCAAAAGACTAATCACCATTCTAAGCCAAATTTAGTAAAATCTAAATATCATGGTGATAAGTTTAAATTGAAAATTTATCAAGTTAAATCTCCTATAGTTGGTGAGAAGTCCAAAATAGACCTCAAAGTTCAACCCTCTCAAGACCTTAGGTGGATTCCCAAAGTCATTTACCTAGACAAACCTTAGGGCCTTGAACCTCATTGACCAACCTACTCTTTATTAGTTAAATCACTTTGTTGGTCATGATTGCATTTGCATTTTGTTTCTTTTAGTTAGATTTCTTAAAATGCATTGCTTATTTATGATCATTTGATTTTGTTTTCATGCACCCTTCTAAGTTACATGTCATGGTTTCAAAATCATTTGATTATAATCTAATCATGTTTGATTTGCTTTTTGCACTCATATGTTTTGCATTGCATTTCTACATGTTCAATTGATTGTGATTTCAAAAGCTTTCATAGCTAGACTCTTCATGATCAATTGTTGTTTAATCAATTCAAGTTTTTCCATGGATTTCTAAGTTATACTTGAATATGGGAAATCATTGTTTTGAAAAATCAACTTGTATGTGTTTCAATTAAGTTATATCTTTTCAAATACAATGTTGATAATTGATCTTCAAAATCATTCTTTTATGCTCATTGTTGAATTTTGTTTTTCAAAATGATTTGAAGATTGTATGATTGGAAATGCTCTATAACATCACTAGTTATATTCATCAAAGCATGTTCCATGATTCTCATTTCCTTTTCTTTTGGTTTCATTATCTTAGAAATGGAAATGTATGTTGTTTGCATCCTTGCTTGTTTATTTACATTCTTTTTATATGCAAATGACAATTGGTTCCATGTATGGTTGTGATCTTAGTATCATTTGTAGAAACCATACTAGAACCTAAATCCATCCTCTATGCCTAATAGTCATTTCTTTATGGATGGTTATGATGTTGATTCATGTAGATTTTCTTGATGTCATCCTTATACATGTTTCAACTTCATAAGTAGTGTTCTTAATCATATGAATCTCTTTGAAATCCATTCCTTGCATTTAGGTTGGTTGATGGATTTCTTAGTGTTGAATTCATATGATCTAGACACTTTGGAAATTGCATGCATTACAAAGCTTTATCCTTTTGCATTGCAATTTGCCTTGTTCATCACTATGCTCTTTAGGAATATCATTAAAAGTGATGAATATGCATTTATGATGCTTGATGGAAGTGTATCACATCCTTGCTTTTACTCATGTTATCATATTCAATTGGTTTCATTTGGTATAATGTTCCATTGATTTCATATCCAATTGATATCTTATCTTGTGTATGTGATAGACCTTGTGTGCTTTGGACTAATCTTCATAGTTATATAATTGTTCCACGTCACACACCATTAGCATCATAATGCTCATGATTGCCACCTCTTTTTGCTCTCATAGGTAAATCTCATGACCACCATGTTTATGTGTTAATAATATTGGTTGGTTATTATTTGAGGTTGGCTTCATGATTGAATTTCATTTCACTCTTTCATGCACTTTAATAGTCATATTTATTGATTGAATGAAATGAGTTCAAAACTTACATAGCATATGTTTTTCATAAGTAATATTGATTGATGCTATGTTTGAGTAAACCCCATATCATGGATAGCTCTAATTTGGATTTTTCCTAATAAGTAACATTCTTGAATCCATTTTAGAGTGATTATGTTAATAGTCATATCCTTTAATCTCAATTGATATGTTTGTTTCAATTGATATCCATGATTGCTTCTCTTTTTTGTCCTAGCTCTCTTTTGGTAAATTGATCATATTGTGCTCAATAGTTAAATGAATCTAATCCTTTCCTTGAAGTTAACCCTCACTTGGTTAAACCATCTTCTTCTTGCACCTAATAGTTAAATCTTTGTCAAAAGTTTGACAAAAGAAGAGAATGGATTGAGGGGGAGTGTAAACCTTCATAGGAAGTATTAGTTATGATCAAATTGACCATTGGAATGCCTTTGAGCCCTTAGAGACTACTACCTCACATGATAGCCTGTTATGTATTTCATTTTCGATTTCATTTGTTAACAGGTGCTACTAAAGGTATTTTCCTTGTCTCATGTGTGTAGGTACCTTTGCAATTTAATGTCAAAGGGGGAGAGAGAGTTCAAGTGTGACTCAAAGATCTCCTACTCATCAAAGGGGGAGAGAGTTCGAGAGTTCAAGTACTCGAAGATCTCCTATCCATCAAAGGGGGAGAAAGCTTTCAAGTTCTCAAAAGGAGAAAGAAGCATGGTCAAAGGGGGAGAGCAAATAGAAGAAAGAAAGCTTGGAGCTAAAGAAGATGCTTGGCCATAGAGAGGAAGATGATAAGAAAGCTTGAAGAATGATCAAGCACCAAGCATCAAGAAGATTGAAGAAAAGAGCCCAAGAGCCCAAGCTAAGAGAAGGAGCATCCAAGAAGAAGATTTCAAGACTTGTCCAGCTGAGGGGGAGCTGAAGACAAAGTGTGTTTTTTCAATGATGAGTAAGTTGCCATCAAATTGCAAAGGGGGAGATTGTTAGGTCTTTTGTTTTTGCAATTTGATGGATGCATTTGCACTTTAGCACCATTTGAATTCACACACTAGCATTGTGTTAGAAAACCTTGAAATCTAGTTTTATACATGCATAGCTTTTAAGATTTGGAAAAGCTTTTGTTTTATGCATGTTTTGGTTTTAAACTTGGATGCATTGGTTTTGAATCCCAAACTCTTTTTGAAAACCTAATTCCATGTGCACTACTTTTGGAAAATCATGTTAGGTATTTAGGTTTCAGGTTTGCATACTTTCAGCACCTTTGGAATCAGTTTTGTATGCAATATCTTTTGAAAAGAGTTTTTACTAATCAAGCTTGCCTAAGGTCTTAAACCTTTGAATCTTCTTAGGCTTTAGGTATCTCATGTTTTAATCTTCTTAGAATACCTTAAATCATGTATTTAAGCTTGATTTAGTGGCCAAAAAGATCCCCCAAAGAAAAACTTTGAAAATGGAAAAAGTGGATTTTTGGCCCAGGGACTCGCCCGGCAGTGTCGCCGGTCGACCGAGCCCTGTGTCTCGGTCGACCGAGGACACTGCAGGGCCCTGGGAAGTTTCTGTGCAGAAATTTCCCAACGGTCAGAAATATGACCGTTGTGTTGTCCCGGTCGACCGAGACCTCTAGGTCGACCGAGACAACTAGCCCGTGGACTGTTTTTTGCCTATAAAGTCCATTCATTTCCAACCTTTTTCAAGGCTTGAACCATGAACTTTTGAGAGCATTTTGGAGCCAAAGAAAGGGGAAGAAGTTGGAAAGGCTAGAGGGCTATTTGGAAATCAAACTCATGAGTTTTTAAAAGGTACATCTTCTAAGTTATTTTGATTTCCATTCAAATGAAATTCATGCATGTTCAAATCCTTGGTATTTTCATTTATGCATGATTTCAAGCCTATAAAGAGTTGTTTTGCAAACTCAATATCTTCCTTGGTAAATTAGATTAGTTTGCAAACTCTCTTAACTAAATCACATGCTTTCTTAGACTTTTACACTCATACAACTTGTTTAGTTCATTTATTAAAGTTGTTTGAATTTCACATGTGATTAGTTTTCTCTTCAATCATCATTTTATAAGCTTTGATTTTAAAATGCATCATGCATTCATTTAAGAGCTTCTTTGTTAAGATTGATTGAAGGAACACACTCATACACTTGTGCACACACTTTAGCTTGTTTTAAGTGTATGTTTGTAATTTGTATTAAACTTTCATATTAGCCTATTCAAGAGGCAATTTCATATGAGCTTAAATTGTAATCTCTTAGAGTGATCTTTTGGAAAGACACCTTCTTTGAGAAATCAACTTTGTAAAGGTTATTGCTTAGCCTTTGAAAAGCAACTTGTAAGGTTATTGCTTAGCCTAAGAAAAGCATATTGTAAAGGTTATTGCTTAGCCTAAGAAAAGCATATTGTAAGGTTATTGCTTAGCCTATAAAAGCACATTGAGAGGTTGTTGTTTAGCCTAGAAAAACAACTTTGTAAGGGTTATTGCTTAGCCTAGTAAAAAGCATAATTAGTGGAATCCGGTGGGGTGTTGGATACACAAGCCGGTAGTGGATGTAGGCATTGAGGCCGAACCACTATAAACCTTGGTGTTGTGGTGATTGCTTTGTGATGATTGTATTGTTAGCTTCCGCATTTTGATTGTCTTATCATCACATGTGACTAGTTTTTATTAAGAAATTAAAATTGGTTTAAATTGGTCATAGTTGTAGCTCACCCTATTCACCCCCCCCTCTAGGGTTAGGATCCTCGTGGACTTTCAACTTCGACCTAGTTTCAACAGGTGATTGGGACCATCTCATAGCAAATCTTGAGAAAAGTACCAATCAAGAAGACCCATGGACAAAAGCAGAGCCGTGGTCTGTAGATACCTTTGGAACTCCAGAAGGCTTTGTTGGGTTGGAAGCCTCCGAAAATATTGTGGAGGAACCACCTTCAAACCTTCCAACTGAAGATTCTGTTCAAAAGATAGACTTGGGAACACCTGATAACCCACGTCCTGTATTCATAAGCAAGAATATAAAGGATGATGAGTTACCCGAGTATATCGCGTTTCTTCATGAGTTCGTTGATTATTTTGCATGGTCTTACGCTGAGATGCCTGGCTTAGACCCCAAAATAGCAGTCCACAAACTCAATCTTCAACAAGATATCAAGCTTGTCAAACAAGGCCAAAGAAGGTTCCGTCCTGATGTGATGGACAAAATTGAACAAGAAGTTCAAAAACTCAAAAGCGTTGGCTTCATCCGTGAGGAACAACATCCTGAATGGTTGGCCAACATCGTCCCCGTGACAAAGAAAAACGGGCAAATCAGGGTCTGCATTGATTACAGAGACCTAAACAATGCATGCCCAAAAGATGAATTCCCGCTCCCTATACCGGAGGTGATGATCGACAACACCTGTGGGTTCGAGCGAATGACATTCATGGATGGCTTCTCTGGCTACAATCAAATAAAGATGCATCCTGAAGATGAAAAACACACAGCATTTCGGACCCCGTTTGGCGTGTATTGCTACACTGTCATGCCATTCGGTCTGAAGAATGTCGGCGCTACATATCAGAGGGCTATGATGAAGATCTTCCAAGATATGCAGCACAAGACGGTCGAATGTTATGTCGACGACCTCGCCGTCAAAAGCAAAAGAAAAGAAGACCATCTCAAAGATCTTCGAGAAGTCTTCTTCCGACTTCGCAAACACAAACTGCGAATGAATCCCCTCAAATGCTTCTTCGGTGTTTCATCGGGTAAGTTTCTCGGATTCATAGTACGGAAAGCTGGCATAGAGCTTGACCCCATCAAAGTCAAGGCTATCCTATAAATGCCATCTCCAAGAACCCTAAGACAATTAAAAGGGCTCCAAGGAAGATTGGCATACATTCGACGGTTCATCTCCAACCTATCAGGGAAGTGCCGTCCATTCTCTCGGTTAATGAAAAAAGGTGTCGATTTTGTCTGGGATGCTGAATGTGAAGCCGCGTTCCAGGACATCAAGTCATACCTGACTAAACCTCCAGTGTTGGCTGCCCCCACAACTGGAAAACCATTCCTCTTGTACACAAGAGCCATTGACTGTTCTTTAGGCGCTCTACTCGCACAAAAGAATGACAAGGGAAAAGAAGCTGCTCTATATTACCTTAGCCGCATGTTGATAGGTGCAGAGCATCGCTACTCCCCAGTCGAAAAAGAATGCTTGGCAGTGATGTTCGCCGTACAAAAACTGCGTCACTACCTAATATCCAACACAGTGTACCTGATTTCGAGGATCAACCTCCTAAAGGTCCTTGTCACAAAAGCAGGTTCTCTCAATGCCCGACTGGCAAAATGGTCCATCCTCCTGTCACAATTTGACATTAGGTATGTACCACAAAAAGCAATCAAAGGCCAAGCTCTAGCGGATTTCCTCGCCGAGCATCCATTGCCTAAAGATTCTCCACTCAGGGACGACCTCCCAGACGAACCGGTCTACAGTGTGGAGACTTCCTTATCAAATGCTTCCTGGCACATGTACTTCGATGACGCAACCAGGACAAATGAAAAGGGAAATCAAATATCGGGAATTGGCATTCTCTTTGTTAGTCCCGACAAATATATGATTCCACACGCATTCTCGTTACTGGAACCATGTTCAAACAATGCAGCTGAGTACCAAGCCCTCATCGTAGGATTGGAGCTCGCCCTTGAATCCGGCATCACTACGCTGGAAGCTTTTGGAGACTCTCAACTGATCGTCAACTAGATGAATCAGAAATTTGAAGTCGGGAAGCCCGATCTGTTGCCTTACTACAACAAGGCACAATCACTTCGATAAAAGTTCGACATCTGTTACATCACCCACATCCTCAGAGGTGAAAACATTCGTGCAGATGCCCTGGCTGGACTTGCTGCGTCTATGGCAATCCAAGAAGGGGAAAACATGCAAGTTACAGTGTGTCAAAAAAGGATTCTCCCTCCTCTCAACACACATCAAGCAGTTACTGAATGCCACCAAGTGGTTGGAAGTCGGATCTCCGTCCTTAAACCTCTGATCGGCGACTGGAGGGATCCGTTCATTGATTACATAATGTTCGGAATCCTACCTGAAGATCCAAAAGAACGGGTAAGCATCCAAAGACGAGCCCCAAACTTTCATTTGGATATTCTTGCAAAAATGCTGTATAGAAAATCCTACAATGGAGTACTTCTACGCTGCTTGTCACAATAAGAGGCTGAGGAAACACTCAAAGAAGTACATGCTGGTCTTTGTGGAGCCCATCAGGCTGGGCCTAAGCTCTACGATCAGATAAAAATGTTAGGTTATTATTGGCCTACCATGGTGGCTGATGCAATGCAATTTGCTAAGCGCTGCCAACAATGCCAAGTTCATGGAGATTATGTCCACATGCCTCCGGAATGGCTGCATCCTACAGCAATCTCATGGCCTTTTGAAGCCTGGGGTATGGACATCATAGGTCCTATCTCCCCTCCATCGAGCAAAGGTCATCGCTTCATCTTCGCCGCTACGGATTATTTCTCCAAGTGGTCAGAAGCATTTGCGCTTAGTGAAATGAAGACCTCATCAGTCCTTCAGTTCTTGCGCACCAACATCATTTGTCGCTTCGGCATACCTAAAAGATTCGTCCATGATAACGGACCACAGTTCCGCGATCACCGATTCTACAAGTTCTGCGACAAATACAAAATCCAAAGTTGTCCTTCAACTCCGTACAATCCGGCGGCGAATGGGCTAGCAGAGGCCTTCAACAAGACGCTCTGCAAAATCCTCAAGAAAATGGTCTCTAGTCACAAAAGAGATTGGGGCGACAAACTTCCTGAAGCTTTGTGGGCCTATCGAACCACAGTTCGAGGACCAACCTATAGCACACCATTCTCCTTGGTCTATGGATGCGAAGCTGTTGTCCCTTTGGAAGTTCAAATTCCTTCCTTAAGGGTATCTCTACAAAATGACATGACGCAAGAAAGTAATGTCAAATTGAGACTCCAAGAGCTGGATAACCTCGATGAGAGACGGCTCGAAGCTCTACAAAGCATTGAACTCTACCAAGCACGCATGGCAAGATCTTTTGACAAAAAGGTCAGGCAACGCGCCTACAAAAAGGGAGACTTGGTTCTTACAGTAAAAAAACCAATGGTTTTTGCCAACAAATCCAAAGGCAAATTTGAACCAAAATGGGAGGGACCTTTCGTCATCGACAAAGTCTTCTCCAACGGCACATACGCTCTTCTAAATATGGAAGGTGACAGATGCATGCTGCCCATCAATGGAAAGTTCTTGAAGCGGTACTACCCTTGAAGGCTTCTTCCATCGGGTCAGAGCGACGCCTGCACGGCCAAAGCCTATTCCTAGGTATCTGCTCGTCAAACCCACTCCTTTTGAAATTTTCATCCTCTTGTTGAAATTTCTAAAAAAAAAACCCTCAAAACAATGTTTCTTTCATCGTTTCATTGTTCAAAAAAAAAAAAAAGCAAATCCAAAAATCCAAGTTTAGGAGCTTCTTCCCAAACTTAACCAAAATTTTCGATCCTTGAAACCAAAATTCACGGTTTGAAACAAAATCAGGACCTAGGGATTTCAGCCCTAGTCCACCCCGACTTTTACCTCCAAAATGGTTTTGAGTCAAAATTTACGACCCTCGTGTCTTTAAACAAAAAAATGGTTTTTCAAAAACCGCAGGGAAGCGACGTTCAGTCGATACTTGCAAAACCCAAAATCGGAAGGATGCGAACCCCATTCGATACTTCCAAAACCCCAAAATTTCAAAAATCGTGGAGACGCAACATTCTAGTTGATATCCACAACCCAAATTTTAAAACAAACAAAAAACAAAACAAAGGTTCGAAAAAACCTCAAACTTCAAAAATCGTGGGGAAGCGACATTCCATCGATACCCACAAAACAAAAAATTTTGAAGACAAAAGCAAGGAAGCGACATCCCATCGATACTTGCACCCAAATCCGCGAGGAGGCGACATTCCATCGATACTCGCAACCGAATGAGCAAGGAAGCGACATTCCATCGATACTTGCAATACCATTCAGCAGGGAGGCGACTTTTAGTCGATACTTGCATTTTTGAAAACCAAAAACCTGGCTTTCACGCCAAAAAACCCGGCTTCCATGCCAAAAATTCGGCTTTCACGCCAAAAAACCAAAAACCTGGCTTTCACGCCAAAAACTCGGCTTTTATGCCAAAAATCAAAATTCGGCTTCCATGCTAACAAAACAAAATTCGGTTTTCAAAAAAAAAATCCGGCTTTCATGCCACTCCAAAAAAATCGGCTTTCATGCCACCTCAAAATCTGGCTTTCATGCCAAAAACAAAAAATCTGGCTTCCATGCCAAAAATAAATTTCGGCTTTCATGCCAAAAACAAAATCTGGTTCTTACACCAAAAACAAAACCGGCTCTCATGCCACAAAATCTTTGGCTCCCATGCCATCTCAAACTCGGCTTTCATGCCATTTTTAAAAAAAAAAAAAAAACGGCTTTTACGCCAACCAAAACAAAAACCCGGCTTTCATGCCAACAAAACAAACTGGTTTTCAAAACAAACCGGCTATAGATGCCATCCAAATCCGGCTATAGATGCCACCCGAAATTTGGCTTTCATGCCGTAAACAAAATCTGGCTCCCATGCCAAAACATGTTTCAAAAACTGGCTCTCATGCCTAAAACAACCCTTTTGACAAAAGATTTTCACAAAATGACAACCTTTTGATCAAAATTTTCAAACAAACATTCTCATCCAACCTTTGCTTATTTTCATCAAAAGAATTTAAGTAAAAGGTACACAAAGTACCAAAAATGTTTTACATAGAGGTACCAAAAAAAAAAAGAGTTTGTTATAAATCAAGAGCTCAGTCTAGCATGGTCTTCAACCAAAGATCCAGCTCCTCAAGCAGACTCTTGGCCTTAGCTTCTAAAGCTTCCAGACCGCGCTTCTTCAAGATCTTGCCATAAAACATGGCAGAACGCCGCGACCCATCTTCGGCACGAGGAAGCTCTTCCCAGAGAATTTGCCACTGCTCATACTCCTGAGTCTTCCTCCGGAGATGGCTGTCAGTTTCCTCAACCTGGCGAATCAAAGCTCCCTCTTTGGCACGGCTTCAACGACGGCAGTCCATTTGGCAGCAGCCTGTTCTTCCAACAGTTCAAGGCGCTGTCTAGTCTCTTTGACCTCCCTATCAAGACGGTGCAGGTCCTGAGTCAGCTCAAGGATCGCTAACTCAGTAACGTTCCTCTCCCGAACATATTGCTTCCGAGTCCGCGCGATCTCGTTCATTTTAGATTTAACCTCGCCACACGGCTTGAAGAACATCGCTCTGAAGAAGTCATCATTTGGGAAATACTTGGTCTCATTCCACTTGTTACCCAGCGCGATGACATCATCAACAAAGGTCTTAGCACTTGTAATGTCCAGGCCAACCTCTGCACTATCAGCAAGGATGTCTTGCACATGCTTGACCATGCCAAAGCCAGCCTCCAAGTGGCCAGAAGAAAGAGTCTCAACCCATGAGCTCAGCACACTCTTCAACACCTTCTTTGCATATTGAAGGGATGGTCCGGATGGAGATTCACCACGCTCTATTGGCTGACTGCCCATGTCAGACTGTGGTGGAGAAGAAATCAAAAGGCTTTTTCCAATCGGAGCCACTGAAGAAGCAATATCACCACAAAGTCCTGCCTCTGCCGTGACGGGACTGGTAGAAGAAGCCCCTACTTTTGGATCGGCTGTTGGCATCTCCTGCTCTGGCCCTGAGGAAGACGAAGGAACTTCTCCTGTTGCTTCACAACCTGCTGGCAGAAACACAAGAAAAGGTATGAATATGATCTTGTCAAAAAAAAAATCAATTTCAAGATTATCACTATGAAATACCTTCTTCTATGATGGGTGGAGTACTTTCTGTCTCCATTTGCTCATCCGAGGCATCGTCGAAAGCCATATCCATAGATGGCTCGAAGTCGGAACCCTCTGGCAAGTCAGCTGACTAGAAAACAAAAATATGTGTCAGCAAATTCAAAAAAAAAAAAAAAAAAAAATCATCCTCATACCAGGTGGAGATTCTGGGTCCTCCCCAGAGTCCCTCAACTCTTCTTCAGATGCCGCAATTGGATCCATCACCGCCTCATCGGCAGGAACCTCGGGCATCACCAAGTTTTCATCTTCTGCAAAAGAAAGAAAACAGCAAATAAAAAAAAATCCCTCATAAAAGGAAAGAAGCGGAAATAGAGAAGAAGGAGAATCATACCAACATCAGCGGTCTCTTCTTCACGACTCCTCTTCTCTGGAGGCTCATCAGCATCTCCTGATACCTCCTCAACGATGGTAGAAGGGACTTCCAGATCAAGAGAGTCTTCGTGGCGTCTCTCAGTGCGACGCTGTCCTCTCCTCCTCTTTTTTCTACGAGCCGGTTTACTTGAAGTACCTGCCTCACTGTCAAAGTCAGGACTTCCACTTGGCTCCTCACTGGACGACCCGCTCCTACCAGTGGACCCCATGGAAGCCTTCATTCGCTCTGCTTGCATCCAAGTGTCGATCTCGGCTTCCTCCTCTCGAGCTGTCTCAAGACCTCAGCAGGTATCTCTTGTGCAGCTCCGGATCTAATGACATCCTGTTCCTCGAGAAAGCCTATCCTATGCTTCTCTCCAGAAAGGAAGAACAAAACTTCCCCTCGACGGACGCCATCTGATCTACCAAGACCCTTCCCAGGAGATTGCTTGACATTCAGCTCCTTCTTGGAAAGCCCTCGGTACACAGCAAAGCTCTCCACGAACCACTTCGTGAAGCCAGCAGTCCGAAAAATGGGCAACTCAGGATAGGAAATCATGGCAGTAGTGTCCTCCGCATTATAGAAAGCCCATGCATTTCTCCCGTCCTGCAAACCTCCAAAACGCTTCACCATGCTCGAAGGCGCTCCAACAACGCCTTGAGAGAAGCCTAACTGCAACGCAAAACGCGAAGGGACATACGGCTGGATGTCAACAAAAAGATGTCTGCGGTACACCATTGTGCCAACACGCATGTTTAAAAGCCACCTCTTCTCTGCGTTGGTCAAAGAATAGTGCCTTCCCGATCCTGCCCTGGTGGAATCACGGGAGACACCAAAATCAAAAGCCTTCTTCCGCAAATCTGGAGAAAGCTTTACTGAAGATTGCCCAATCTCGACATCCCTGAATCGTCGGATTCTCAAGCGGGCAGACAAAAGTGAATCGGAAACGGCTTTTCCCCTAGCCAACCGAATCATAAAGGGGTCATCATCCTGAGCAGCGCCCAAACGGTGGAAGCCGGGACAGTGGTACACATACCACGAATAAAAAATATGGGCTGAAAATACCCTATTCATAGGAAGCCCAAGCCGAACCAGAAAAGCAGCAGCCTGCAGTTCGGTGCACAAATAGGAGTAAAGAGCAGGCACCAAAGCCAACTGCTTTCCGCACGCCATCTGACAAGCCGGAAATATACAATGCGGCCTGATGTGTGTTCAGTCTCCTCCAGCAAAAACAGCCTCACCCAGCCAATAAGTGAGGTATGCAGCAACATCTCTCCGCAGCGCAATGTCGGAGCAAACGGCGTCTGTACTTGTGAGAAAGTTCTTCAAATTCTCTCGCATGGCAGAAATCTTTTTCCCCGGATTCTTAGTCTTGGCTCCCTGGGTCATACTCTCAGAAGATTCTTCGTCGCCAAAAAAGTTTGGAGACAAAGAGCTGAAACTCCTCCAACTGCTACACCGGACTTTCAAGCCCTCCTTCTCCCTCAAAAAATCGTAGAAGGCGACGAGCTGAAGGTACAAAAGCCTGAACTCCTCAGACTGCTCCTCAAGGACGCTGTCGATTGGCATAAATTCCTCATAGAGTTTGTCGAGGATGGGCAACCCGGTAATGGCACTCAGCTCCTTCAAAGAAAAACCAATCTCACCATTCGTAACAATAAAGGTGTTGGTTTGTGGAAGGAAGGACTCCAGCATGGCCATAAAAGCCTCATCGGAGAAAACTACGGTTTGCCTAAAAGCGCGAATCGCATCAAAAATCTCGGCCTCCTTCAGAATGGCACCGCCGATCTGCAGGATGTGATCAGTCCACGACTCCCAGCCTGAGTCAACACTGAAACGGCCACGAAGTCGAAAAGGCTTCACCCAATTGCTGCCATCGCCCCTGAAAATGCCAAGGCCCACCGGTCTCAAATCAACCGATGGATGATCAGATCCTTGGTAGCCGCTGGCCGGCATCAACATGTCCAGACGGACAGGCGACTTCTCTGCATAACCAGAAGAACCGCCAACAAAAACCCCGGTCTTGACCACATTGGTCCTCTTCACCCAGCTTGGAGGATCTTTTCTCTTAGAGCATGTGGGAGAAAGACTCATGATCGAAATAGTACGATCAAAAGGCGACCGGGTAGAAATGGTTCTCTCCTCACCATCGGCTGTGTAAGAGAACTGAAAGCATCTCCTTTGATATGACGAGTCATCAGGAGCTGCATCACCAAAGAAAAAGGTAGGCTTGGGCACAATGCTCTGATCGTCCATGACCCAAGGACGATTGCTTGCCATAATCTTGTAAAACTCCTCATCCTTGAGAGCGATCAGTCGCTGTCTCATCTCATCTCGGTTGAGCGAGTCACACTCTTCCAAGTTTCTCTCCATTTACTGGACCTTTTCCCAGGCCTGCTGTACAGCCGCATTGGAAGATCTGGCAGATCGACGAGGTGCATCGGTAACGGGCTTCTTACCCTTGTTCGTTCTGGAGGAACTACCTGCAAAGATTGAAAAAAATCAATCAACAGAATGACAGAATTTTGCTAAAAAAATCCTAGCGAAATTTTGGCATGACTCCGGGGCAATTCCGAAGAAAAGGGAATCACCCCGAAAAGAAAGGAAGCCTAAAGATGAGCTCAACATCGCTGCGAGCTCATGATCAATGAAGGATTCTCAAAGAAGACTCGAACTCAAACATTGCTGCGAGATCAAGACAGTCTTCTCAAAATTTCCGCAAGAATCGGAAAAGAGCTCAACATTGCTGCGAGCTTCAAATCCCAGAACTTGCAAAAAGCTCCTCGAAACCCCCGCAAGACTAAAGAAAGAGCTCAACATTGTTGCGAGCTTCAAATCTCAAGACTTGCAAAAGATTTCCAGGTGTGCATCATCATCATGCTCCCAATCCAATTTACAAAAATCATGCATAAAAGAAAATCATCATGCACTAGATGCTAGGGAAACCTTGACAAAATTTGACCAATTCCAACCCAATTTGGTCAAAATAAAACTTTGTCTAAGTCAAAATTCATGTTGGCTTAGCATAGAAATTCTAGCCTTCTATCGTGATGCAAAAAAAAAAAAAAAAAAAAATGCATAAACATCTTGAATTGCATGAAACCTCATTATCATGATGATGCAAAAAGGGGAGCAAGGAAAGTTTTTTTTTTATATAAAAAAAAAAGAGAAGAAAAAAAAAAGGAAAAAAAAAAAAAAGAAAAATTATGGGCTGGCCCACAGGCCGTGGCCCATGGGCCACATGGCCGTACGGCCCAAGTTGTACGGACATGTCCGTACAGCAGCAAAAAAAAAAAAAAAAGAGAGAGAAAAAAAAAGAAGAAGAAAGAAAAAAAAAAGAAAAGGGCGTGTAAAAAAAAAAAAAGAAAAAAAGAAAAAAAGAAAACGTGCAAAAAAAAAAAAAAAAAAATGATGAAACTTTCTTTACATGGAATTTCTTGTAAAAAGAAATAAAAAACTTACTTGAAGCCATGGATGGAGAAGAAAGGAGAACTTGAAGACTCTTGAAGAAAGAGGATTCTTGTTCTTAGAGCAACTCTTGAAGACTTTTGCAAAAAGAAAGCAATAGGAGCAAGCGATCCCACCTTAATTGCTTTTATAGAAGAGAGCAAAACAAAAGAGGAAACAAGAGAAAAGCAAGGAGGTAAGGGCTAAAAATTAGCAACCTTCCCAAGTAAATTTGCCTTCCCAAAAGAAAAGGAAACTTGGGATATTCTCTCCCAAAACAAAGATTCCTTGAGAAATTCTCTCCAAAAAGAAAGGGAATGATAGATATTCTCTCCCAAAGAAAGATATTTTGAGAGAATCTCTCCCAAAATCAAGGAAACTTGAGAAAATCTCTCAAAGTAAGGATATTTTTTAGATATTCTCCACCCAAAGGAGATATCTTTAGATATTCTTTACAAAATGACACCATATGAGATCTAAGCCATCTTCAAAGCTTAAGGTCCCATGGGTTAGCCCATATGAGCCAGGTTTGACCACCTAGGCACTAAAAGTGGCTTTTAGTCAAAATTTCTCTTACCAAGAGCATACAAAAATGGTCCCATGCCTCTTTTGAGTTGATTGGACCATACCATACAAAAATTCCAAGCTTCATGAGCTTCCAAAATCCAAAACCATCCCACCTCATGAACCAAATTAAGCCAAAATCTTGAAATTGACATTCCACAAAAAGCCCAAACCACTCCAATGGACCCAAAATTGTCCCAAAGAGTGAACCAAAAAACCAAACCATGGTCCCCTAACTCGCCACATACGGCTTGTTAGGTCACAAGACCAAAACCAAAAAAGCAAAACCCGACCCCCTAACTTGCCACATACAGCCTGTTAGGTCACAAGGTCAAAACCAAAACCAAAAACCTGACCCCCTAACCTGCCACATACAGCTTGTTAGGTCACAAGGTCAAAATAAAAACCAAATAACTAAAACCAAATCCAAATCCAAATGTCATTCTCAAAATCTTGCCTTAAGATGGTACGTGATCCCTCTCAATACCATAAAATCCCCTGGAAGCTCAAAAGGCTACTCCATATAAAAAAAAATGCTCAAAGACTCTTGGTCAACTCAGAAGTTCTTCTTCAAGATTCTCTTCGAGGCACATCGACAGCAAAAGCTATATCATCGCTGTACCTCGAGGGGGCATTTGTTGACACCAAAAATGTCACTTTGCCTCTTCACACCAAAAGCTACACGGAGCCGCATCCTACCAAAAATAGGAAGGCGCTACTTCAAGCATCAGATCTTGTCAGAATCAAACAAAAACTGCAAGGTCACTCAAAATAACCAAAAGAGAGGTACGCATGAAGTTTCGGGCCATTTCGATATCATTTGGCCTAGCTTCACTTCTCCAACAGCTAAGCAGCAGCTCCCGGCAACGGAGCACCCCGGGGCCATGGCACCCAATTCGGAGCTTGTGGATCATCTCAAAATGACTCCATTAGGCTCCCCATCAAATTTCAGGTCAATCGGACATCGTTTGACCGAAAGTCAAAGCTCGGCATTTCCCTCGCGGTGAAATCAAAGGCAAACATTTGCATGACTCCAAATTGCTTCAAAACTCAAACAAAATCCCATGGTTGGTCTTAACTACTGATGAGGGAGTCACACGTCGAATTTCAGGTCAATCGGACATCGTTTGACCGAAAGTCAAAGCTCGGCATTTCCCTCGCGGTGAAATCAAAGGCAAGCATTTGCATGACCCCAAACGGCTTCAGAACTCAAACAAAATCCCATGGTTGGTCTTATTTAATGCTCAAGAAGCTTCACCTCAAATTTCAAGTCATTCCGACATCGTTTGATACTGTTTCAGCTACTGGTGGAAAATCAGCAGTTCTGCGTTCGGCTTTCCCCGGAAAATCAGAAACTTTGCAAACCAATTTGCAAGGATTCTCATCAGGTTTTTCAGAGGGAAATCAATCCAAATAATGTGGAGAAATGTTAGAGAAAACAAACAAAAAAAACGGAAGAGAAAAACGACGAAAAACGGCAAAAAACGGGCCCCGGGAAGGAATTTTTCCCCCAGGTTCGCAGACCCCCGCGACCCTGGGCCAGGCCTGCGACCCTGGGAGGTCCGGGGCACCGATTTCGCCCCGAGACCCCCCGTTTCGTCCGTTTTCGCGAGACGAGTTGTTCTGTCCCTGTGATTTTTCCAGATTCAGGCTTTTGAAGCTCCAAATTCACTGATATTCATGAAGATCACAGAACTCCTTTCCAGAACTTCAAAAACTTCGTTGATTGCCAGCCGAAAAACCAAAAAAGAGCACTTTCTGCCCGCCCGATCGTGAAATCAACTAGACAGATGCTGCCGGCCCGCTGGTATCAACCAATGCCTGAAACTACATGATCATCTGATGTTGATTTACATAAGGATCCATCAACGATCATCGCAAAAGGAATTCCAAAAGACGCAACATGGCCCGCGACTCTTCAGCTACCGAGGCGGCCACTTAATGCTATCAATTGGCCCGTTTATGGCAAGTTAATGCGGTCATTAACCCATTATCTTGGACGGCCCAATCAGAAGCAAGCAAATGGGAGTTACAAGTCCAAGTAATCATGACATTAAAATCATGAAACTCCCGTCATCATGGAGATTAAAGGCGATTAAATGCCCACTACTCTCCATCGGCCAATCAAATGCAAGGAAAAAGAAGTTACAAAACAAGTAATTAAAAACTTGTAACTCCTCCCATCATGAGCATTAATACCATAAATGCTCATAAACTCTCCTAAATGGCTACCAAATGCATATAAAAAGGAAGCCATTCCAACGGAAACGGAGCCGGAAAAATCGCCAGAAAATCATTCAAAAATCCTCGGAGAAATCTCTACAACCTTGCTCCTTCAAGAAAACTCTGCTGCGACAAGCACTACAAGGTGATTGAAGCCCCTTGGGGGGCCACCCCCCCTCAAAGGCCACCTATCCTTCTATCCAACATGGCTAGATGCGGCTTTTCAGCCCGTCTACTCAGCTTTTTACCGGATATAGGACCTTATCTTGGTCCTTATCCTCTAAAAATCTGAGGTTGGAGTCAAGCCAAGAAATCAAGCACTATGTTCTCATCTGAAGGACGATGGCGGAGCCCATACATGACTCGCGACCGTCGATCTGAACGAGCCCTCCCACAATCGCATGAGAAGTTAGATTCCTTTTTCTTGCTTTTCTATTGTAGATTGTATTTTTTTTAAGAGACAAAAAAATTTACAATTCTTGTCTTTTACTTTTGATAAGATTTGTAAATCGCCTTTTACGGCAAAATCGCCTTCAATGGCACCAAATCGCCTTCTACGGCACAAAAACGCCTTTCACGGCACTCAAACAAAACTGTCTCTTTTATTAAAATATGTATGCAATGGAAAACTAGAAAAAAGTTTCATTTCCCTTTTTACTTGTGAAGGTGGATCTCCGGATCACCATTTATAAATTCCAAGTATAAAAGAGAAATTGGCATACCCGTACAAAAAAAAAACTGATGCCCGCTTTTCCTTTCTTTCCCTCCACCGTACCCCGTCAGCCCCGGGGCGGAGGCAGCTTTGGAAAAAGAGAAAAGCCGGGTCCATCAATTAGTATGTAAAATAAATAAATAAATGAAACAAGCTGGGGGTTACCTCCCGTCCCCATTTGAACAGGAAATTGCAGGTTAGATAGGAATAGGATTACTAAGAGGGGTAAATAATATTGAGGAATAATGACAATAATTTGTTTGCGTGACCACTGTATTTGAGCCCAAACCATTTGTCATGAATCTGTTACGGGCATAATGGTGCACATGCCACTTCACCACCCTCCCTGTTTATCTTCTTTGACTGAGTCTGAGTAGTGGAGCATGCCAAGTGTGGGTAGTTGCAGAAAGGGTGGAACAACCTTATCAATTGCAGATCTTTAGGCCTAACTTCATCAATTTTAGATAGTTGTTATTAGATATTTCCTTTTCAATAATGAGTAGTGACTGTTTCTCTTTCAGTTAATGTAATCCCTTGTTTTAAGCCACTCACGTTGAGGGCTCTCTTTAAATAGGCATGTAAGAGCAATGTAGAGGATATGAAATGAAATATAACTTGAGTCTGGTTACTCTTACACAACCAAGTATCAAAAATCCTCTTACACTTATTCTTCTCTGTGCTTAGTGAAAATATGATCCCCACTGTCCTTCTGCTATCTATCCAGAACCATCAAAATTGGTAAAGGAAAGAAACAGAAGTGGGCAGGTTGGAAGGCTCGAGTCCAAGCTGAAGAATTCTGGCAAGAACCTAACAATTTGGTATCAGAGCCAAGCATGGGGGACGAGCGCATGGATAAGTTGGAAGAAGAGGTGGGTTCTCTACAGACTGGCCAAGAAAGGCTTTTCAGAGAGCTCTGAGAGTTGATGGTGAATATGAACGAACGCTTCGACCATCTCTCTGTGAATCGTCACAATGGGGGACGAGGACCAGGACCCACTGGGGTTGGTCCCTCAAACAATCAAGGAACTTACATCCCTCGACTAGTCAAGCTCAATTTTCCGAGATTCGATGGAAGCGAGGACCCAACTAGCTGGTTATGTCGAGTAGGACAATTCTTTGATTTCCATCACACTCAAGAAGAAGATCGCGTACCCCTTGCATCCTTCCATTTGGAAGGTGAAGCGCAGATGTGGTATCAGCTCTTCAAGGAAGACCAACCCGAAGTCCATTGGGAAGCATTTAAAGAAGGGTTGCTGGCCAGATATGGCCCTACCCAATTTGAAGATTTCTTTGGCGACTTGACGAAGTTGAAGCAGCTCGGCACGATACATGATTATCATACACAGTTTGAATACTTGTTAAGCAGGGCTGGGAAACTTTCTCAAGTGCAGCAAGTAGGGTGCTTCGTCAGCGGGCTCAATGAAGGGATTCGAGCTGATGTACAAGCTTGTCGACCCACCTCACTAACCTCAGTAGTGAGTTTAGCGAGGTTGTATGAAACCAAACTTAAAACACAGCGCAAATGGCAGCCGCTGGAGGCGAGGAAAACACCAACCCAGATCAACCAAGGTCCAACACGACCTACTACCACAGCCTTCAAGAAGATGACACCTGCTGAATTGCAAGACCGCAGAAACAGAGGACTCTGTTTTCATTGTGATGAGAGGTTCACACCCGGACATCACTGCAAGAAACTCTTCATCATTGAAGGGTGTTGGCCTGAGGATGAGTCCGGTAACAAGGAGGAAGGCGAGGAAGGCGAGGCAACACCAGTTGAAGCAGACAACCAAGAGGAGATCCCAGAAATCTCTCTCCATGCCATCAGTGGTACTTCAACTCCACAGACAATGCGAGTGCAAGGAAGCATTGGCCAAACTCAGCTTACCATTCTAATTGACTCAGGAAGCACGCATAACTTCATCAATCCCAAGATCGCTGAAAGAGCCGGCCTCCAAGCGACAACAGAGGGACAGTTGCAAGTGATTGTGGCTTCTGGCGATAGGCTTGAAAGTTCAGGGCGCTGCAACGGGGTCTATGTTTTGTTGCAAGGAGTCCCCATTACAACTGATTTTTTCCTTCTATCATTGGAAGGTTGTGATGCAGTCCTAGGTGCCCAATGGTTGAGGACACTTGGTCCAATCACTTGGGATTTTGCCAAACTCCAAATGTCATTTGGGCTTGGTGGCAAGTTGGTGAAATTGAGGGGTCTTTCCACTCCTAGCAACAAGTGGGTAGCTGCAACTCACATCACCCGTGAGGCTACGAAGAAAGGAGCAGGGGTTCTTTTGCAAATTAGAGCCCAACCAATGGGAGCCCAACTCAGCATACATACCATTCCTCCCGACATACTGAAAATACTCAACGAGTACAACGATATTTTGATGGAGCCAAAGGGACTTCCACCTTTGCGCCAGCAAGATCAAGGAATCCTGTTACAGCAAGGAGCAGAACCAGTATGTGTACGGCCATACAGATATCCTCATTATCAAAAGTCTGAAATTGAAAAATTGGTGACAGAGATGCTAACAACAGGAATCATAAGGCCCAGTAGCAGCCCATTTTCCTCACCCGTGTTACTAGTAAAGAAACGTGATGGATCTTGGTGGTTCTGCATAGATTATCGAGCATTGAACAAAATCACGGTAAAGGAAAAATTTCCTATACCTGTGATTGATGAGTTGTTAGACGAGTTGCATGGAGCAACCTACTTTACCAAGCTTGACTTGAGGTCGGGATACCACCAGATCAGGATGAAGTCCAATGATGTGCCGAAGACGGCATTCCGTACTCACCACGGCCACTACGAATTTCTGGTAATGCCATTCGGACTCACAAATGCCCCCTCTACCTTTCAGTCATTAATGAATGCTATTTTCATACCATATTTGCGAAAATATGTCTTGGTGTTTTTTGATGATATTTTGATTTACAGTAAGACTTGGGTAGAGCATTTAGAGCATTTGAAGTCAGTATTGGGTATTTTAAAGTCCCACAAATTATTTATTAAACAAGAAAAATGCCAGTTTGGGCAGATGGAGGTAAGGTATTTGGGACATGTAATTAGTAGAGAAGGGGTGGCGGTGGATCCGGAAAAAATTCAAGCCATGATGGACTGGCCACGGCCCACCACGATAAAGGCCTTGCGTGGGTTCTTGGGCCTTACCGGATATTACAGGAAGTTCATTCAAAACTATGGAAAAATTACAGGTCCCCTAACCAATATGCTAAAAAAAGACTCATTTTGTTGGATACCTGCAGCTGAAGAAGCCTTCAAAAAATTAAAAAAAGTCATGACTGAAGCATCAGTGCTCGCATTACCTGACTTCACACAAACATTCATAGTGGAATGTGATGCATCTGGATCAGGAGTAGGAGGTGTGTTGATGCAAGAACGCAGGCCAATCGCATTTTTCAGCCAAGCATTACACGGTAAACATTTGTTTTTATCCACTTATGAGAAGGAAATGCTTGCATTGGTGTTGGCAATACAGAAATGGAGGCCGTACTTGTTAGGCCGGCAGTTTACAGTTCGCACGGATCATCAAAGTTTGAAATATCTCTGGGAGCAACGCATAGCAACCACAGCCCAACAAAAATGGTTGGTGAAGCTTATGGGTTATGATTTTGTCATCGAGTACAAGAAGGGGAATGAAAATTCAGCCGCTGACGCCTTGTCAAGAAGATCTGAAGAAGCCAGCATCACAGCTATATCACATCCTGTCCCTCATTGGCTAGACCCAATTAGAGAAGAGGTACAACAAAATCCACAATTGCAGCGGTTGGTTCAACTGTACCAGGAAGGAGAAACTGTGGGGCATTGGAGCTATAAAGATGGTATCCTTTATTTTAATAAAAAAATCTACTTGGACAAGGATTCTTCATTGGTTCCCATTATCATAAAGGAAATGCACTCATCCACTCATGAAGGGGCCCACAAGACTCTACAGAGAATAAAGGCTGTGTTTTATTGGCAGAAAATGAGGGAGCAAGTCAGGGGGTTCATTCGACAATGCGACACCTGTCAAAGGCATAAAATTGAAAATATTCACCCATCTGGGCTCTTGCAACCCCTACCTATACCCAATCAAGTTTGGGCCGACATCTCAATGGACTTTGTCGATGGGCTGCCCACATCCAAAGGTAAAACAACTATTTATGTAGTTGTAGATAGACTGTCGAAATATGCTCATTTTATTCCAATAAGCCACCCTTATACATCGGTATCAGTGGCTCATGTATTTTTTGACAATGTGTTTAAGCTCCATGGAATGCCTCAATCCATAGTGTCTGATCGCGACCCTACTTTTACTAGTCTTTTTTGGAAAGAATTGTTTCAGTTGCAGGGGACAGATTTCAAATTCAGTTCAGCCTATCATCCACAGTCGGATGGACAAACGGAGGTGGTCAATCGTACCCTCGAGATGTACCTCTGTTGTTTCACCAGCTCAAGACCGAAGGAATGGGTGAAGTGGGTACCCTGGGTCGAATATTGTTACAACACCAGTACCCACTCGTCCATAAGGAAGACTCCCTTTGAGATTGTATATGGGAGAGCTCCTCCCACTCTATTATCCTATGTTCCAGGAACGTCGCAAGTGGAATCCGTGGATGTGGAATTGCAAGCTAGTGATTCGGTGATTAAGGAGCTTAAGGAACACATTCAACAAGCCCAAGAAAGGATGAGAAAATACTACAATGCAAAACACACAGAACGAGAATTTCAAGTGGGCGAATGGGTGTTCTTGAGGCTCCAACCCTATCGGCAATCTTCTTTGTCACTAAGGAGAAATATGAAGCTATCGCCTAAATTCTATGGGCCTTATCAGATTGTGAAAAGGATCGGGACGGTAGCCTATGAATTGGACTTACCTCCAGGAACAAAGATTCATCCAGTTTTTCATGTTTCATTACTTAAGCGACAGGTGGGGCAACAAGTCCAAGTTCATACAGCTCTGCCAAATGTACGAGAAAAAGATGGAATGGTAGTTCCATTACCCCAAACAGTTCTTGAACGACGAATTAAGAAGAAAAAGGCGGAATTACTCATCCATTGGCAGGGACTCACCCCTGCGGAGGCGACGTGGGAAGTGGAAGACGACATGAAGAACCGGTACCCAAACTTTGCTCTTGAGGTCAAGAGCAATTTGAGAGGAGGGGAGTTGTTACGGGCATAATGGTGCACATGCCACTTCACCACCCTCCCTGTTTATCTTCTTTGACTGAGTCTGAGTAGTGGAGCATGCCAAGTGTGGGTAGTTGCAGAAAGGGTGGAAGAACCTTATCAATTGCAGATCTTTAGGCCTAACTTCATCAATTTTAGATAGTTGTTATTAGATATTTCCTTTTCAATAATGAGTAGTGACTGTTTCTCTTTCAGTTAATGTAATCCCTTGTTTTAAGCCACTCACGTTGAGGGCTCTCTTTAAATAGGCATGTAAGAGCAATGTAGAGGATATGAAATGAAATATAACTTGAGTTTGGTTACTCTTACACAGCCAAGTATCAAAAATCCTCTTACTCTTATTCTTCTCTGTGCTTAGTGAAAATCTGATCCCCACTGTCCTTCTGCTATCTATCCAGAACCATCAAAATTGGTAAAGGAAAGAAACAAAAGTGGGCAGGTTGGAAGGCTCGAGTCCAAACTGAAGAATTCTGGCAGGAACCTAACAGAATCCCCCTTTCGGTTGCAACATTGTTAACTGGGTCATATTAGGAACGGTGAATAATTGGCAACATATACTTAGATTTGACAATAGTTCTAAAAATAGTAGGTATCATCATATTAGGAGCAGAAATGCAGAATGCTCTCTACTGCTTTTTTGACAGTAAGACACCCTACTTGATGAAGTTAACTGGCCGGGTCTACCAGTCGCACGAGGATCCACATACAATATGGGTTTAGTTGGGCCATCTGTCCTCCGCAAGAAGATTCAAGTGGGTTTAGCCCCTTTTTTAGGCCCAGTTATTAAATATGTAAGAGGCTAAAAATTCCACCAGCCCCAGCCCTAGACCCAGTCAAATCTTGCTCTAAAGCTGAGGCCAACATTAGCACCTTCTTTGCAACTCTTCCAGCTTCCGAAGGGTAATTATTATTTTTTTTATAAAAGGATTTTAGCGGTGGATAAAACAAACCGCCGCTACTGAATATCCGTCGCTAGAGGCATCAGTGATGCAGACCTCTAGCAATGGAAACAGAAGCGGACATTTTCCGCCCCAACCTTTTTAGAGGCAGTTTTTGGTACTTTTAGCGGATGCCCTCCTCTAAAAGCTTGTTTTCTTCTTGTGAATTTGGTTCCTAGATGTGCCCTTCCGAAATCAGAACTTATTTACAACTCATCCACGATACATGTGGCATATGTGGGTGGTTATTTATTTATTTTTGAAGCTTGGCATATGTGGCACATGTTTATGGAGAAAAAAAAATTCATGTAGCTGATGCCAATATAGTCGGGAGAAGGCTTTGATGATGATGGTTTCTTTATTTATTGAAATGTGAAAGTAAAAAAAAAAGGCAATATTATTGATTAAGTACAGTAAGAAGATGTTACTGATTCTTTTTTTATCTTTAAAATCAGTTTTTATATCAGTTATGATAGCTTGCCATTTTCTTCTTCTATCTCTATTTGATGGTTTTGTGGGAACTCCATCCATGGTGGGTTGTGCTATTTAGATGGTGAAGATATACTTTCTGTTTGTCATGTTTTGAGGGATGACTGAGTTGCCATTTGTTATGCTTTGTTGAATATGATCCCAAATTTTGACAATATACATCCATTTTCTGTCTATGTTTTGAACTTTATATTTTTCAGTGATGTTATTTTTGAATTATAATAGTATTCATTATTGGCTTGGATTTCGAAAGACATGACAACACTTTCACTCTACTGATCATTTCTGCCACTATACATTCTCGTTAATGTGATGATAAGTTCACATTTATCTTTTTTTTTTTAAAGAAAGAACTAAAAAAATAGGACAAAAGTGATTGTTTTCTATAAAACATACAGTTCAGTGTTTGTTTTGATTTAAAGGTCTGTTTAAATACAGATAAATAAAAACGAAGATTCCAACATTTTAGTACTCCAGATCATGTCTAGATCAAATCTATTGTGATCAATGGTGATATGATTAAGTAAATATCAATTTTTTAAACGCTGCTTGATCAGGTTTTTCAAGTTGATATGAATTTTAATGGCTGTTGAATTCAGAAAGTTTATATTTTGTTGGAGCTGTGATATGAACCCTGTAAGATGTATTACATCTAGCACTAGCTTAACATTAAATTATTAATTTCAACTAATTGGTGTGCTTCATGGTATTATGTCTCCCTGTACTTGCAGAAACATTTGTGCGGGCTGATGGGGCATTCATTCCTTTTGCTGATGATTTTGACATCTCCAGTGTCACCACATCGGTGAAAGGTGTGGGTGAAATTGGTGCAGTCAAGGTCATTGATTTGCAGTCACCAATCAACAGCCTCATCGGCAGGCAGGTGGTGAAGGTTGGAAGAAGTTCTGGGCTCACAACTGGGATTGCGATGGCTTATGCTCTTGAATATAATGATGAGAAAGGGATTTGCTTTTTAACTGATTTTCTTGTTGTGGGTGAGAATCAGCAATCCTTTGACCTGGAAGGTGACAGTGGAAGCCTCATTGTCTTAACTGGGCAGAATGGTGAAAAACCACGTCCCATGGTGTCACGACCCGGGCCCGAATTACGATAACCCCGAGCCGTGAACCCATACTTACTCCCGTAAACCCCGAATTAACCGAAGTTAAAACGGAATCCACAAGGGATATCATTCTCAATAAACCTGTCAGTTATACAATTTTTGCGGAAATACCTATACTTGACAAAAAAATCAATTTACGATTTACATGTATACAAAATAAAGTCCTTATGCATGTATCATTTCCATCATAGTTTGTCAATCGGTGCGTATTCAACAATATACAATAACAATTACTTACATTCCAAAAACGAATGTACAAAATGACCTATCAAAACGTTTCTCAAGATGTTATAATTCATTTCGCACTCGAATACCCATATCAAATGGTATTCCGTCCATTCCATTCGATTAGTCATCCTGGAGGAACCGGAGCGGTCTCCTCCGCTGGCGCCGGGGGTCCTGCTGCACCGGTAGGGGCAATCGGGCCTGGAATGTCATCAATAACACTAGTGAACACGGCGGTTCAACAATGTATAAACAGATCTAGTGACAGCATAGATTAATACATATAATGAATTCATTCAATCTATTTAACAACAATTCTAATTCTAAACAAGTCTAGATAATTTCCACAATGACAATGTGCAAGATAGTCACTACCATAACTTTCATTCGTTCATTTCATTTCATTTCATTTCATTTAGTTACCATCTTCCCTCAAAGGAAGGATTCATCTTCCAAACGGAATGCATCAATCAATACCCATAGATATGATCGGAATATGTGGGACTTACTAGTGTCCGGTCCAGGGACAACTAGCATCACCACAGAGCTCCGGAACGCCCCTAGATCCATTTGCTGCAGCATGATTAATCATTTATTCATTGTTACCTTTAGTAACTATTCGTTATCCAGTATCATATTTAATGATCATTCATCAATTTAGTGGGCGTTCAATGTCCATTCAGTGTGATTCAATAATGAGCTTAAGAAACCACTATGCAATGCCCTTTAAAACAATCATCTAAACCAACAATGAGTGAAACGTTCGGTATCAATGCACGTGTTACTGTGGATGACATTACTTTAATCAGATTGTGCATTAGATAACCTTAGCTAACACTTATGAAGGTTTAGATATCACTAATATTAGCCTCAACGACTATGCTTTCAATTTAGACCAGTCACCATTTACCTCACGACTCGTCTTAACTAAATGAGGAGTATCCATGATCACATAAGCGATCTTAGTCCATGCAAAAATCCAAAACCCATTGGTCAAGTTCGGTTATCTCAACGGTTACCTGGCGGTTAGCCGAAACTGTACTGGCGGCTAGCCGAACCAAGTTCGGTTAGCTTACGGTCAGCTTTCCAGAAGCTGATTTTTCTGACAGGGGTTTCTGACCAATTTCGGTCAGCTCTGCGGTCACCTTGCGGCTAGCCGAAATTCCAATTTCGGCTAACCAAAATTCGGCTGTTAGCTTTCCAGAAGCTCGCCAAATTGAGGATTTCTGACGGTTAGCCCCGCGATTAGCCTTGCGGCTAACCGAAATTCGCCCAGAAGCTCATTTTCGAGCTTCAGAAGTTCTCAACAAAAATCCATATTTTTGAACTCCTTGAGTTCATACAAGTTCTATAAAAGCATAAATCACTAGAAATGCATATACTTGCCTCTCTTGAAGTTTAGTAGTAAAACCCCTCTTTCCTTAGCTTGTTTTTGAGATGAAAACCCCCAATGAAACCCTAAATTCCAAGAAAACATGTAATACACCATTCTATAAGTCATTGGTGCTACACATTACTTCTATCTACTCAATAGAACTTGGAAATCCTAAGCTAAGACCAACTACTTACTTGTAGCTCAATGAGAGAAATTTTGAGATCTTTCTCAAGCTCTACACTTCAACAATGGGGATGATGGCTTGGAGAAGATGATGAAGATGCAAACACACTCCTCCCAAACTACTTGGGATCACTCCTAGCTTCTCTCTTGAGGAATGAGATTGGAAGAGAAAATGAGAGAATGAGTCTAGGGTTTTTGCTTGAAGTGTTTGCTTGAAGTGAGAAATGAATGAATGATTCATTTCATTCTAATATAAGGTTCCTTTACACAAAAAACCCCCTCCTAATAAGCTTTACTACATATTGAGTCAAATGAAGTTTCACTTGGTTCATTTGAGGTCAAATGGAACCACGTCTATTATGAAAGTTAACGTACTATTCGAGATACACGCATTGGTATCATGAATTCTCCTATTTGACGAAATACGCGAAAACCCGTATTTACGAAAATGTCCTTAGTCTACTTTGTTTGAGTCTAAACTCATTGTAACAAACTCAATTTCATTTCATTATGCTTAATGCATCATCTGAGACTAATTTGTCTCTCTTTGGTCATTAACCTTGATTAACCCATTTATCCATGCTTAATTAGAATTAATCTCAATTAATTAGCCTTAATCATGATTAGTTTGGGTCGGGGTGTAACAGTCCCCCAAACTTTTAGAACCATTCTGTCCTCCGAATGCAATACAATTCAATAGTAAATTAAAATTTAAATTTTACCTGAACGAATAGTTCTGGGTACTTTTGAGTCATTTGCTTTTTAAGCTCCCATGTAGCTTCATTGGGTTCATGATGATCCCAAAGGACTTTAACCCATCTGATTGTCCTCGTGCGAAGGACTTGCTCTTTGGCATCAATAATCTGAGTCGGCCTCTCAACATATGTGGTATTTGGAAAAACTTGGATCTCTTCATGCTAAATGACATGCGAAGGATCAACCACATACTTTCGAAGCATCGATACATGAAATACATTGTGGATACCAGAAAGCTCCGGTGGAAGCTCAAGGCGATAAGCCACATCTCCAATTCTGCTTTTAATCTTGAAAGTTTCGATAAATCTCGGTGAAAGCTTGCCCTTTTGACCAAACCGGATAGTACCTTTCATTGGAGAACTCTTCAAGAATACTAAGTCATCGATGGCGAACTCCAGATCACGCCGACGATTGTAAGTGTAGCTTTTCTGCCTTGATCGAGCCACCTTTAATCTGTCTTGCACTTTCTGAACCCTCTCTGTTGTTTCAGCAATTATAATAGGACCATGGAAACTCCTTGTTCCAACTTCTTCCCAGTTAATTGGAGTCCTACACCTTCGACCATATAGTGCTTCAAAAGGTGCCATCTCAATGCTAGAGTGATAGCTGTTGTTGTACGCAAATTCGCACAACGGTAAGTGTTCATCCCAGTCATTGCCAAAATCCATAACACTGGCACGAAGCAAATCTTCCAAAGTCTGAATAGTCCTTTCCGATTGTCCATCTGTCTAAGGGTGATATGCGGTGCTAAACCAAAGTCTAGTACCCATTGAATTTCGAAAGGATTGCCAAAATGTGGAAAAAAACTTACTATCTCAATCCGAAACTATCGAGACCGGTGTTCCATGCAATCGAGTTATTTCCCTAACGAACAATTTGGACATATCGTTGAATCCAATATCTTTTCTAAATGGAAGGAAATGCGCGGACTTCGTAAGACGGTCAACAATCACCCACACGGAGTCATGCTGCCTCCTCGTCCTTGGCAAACCGGACACAAAGTCCATAGTCAAATGCTCCCATTTCCATCTTGTTAGACCCCGCCCCAGACCAATTCGATTAGTGTGCGATTAGTGTGTGTTTAGTCCTAAGTGGGTTAGTGATCGTTTGGTCAGAAGTAATTAGTTTTAGTCTTGGACATAGCTTTGGGAATTTTGAGAACGTTTAGTATTAGTCAGACACACTCATGAAGGCCTGAGTGCACGTGTAAGCTTGGGAGGATCGTATCGGTTTCTGTGTATTCTGATTTGGATTTCATTTGAATGGTTTTTCTATTGGTGACAACTTTCGTTTTCAGCCTATTCATGTTTGAAGCCCAAAAACCCAAGTTCTGGCCCAAAGAGGGTAAAATTGTCTTTTATGCACAAATCTGGACACAATTTTCGAGATCTCAAAACCATGTCAAAAATATACTTTTTGGAAACTAGACATTTCGAGGATCATTTTATCCTTCTTCGTCGAAGTCATTCGAGGCCCGGAAGACCATGTTTTTGTCGATACAAGATTTGACCATTTGGGCCCTACTTGCAAGTGTTTTAAGTCAACCTTCTTCCTCCTTTACTCTTTTCATTCTCAAAACCCTAACCCTAGAGCAGCCAAGAGGAGAAAACCTTTTCTCTATACTTTATTTCTCTTGAATGATCTAGCTAGAGATCTCCAAATAAAATTCCAAGACCATCATCTTCTTCCTCTCCTTGCAAGCTCTATATTGGTACAAATTTCTTGGGGTTTCTTGTGGGACAAGCTCTACATTTTCCTCATCTCTTCTTGTTTGGCCATTTTTAGGTAAGAGCTTCAACCCATATTTTTCATAAAGTCTTTTAGTTCCTTAAAAATCTTGTTTTTCATGGTTACAAACCCTTTTGTGAAAATGGGTTCTTTGCTTTCCTTTTTTGTTGGTTTTGAGTGGATTTCCCTTGGGATTCTTGTAGTGTTGGATTAGCTTGAGTGAAGTGCTTAGAGTTTGTGGCATCTTTGACTAAGGCAAGTAACCAATCTAGGATGGATGATAGCATGTGTGCATTTGTTTTGTTTTCTTGTCATTCCTCTCATTTCATTGAAATTTATGTCTTGAATGGAAATTTGGGGATTTTGTTTTAGATTGGAAAAAATGGGAATGTGATGTGTCAATTTGTGTCATGAAATGTATGTTTTACCCCTTGGAGAGCATGTAGGCTCAGGGGAATGCAGGTGGAATGAGAACATGAAGAAAGGAAGAAGAGAGATGTGAAAAATCTGCACTGAACTACACTTCCCGTGCACTGGCGGTCAGCTTGCGGCTAGCCTCCAGTTCCCATTTCGGCTAACCGCAGGCTAACCGAACTCAGCGGTTACTTTTCCAGTAGCTGGCTTTTGTATTAGGGTTCGGCGGTCAGCCCTGCGGTCAGCTTACGGCAAACCGCCAGTTTTCTTTGCGGCTAACCGTAAGCCAACCGAAGACAGTTCGGTTCCTTTTCCAGAGAGCTGCTATCAGACCTAAGTTTCCAGCGGTCACCCTGTCGGTCAGCTTGCGGCTAGCCGCCAGTTCCCATTTCGGCTAGCCGACAGTTGACCGCGAGCTGACCGAAATTGACACCTTTGCCTGTTTTGAAGAATAATTGCAAGAATGAAAACTAGAACATGTTAGGTGACCTTTAGCCTGATATTGTGCACTCGAAACCCAAGATGTCTTTGAACTTCCGGGGTACTAGTTCTCTTCTAAATTTCCAACATTTGGGTCTCAATTGCACAAGGATCAATCAGAGGTCCTTACATGTGCTTGATAGACTTTGTGTTCGTACTTTAGTTTTGATACAATGAAAATCATTGTGTACTCGTTTTGAAGTTTAAGTACAAGCTCGTTTCGAAGATGTGTTTCAAGAAAAAGGGGTCACTTCCTAAGCGTGTTATGCATATTAATTATGCCTTTTGCTAGTCGTGCTCGTTGTGTTCCGTTAAGTGATCTCCCCCTTTTTATCTCGACATGTTTTGATAGTTTTCATGTAATTTGTGCATTCATGAATTAAGTGAATACCACTGAGCTTGGACTGCCCTTTCAGTTTGATCCACTGTTTGGGGGTCCTTAAACATGTGGACTGTCTGCAGACTAGTCGTGTATTTTATTACACATCGTGCGTGTCCGGTTCCGCGGCCGAAAATCCCCGTATATGTGGGAATCGTGTCGTGCTTATATTATGTATATCGTGCTTGTCGTGCGTGCTTGCTCTTTTCATTATAAATGATAGAGAAAGGATGGGCTCTTTGTGGATTGTAACTATTCATGATATTATCAGTACTCACGTTAGTTTTGCTCGTGTTTTGAATTGCACCTTAGTCATGTAACTGTTTACAATTCAGAAAAATGTCTTTATATGTTTTCTTAAACATTACTACTTGTATGCTCATGCCTAAATTGATTACCTGCCAAACCATTGTGCTTGACCCTTGTTTGTTGGTGCCCAGGTGCAGGAGACGTTACCTTTGAGGAGGAGCGTCCGGAGGAGGCTTTTGAGCCAACCCCAGTGAGAGAGTGGCAGCCCGACGATGTCAACTAGACGTCGGGCGGGTCCTTGAGTTTCGTCACATTTTGTCAAGGGGTTCTTTTATTATTTTGAGAATTGTATTGGCCTCTGTTGGCCTCTTATGGGATGTAACTAAAACTTAACTTACTTTTGTGTTAGTCTCATGACTTGAATCTTGATGGGAATGCCATATTAACTCCTTCTTTTGATACTATGCCTTGTTATGGTTTGTTATAGCACTTAAAAATTTATTGGTGCTTATCTTCATGTGATTTGCTACACGCTTCCGCATACTTGATCATGTGAGTCAGATTCCGCGTGTCTTTGGGAATCCTCACCGCGGGAACCTGTGGGAAAAAAAATAGCAATCGTAAAATTCAAACTCGCGTCGCGGGCTCGGGGATCCGTTCCGGGGTCGCGACACATCTAGGTATGTTTAGGGGATGAAGTAGACCAGGTGGTTTCTTGTGCTCAAACTTCACACGCTGACATGTTAAGCAGGAAGACACATAGCTTGCTATCTCCCGTTTCATGTTATTCCACCAGAATCTATCCTTGAGATTTCTATACATTTTCGTACTCCCTGGATGCATGGAATATCTAGTGTGATGAGCTTCAAATATTATTGCCTGTTTCAAATCCTCTTGTGCTAGTACACATAATCTGTCTCTAAAATACAGAACTCCTTCCACCAGCATAAAATCTGATCTAGTTGCAAGGTTGTCCTTGATCTTTACCAATTCAAGGTCTTGAAATTGCCTTTCCTTGATTTCCTTGATAAGCATTGGTTCAAAGACGGACATTGCTGCAAACATTACTCTATCGTCCACCATTTCGACGGACAAGTCCAAGTCTCTGAATTCTTCAATTAAATCCCATTCACCAACTAGCGATGCCAAGTCAACAGATTTCCGACTCAAAGCATCCGCTACTACCTTACGTTTTCCAGGTACATAAGTGAATGGAAAATCATAGTCCTTGATGAGCTCTAACCAACGACGCTGTCTCAAATTGATGTCCTTTTGAGTGAATAAGTACTGGAGACTCCGGTGATCACAGTGGACTTCAAAAATCTCTCCGTACAAATAATGTCTCCACTGCTTCAAAGCAAACACAACCGCCGCGAGCTCTAAATCATGCGTCGCATAATTCTTTTCATGTTCCTTTAACTGACGTGAACCGTAGGCAATCACCCTACCATTCTGCATCAACACACACCCCAATCCAACTCCTGAAGCATCCGAGTAAACTACGAATCCTCCTCTTCCTTCAGGCAACGCCAAGATTGGGGCTGAAACCAATCTCTGCTTCAAAATTTGGAAGCTAGACTCACATTCATCAGTCCATTGGAATGGAACGTTCTTCCGAGTCAACTTCGTTAATGGAGCTGCTATCTTAGAGAAGTCTTTTACAAATCTCCTGTAATAGCCCGCCAATCCTAAGAAGCTCCGAACTTTCGGCACATTTTTCGGACTCTGCCATTTGGTAATGGCTTCAATCTTAGTCGTATCAACGGCTATCCCCTATTCAGAAATTATGTGACCCAGAAATGTCACCTGCTGCAGCCAGAAATCACATTTCTCTAACTTCGCATACAATTGATTATCTCTAAGCGTCTGCAAGGCTATTCGCAGATGCTGTGAATGCTCTCGCTCTGACTTTGAATATACCAGAATGTCGTCAATGAAAACCACAACAAACTGGTCCAGATATGAAGCAAAAACCCTGCTTATTAAGGCCATAAAAACTGCAGGTGCATCGGTTAGGCCAAAAGGCATCACTAAAAATTCATAGTGGCCATATCGAGTCCTAAATGCAGTCTTCTGTACATCTTGATCTTTAATTCGAATCTAATGATATCCAGATCGAAGATCAATCTTGGAAAACTAAGCTGCACCCTGGAGTTGATCAAACAACTCATCGATTCTGGGCAATGGATATTTATTCTTGATTGTCAGTTGGTTTATTTTCCTATAATCAATGCACATACGAAGGGTGTCATCCTTCTTCTTCACAAACAGTACAGGTGCTCCCCAAGGTGAGACACTCGGTTTGATAAAACCCTTATCCAGTAAATGCTGTATCTGTTTCTTTAGTTCAAACAATTCTGAAGGTGTCATTCTTTACGGTGCCTTTGATACTGGTGCCGTACCCGGCACGAGTTCTATAGTAAAGTCTACTTCCCTTGCTGGAGGTAAACTTGACACTTCATCTGGAAATACGTCTGGAAACTTACAGATTACAGGAATATCCTTCAACTCCTGTACAGGCTTCTTCTCAGAAATAAATGCAATGTAGCCTTCACAACCACTATGCATCAACCGTTCAGCCTTGAGTGCTGAAATAAGCCTGGTATCATACTTCTTTCGTACTCTTTCAAACATTACACTGGCATTGGCCTCATCCACTTTAAAAGTGATGATTTTGCGGAAACAATCTAAACAAGCCCTGTACTTCGCAAGCCAATCCATGCCAAATATCACATCAAAGTCGTTCAATGCTAACAGTACCAAATCAGCTGGCATTGACACTTCCCCAATTTTCACAGTGCATTGGGGAATATACAACTCACACGCTACTCGTTTTCCTAAAGGAGTAGTTACAACAAAATCATAAGGTAGTTGCATTACCCGTTCTTGAATATCATAACAAAACGAGGGTGCTACAAATGAATGAGTAGACCCTGGGTCAAATAAAGCAATTGCGGGTCTATTGTCTACCAGAATTGTACCTTCAACCACATTAGTGGCAACTTCAGCTTGTTCCCGATTCACCGCATAGGCCTGTCCTACAAGCTGTGGTCTATTCTGTTGCGGTTGTTGCCTTGGTTGCCACTAACGCTGCTAGCCTTGACGCTACGACTGCTGCTGCTGTCTAGGAGGAGCTGGTAAAGCCAACTGCCGAGGAGGAGCAGGAATCACTGCTTGTCCTTGAGCAGGCTGCTGATATGGAGCTCTGTTATCTCTCCCGCCTCTAGGACACTGAGCCATTCTGTGTTCTAAGGAACCACAGACTAGACATGCTCCAGTAGTCCTCCAGCATGCCTCAGTCCTATGAGCTTTTCCACAAGTCTCACAGGCTGGCCTATTCTCTGTTCTTGCAGCAAACTTTTGCCTCTTGTTCTTATGATGTCCCCCTCCTTTCTTAAACCAGGAGCCAGTATTGCTACCACTGTTCTTCTTTGAATTTTCAGCCATTTCTTCCCTATGCACCTCTTCAGCCGTAAAGGCTCTATCAACCGCTTCCCCAAATGTAGTGGGCTTATTAGATGCCAGCACCATCTTTTTGTATGTGGGATTTAAACCTTGGAGGAACCTCTTCACCTTCTTTTCCTCGGTATCCGCCAAATCAGTGGCGTACCTTGACAATTGCAGAAAGGTGTGCATGTACACTGACACCGTCATCTGTCCTTGCTTCAGATTCAGGAATTCCAATTCCTTCCTCTGTTGGATATGTTCTGGCACAAACTTCCTTCTAAATTGCTCCCTGAAGGTCTCTCAGATGTCATCTCCTGGTGCTGCCAAAAGTGCATCACTGACATTCTTCCACCATGTTTTTGCCTCCTCTCTTAACATGGAAGTGGCAAGCAAAATTCTCTGCATACGTGAGTAGACTATAGTACCAAACACATCACCGGTGTGCTCTAACCATTCGTCTGCCAGTATGGCACTTTCAGTACCGCGGAACTCTGTAGCTCCTCTTTTACGGAATTGCTTATAAAGGACATTAGGATCCTTTTCTTTAGATTGCACTACCACCTGCGTTCCCACATTAGGAGGTGGTCGAACCGGCTGAGCCTGCAATTGAGCCTGGAGCTGAGCTTGCGTTTGTAACAGGGCAACAATTTGAGCTTGCATACCCATTTGGGCCTCATGGCTTTTGGCCATTTGCTCTCTGTGCTGAGCTTGCATAGCCACTTGTACCTCGTGGCTCCTCACTAACTGCTCTAGTATGGCAGTCATTCTAGCATCAGCATCCGATCCTAGAGGAGGAGGTGTAGTACCATCATTGACGACAACTTCAACAAAGTTATCGCTCCCCGATCCAGATGCCATCTGAAACAATAAGGAAAGGTAAGATACACATCTATACCATTCCGTCCCATATACATTACATATAGTAAAAGCAATAACACAAATCCAAGAGCGGGTTTGTACGCAACTCAACGTTCCTCACAACGCACTTACAGTTGCCTAAGTCTTTTAAGTTTTCCCTTGTTTTTAACTTCGCTCTGATACCATACAATAAGTATGTCACGACCCGGGCCCGAATTACGATAACCCGGAGCCGTGAACCCATACTTACTCCCGTAAACCCCGAATTAACCGAGGTTAAAATGGAATCCACAAGGGATATCATTCTCAATAAACCTGTCAGTTACACAATTTTTGCAGAAATACCTATACTTGACAAAAAAATCAATTTACAATTTACATGTATACAAAATAAAGTCCTTATACATGTATCACTTCCATCATAGTTTCTCAATCGGTGCATATTCAACACCATACAATAACAATTACTTACATTCCAAACATGAATGTACAAAATGACCTATCAAAACGTTTCTCAAGATGTTATAATTCATTTCGCACTCGAATACCCATATCAAATGGTATTCCGTCCATTCCATTCGATTAGTCATCCTGGAGGAACCGGAGCGGTCTCCTCCGCTGGCGCCGGGGGTCCTGCTGCACCGGTAGGGGCAATCGGGCCTGGAATGTCATCAATAACACTAGTGAACACGACGGTTCAACAATGTATAAACAGATCTAGTGACAGCATAGATTAATACATATAATGAATTCATTCAATCTATTTAACAACAATTCTAATTCTAAACAAGTCTAGATAATTTCCACAATGACAATGTGCAAGATAGTCACTACCATAACTTTCATTCGTTCGTTTCATTTCATTTCATTTCATTTAGTTACCATCTTCCCTCAAAGGAAGGATTCATCTTCCAAACGGAATGCATCAATCAATACCCATAGATATGATCGGAATATGTGGGACTTACTAGTGTCCGGGCCAGGGACAACTAGCATCACCACGGAGCTCCGGAACGCCCCTAGATCCATTTGCTGCAGCAGGATTAATCATTTACTCATTGTTACCTTTAGTAACTATTCGTTATCCAGTATCATATTTAATGATCATTCATCAATTTAGTGGGGGTTCAACGTTCATTCAGTGTGTTTCAATAATGAGCTTAAGAAACCACTATGCAATGCCCTTTAAAACAATCATCTAAACCAACAATGAGTGAAACGTTCGGTATCAATGCATGTATTACTGTGGATGACACACTACAACAATTTGCACTATTACCGGCGTTTTTTCCCGGCGCAAGCATTAAACGCCGGGAAAAGTATAACTTTTACCGGCGAAAAAACCGTTTTCGCCGGGAAAACACGATTTTTTTCCGGCCTCATATTATCGCCGGCAAAAGGCCACTTTTCCCGACGATTAATTTTTTTCGCCGGCAAAGGTCCTTTTTCCCGGCGTTTTATTTTTTTCGCCGGCAAAGGAAATTGCTTTTCCACACACATGTTAGTTTTTTGCCGGAGCATTTGTTTTTTCGCCGGCAAAATGTCCACTGTTCGCGCCTTCATTTGGGCATCGCGCGTTTATTTGGGTGAGGTATTTTATAATTAGTTTTCCCGGCGCAATATTGTTATCATAAAACAACCCCCCTCTGCTTATACCCAAAGAAAACAAAAAACGAGCCGTTCTGCATCTCCCTCCTGCATAAGCAAAAAATCGCAACTCCCTCATTTCAAACCCGTTCTGCATCTCCCTCCTCTCTCTGCATCTCGCCTCGTCCAGCCCATCTCGCAGCGCCCATTTCCCTCATCTCTCTGCATCTCCCTCCTGCATAAGCAAAAAATCGCAACTCCCTCATTTCAAACCCGTTCTGCATCTCCCTCCTCTCTCTGCATCTCGCCTCGTCCAACCCATCTCGCAGCGCCCATTTCCCTCATCTCTCTGCATCTCCCTCCCTCTCGGTCCCTGGCCCATCTCGCCTATTCCATCTCCCTCATCTCTCTGCATCTCCCTCCCCTTCGGTCCCTGGCCAATCTCGCCTCTTCCATCGCCCATCTCCCCATCTCTCTGCATCTCCCTCCCTCTCCGTCCCTGGCCCATCTCGCCTCTTCCAGCGCCCATCTCCCCATCTCTCTGCATCTCCCTCCCTCTCGGTCCCTGGCCCATCTCGCCTCGTCTAGTGCCCATCTCTGTCTCGTCCAGCCATCTCTCTGACCCATCTCTCTCGTCCGCCATCCTCGAATAGGGCCTTAAGCGAATTGGGGCTTGAAAAGCGAAGGACAGAACATATTGGTGGCGATTTTCACCTCTGTGCCTCTCTCATCTCCCTCGGCATCTCTCTCTCACGCTCACGGTCTCCCTCGCCAGCGCATCCTCTCCTTCCCTCTCTCGCAACCGGACTGACACTCAAAGGTAATGGCTCTGCCTCATCTTCATTGCATTGCTTCTTTTCTTTTTTTCCTACCTCTTTGGTTGCCTCATGTTCATTATTGGTGGTGTTTACTTGTTGATCTGTTTTATTTGGAATGTCTTTCTAAATGCCCAAAGTATGTATGGGGTTGCTGGCTGTTCGATGGATTTCTGTGTTGCTAGGAGAATATTTCCACAAGTTATCTGTGCACTACCTTCACCTTTATCTGTTTTATCACGTTTATCCACAACTTTTTGTGTTGCTAGGCTTCATTATCAGAACTTTGTTCTTAAGCTGTTAATGTTGTGGATGCTCTCAGATTTGGAAAATAATTAAAAAAAAAACAAATTTGTCAGATATGTACATCTGCTAGATTGGGGTAGTGTTTCTGAGATATGGTTCATGGGGCTATGTATATGGAGGTTGTTCTCAAAATACCGAGATTGGAAGGTATTAGACATCAAATTTTTTTTTTTTGCAAATATTATATTCTTAATGATCTAATAATTAACTACTGATTGTGAAGAGCTAGGTTGTTACAGTTTAGAGAACTTGCACGATACACTTTATTAGTTTATACTTGCCTGAGCCCACCACATCAACACTCGGTGAACCATCACTATCAGTCATGAAGCATATAGGTAATGGATGAACAACATAGTGGACATTTGTTGTTTCTTGTAGTTTAAGTGGCATGGGCATAGGTATGTCTTTTTGGAGTGTGCCAGAGCTTTATAATTCTTAATATGACTTTTGGAAGTTTATGTCATTGATTCCTAAAGAGGTCAAGAGTTCACAGATTGGTAGCTACCTCACCTCCTCTTCTTTTAAAAAGGAAAACAAGTAAAGAAAAAAAAGGTTCAGCGGCCACTCTATTCAATCCAATTTTGTACCTTCAGGATTTTTGGCTGCTGAGAATTGGTGCTAAGAGTTGGTGCTAACTGCTGATGGACTAATCTTTTCATTGGGCCAATGCAAGCTTATTGTCCAAGCATTTGAAAATCTTCCCCTTTCTCGCTTGACAAAGAATTATTTTCTTCTTAAGATAGTTCTTTTTAATGAATTTGGAAGGGCGATGATCAAATATTATTTTCTTTTTGTAGAAAGTGTTATGTAAAAGGTATTAATAAATTATTGGTTTTGGGGCCAGGAGGTAGTTGACACAAAATCTCTTTTCAGGTGAGTTTCTGAGGAGGTATTTTTTTGTGTCCACATTGCATCATGATGAGAACATATCCCTAATGAATTACATGATGCTGTAATTTACATACCAAACAACCATTTCATGGTGTTGGATCTAACAGCTATCAAATAACTCTTGAGCACATGATATTTGGTGGATGGCTAATATGTAACTTTTTTAGAATTTGACGAGCACAATGAGCTCTACAAACACACCACATATGCCATTTTAATGTTTGCTTATTTTACCGTATTCATAGTGTCCCCTTCTATTATTAATTGAATTGAAAACCTTCTTTGTAAAAATTACTTACACCTATGCCACTGCCAAGATTTTGGCATTATATTCCTTCATACCTATTGATAAGAAAAATAGAAGTACTAATAAAAAATAAAATTTTTTGGCAAAACATTATTTTTATTATTATTATTATTGTTGTTGTTGTTGCTGCTGCTGTAGCTGTTGTTGAAGTTTGTGAAGAAACTCTTACTTGTCTAGAGTTTTGAATCTACATCGTAGATGTTCAGATGTACATAAAAATTGCACACGTTCATAAGAAAATGAAAATCTATATTAAAGATCCATTTGTCACCTATAAAATTCTTGAAATTTTAAAATCCAGTGTCCAAACAGGAGGTTTGTACATTGGAAAATTTTGAGAAAATAGTTTCTAAAACTGAAGTTCAAATTTTTTTTTTCCATCTGAATTCTCACAACACAGAGTTCACATAAAAAAAAATCAAACAGGATCCTAGTTGAGTGAAGCCTTTCTCTATACAAAAATCTATTCTCTTCTCTACTCTTTTCTTACTTAACTTAGTCTTCTTTGTCTTCATCACTAAGATTTCTGCTCAAGAAAAACAGATACCCATGAAACCTACTTCTTACCTCTTATTTGTTCTTAAGAAGTGCTCATTCCTTTAATGGAGATCTTATCATTCTTGATCTGTCTAAATTCTAAATTTAATTGTTATTTTTTTTCTTACTTTTTTGTTTTGCATTTTAGGCGTAGAGTGTTGATTTGTTTTTCTTATATTTGAGTTCTTCTTGGTTTTTTCTCTCCCTTTTTTTTTTTGAAAGTTTTTGCATTTATTTTATACCATCTATTGGTTGAATTTGAGTTAACCACCACCTTACATATGTAAACAGATATGGACAAGAGTTGGATGTTACAGTATCATAACAGATTCAGTCAGCCGTATATAGACGGGGTGAATTCTTTTATTGAATTCGCAAAGGCGACTTCGGGTGGGAGTAAAGAGATTAAATGCGCATGTAACTATTGCTGTAATGGTTTTAAGCATGAGTATGAGACTGTGAGAGACCATCTGCTCCGGCGTGGGATGATGGTATCTTACGACACTTGGCTACAGCATGGGGAACTTGCACAATCCGATGAATCGGATTATAGTGAGGATGAATCGGATGAGGACCGGGATGGATATGATGAGTTATTAGATGACCATAGTAGGGGGACTTACATGATGGATGATACCCTAGGGATGGATGATGTGCGAAACTTTGAAATTATGCTAGAGGCTTCCCAGCGTGGTTTGTACCCGGGTTGTAAAGATTCAGAAACCCTGTTAGCATTTGTCATTAGGATGCTACATGTGAAGGTACAGTATAGGTGGAGCAACAAGTCGTTCGACAAAGTCTTGGAGATATTTAGGGACACCCTACCAGAAGGTAATGTCGTTCCCGCTTCCGTTTATGAGGCTAAGAAGCTACTACGTGACTTGGGCTTGGGGTACGAGCACATTGACTCATGCAAGAATGATTGCATACTTTTTTGGAAGGAGAATGCTCACTTGGAGAAGTGTCCAGAATGTGGGGAGCCTAGGTACAAGGTCAATAATGGCAGGGGTAAGCAGATCGCTCATAAGATACTGCGTTACTTCCCATTGATACCTAGGTTGCGGAGATTATACATGTCCAGGATGACAGCCAAAGAGATGAGATGGCATCATGAGAATGGCATGGATGGCGATCTAGGTAGGCATCCGGCCGACTATAAGGAATGGAAGGAATTTGATTTGAAATTTCCAGAGTTTGCCCGGGAGATCCGCAATGGAGGTTAGGACTGCCACTGATGGGTTCAACCCCTTCGGCAACATGAGCACTTCTTACAGCATGTGGCCTGTCATACTTATGCCTTACAATCTTCCACCCTGGATGTGCATGAAGGATCCATTTTTCATGATGTCCTTACTTATTCCCGGGCCGCAGGCACCTGGGAAGGAGATCGATGTGTACCTGAGGCCCTTGGTTGATGAGTTGAAGGAGTTGTGGGAGATTGGTGTCATGACTTATGATGCCCATAGTGAACAGCCCTTCCGAATGCATGCGACTGTGATGTGGACCATAAATGACTTTCCTGCGTATGGTAACTTGTCTGGTTGGAGCACAAAAGGTTATTTGGCTTGTCCCCCTTGCAACGAAGATTCATTATCGTGTAAGTTGAGAAGTAAGATTGGGTGGGTGGGACATCGAGCTTACTTGCCTGAGAACCACACTTGGAGAAGGAGCAAGAAGTTCAACGGTCAGCCAGAACATAAAATGAAATCCTTGCGTTTACCGGTGCAAAAGGTACTTGATCAGTTGGATCAACTACCAGAAGTTAGGTTTGGGAAGGGCCCCAACAGCAGGAAAAGACTTCGTGAGCCTGCACTGTTGAATTGGACAAAGAAAAGCATCTTGTACGAGCTACCGTACTGGAAGAACCTAAACCTTAGGCATAACCTTGATGTCATGCACATAGAGAAGACCATCTGTGAAAATATTGTTGGGACTGTGGTGGGCATAGATAAGAAGAATAAGGACACGGACAAAGCGCGTGATGATTTAAAAGATATGGGCATCAGGCCACAATTGCATCTGCAGAGGAATGAAGATGGATCCATTGTGAAACCTCGTGCATCCTACACATTGGACCCGAAATAGAGAGAGGGTTTTTTTGAATTCTTGAAATCAATCAAGTACCCGGATGGCTATGCTGCAAACCTGTCAAGGTGTGTGACCTCAAAAAATGGCAAATTATCTGGTATGAAAAGTCACGACTATCATGTCCTCCTACAACGTCTTTTTCCGGTTGGCCTACGTGGTTATGTTGATAAGGAGTTAAGTACAACTCTATTTGAGTTGGGAAGTTTCTTCCAGGACCTTTGCTCAAAAACATTGAAACAAAGCGATTTAAAAAAATGAGAGGAACGGGGAGTGCTCATAGTTTGCAAGCTTGAGAAGATTTTTCCTCCAGCATTCTTTGATGTAATGGTCCATTTGGCTGTTCACTTGCCACATGAGGCAATGCTTGCTGGACCGGTGCAATATCGGTGGATGTACCCCATCGAAAGGTAACTGTTACCATCCGATGAAGTGTTATTCGTGTAGTAGTGTGATTTTCTTGCATAAGTAACCTTAATTATAATGTCTCTTTGTTTGAAGGTTTCTCGGGACTTTAAAAGGTTATGTTACTAACCAAGCACGACCCGAAGGTTCGATCGCCGAGGCTTACATTGTGAAAGAGTGTTTGACTTTCTGCTCAATGTACCTAAAAGGGACTGATCGAGACGAACGAAATGATGATGGTGGCGTGCGTGGTCCCGGGATGGATATTTTCACTCAAAATGTTCGTCCCTTTGCACCGATAACAAGGGCACTAGACCCTTCTCAGAATGAACTCAACATGGCTCACTGGTTTGTATTGCATAATAGTCCCGAGTTAGAGCCATATCTCGAGTAAGTGCTTTGGTTTAAATACATGTGTGCATAGATTGTTCCCTTGTTGATTCTTCCTCTACTTTTACTTGCTTATGAATTGTTTTGGCTTAAGTAGGGAACACAGGAATACAATACAAAATCCAGAAGCGCATGGCATCAGTCAAATACAGCGAGACACATTTCCAAAATGGTTGAAGCAACGTGTAAGATATATGATGCCCTATTGACATAGTAAACATTAACTAACTGGTCCTCACTTGTCATCAACTTAATAAACTTACCGCATGTTGCTCATGTAGATGAATGATTTGCGAAACCAAGGGTCGCCAGAAGCAACCGATGAAATGTGGTCATTAGCAAATGGTCCCGGTTCTATAGTTTATCTGTATTCAGGGTGCATATTCAATGGCGTTCGATTCCACACCAGAGATCGCGAGAACAGGCGTAAGTACCAGAATAGTGGTTTGGTCGTGCAAGGGGAGCATATTGGGAAGACAATTGACTTCTACGGGTACTTGTGCAAAGTCTGGGAATTGACATATATGCATGGGGGTAGGGTGGTTCTGTTCCAATGTGAATGGTACAACACCGGTACTAGAAACAAAATACATACCGATCAACACATAACAAGCATAGATGTTACGGGTCGGTGGTATAAAGATGATCCATTTGTCCTTCCAAGTCAAGCGAAGCAAGTTTTCTATGTCAGCGATACCTGTAAAGGCAACAACTGGAGAATCGTAGAACGAGTCAAGCATCGGGGAGTATGGGATGTACTAGAACTGGATGATGTGCCTACTGAGGCCTTCCAGCAGCATGAAACCACCGATGTTGTCCCAATCTGTGTCGAAGGTAGGGATGTTCACTACTGTAGGGATGATATTCCGCCAGAGATAGTTAATGGTGATGAGCCAAGGGCGGAGCATAACGATGACGAGGATGAAACTACGGCGGAATATATAGAAGATGATGATGAAGACGATCTGTGTAGCCAGTTCGATCCAGATATAGATCCTGATATAGAGTATGATGTGTAGTGTTTGTTTTTTGATTTTTGCATGGACAAGTGTTCTAAATTAATAAAGTTTTTGGTTTACATTTCATGGTTCATTAAATATGTCTCATTTTATATGCCTATGCCTTCATTCTCTTGTATGTCATATATAGTTGTCAAAAATGCCCAAGGGAAGTAAAACATATGTCAAGCCTGGGTGGGTGGCCAAACAGGCAAAGTTGACAGAATACGAGAAGGTGAGAAGTAAGAACATCATAGAAATAGATGAGAGATGTCGTGCGTTGGGGGTAAAGCACATATCCAATACCGTTTTTGGATTGGGTCAAACGAGCAAAAGGAAAAATGGAGATGGAAAAAGAAAACCGGGTGAAGATGATGAGCACGAAGAATATCGACCACCCCAGGGTGATTTTGGGTTGGTTTCTTCGGATGAAAATACGGGTGATGATGGGGATGATGAGACTTCTGGGTCTCTGACAAATATGGTAATTTGTGTCTAGTTGTTAATTTTTACTTTATTCACTTTATTTATGTATTTATGTACTAATAATTCATTGTTGTGTTGCGACAGGTTACTCATATGAATCGAGGGAAGCGAAGTAGACATGCTTCCGCTGTAGCAGCTGCACTGACCCTGAGGACACCGGCACAACCTCCAGTCACACGGTCTTCTCGTGCAGAGAGCACGCCCGAGGGGGCGGGCCAAGCTACACTGGCACAGCCTCGAGTCACACAGTCTTCTCATGCGGATGGCATGCCAGAGGTGGCGACCATTGCTAGAGCACGTAGTCCTACACGGCTTACTAGTTCTGCTAGCCAGCCTGACCAGGTTTTGACTCCACGTACGGGTGGCAGTAGTGTTGGTGAGAAATTTAGAATTATTGTCTTTTTTAAAATATACATTCTTTTAATGTTATATGCTAACTCAATTAATATTGTGGTTGTGACAGCATCGGCCTCAGTCGAGGGCTCCTGCCGTGTACGGGGCAAGACAAGGGGGTTGAAGGTGGCAAAGCTGAGGAGGCAGCTTGGCCATGCCATCCCAATTTCGATCCCAGCTTTGAGCCTTGCGCCAGAGGGCGAATTTGCCACTAGTTTAGCAAACCTACTTGGGGAAGCGATTCGACATGAGGCACTTGTTCGGAAAAAAGGCTGGAAGTCTGTTCCTGAGGGGATCAAGAAGTTGGTGGTAAAGAGAGTTCAGGTAATTTCATTTGAGATAATTTAATGCGTATTCAATTAGAATCATTAAAGTTTAATTGTTGTCTCACATTACATGTTTTTGCAATTGCAGCAATTTTTTGAGTTCGGGGACTATGTGAACGATCCAATCATCAAGGCTGCCGTTGATGCGAAGTGCCAGAAACTGTACAGGGACTGGAAGTGTGAATTGCATACCCACTATTTGTCTCTTTTGGAGGAGGGAGTGCCCGATCCAAAGAGCCACCTGAAAGTCCACGAGGATCCTAACCCTAGAGGGGGGGTGAATAGGGTGAGCTACAACTATGACCAATTTTAACCAATTTTAACTTCTTAACATAAACTAGTCACATGTGATGAATAATCAATCAAAATGCGGAAGCTAAACAAAATCAATCACCACATAGCAAACACCACAACACAATATTTATAGTGGTTCGGCCAACGTGCCTACATCCACTACCGGCTTGTGAATCCAACACCCCACCGGATTTCCACTATTTATGCTTTTAACTAGGCTAAGCAATAACCCTTACAATGTTGCTTTTCAAGGCTAAACAACAACCTCTCAATGTGCTTTTAGAGGCTAAGCAATAACCTTTACAAAATGCTTTTCTTAGGCTAAGCAATAACCTTACACAATCACTACACCAAAAATAGGAAATTGGAACGCTTTAGGAACGGTTTAACGGATTAGGAACGGAAGGATTAGGAACGCATTTCCGTTCCAAAAGCGTTCCAATTTGGTACCAACCGTTCCTAATCCATTAATCCGTTCCAAAAACAGGAAATTGGAACACTTTAACGGATTAGGAACGGAAGGATTAAGAACGCTTTTCCGTTCCAATTTCCTGTTTTTGGTGTTGTGAATGCTTTTCTTAGGCTAAGCAATAACCTTTACAAATCAATATTTCTCTAAGAAAGTGTTTACTCAACACTCTAAGAGATTACAATTTAAGCTCAAATAAATTGCCTCTAAATAGGCGGATATGAAAATGAAAATCCTAACTCACACAAACACTCAATGAATGCAAAGATGTATGCTTATGAAGTGTGTGTGTGAAAACTTCAATCAAGTTTAAAAGTAAGCTCAATAATTTATGCTTAATGCAATTTGAAAGTTTAAGGCACAAAAAGATATGATTGAAGTTCTATGCAAATCACTTGAACAATTACACACTTGTGAATGATATGAAAATCTAAAGATCACAAGTTGTATGAAAGTGTTTAAGCCTAATCAAGTGATGCATGTGCAATGTTGTTTTCAAAAACTAATTTGACTAAAGATTAAATGAATGAAAACAACAAGGGAAGTTTCAACCAAGTGAAATAATCATGCAATAAAAGAAATCAAAGATTTATGGCTAAGCATGATTAAGAAAGTTTAAAACAAAACTTGGGTTGAAATCAAAGTGATGAATCCAATCTTGAATATCAAAGATGGAGGGAAGAAAGGATTCAACACATCATTGTTATCATGCTTGAAATCATCTTCCAAAGTTTCAAATAAAGCACATAACAAATGATTAATTAAAAGTAAAACTTACTTGGAGATTTAACTTAGTTGATCCAAGCTTAAGCTTTACTTAATGACCCCTTGATGTCTCTTAGATCATCCCCTTTGTCTTCTCTCAAAGCTCCTCAAAGAAGGTTTCAAAATCTCCAACCATTGACAAAGGAAAGAACTCATTTATATCCCCAAAACAGCCCAACGGCTAGTTTACCCGGTTAACCCCATGACAGGCCGGTTAACCGGGTAAGCCCAACGGTCAGAAAAAGAGCCGTTGAGCTCAGGAGCCCGGTTGACCTGCCCTGTGTGGCCGGTTAACCGGGCCTCTTGGTCGGTTGACCGGCCACACATGGCCGGTTGACCGGGCCTGCCCAGAATTTCCCATATTTTGGGTTTCTTGAAGATTTTCTTTGGGGATCTTTTGGGCCAATAAAATCAAGCTTTTTCACATGTTTTAAATCATCCAAAGATGTATAAAAACTTGAAACATGGAAAAAAAATGTTTTCAATCTTTTAAAAACAAGAACTAGCTTGATTTTCAAAACTTTCTTTTCAAATAAATTGCATTTTTGAAAGTTTTCTTGAGGGGACATTTTGGGGTCATTGAATCAAGCTTTAAAACAAGTTTAAAAACAATCTAAGAGTTTTAAAACCAAAGGCATGCTTGATTCAATAAAACTCATTTCAAAACTAAATGTATCCAAGATAAAGAACATATCATGCATGAATGAATACTTTTTCAACTCTTGAAAGCAATGCATGTCTAAATCAAGATTTCAAGTGTTTTAAAATCAAAGCATGTGTGAAAATGCGAATGATGAATAAAATGATTATGCAACCATCAAATTGCAATCTAAACAAAATACCTAACAACCTCCCCCTTTGCAATTTGATGGCAACTCACTCACCACTCACCACTAGACTCACACACTAGGTCTTCAGCTCCCCCTAAGCTGGACAAGCCTTGAAATCTCTTTGGATGCTCTTCTTGGATGCTCCTTTTCTTTGCTTGGGCTATGGGTTCTTTTCTTCTTTAGTTCCCAAGCTTTCTCTTCTTTCACTTCTCCCCCTATGACCATGCTTCTCTCCCTTTGGCAAGATATGCATTCTCTTCTCCTTTAGAGAACTTGAATGCATGCTTTCTCCCCCTTTGTCCTTTCTCCCCCTTAGATAGAGCTTCTCTCTCCTTAGCAAACTTGGACATTCTCTCCCCCTTTGCCATTAAATTGCAAAGGTTACCTACACACATGAAAACAAGGAAAATACCTTTTAGTAGCACCTGTTAACAAAAGAAATCGAAAATGAAAAACATAACAGGGTATCATGTGTGGATAGAAGTTGTAAGGGTAAAGGGCCAAGACAAAGGTGAATTTGATCACAACTAATTCTTCCTATGAAGGTTTACTCCCCCTCAATCCATTCTCTCCTTTTGTCAAACTTTTGACATAGATATAACTATTTGGTGCAAGAAGGAATGTTTTACCAATTGAGGGTAAACTTCAAGGAAAGTATTAGATTCCAAATGACGATTAAGCTCAATATGATCAAATTACCAAAAAAATGAGCAAGGTCATTAACGATCATGGATACCAATTGAAATAAACATATCAATTGAGATTAAAGGATGTGACTATAAACTCAATCACTCTAAAATGGATTTAAGAGAATATAACTAATAGGATTAATCCAAATTTAGAGCTATCCATGATGCAATGGGGTTTACTCAAACATAGCATCAATCAATATAACTTATGAAAATCATATGCTATGTAAGTTTTGAACTCATTTCATTCAATCAATAAATATGACTATTAACGTGCATGAATGAGTGAAATGAAATTCAAGCATGAAGCCAACCTCAACTAATAACCAACCAATATTATGAACACATAAACATGGTGGTCATGAGATATACCTATATGAGCAAAAGAGGTGGCAACATGAACATTATGATGCTAATGGTGTGTGATATGGAACAATCATATTACTTATCAAGTTCAATCCAATGCACACAAGGTTTATCACATTCTCAAGAAATCAAATCAATCAAAAATTATACCAATAGAAACCAATTGAATTTGATAACATGATAAAGAGCAAGAATGTGGCAAACTCCATCAAGCATCATAAATGTATATTCATCACTTTAAGAATATAACTATTGAGCATAGTGATGAACATGGTAAATTGCAATGCAAAAGAATATTACTTGGCAATGCATGCAATTTCCAAAGCGTCTAGATCATATGAATTCAACACTAAGATATCCATCAAACAAGAGATATAACTATGAAAAAGGAATGGATTTCAAAGAGGTTCATATGACCAAGAGCACTACTATGAAGTTGAAACATGTATAAAGATGACAACATTAAGAAGGTATACATGAATCAACATCATAACCATCCAAGAAGAAATGACTAGAAAGCATAGAGGATGGATTTGGGTTCTAGTATGGTTTCTACAAATATTACTAAGATCACAACCATACATGGAACCAATAGTCATTTGCATATAAAAAGAATGTAAATAAACAAGCAAGGATGCAAACAACATACATTTCCATTTCTAAGATAATGAAACCAATTGAAAAGGAAATGAAAACATGGAACATGCTATAGAAGAATATAACTAATGATGTTATAGGCAATTCCAATCAAACAATCTTCAAATCATTTTGAAAAACAAAATCCAACAATGAGCATAAAGAGAATGATTTTGAAGACCAATTTTCAACATTGTATTTTAAAAGATATAACTTAAAAGGAACACATACAAGTTGAATTTTCAAAACAATGATTTTCCATATATAAAAGTATAACTTTAGAAATCCATGGAAAAACTTGAATTGATTCAAATCATTTGTTCAAAAAAAAATCTTATCATGACATCTAAACAAATGATTCAACACCAATTGATCATGAATAAATTAGCTATGAAAGCTTTTGAAATCACAATCAATTAATCATGTAATGAAATGCAATGCAAGACATATGAGTGCAAAAAGCAAATCAAACATGATGAAATTATAATCAAAAGATTTTGAAAACCATGATATGTAACTAGAATGGTGCATGAAAACAAAATCAAATGATCATAAAGAAACAATGCATTTTAATAGATGTAACTATAGAAACAAAATGCAAAGCAACATGACCAACAAAATGATATAACTTAAAAAGAATAGGTTGGTCATGAAGGTTCAAGGCCCTAAGGTTTGTCAAGGTAAATAACTTTAGGAATCCACCTAAGGTCTTAAGTGGGTTGAACTTTGAGGTCAAGTTTGGGGTTCTCACCAACTAAAGGAGATTTGACTTGATAAATTTTCAATTTGAACTTATCACCATGATATTTAGATTTTACTAAATTTGGCTTAGAATGGTGATTAGTCTTTTGATGTTGGTGAGTTTGTTTCTTTGGGGATTGATTCACTTTTCTTTTCTTCTTATTTTCTCCCTTTACTTGACTTTTGAATTTTAAATTTAACTTTGTTACTTTATTCAAAAGTTCTTTCATGGGTTGATATAAAGAAGATAGGTTGAGAAGCTTTTTATTCTTAGATTCTTTCAAACTTGGTTTGACTTGTTTAACCTTTTTAGAATCTATTTTTGGAGACTCCATTTTAAGAGATTTAACTTGTTTAGACATTTTGGAGTCTTTCTTGATTTTTAGTGTCTTACCCTTCATAGGTTTTGATTCTCCATTTTTTAGTTCAAAGATGGGTTTAGACACATGGCTTCTTTTTCTTAGTTTGCACTCAAACATAAAATGCCCTTCTATGCCACAATAATTGCATTTGGTTTTGGGCAAAGGAGAAAGAGTGCTAGAGAATGAGGACTCACATTTCACAAAAGTGTTGGTGAATTTAGGGTCATATGTCATATTCCTATTAAATCCAAGACCCGTCCTATCTCCATGAGGTTTACCCAATTTAAATAATTTTTCAAGTCTATCTTCACTTTGGGTAAACTTGCACTCATACTTTTGTTTATATCCTTCAAGTTGAGTAACTTTGGTTATAAGGATTGAATTTTCATGTTTGACTTTTGAAAGTTCATTTTCAATTTCCTTATATTTGCTTAGCTCTTCATTGGCAAGTTTTAATTCAAGCTTTAGTTCATTAACAACATTAGATCCAAGCTCTTGGGTTTTTAACTTACTTTTAATCAACTTGGCTTCTAAATTGTTAAAGTCTTTGTCTTGCCTTTTTATTTGATCTCTTAGAATTAAATTTTCCTTATTGACATTGTCATAATCCATCTTTAATTCTTTTAGTTCATCTTGAATGTTAGATAGATTATTTAAAGAGATCATGAACTTAGATTCTACACAATTTATAAATTCATCTTTTTCTCTAAGTTCATTTTTAGAAGAGTCTAATTCTTGGTTTAGCCTTATAGATTCTTCTTTTAATCTTTTATTTTTCTTGGAAACCTCTAAGGACCATGTGTACAATTCCTCATAGGCTTCAAGTTCATCATATTCTTCTTCTTTTAATTCAAGTTGAGATTCTTTAATTTCAATGTTTGAATCTCCATAAGATGGAAGAATGAGGGGTCTAGAAGAATCTACAAAGTCTAGCATAGTGGAGTCCATTCTAATGATTTTCATATAAGAACAACTCTAGGGTTTTAACTCTAGGTTTTTACACCTAATCAAGAGTTCCAACTACTTGATCCTAAGGGATAGAGCACTTGGCTCTGATACCAATTGAAAGTCCACGAGGATCCTAACCCTAGAGGGGGGGTGAATAGGGTGAGCTACAACTATGACCAATTTTAACCAATTTTAACTTCTTAACATAAACTAGTCACATGTGATGAATAATCAATCAAAATGCGGAAGCTAAACAAAATCAATCACCACATAGCAAACACCACAACACAATATTTATAGTGGTTCGGCCAACGTGCCTACATCCACTACCGGCTTGTGAATCCAACACCCCACCGGATTTCCACTATTTATGCTTTTAACTAGGCTAAGCAATAACCCTTACAATGTTGCTTTTCAAGGCTAAACAACAACCTCTCAATGTGCTTTTAGAGGCTAAGCAATAACCTTCACAAAATGATCTTACACAATGCTTTTCTTAGGCTAAGCAATAACCTTTACAAATCAATATTTCTCTAAGAAAGTGTTTACTCAACACTCTAAGAGATTACAATTTAAGCTCAAATAAATTGCCTCTAAATAGGCGGATATGAAAATGAAAATCCTAACTCACACAAACACTCAATGAATGCAAAGATGTATGCTTATGAAGTGTGTGTGTGAAAACTTCAATCAAGTTTAAAAGTAAGCTCAATCAATTTATGCTTAATGCAATTTGAAAGTTTAAGGCACAAAAAGATATGATTGAAGTTCTATGCAAATCACTTGAACAATTACACACTTGTGAATGATATGAAAATCTAAAGATCACAAGTTGTATGAAAGTGTTTAAGCCTAATCAAGTGATGCATGTGCAATGTTGTTTTCAAAAACTAATTTGACTAAAGATTAAATGAATGAAAACAACAAGGGAAGTTTCAACCAAGTGAAGTAATCATGCAATAAAAGAAATCAAAGATTTATGGCTAAGCATGATTAAGAAAGTTTAAAACAAAACTTGGGTTGAAATCAAAGTGATGAATCCAATCTTGAATATCAAAGATGGAGGGAAGAAAGGATTCAACACATCATTGTTATCATGCTTGAAATCATCTTCCAAAGTTTCAAATAAAGCACATAACAAATGATTAATTAAAAGTAAAACTTACTTGGAGATTTAACTTAGTTGATCCAAGCTTAAGCTTTACTTAATGACCCCTTGATGTCTCTTAGATCATCCCCTTTGTCTTCTCTCAAAGCTCCTCAAAGAAGGTTTCAAAATCTCCAACCATTGACAAAGGAAAGAACTCATTTATATCCCCAAAACAGCCCAACGGCTAGTTTACCCGGTTAACCCCATGACAGGCCGGTTAACCGGGTAAGCCCAACGGTCAGAAAAAGAGCCGTTGAGCTCAGGAGCCCGGTTGACCTGCCCTGTGTGGCCGGTTAACCGGGCCTCTTGGCCGGTTGACCGGCCACACATGGCCGGTTGACCGGGCCTGCCCAGAATTTCCCATATTTTGGGTTTCTTGAAGATTTTCTTTGGGGATCTTTTGGGCCAATAAAATCAAGCTTTTTCACATGTTTTAAATCATCCAAAGATGTATAAAAACTTGAAACATGGAAAAACAAAAAAATTTTCAATCTTTTAAAAACAAGAACTAGCTTGATTTTCAAAACTTTCTTTTCAAATAAATTGCATTTTTGAAAGTTTTCTTGAGGGGACATTTTGGGGTCATTGAATCAAGCTTTAAAACAAGTTTAAAAACAATCTAAGAGTTTTAAAACCAAAGGCATGCTTGATTCAATAAAACTCATTTCAAAACTAAATGTATCCAAGATAAAGAACATATCATGCATGAATGAATACTTTTTCAACTCTTGAAAGCAATGCATGTCTAAATCAAGATTTCAAGTGTTTTAAAATCAAAGCATGTGTGAAAATGCAAATGATGAATAAAATGATTATGCAACCATCAAATTGCAATCTAAACAAAATACCTAACACCACCCACTAAAGCCTTGTAAGGCAGATGATTGGGCTTGGATGATCGACAATTTGTGGGAGACTATGGAGTGGAAGGTAACTTTTAATGGTTTTGTATATATCACTGCTACAATTATTGATCAAGATCATTGTATTAGTTAAAAATTATTTTGACTAGTATATTGTTTTTTATTTTTCTGTGTAGGAGAAGTCAAAGAAAGCGAGAGTTAGCCGATCAAAGATGCCGTGGAATCATACGAGCGGCTCTAGATCGTTCCTAGCACGTAGTTCAATAGTTGTAAGTGCGGATTTAAGAATTTTTTCCATTTGACAGAGTTATGAAAATTAAATTCTTTTATTAACGAAATATCTAATGTCATAACAGAGAGCACAGAATGATGGACATGCACAGCCGTTTTCCGATTTCTACCACGACACCCACTATATGCACGGGAAGAAACAGTGGATAAATGAGGAGGCTCAGAAGACACATGTACATATGCGTGTTGTCATGTTTTATATATTAATACAAATATACTTTTATACATATGTTAAACTCACTTTATTTGATTTTTACATGTTTAAAAATGGCAGGAGGAATTAGTGCGGGTGACTGCTGAACAATCCTAACCCTCCATCACATCTCCGTTGACCGATGAACAGATATCCGTCAAGGTGCTTGGACAGAGATCAGGATACCTTAAGGGTTTTGGCATTCGCACAAAGTCCACTTTAGGTTCAACCCATAATCGAACGGGCTTTGATTCTGAGGTACTTCAATTGCGGCAGCAGGTAGCGGAGTTTGGCAAGAGAACCAGTTTCCTCGAGGGCTTAGTCCTCCAGTTAGTTGAGCGCGTAGGCATAGATCCAGGTTCCTTTGTTGGTGGGGATGGCACCTTTGGTGGAACGTCTCCAGGTTTGTATATGATTAGTCTTTTCAAAATGGTATTTGATTTGCATGTTGATTACTATCTCTAACACTATGATTACTCTTTTCTCCATGAGGCCTGTAGTGCCTCCATTGCATTATTTGACTGTGTCCTGACTCTTTTTTTTTTTTTGTTTTTTATGCAGGATTGAATGAAAATTGAAGAAGATTTTATGTTGAAAGATTCCATGCAGAAAAGATGCAGAAAAGATTTTAGAACCCTTATGGTGTCTGTTTAATGGCTCAGTTGCTATAAACTCTTTTAGTTTTTATCTTTTTCACTATGCTTTGCAAAAGTACTATATGGTAAGTTGAGCTTTATTGAGATTGAGGATTTAATGATACACCATTATTGATTACAAGACTCATTACTGCTTTAGAATTATCTTTGTTTGAATCAGTAATTCCTCATGGTTCTGAAAAAGGCCAAGACCAACTTCCCTTTTTATTGTTTTGTATCTTGTAATGAGAATGTTGTTTTTGGAATTAGCAGAGTTTTTTTGGTGCATCCTTTTAGTGTGTTGGGGTTTATTAGGTGTTATAAGAAATCATGGTCTCCATGGTCGGACGAGCCTATGAAAGGAGATCCTGAGCATGTAGTGCCCGAATGTTATTACACTAAACAACCACCTCAGCTGCATGTATGTCGTCATGACTGAATTAATTTTAGTACCTCCAATTGTAATCTTCTTTTTCTTCCCAGCATGCCAAAAGATGAGGCTCAACTTTATGCTACTATTGAACTGTAAGTGCTTTTTTCACTCTCTCATATCCCCCAAGTCTGTTGACCATGAATAGCCCTTTAAAAGTCTGTTAGCACTAATGAAAAATGCTAAACAGGTTTCTAAATGCATGTTAGCTTAATCCCATTTATGTTTTGTAACCATGTTAAATACGAAGTTGCGGTTATATCATATCATGAGGCCTTTAGTTTGTTTCAAGTATCAAAATTATGTTCGGTTAAATAGATGCCTTTTTGTGTCAGTTCTCTTTCTCTCTCTCTTTTTTCTTCTATATATGCATACCATCTCATTATAACATTAGAAGAAGAAGAAGAAGAGAGAGATATAGTAGAAGAAGAAGAAGAGAGAGATATAGTAGAAGAAGAAGAAGGAGAGAGAGAGGCCAACCATGTCGACTGTGATCATTCCCAGTTTTGTTCCTTCTCCGGCTGAGGACTGCGAGCAGTTGCGAGAAGCAGTTCAAGGTATCTCTTCTCCACATCTACTTTTGTTTCCTCTTAATTTGATGGTTATTTTCATTTGGTTTAGTTTTATTTTTAAAATCTTTCTACACCTTTTGTTTTTGTATACCTGAGGACTTGGCTTATGATTGATTGAAATGGTGAAATAGAATTGATGTAGCAAACTTACTATAGTCGGCACAAGGTTTTGATGATGATCATGCAGATTTGCACCTATATGTAAAGGTTTGCTGCTCACCTATTTATAAATGCCCCCATTTGTATAAAGAATGGGCCCCATTGTACAAAATTAGAATTTATTAAAAAAAAAATTTCATCATGGGATTTGATGATCAAGTTGTTTGATGGTCTATCCAATCTGATAGTGATTGCCAAGTGAATTTCAAGCCCATATAATTGAAAGTGACTAGATGGATGATCTTTCATACAATCAAGATCTCTGCTACAGGGGTCCCATGTATACAGAATTACAGATATGAGTTGACCTGACTGGAGAGTATGGTCAGCTCCTCTAGCAACAACAATAAAAATGATAAAGATGAAGTTATTAATTTTAATCATCTTAAAAATAATTATTTTTCTCATGTAAGATAAGATTGATGAGGTATGATCACACTGAAAGTCCACGAGGATCCTAACCCTAGAGGGGGGGGGGGGGTGAATAGGGTGAGCTACAATTGTGACCAATTTACACCAATTTTAATTTCTCAAACTAAACTAGTCACAAGTGATGATTGAACATACAAAATGCGGAAGCTCAAATAAACAATCACCACTAAAGCATGCACCACAACACAATATTTATAGTGGTTCGGCCTCAATGCCTACATCCACTACCGGCTTGTGAATCCAACACCCCACCGGATTTCCACTATGTATGCTTTTTCAAAGGCTAAGCAATAACCCTTACAATGTTGTTTTTCTAAGGCTCAACAACAACCTTTACAAGATGTTTTTCAAGGCTAAGCAATAACCTATCAAGATGCTTTTCTTAGGCTAAGCAATAACCCTACAATATGCTTTTATTAGGCTAAGCAATAACCTTACAAGTTGCTTTTCTTAGGCTTAGCAATAACCTTTACAAATATAGATTTCTCAAAGAAAGTGTCTTCACAAAAGAACACTCTAAGAGATTACAAATTAAGCTCAATTGAATTGCCTCTAAATAGGCTAATATGAAAGTGCAATTCAAATTACAAACATACACTCAATTATGTTAAAGTGTGTGCACAAGTGTATGAATGTGTTTCTTCAATCAATATTAACAATGAAGCTCTATAATGAATGCATGATGCATTTTAAAATCAAAGCTTATAAAATGATGATTGAAGAGAAAACTAATCACATGAGAAATTCAAACAACTTTAAGAAATGAACTAAACAAGTTGTATGAATGTAAAAGTCTAAGAAAGCAGGTGATTATGTTAAGAGAGTTTGCAAACTAATCTAATTTACCAAGGATGATATTGAGTTTGCAAAACAACTCTTTATAGGCTTGAAATCATGCATAAATGAAAATACCAAGGATTTGAACATGCATGAATTTCATTTGAATGGAAATCAAAATAACTTAGAAGATGTACCTTTTAAAAACTCATGAGTTTGATTTCCAAATAGCCCTTTAGCCTTTCCAACTTCTTCCCCTTTCTTTGGCTCCAAAATACTCTCAAAAGTTCATGAATCAAGCCTTCAAAAAGGTTGGAAATGAATGGACTTTATAGCCAAAAAGTAGCCAACGGCTAGTCCTCGGTCGACCGGCAAAGGGGTCTCGGTCGACCGAGAAGGCACAACGGTCATATTTCTGACCGTTGGCCTGTTTCAGTGCAGAATCTGCACAGACACCCTGCAGTGTCCTCGGTCGACCGAGACCCAGGGCTCGGTCGACCGGCGACACTGCCGGGCGAGTTCCTGGGCCAAAATTCCAACTTTTTCCATTTTCAAAGTTTTTCTTTGGTGGATCTTTTGGCCACTAAATCAAGCTTAAATAACATGTTTTAAGGTATTCTAAGATGTTTAAAAACATGAGAAACACAAAGCCTAAAATGATTCACAGGATTAAAACCAAAGGCTAGCTTGATTTGAATACAACTCTTTTCAAATGAAAATGCATACACAAATGATTCTTTTTGGGTTGAAAGTATGCAAAGCTCAAACCTAAATTCACAAGATGATTTTCCAAATATAATGCACAATGAAATAGGTTTTCAAAAGAGTTTTGGGTTTCAAAACTAATGCATCCAAGTTTAGAACCAAACCATGCATAAAACACAAACTTTTCCAAATCTAAAAACCAATGCATGTATAAAGCTAGATTTCAAGATATTTTAAATCAATGCATGTGTGTGAATTCAAATGATGCCAATATGCAAATGCATCCACCAAATTGCAAAAACAAAATACCTAACAATCTCCCCCTTTGCAATTTGATGGCAACTTACTCATCATTGAAATAACACACTCTGTCTTTAGCTCCCCCTAAGCTTGACAAGTCTTGAAATCTTCTTGGATGCTCCTTCTCTTAGCTTGGGCTCTTTGGCTCTTTACTTCACTCTTCTTGATGCTTGGAGCTTGATCATTCTTCAAGCTTTCTTTCTTCTTCCTCTCATTGACCAAGCATCTTCTTTAGCTCCAAACTTTCTTTCTTCTTTTTGCTCTCCCCCTTTGACCATGCCTCTCTCTTAGCTTGAGAACTTGAAAGCTTTCTCCCCCTTTGATGGATAGGAGATCTTCGAGTACTTGAACTCTCGAACTCTCTCCCCCTTTGAAGAGTAGGAGATCTTTGAGTCACACTTGAACTCTCTCTCCCCCTTTGACATTAAATTGCAAAGGTACCTACACACATGAAACAAGGAAAATACCTTTAGTAGCACCTGTTAACAAATGAAATCGAAAATGAAATTCATAACAGGGTATCATGTGAGGAAGTTATCTCTAAGGGTTCAAAAACAATCCAAGGGTGAATTTGATCAAAACTAATTCTTCCTATGAAGGTTTACACTCCCCCTCAATCCATTCTCTTCTTTTGTCAAGCTTTTGACAAGATATAACTATTAGATTCAAGAAGTAGATGGTTTAACCAAGTGAGGGTGAACTTCAAGGAAAGTATTAGATTCATTTAACTATAAAGCTCATATGATCAAATTACCAAAAGAAAGCAAGGTCTAATGGGAAAAGCAATCATGGATATCAATTGAAATAAACATATCAATTGAGATTTAAGGATGTGACTATAAACTCAATCACTCTAAAATGGATTTAAAAGTATAACTATTATGAGAAATCCAAATTAGAGCTATCCATGATATGGGGTTTACTCAAACATAGCATCAATCAATATTACTTATGAAAATCATATGCTATGTAAGATTTTGAAAATCATTTCATTCAATCAATAAATATGACTTATTAAAGTGCAAATTGAGTGAAATGAAATTCAAACATGAAGCCAACCTCAACTAATAACCAACCAATATTATGAACACATAACCATGGTGGTCATGAGATATACCTTTAAGAACAAAGGAGGTGGCAATCATGAGCATTATGATGCTAATGGTGTGTGACATGGAGCAATCATGTTACTTATCAAGTTCAATCCAATGCACACATGGTCTATCACATACACAAGATAAGATATCAATTGGATATGAAATTAATGGAAAGTTATACCAAATGAAACCAATTGAATATGATAACATGAGAAAAAGCAAGGATGTGATAAACTACCATCAAGCATCATAAATGCATATTCATCACTTTTAATGATATTCCTAAAGAGCATAGTGATGAACAAGGCAAATTGCAATGCAAAAGGATAAAGCTTTGTAATGCATGCAATTTCCAAAGTGTCTAGATCATATGAATTCAACACTAAGAAATCCATCAAACAAGAGATATAACTATGAAATACAAGAAATGGATTTCAAAGAGATTCATATGATCAAGAACACTACTATGAAGTTGAAACATGTATAAGGATGACTCCAAGAGAATCTACATGAATCAACATCATAACCATCCATAAAGATATGACTAGTGAGCATAGAGGATGGATTTGGGTTCTAGTATGGTTTCTACAAAAATTACAAGTTCACAACCATACATGGAACCAAATAGTCATTTGCATATGCAAGTAATGTAAACAAACAAGCAAAGATGCAAACAACATACATTTCCATTTCTAAAGATAATGAAACCAAAAGAAAAGGAAATGATAATCATGGAACATGCTTTGAAGAATCTAACTAATGATGTTATAGAGCATTTCCAATCATATAATCTTCAAATCATTTCAATGAACAAAAATCCAACAATGGGCATAAAAAGAAAGATTTTGAAGAACAACTTTCAACAAGTATATTAAAAGATATAACTTAATTGAAACACATACAAGTTGAATATCAAAGCAATGATTTTCCATATTAATGTATAACTTATAAGTCCATGGAAAAACTTGAATTGATCCAAATCATTTGATTTACAAAAAGGATCTAACTAAGACATCCATCAAATGATTTAACAACAATTGATCATGAAAAACTTAGCTATGAAAGCTTTTGAAATCACAATCAATTAATCATGTAGAAATGCAATGCAAAACATAAAACTAAATGTGTGCAACAAGCAAATCAAACATGATGAAATTATAATCAAGAGATTTTGAAAACCATGACATGTAACATAGAAAGGTGCATGAAGACAAAATCAAGTGATCATAAAGAAGCAATGCAATTTATGAAATGTAACTATCAAGGAACAAAATGCAAATGCAACATGACCAACAAAGTGATTTAACTATAAAAGAATAGGTTGGTCAAGTAGGGTCAAGGCCTTAAGGTTTGTCTAAGTATCTAACTTTAGGTATCCACCTAAGGTCTTGGGCTTTGGAGACTACTTTGGAAATTCCACCAACTAAAGGAGATAGAGATTGAATTCTTTTAGACTTAACATCAAATCTTTGAGGTTTGACTATTTTAGATTGATGATTAGTCTTAGAGAGTTGGTGTGATTGTTTCATAGGGGATTGATTTGTTTTCTTGTTAACCTTCTCAATTCTTTTAACTTTTCCTCCCTCTTTTTGCCTTTTGAACTTTGATTTTAACCTTTCAATCTTTTTCATGAACTCTTTCATTTCTAAGGTTAAAGGAGGAAAAGAGAGAAGCTTCTTGTTAATAGATTCTTTGATTTTTGGTTTAACTTGTTTAAGCCTTTTAGAATCTATCTTGGGAGACTCCTTGTTAATTGGTTTGACTTGTTTAAGCTTTATGGAGTCTTCCTTGGTTTTTAGTGTCTTACCCTTCAAGTTTGATTTTACTTTCTTTGGTTCAAAGATGGGATTAGACACATTGTTTCTTTTTCTTAGTTTGCACTCAAATGTAAAATGCCCTTCAATGCCACAATAATTACATTTTGTTTTGGGCAAAGAAGTGTGAGTGCTAGAGAATGAGGACTCACCTTTCACAAAAATGTTGGTGAATTTAGGGTCATAAGACATATTCCTATTGAATCCAATACCCGTCCTATCTCCATGAGGTTTACCCAATTTAAATAATTTTTCAAGTCTATCTTCACTTTGGGTAACCTTGCACTCATACTTTTGTTTATAGTTTTCAAGTTGAGTGACTTTGGTTATAAGGATTGAATTTTCATGTTTGACTTTTGAAAGTTCATTTTCAATTTCCTTATAATTGTTTAGCTCTTCATAGGCAAGTTTTAACTTAGAATTAAGCTCATTAACAACATTAGATCCAAGTTCTAAAGTTTTTGAATTACTTTGTGCATTAGACAAATTTTCATTTGAAATTGTCAACTTGGATTTTAAATAGTTAATGTTTTCATCTTGTCTTTTAATTGTATCTCTTAGGTTACAATTTTCCTTTTTAAGCTCATCACAATTTATCTTAGTCTTATTTAATTCATCTTGAGCATTTGATAAATTTTCCTTAGAGATAGACAATTTAGATTCAAGATTGTTAAAGTCTTTATCTTGCCTTTGTAATTGATCTCTTAGTTTTAGATTTTCCTTATTGACATTTTCATAATCCATCTTTAATTCTTTTAGTTCATCTTGAATGTTAGATAGATTATTTAAAGAGATCATGAACTTAGATTCTACACAATTTATTACTTCTTCTTTCTCTCTAAGTTCATCTTTTGAAGAAGCTAGCTCTTTGTTTAGATTTTTAGATTCTTCCCTTAAACTTTTGTTTTTCTTTTCAAGCTTTAAGGATATTTCATATAATTCTTCAAAAGCTTGTTGAAGATCTTCTTCATAATATTCTTCTCCTTCATTTAATTCACATTGAGATTCTTTTAATTGAATGTTTGAATCTCCAATAGATGGAAGAATGAGAGGTCTAGGAGAATCTACAAAATCTAGCATAGTGGAGTCCATTCTTATGATTTTCATACAAGAACAACTCTAGGGTTTTAACTCTAGGTTTTTACACCTAATCAAGAGTTCCAAAACACTTGATCCTAAGGGATAGAGCACTTGGCTCTGATACCAATTGAAAGTCCACGAGGATCCTAACCCTAGAGGGGGGGGGGGTGAATAGGGTGAGCTACAATTGTGACCAATTTACACCAATTTTAATTTCTCAAACTAAACTAGTCACAAGTGATGATTGAACATACAAAATGCGGAAGCTCAAATAAACAATCACCACTAAAGCATGCACCACAACACAATATTTATAGTGGTTCGGCCTCAATGCCTACATCCACTACCGGCTTGTGAATCCAACACCCCACCGGATTTCCACTATGTATGCTTTTTCAAAGGCTAAGCAATAACCCTTACAATGTTGTTTTTCTAAGGCTCAACAACAACCTTTACAAGATGCTTTTCAAGGCTAAGCAATAACCTATCAAGATGCTTTTCTTAGGCTAAGCAATAACCCTACAATATGCTTTTATTAGGCTAAGCAATAACCTTACAAGTTGCTTTTCTTAGGCTTAGCAATAACCTTTACAAATATAGATTTCTCAAAGAAAGTGTCTTCACAAAAGAACACTCTAAGAGATTACAAATTAAGCTCAATTGAATTGCCTCTAAATAGGCTAATATGAAAGTGCAATTCAAATTACAAACATACACTCAATTATGTTAAAGTGTGTGCACAAGTGTATGAATGTGTTTCTTCAATCAATATTAACAATGAAGCTCTATAATGAATGCATGATGCATTTTAAAATCAAAGCTTATAAAATGATGATTGAAGAGAAAACTAATCACATGAGAAATTCAAACAACTTTAAGAAATGAACTAAACAAGTTGTATGAATGCAAAAGTCTAAGAAAGCATGTGATTATGTTAAGAGAGTTTGCAAACTAATCTAATTTACCAAGGATGATATTGAGTTTGCAAAACAACTCTTTATAGGCTTGAAATCATGCATAAATGAAAATACCAAGGATTTGAACATGCATGAATTTCATTTGAATGGAAATCAAAATAACTTAGAAGATGTACCTTTTAAAAACTCATGAGTTTGATTTCCAAATAGCCCTTTAGCCTTTCCAACTTCTTCCCCTTTCTTTGGCTCCAAAATACTCTCAAAAGTTCATGAATCAAGCCTTCAAAAAGGTTGGAAATGAATGGACTTTATAGCCAAAAAGTAGCCAACGGCTAGTCCTCGGTCGACCGGCAAAGGGGTCTCGGTCGACCGAGAAGGCACAACGGTCATATTTCTGACCGTTGGCCTGTTTCAGTGCAGAATCTGCACAGACACCCTGCAGTGTCCTCGGTCGACCGAGACCCAGGGCTCGGTCGACCGGCGACACTGCCGGGCGAGTTCCTGGGCCAAAATTCCAACTTTTTCCATTTTCAAAGTTTTTCTTTGGTGGATCTTTTGGCCACTAAATCAAGCTTAAATAACATGTTTTAAGGTATTCTAAGATGTTTAAAAACATGAGAAACACAAAGCCTAAAATGATTCACAAGATTAAAACCAAAGGCTAGCTTGATTTGAATACAACTCTTTTCAAATGAAAATGCATACACAAATGATTCTTTTGGGGTTTAAAGTATGCAAAGCTCAAACCTAAATTCACAAGATGATTTTCCAAATATAATGCACAATGAAATAGGTTTTCAAAAGAGTTTTGGGTTTCAAAACTAATGCATCCAAGTTTAGAACCAAACCATGCATAAAACACAAACTTTTCAAAATGTAAAAACCAATGCATGTATAAAGCTAGATTTCAAGATATTTTAAATCAATGCATGTGTGTGAATTCAAATGATGCCAATATGCAAATGCATCCACCAAATTGCAAAAACAAAATACCTAACACACACTCATAATCACTTTGCATCCACAATGGCCTATCAGCTGCATAGTGGGCCTCCTCTAGTCTCACCATCATCCATAAGGGGAAGAGGAATATAGAAGGCTGATCTTGGATTTTTATATGTAAAACACCACTCTGATTGGAATTTCATATCCACTAGATTAATTTTACAGTTTTTAGACCATTCATTTTGAAGGCTTCAATCAACAATTAGGTTGATATCTCAGCCACAAGCAATCTAATGCATGCTCTTATTCCTCTCTGAACAGGATTAGCTTGGATGGAAACAGTGTTTCACAACAAAGTGTCATCAAATTTGGCAAACTTGTCAATTTCTGGAAAAATGCCAAAGCTTCCTCCCTGAATTCCATTACCCAGCACAATGCATGTATTAAGAGAGGGTGGATCCAGCACAATGCAGGTATTAAGAGAGGGTGGATCCAACTTACAATAGCTACTTTTCTTTTTCCTCCCTAAGCAAAAAGTAAAAGAACATGTTTAGAACTATAGATGCATAGTTATCATGGTATTATTCAATGAAATTCGTCACATTATTGTTATCAGTTACTGAATTTATGACACAACTGGATCTTATGTTCCTTTCACTTGCTTTGTAATCCTAATCTCCATTTTCTCTAAGGTCGTATGCACCCCTCTGTTTGTGTTGCTTCATGGATAAATCTTGTGAATGAGTTTGTGGCGGGGACTGCTGTGAATATCCTAGTAATGCCTAAAGATGCATTTGGTAATAACATATCGTGTTCTGACAGGAGCCTGTGCTGTGTGTTCTAGTTGTGTTACCAATATAAAAGGCTCTCTCTCTCTCTCTAATATTTTAATGTTCCCTTGTGGCCTTTTCTTCTTTGTTGTTAAACCTATTACCATGGTGAAATTATGTAATGCTAGTAATGCGATACTGTTTTATATTTTGCAACTTTAACATGAGTAAACTGCTGACATGTTATCCACTATGTGCAGCTTAAATTCCCATTTTTGTGTGTGCTTCTTCAATTCTAATTTTTTTTTCTCTTATGTTCAGGTTTGTTTGCATTCTCTGAAAGGCAAGGTGGTCTTATCAAAGAAGCAAAGATGGATGATGATGATGATCACATACCAATTTCCCAGAGAGTGAAAAAATCGGTTTCATCAGACAATCGATCCTTATCAAAGAAACCAACAAAGGTTGTCACCTCCTAATTGAAGAAAACAAACAAGAAATCAAAAAAGATTATAAAAGCTTCTAAATACTCAAAGTCGTTGAAGGTGCCACCTGGCTCCGGTGGAGGGCAGAAGTGGACTACATTGGAGCACAATGGTGTCATTTTCCCTCCTCCATACAAACCTCACGGGATTAAGATGCTATACAATGGACAGCCAGTTGATTTAACTCCAGAACAAGAAGAGGTGATGCTGAATATCTTTTATGATCTTGTACCATTTTCACTATTTCTTTTCATTTCTTGTCATGTGATTCTTGTTGCTTCCACTTGTCACATTGCATGTGGCCCGTTGCCCTTGATAAATACATTTTATTCTTTACATGCAGCTTTGATTTACTTTTTTTTTTTGCATCTGCTGAAAGTATTAGTTCTGCAGGTAGCTACAATGTTTGCAGTGATGAAAGAAACGGAATATGCAACAAAGCAGAAATTTATTGACAACGTCATGAATGACTGGAAAGTGCTACTTGGTCGAAACCATGTGATTAAGAAATTTGAGCTCCGTGATTTTACCCGAATCTATGAGTGGCATGAGAGGGAGAAGGAAACGAAAAAGCAAATGAGCACCGAGGTAAATCAAGGTTTCCTTTAATTGATTTTAGATTAGAGTAAAACAGGGAGCTGTACAGTGTAAATTGATACATATGGAACTGGTGTATGTGAACAATGAACATTAGTTTAATGATATTGACTTGTTTTATGTCTTAGTGAAAAATAGATGTTTGTCTATGATACCTGGATACTTCAAAATTGGGAACGTATCCATATCATGTTATCTCCCATACTTAAGATTTACATGTTAAATTTATGCCTAATAGCATCCATTGGAGTATCTTGTCTTTTGATAGGTAATATTAATAAAGATTTTGATTGAATTCTGAATTTTGGTAGGTACTACATTTTTTATATCTCTTACTTCCTCCAAGTATATCTGATATCTCTTACTTCCTGTTTTGGGAGCATGTAAAATTCTCCAAGTTTCCAGGGTTTTAATTCCTGTTTTGGGAGGCTACTTTCCCTTACCACCTATTCCTTACTCCGCCTGAGGTTTCGTTGTTTCCTTTTTTTGTTTTGGCCTGATCCTAGGCTGTGGGATATCAGGGCCGTGGGAAATTCACTCCTTTCTGTTGCTCCCTGTTTTGTATCATTGGTTTCTTTGGCTGCCCAATCTGTGGACTTATTGCTGGTCTGGCTTGTGGGTATTTGCCCCCTTTTTTTTTATTTCAGTTCCAGTTGTTGTAGCCTCCTGCTCGGTTCAACTCAGTTCAGCTGCTGGGATCTTCTCAGCTGCCTTGCCATCTTCTCTTCAGTCCAGCGCTGGAATTGGTGGCTTCTCTTTCCTTCTGCTCTATTCAGCTAGGGGCCTTCTCTTTCCTAAGCTTCTTCTGTTCAGTCCTGCTATGATAGTGGTGGCTTCTTCTTTGTTCTGTTGTTCCTTCTGCTCTGTTCAGCTAGGGGGCTTCTTCTGTCCAGCGATTATTGCGCTGCAGCTGGTCTTAGTTGCTTAAGTATTACCTCTTGGAGTAGAGTTTTTCTTCTCTTTTCTTTTTTGATTTTCCTGCATGAAGATGTACACAATGTAGTGTTCTTTATGTACACACTGTAGTGTTGTTTATGGTGGTATGGTAAGGACATACAAGTGCTGGTTCAAACACCCAGCTGTCCCAAGCATTTATTGTATTAATAATAAGGCCGAGTCATGACTTTTCAGACTTGTATATAGATATAGATATTAAATCACAATTTGGAGTCTGGTTCATTACGATAAAAACAGAGTTGCCACTCATCCCTTCTATATTTTCCCTATTACCTTTCCTGTCTCTTCTCTTTCATTTCATCTGAATCACTTCTAATTTTCTTTTTCTGTTTGGGCTTCGGTGACTCCACTCATAGGGTGACTCAACTCTGGCCAATTTTCAGAACACGGAGCTGACAGACAACAGGTATGACTCCTACCACACAATGAAGACTGAAATAAGAGAAAATGTGGAAAAACATATGCTTTATTGTTTGTTGTTACTCTCTTCCTTTATGATCAATGATTGACTATAGGATAGTGACAAAATTAGAGTATTCTAGTGTTTTTTAAGTTACTATTTGGTTTGAAGGGTCAAGATTAAAGCATAGCTATGCTGATTGAGATTGTGTTCCAGATTATCTTTTTACACAAAAACTATCATAATAAATTAGTTGACAAAAACACATATTATCTTTAGATTTGTTTATTCTTGCTTGAGAAAAATCCCAAAGATTCCCAAGTGTGGATGTGTGAATCGACTTGGGCATGTGACTCAACTTTAAATTTAGGTGTGTTTCCACGTCCTTTTGACTTGTTATTTCTATGCTATTGTCTATTTTGGTTGTCTTGTGAATTTTGTGTAAACAAGGATAGCAAAAACCCAAGATCTCTAACAACTTGCAGTCCAGGTTGCATCAAACGACTTCTAGCAGTGTAATTAAAAAAGGCAGATCAATCACTGTTTGATCTTCTTGCTGATTCAAACCAACAGCTTAAACCAATCAACTTCCAGATTTTCTTTGAAAAGCTATTCAACCTCTGCAAAATAGTGTTTGCATGGTTACCTCTAGATGAGCTCAAAATGATAAAGCCATGACCCTAACTAATCTCCTAGAAGAACCTACACATGAAATAAAGGGACCTGGTATCAGTTGACATCAAGGTGAAATGGGGGTACTCATGGAAGTGATGTTGCAGAGGTCGAAGAATATACTGCCATTGTACCAACTGTAAGCATGCATAGTAATGACAATTGTTGGAATCTTCATGGGAAGCACTGCGCCACTGCGCTGGGTCACAGAGCGGATGTTGCATCTTCATATGAAGATCATTCACAATCAGAAGTTTTATCTTCCTTGCAGTCAAGTGTACCCTCTTCTAATGCACAGTGCATCTACCTAAGATGAAACTGTTCAAATTTCGGAAGTTGATTATGAGGCACTACTCCAAAAACTATGATATTATAAGCCATTTTCTTCTACTGCATTAGCCAATAAAAGGTATAACAAGTGCCCCTTCATGTCACCTCTTCATTTGGTTGTTGGGTCATTGACTCAGCTGATCATATGTAAGCTACTATTTATTGCCAGTGTCTATGACCTCACTCTTGGGGAGGTGAAATTAGGAGATGGATTCTTGGCCACCGCATCATTTCTTCATCTCTTTCCTTGTCTTTAAAGTTGCTTGTTCCTTAAGTTACTACAGAACAAGCTTAAACTTAGTGTAACCTCATTGTGCTTCAAGGATTTAGAGATGGTGAAGCATTTTTCTTTTTTCTTTTCTTTTTTTTTTTCCTTATTTGGGAGCTACCTCAATAGCTTTTCTACAAGGAAGATGATTGGAGGTGGACATGAAGATGTCACGCCCCCAGAAGTGAAATCGGGGTTATGTGTGAGATTAGGGCCAATTAAATTTTTTCAACAATAATTTATGGGTTAGCAACTTATCATAATTTTTGTTCTTGTTCTTGATAAGGATTAGACTCATGGGTCTTGTTGTACACAAGTAATGTTAGAAACAGAGATCTGAGGCCAACGGATTTTTTCTTTTGGAGGCATATATATCATGTGATAGATCTTCAATGATATAAATCATAAATGCTGGCCCAGATCCAAGTTTATTGCTCTAAACCTTGGGTCCTTCTCTTATATTCCTCCAAAGAATTTTAATTTCATTCTGTGATGTAATTTTTCTACGGACTTGATTTAATGGAATCTCTCTGTTCTAGGGAAGAATTGTACTGTTTTCATAATTGATGTCAGTTGCTTTGTTTATATATAGTTTCACTAAAAGTTGTGCATATGACATTCTTAATCATATGTCAATCTTGCTATTTTTTTTATGCAGATTTAATCAAAATTGAAAAAAAAAATTGTTAAAAGAGTCCATGCAGTTAGGATGCAGCCAACATGAAGGCCAAGTATGCAGAGTAACACATTGCTATATGACAAAATGACGTTCATGAAGTTTTTTAAAACAATGGTGCAGGTGTTGGAATGGTGCAACAAGGAAATGATCATATATGAACATGTAAATTTTCATTGGCATTTGAATGTTCGTATAGAGTAGTGTTACCAATTGTGTTAATTTTGTAATGGTAATGGTAATTAAAGTGCTTTCAATGTTGAAAGGATGTTTGAATATTAATATGAAGTGGAATGAATTTTCTTGTTTTATTTTTTGATGATTTTGGAATGGAAATGGACGTTGGGTGTAGTAGATTTGGTGTTGGACAATGGAATTAGCAATTTCAATTTATTTATGTGACACACGTTGGAAGTTGACATGAATTGATATATATAGGAAAAGAAAATTAAAAATTAAATAAATAAGTAAATTATATTTAAAAAGACAATTATTCCCGACGAGATAAAACGCCGGCAAAAAAATTTTAAAATGGAATTTTTGTAAATTGTAAATCTTTTCCCGGCGCAAAATTAACGCCGGCAAAAGTTTCTTGAAATTTATATTTTAAAAAATAAACTTTTTTTCCCGGCGAAAACAAAATGCCGGCAAAATTTTTTCTATCTATTTATTATTGAAAAATAAAGACCTTTTCCCGGCGCAAAAAAACGCCGGCAAACGTTTTTTCTATCTAATTATTATTGAAAAATAAAGACCTTTTCCCGGCGCAAAAAAAGGCCGGCAAAAGTTTTTCCTAAATTTATTATTGAAAAAATAAACATCTTTGCCCGGCGAATAAAAAATCTTTACCGGCGAAATAAAACGCCGGCAATGTATACTTCTTCCTGGCGCTACCCATTTTTCGCCGGCAATGCGTATTACTGGCACACTTTTCCCGGTGGGTTGCCGGCGCAAGGAAAAACGCCGGTAATAGTCTTTCCCGACGTTTTCTGGGCCTTTACCGGCGCTTATTTAGCGCCGGCAAAAATGAAAATTGTTGTAGTGACATTACTTTAATTAGATTGTGCATTAGATAACCTTAGCTAACACTTATGAAGGTTTAGATATCACTAATATTAGCCTCAATGACTAGGCTTTCAATTTAGACCAGTCACCATTTACCTCACGACTCGTCTTAACTAAATAAGGAGTATCCATGATCACATAAGCGATCTTAGTCCATGCAAAAATCCAAAACCCACTTGTCAAGTTCGGTTACCTCGACGGTTACCTGGCGGTTAGTCGAAATTGTACTGGCGGCTAGCCGAACCAAGTTCGGTTAGCTTACGGTCAGCTTTCCAGAAGCTGATTTTTCTGACAGGGATTTCTGTCCAATTTCGGTCAGCTCGGCGGTCACCTTGCGGCTAGCCGAAATTCGGCGGTTAGCTTTCTAGAAGCTCACCAAATTGAGGATTTCTGACGGTTAGTCCCGCGGTTAGCCTTACGGCTAGCCGAAATTCGCCCAGAAGCTCATTTTCGAGCTTTAGAAGTTCTCAACAAAAATCCATATTTTTGAACTCCTTGAGTTCATACAAGTTCTATAAAAGCATAAATCACTAGAAATGCATATACTTGCCTCTCTTGAAGTTTAGTAGCAAAACCCCTCTTTCCTTAACTTGTTTTTTAGATGAAAACCCCCAATAAAACCCTAAATTCCAAGAAAACATGTAATACACCATTCTATAAGTCATTGGTGCTATACATTACTTCTATCTACTTAATAAAACTTGGAAATCCTAAGGTAAGACCAACTACTTACTTGTGGCTCAATGAGAGAAACCTTGAGATCTTTCTCAAGCTCTACACTTCAACAATAAGGAGGATGGCTTGGAGAAGATGATGAAGATGCAAACACACTCCTCCCAAACTACTTGGGATCACTCCTAGCTTCCCTCTTGAGGAATGAGATTGGAAGAGAAAAGGAGAGAATGAGTCTAGGGTTTTTGCTTGAAGTGAGAAATGAATGAATGATTCATTTCATTCTAATATAAGGTTCCTTTACACAAAAAACCCCCTCCTAATAAGCTTTACTACATATTGAGTCAAATGAAGTTTCACTTGGTCCATTTGAGGTCAAATGGAACCGCGTCTATTATGAAAGTTAACATACAATTCGTGATACACGCGTTGGTATCAAGAATTCTCATATTCGACGAAATACGCGAAAACCCGTATTTACAAAAAGGTCCTTAGTCTACTTTGTTTGAGTCTAAACTCATTGTAACCAACTCAATTTCATTTCATTATGCTTAATGCATCATCTGAGATTAATTTGTCTCTCTTTGGTCATTAACCTTGATTAACCCATTTATCCATGCTTAATTAGTATTAATCTCAATTAATTAGCCTTAATCATGATTAGTTTGGGTCGGGGTGTAACGCATTGGGATCATATGGGGTGGAACGGCAAATCATGGGCGACTGAAGCTGAGAAGCGGTAATGGTCCTGAGAACTGGACCAGTGGAGTTGATCTAGGTCGCCTTGATCTCTTGGAGCTCGATCTTATCACAACTGATGAAGGTCTTCAAGGTTCATTCTTATTGCTTTCACTCATATTGGAGTAGGAATATACTGATTTTTTTTTTATTTTTTTTATATCAGTGGTGCATCAGAGTTTATTATAGGATATTGATGTAACTGGATGTGCAGTGACAATATGCTCTGGCATTACTATTCTTCGGGTGAATTTGGTTCCTAGATGTGCCCTTCCGAAATCAGAACTTATTTACTACTCATCCACAATACATGTGGCATATGTGGATGGTTATTTATTTATTTTTGAAGCTTGGCATATGTGGCACATGTTTATGGAGAAAAAAAAATCATGTAGCTGATGCCAATATAGTCGGGAGAAGGCTTTGATGATGATGGTTTCTTTATTTATTGAAATGCGAAAGTAAAAAAAAAAAGGCAATATTATTGATTAAGTATAGTAAGAAGATGTTACTGATTCTTTTTTTATCTTTACAATCAGTTTTTATATCAGTTATGATAGCTTGTCATTTTCTTCTTCTATCTCTATTTGATGGTTTTGTGGGAACTCCATCCATGGTGTGTCACGCCCCCAAAAGTGAAACCGGGGTTATGCGTGAGATTAGGGCTAATTTAAAAAAATTTCCAACATTAATCAAATGCAACTTGGCCCCAATTATGTCCCATCTGGATCAAAGACCACTGTGAGGTGTAAACATTTCCTCAATAACATAAAACAAATAGCGGAAGGTATTATCATCACAAGTGGTATCTCATAGATGTATAGTTTAAGAACAATATTGAATATCATACTTAAAGTTCAAGTTTAAGACTGTATTAATTACAACATCAGGCCACACCAAACTCAGGCCTAATCAAAAGATAAAAGAACTAGAAAAGGTAAAGCTAATCCCAAAAGATGGAGGCTCTCGCATACGGGGTCAGTACGGCTATACTATGTCGTCCGTACTGTACTCAAGGAAGTCATCAGGCTGATCTGCCTGAACTTCTTCTGTCGTTTCCTCCTCCTGGTAGTAGGGCTCGGTACCTATGCACCAAGAGTAGCATCATCAACACAACGGATGGCAAGAAGATAGATATATAAATCAGCATAGATATGCAGTACTAAAGAGAGTAAACGATAAACATGATTATAAGATATGCATAACATCATGAATCTCATAAACGCATAGCATACGAATCATAGAACCAACTAACGAACTTCTAAACAAATAGGCAAATCACATAGGCTAATCACCACTGGATAGTTTCACTTCACCCTCCTGGCTCAACATGAGAGCTGTGGTAGAGTAAAGCAATAGGCACGGGATGAAACCCGGCAAGCAATCATATGATACCCTTAAAACAAAATAAACAAAATCAAACATCATACTTCTTTCAGAACGGGTATCTGATGTCGTACATCCATCTAAAACATAAAAAGGTCATACTGCACAGACGTTCATTCCAAAGTCCTCACACAATTAGTGCCCCAAAAGTGTTGGGCGTTAACAGCTGAGTGATGCCTGACACAAGAGTCCTAAACATACAATAGTGAGGGCTAGACTTCCTGCGTGAGCAATAATCATTAGTCAAGGAGAAACTACCTTCCATCATCAAATCTTACTTAACAAAATCAAACTTCCTCATACTTCATAGGTAGTTCTCGACAAGCTTTTACAATCAAAGCCGTCTAGCCTCAACACTTCGATCATACTTCGAGATAAACGGAACATCAAAAGGAATCCTAAGTTCATCTTCTAAGTTCATTATGTGATTCCAAACAAATCAAAACAAACGAAGCTAAAGAACATGGACGTTTCATGCGGAGAGTACCAAACGGTACAATTCATAATCATAAGCGATAGACAATCCATTCCTAGGTCATTGTCATTCCCGGAGCCTCGTACAACTCTACTCGGTCAACGAAAGGAATTAGGGTTCACGATACCCAAACAGAACCTCTTCGTGCATAGATATAAGGTGGTATCCCGTTGCCCCTTTTCCGTTCAAGATTGAAATGAATTGTAACCCGAGAAAACGGAAATAACTACGAGAAATCGTCTGCTCAAAACGTTCCTCGTACATAGTCAAATGAGTCCAAAAAGGGTATCCAAAGTTCCACCAAAGACTACCAAGAATGGGGTAAAAATCCCCTTCCAGGAGGAATTCTGCACTTAGCCCGGTCGACCTGCCCCTTGGCCGGTCGACCTGGTCCACAGTGGGGCCGGTCGACCTGCCATGGGCCAAGTCGACCCCCTTCACAGCAGCCAGGTCGACCTAGTGACTTGCAGAAACAGGGTGCAGGCCCTGTTTCTATGCTGAAATGGGCTCTTTTCATTCCCTATCATCTTGGACCTGATAAACAATATATGTGGTGATAAAAATCACCCTCACTCCAATACATAAAACTAACTAATCAAACCATTAATCTCTACATCCATTCCATTCAATCTATAAGCCATTTTATCATGTTTTCAACTTTCTAAGATATCGAATGAGCAAAGATGATCTAAAGCATGATTGACTCATACAAATCAAGGAAAACAAACATATCAAGCAATAATATAACTATTCACTTGCCTTTGGTGATGTGCTAGACTCAAACTCAAGAAGACTTTGGAGACAAACAACTCTAAGAAGCTCCAAAGAGAAGAACCAACTCTCCAAACCCAATTAGCTTCTACAAATGAATGCCAAAGGTCAAGGTGGGTCTCCCTAATCCATTTCTAACCAAGAAGGAAGAAGATGAGATGGTTTCCAAGCTTTAAAAGCTTACCTAAAGATGGGTTGTAGTTGAAACACTTAGAAAAGTGTATGGTTGTGTTGTTGGAGACTTGAGGAAGATGATGAGTGGCTTGGATTCTTCGCCGGAGTTCCGGTGGTTGTCAACGGAGAAGAAGAAGATGAAAGAAAGGAAGAGAAGAAGATGAGTCGGCTACTGTTGTGGTTGTTGAGTTGAGTGAATGTAATGAATGAAAGGGATAAAGATAATAAAGATGGGTTGGTGACCTACTTAAGTAATGGATCTTGGGCTTGGGTTGATGGGTCAAGTTCCGGGTCGGCCTACATATCCAATCGATGAATTTCGGGCCTCTTCGACGCGTCAAATCGAAACGCGACAGAAGACTAAGGTTCATGAAACGATGAAACCTACCCGATGCACCCAAACTCACAAAACACATAATCTCATAAATTCCTTGAAACCCTACCCAATTAGCAAAACGACTCTCTATCCTACCCAAACGCGCTCCGAATCGTGCGAGACTTCGCTCACGAGATTCGACATTAAGCCCGACTACCTAGACTCTAAACACGCTTACTAACTAAACACACAATTAATCATAATTAATAGGCCATTAGGGGACGGGGTGTTACATGGTGGGTCGTGCTATTTAGATGGTGAAGATATACTTTCTGTTTGTCATGTTTTGAGGGATGACTGAGTTGCCATTTGTTATGCTTTGTTGAATATGATCCCAAATTTTGACAATATACATCCATTTTCTGTCTATGTTTTGAACTTCATATTTTTCAGTGATGTTATTTTTGAATTATAATAGTATTCATTATTGGCTTGGATTTCAAAAGATATGACTACACTTTCACTCTACTGATCATTTCTGCCACTATACATTCTCGTTAATGTGATGATAAGTTCACATTTATCTTTTTTTTTAAAGAAAGAACTAAAAAAAATAGGACAAAAGGAATTGTTTTCTATAAAACATACAGTTCAGTGTTTGTTTTGATTTAAAGGTCTGTTTAAATACAGATAAATAAAAACGAAGATTCCAACATTTCAGTACTCCAGATCATGTCTGGATCAAATCTATTGAGATCAATGGTGATATGATTAAGTAAATATCAATTTGTTAAACGCTGCTTGATCAGGTTTTTCAAGTTGATATGAATTTTAATGGCTGTTGAATTCAGAAAGTATATATTTTGTTGGAGCTATGATATGAACTCTGTAAGATGTATTATATCTAGCACTAGCTTAACATTAAATTATTAATTTCAACTAATTGGTGTGCTTCATGGTGGGCTGATGGGGCATTCATTCCTTTTGCTGATGATTTTGACGTCTCCAGTGTCACCACATCGGTGAAAGGTGTGGGTGAAATTGGTGCAGTCAAGGTCATTGATTTGCAGTCACCAATCAACAGCCTCATCGGCAGGCAGGTGGTGAAGGTTGGAAGAAGTTCTGGGCTCACTACTGGGACTGTGATGGCTTATGCTCTTGAATATAATGATGAGAAAGGGATTTGATTTTTCACTGATTTTCTTGTTGTGGGTGAGAATCAGCAATCCTTTGACCTGGAAGGTGACAGTGGAAGCCTCATTCTCTTAACTGGGCAGAATGGTGAAAAACCGCGTCCCATGGGGATCATATGGGGTGGAACGACAAATCGTGGGCGACTGAAGCTGAGAAGCGGTAATGGTCCTGAGAACTGGACCAGTGGAGTTGATCTAGGTCGCCTTCTTGATCTCTGGGAGCTCGATCTTATCACAACTGATGAAGGTCTTCAAGGTTCATTCTTATTGCTTTCACTCATATTGGAGTAGGAATATACTGATTTTTTTTTTGATGTTTTTTTTTATATCAGTGGTGCATCAGAGTTTATTATAGGATATTGATGTAACTGGATGTGCAGTCTCCTTATTAAGCTGTAAAAAGGTATTGATTACCCCTTTACCCAATGGACTGTACCTGGTAACAACAGCTATGGACCATTTAATGGTCATTATTAATGATAGGTCTGGTTTCAGGTCTAGTATGGACCCGAACTAAATTCCCATTTACCCGATCATTATAATAATAATAACAGTAATAATATCAGATGCCTATTATGTACACAAAATCTTCATTATAGACACACACACACACACATCAAGGCGAAGTGGTAGGCTGACGTCTAAAGAGGACTTGGATGGAAGTAGTAATAATAGAGATAGATCTGAAGAAGTGCACCCTATCTGAGGACTTGGCTCAGGATAGATTGGAATTGAGCAGCAGAATTCATTTTGTTGACCCAATATTGTTGGGATAAGGCTTTGATGACGATGATGTATTTGGTAACATTTAATAACAATTTGATAGGCGACCTGGATATGAGTACAATTGGTGCATTGAGTCCTCATCCAGGGAAGTACCAATTAAGAATCGGGTCCAGTTGCACCATGAACCCGATCTGGACTTGGACTAGGGCTGAACATAACCGGACCGGACCACAAAACCGGACCGGATTTGTGGTCTTTACAGCACAAATCCGGTCCGGTCCGGACCGGATTTGAAAAACCGGTTATATCCGGTCCGGTCCGGTCCAAACCTTTTAAAAACCGGTCTGGACCGGACCGGACCGGATTAATAATAAATATATATTTTTAATTTTTTTTATACAAAACTTTAAGTATATAAAATTCCTAAGTCAAATACCTAATTTCTTACATCTCGTGAAATCGAAGATCTGGCTCCTTACATCTGGAAAAAGAGGCAGGAAATGTGTGATGCCAACGCCATCTTTTTAGTTTGTTAATTTATTTGCTTGTGCGTGTTTGAGACATTTGTATTTTGACTTATGGTGCTTAATTTGTTGAGACATTTGCAACTAATTTGTTATCTTAAGTCCCATATACAATCAAAATCACTCCATTTTTACGTTAACTTTATAATTCAATAACCATATTGGAAGTAATGTTAACGAAGAAAACTAGACATATTTAGGTGTAATTTAGATGTGAGCTGAAAATGAAAAAAAAAAAACAAATGAAACCGGAGTGGTCCAGACCGGACCGTTTTAGACCGGACCGGACCACTTATAAGTGGTCCGGTCCGGTCCTCTCATTTAAGCCAAACCGGAAATCCGGTTGTGCAGCCTTAACCTGGACAGCTGCAGCCTTCTAATGTGTGCCCCACTTCGCTACGGGTAAGTAGGAGCCTGTTCATGAGGTGGGGCTTTGAGCATACAGAGGCCCAGCCCCTCCCAACTTTCTTTTAGGCCACAAAATCAGACCCAGGCCTAAAACTGCACCCTTACTCCAGTGTAGTGCAAACTAGATTAGGTTTGTTCTAGCCTTGGAGCAGCCCTCAGTGGAATGCAGTGTTCAGTTACCCTGTCTGTTTATCTGAGACCTGCTTTGGTGGGGGTACAGCAACCATATTCCAGATTAGAAGATCTCAACCATCTAATTTTTGGGCAACAGAAAGACAGTTGAACATGAAAGTACTGTAATATTTGGAAAATCAGTGTAAAGATGGCTAGAGTCTTTTAATCTGAAGATTCTCTAGATGTCCTCCATCAGTCCATTCTCGTAGGGTTCTATCAGATCAATGGTCTGGAATGTCTGGATCAGAATCATGCACCCCATTTTGTATGAATGGGCTTGTCATGGCAACTGTAATTATGTATGGGGGGGGCATAATTCCTCCCCTCTTTCTGGAATACAGGCTCTGGCAAGTTACAGTTAGCTCTAATTGTGTTTGTGGAAGGCCCTAGATGTGTGATACACACTGTTGATGTGATGGGATCTACTATGATTATGTTCCATGATGTTGCCATTGGAAGATCTTCTCTCAAGTAACTGGCTTATAGATAGACACTTGATTCAGCCATGTTAAGGAAAAGGCCCAAGAATTGATGGCTAGGACCTATTCTTATCGTAGATCTTTGGAATACCTCAATCTATGGAGGGTTCCTTCTGATGGACAGTCCGGTCATCAATCATGTCTGCTAGTTCCTACATGTGCAAAATGGGGGGAGGCGCAACAAAACTCTAAAGTTGTAATTGTGCAGTCTATGTTCATCTATTCTTGTGGTTTTTCTTTAATTTTTGTTGCACAGTCTGATTTTAGAGTCTGGTTTGGATTCAACAGAAGCTATGCAAGAGCAAAGAAGCACCTCGGCAGCCATTGTTGGTTCTACAGTGGGGGAGCCTTCTCCGGAGGAAGGCACATTGCTGAAGGACAAGACGAGAGATCTATGAGCCTCTGGGTCGTAACAGCCAACAACTACCCATGGAAGGTGCTTCTGGCATTGGACCGAGTCCGCCTTTCATGCATCACAACTTCCATGTCGACGGGGTCAACACAGCAAATGTGGAGCATCAGTTCATTCCCAACCTTCTTGGAATGTCACCGATGCATCAAGACCATGGCAACAACCCTGAATTGAACAACCACTACTCCTTGAGGAATGCTCCTGAAGAAGTGTTTCGTTGCAGCTGGGGGAAAGAGAACCCAAGAGGCAGTGTTCAGATTCCACATTTAGTCATGGAGCCAACTAGTATCAAAGCAAGCAGAACTGTAAATTCCATGCCCTATGAACATCCATTACTTCTTGCTATTACTTGTCAGTCCGGTCATCAATCTTCTTGCTAATGTTTTAGTGATCATAGTTGTCATGTTGTCATAGGAAGATTACTATGAAGGAAAATAGGAGTTTAGGATAGAAGTTGGTTGATTATCCTTGTTATTTGTCCAAGTTCATTTTCTTGTGCTTTGATCGTAGCCCCACGTGCAAGGCCGTGATTGTAGTCATAACTCGGTGAAGTCCGAGGTCGATCCACAAAGAGTAATTAGTCGTGCAAAACCTGTCCTATTGAAAACTAGTTCTAGCCTAAAAAAAACTATACAAATCAAATGTACTACTTTAATTAAAAATTAAGAAAAATAAAAATCCTAATCTACGTACTGCATCACCATAAGAATTATTAGTCCAACTAATTGCAATAATTATTAAGATGCATGAAAATAAAATAAAAATAAAAATAATCAGATAATAAAAAAATTGGATTTTAATTCTAAAACTTTGCAATAATTACTTTGCTAAATGCCATAAGAAAAATCAAGACCACAAAAATTCGATGTTGACCCATTAGTGAAGACCAAGACCCCATAAACTTGATTTATTAATGAAAGACTCATTACAAACAAATAATCATTACAAACTTATTTGAATCAAAATAAAATGCATCCGACCTTACCTTAGACACATGAAACACTAAATAGAGGAGAGGGACTCGCGGTCTTGAATGACGATCCAACCGGCTCTCGTTTTGCGATCTGAAATCCAAGCAATGGACTATACCTGGTAACTGGACCAGTGGAGTTGATCTAGGACGCCTTCTTGATCTCTTGGAGCTGGATCTTATCATAACTGATGAAGGTCTTCAAGGTTCATCCTTATTGCTTTCACTCATATTGGAGTATGAATATACTGATTTTTATTTTATTTTATTTTTAATATCAGTGGTGCATCAGAGTTTATTATAGGATATTGATGTAACTGGATTTGCAGTCTCCTTATTAAGCTGTAAAAAGGTATTGATTACCCCTTTACCCAATGGACTGTACCTGGTAACAACAGCGATGGACCATTTAATGGTCATTATTAATGATAGGTCTGGTTTCAGGTCTAGTATGGACCCGAACTAAATTCCCATTTACCCGATCATTATAATAATAATAACAGTAATAATATCAGATGCCTATTATGTACACAAAATCTTCATTATAGACACACACACACACACACACATCAAGGCGATGCCTATTATGTACACAAAATCTTCATTATAGACACACACACACACATCAAGGCGAAGTGGCAGGCTGACGTCTAAAGAGGACTTGGATGGTAGTTGTAATAATAGAGATAGATATGAAGAAGTGCACCCTATCTGAGGACTTGGCTTAGGATAGATTGGAATTGAGCAGCAAAATTCATGTTGTTGACCCAATATTGTTGGGATAAGTCTTTGATGACGATGATGTATTTGGTAACACTTAATAACAATTTGATAGACGAACTGGATATGGGTACAGTTGGTGCATTGAGTCCCCATCCAGGGAAGTACCGATTAAGAATCGGATCCAGTTGCACAATGAACCCGATCTGGACCTGGACAGCTGCAGCCTTCTAATGTGTGCCCCACTTCGCTACGGGTTAGTAGGAGCCTGTTCATGAGGTGGGGCTTTGAGCATACAGAGGCCCAGCCCCTCCCAACTTTCTTTTAGGCCATAAAATCAAACCAAGGCCTAAAACTGCATCCTTACTCCAGTGTAGTGCAAACTAGATTAGGTTTGTTCTAGCCTTGGAGCAGCCCTCAGTGGAATGCACTGTTCAGTTACCCTATCTATTTATCTGAGACCTGCTTTGGTGGGGGTACAGCAACCATATTCCAGATTAGAAGATCGCAACCATCTAATTTTTGGGCAACAGAAAAACAGTTGAACATGAAAGTACTGTAATATTTGGAAAATCAGTGTAAAGATGGCTATAGTCTTTTAATCTGAAGATTCTCTAGATGTCCTCCATCAGTCCATTCTCGTAGGGTTCTATCAGATCAATGGTCTGGAATGTCTGGATCAGAATCATGCACCCCATTTTGTATGAATGGGCTTGTCATGGCAACTGTAATTATGTATGGGGGGGCATAATTCCTCCCCTCTTTCTGGAATACAGGCTCTGGCAAGTTACAGTTAGCTCTAATTGTGTTTGTGGAAGGCCCTAGATGTGTGATACACACTGTTGATGTGATGGGATCTACTATGATTATGTTCCATGATGTTGCCATTGGAAGATCTTCTCTCAAGTAACTGGCTTATAGATAGACACTTGATTCAGCCATGTTAAGGAAAAGGCCCAAGAATTGATGGCTAGGACCTATTCTTATCGTAGATCTTTGGAATACCTCAATCTATGGAGGGTTCCTTCTGATGGACAGTCCGGTCATCAATCATGTCTGCTAGTTCCTACATGTGCAGAATGGGGGGAGGCGCAACAAAACTCTAAAGTTGTAATTGTGCAGTCTATGTTCATCTATTCTTGTGGTTTTTCTTTAATTTTTGTTGCACAGTCTGATTTTAGAGTCTGGTTTGGATTCAACAGAAGCTATGCAATAGCAAAGAAGCACCTCAGCAGCCATTGTTGGTTCTACAGCGGGGAAGCCTTCTTCGGAGGAAGGCACGTTGCTGAAGGACAAGACGAGAGATCTATGAGCCTCTGGGTCGTAACAGCCAACAACTACCCATGGAAGGTGCTTCTGGCATTGGACCGAGTCCGCCTTTCATGCATCCCAACTTCCATGTCGACGGGGTCAACACAGCAAATGTGGAGCATCAGTTCATTCCCAACCTTCTTGGAATGTCACCGATGCATCAAGACCATGGCAACAACCCTGAATCGAACAACCTCTACTCCTTGAGGAATGCTCCTGAAGTAGTGTTTCATTGCAGCTGGGGGAAAGAGAACCCAAGAGGCAGTGTTCAGATTCAACATTTACCGTAGAAGACCAGAAATGATTGGAGTTTCTGGGAACTGCCTGATCGTTTTTTTGGTCATCTTTAAAAGGATTTCACATAGTATAATAGGAGCTGGTTTGAGTCATGGAGCCAACTAGTATCAAAGCAAGCAGAACTGTAAATTCCATGCCCTATGAACATCCATTACTTCTTGCTAATACTTGTCAGTCCGGTCATCAATCTTCTTGCTAATGTTTTAGTGATCATAGTTGTCATGTTGTCATAGGAAGATTACTATAAAGGAAAATAGGAGTTTAGGATCGAAGTTGGTTGATTATCCTTGTTATTTATCCAAGTTCATTTTCTTGTGCTTGTAAAACAGTCAATGTTATTATCAACATTAAAATAAGCAGGCATTTACAAGCATTTTACCTGTACTACAAAATTCTTTTGTAGAGGAGAAATTATTTGCAAGGCATTTATGGATTTTCATTCTGTGTATCCGATTTTAGCCACTTTGAGAAAGAAATTTCTTAGAGTTACTAGGAATTCAATTCCGTCAGGCAAAGGGGCCCTAGGAGTGTCTTTCTTGAGGTGTCTTTCTTAAGGTATAAGTTTCTGAAAATACTTTTCTAATATTGCTTTAGAGGGAAAATACTCTCATAAGGACAGTTTGCATGGGGGACTTCCATTTGGACAGCCATGTACTACCCACTTGTGTACTGAATGGATCATCAAAATCCCCACCCTGTATCCACACCGGATCCATGGATTTGCACCAAACTAAATTGAGTAGATTGTTGGATCGAGGGGTCAAATTTTTTTTATAAAGAGCCGTTAAACTTTGGAGTCTTGGGTCAAGGAATTAGGATAATCTAAAGGACTTATATATGATTTCACATATAGGTAGGTCACATTCAAATTGCTGGAGTAGAAGAGAAGAAGAAGAAGAAGAAAGGAGGGGGAAGGGCTTTGGCTGGGTATAAAAGAAGATAGTGGCGATATCGCTGCCTAATAAACAGTTTTTAAATTTTTTTTTGAAAAAGCCCCCTATGACCACTATGATGGATAAATATTTTTGTCTCTTTTTATCTCCACCAAATCTAAGAGAGTTTTCTGGTAAAATCCTCTAAGAGAAAATGCAGAAAAAGAGTTTTTTTTGAAGAATAAATCAATAAAATATGTCAAAAGGATTAAAAATTGACTTATGGAGAAGGATCATTGACTTGAAAGTCAATTAAGTATTCAAACTAAGGGGAGATTATGCTGGAATTATAGTCTTAATATTTCCTACGGAATCTAAGGTCACTTATGGAGTCAACAGGTTGCCTGTGGAGTCTATGAATCACCTAAAACCTGAAACTCATCTAGGGAATTTTAGTGTTATTTTAGAAACTACCTTTCAATGCAAAAGGTTTGCATCTAGAAATAGCCTAGAATAGCTGTATATCTTGTGTTGATTGTGTAGTAGTGTGTGGTTAAGTGTTGTAGAGAGATCAAAAATTTGTGTGGAGGAAAGTATCGTGTAATTTTGAGGTGAAATTTCTCATTTGATTTAGAATATCCCTACACACACGCACTCTTTCTTTATATATAATTCTTTAACTAATCCTTCCAAATTTCTTGCCTTGGATCTTTGGCCTCGGCTTGGGCTGTGTGATAAGTTCGTGCAATTAAGTCTGCATGTTTCAATTAAGTCAGCTCAATAAAGGAACATAGCACACATCATTTTTTTTTTTTTTTTTTGGTTTCACACACTATTTAAGCGTGGTGTATGCTTTCTACATTTGCAAAGTTTAATTTAGTTGGACTCTTGGATTATGATTGAGCTGCTAGGTTTTGGGTTGATTTTTGAGCCAGCAAACCACTAGCTAATCAACAATCATTATGAGTTGGGCTTCATTTTATATTCGAGACAGCTCAATGTGAAGCATTGCACTTGGTTCAATCCAAGCGAGTGGAAAAGCAACATCTAAAAGAAAGTTACATATGTAACATAAGAAGCACATGTATCTTTTCTCATTTTCTATAGAACTAGATAATCCACCATTAATTAACATCATACACAAACGCCAAAACTGAAATAATATAAAGCATGTGAGGCACACATTTAGAAACTTTATTGCTGTTCTATTTGTGAAAAAGTACGGAAAAAGAGATACATGGAAAGCACAAGTTGCATACACACTAACTGAACCGTCGACATGACCAGCAAAAAAAAAAAAACTGAACCGTTGACATGGTTTGCTAATAAAACTAGAACGACATAAGACTAAGAAGCTGGAAAAGGAGGAACCTGTACATCCATATTCCCTTCTATCATCAAAATCACATTCTTCATTGTAGGACGAAAAGCAGGTTCACTTTGAATACACCACAAACCCACCATCACAACCCTCTCAAACTGTTTCTTTTCTACTTCTTCACCATCAAATAGCTTAGCAAGCTCCCCTGCTCGATAGCATTTACTGATCCAATCAGTAAGAATGATCTCGTCATCTTTGACCTCTATCTCGATGTTCCTCCTGCAACATACAATCTCTAGCAATACAATCCCAAAGCTGTATATATCTGCCTTTACTGATATTGGTTTGTTTTGGTACCATTCTAGGGCCAGGTACCCTCTTGTCCCTCTGGGTCCAGTAAATGTTCTTGTTTGATTCGGCGTCAGTAGCTTCGCCAGCCCAAAGTCAGAGATCTTTGCCGTCCAAAACTCATCGATGAGTATGTTTTGTGGCTTTATGTCACAGTGGATGATATGGGGCTCACAATCTTCATGTAGATAGAGTATCCCCTTAGCAACTTCTAATATAATTCTCACCCTATCACTCCAAAGAGGCCGACCTTCAGCCCTGAAGATGAAATCCGCAAGTGAGCCATTTTTCATGTACTCATATGCCAAAAGCCTATTGAAACCCCCATTGCAGAAGCCAATCAAGCGCACCAAGTTCCTGTGATGGGTTCTCCCAATAGCCCTCATCTCCATCTGAAACTCCCTTTCTCCTTCCTCCACCACTTTCTCCAACCTCTTCACTGCGACAGTTCTCTCATTGTTGGATAAGGCCCCTTTATAAACAGTACCAAAAGAGCCACGACCAAGTACCTGATTGAAGCCATTTGTAGCCACGGCAAGCTCGTTATAAGAAAATGACCGCAGAACAATGTCTTCTGTCGTACCAAGTTTATCCTCACATGACTTTACATGTGCCCACAAACCACGTCTTGAAATTAGGTAACCAAACACTGCCATAGTAATGCCAGAGCATATTGTGAGAATGGCGCCAATTACTAAAATCATGATCGATGTCTTGGAAATGGAGGAGGTATGTTTTTCTCTTGCGGAATCTCGATTAGCCAACTTGACAAAAAGCACATATGGAATTGATTTATCTCTATATCTTCGCCCATACCTTAGTGGAGACTTGAGTTTGTAACAGTATCCATTATATAGGAACAGTGCAGCCACACAATTGGCATCGCTTTTACAAGCCTCCTCACAATCTTCTTGCTCCATGTTCTGTAATAAAGAATAGTAATCACGTTTAAACCAAGTGCTCTGAAGGGTGAAAATTGTGGGAGTCATTCTCTTCTCTTCAACCCTTCCAAAGCTACGGTTAACCCGTCCCCATCTCATTTCGCACCCCGCAGAGCTTTCACTGGAATTTATATCATCAAAACCAGGGACACGTGCAATTTATTGGTTCACCCATCATGCAATAACTGTTGATTCCACAGCTACCGTAGACTGAACATTTGTCATGTAGGGATTGCCATTTGAACTCCGCTGTAGAGTTATTGTTCTTCTGCATACTATGCAAATACAACCGAAAAATCCCATCTTGGTCGAGAGTAGCACGATAAATTACCAAAGTGTCAGAAGGCCATCCATCCGTTAAATTGAACGAAACTGTGTGATTCTCCCTGGCCACGTACAAGTGGCCGTTGTCATCTAAATTGAACTTGAAGAAGTCTTCGTTTTTGTATAAATTGCTGGCCGTCCAGTAGGAACTAGAATCATCATCTATAGTCCAAGCAGGGGTCAGTGAAAGGCCGTCGCGATTCAAGGTGAGTCTGAACCTTCCAATTGTGTGGTTGGTTTTCGACACACTTGAAGACAACAACTCTTGCCCTTGCCCTGAAGTGTACAAACGTTGGTCTGGATACAGAATAAGAGACTGGCCTGCTAAAATGGTGTCTGTAGGATAATCAAAGCTTCGCCAGATGATTTTTGAATCGGAACTGTAGAGAACAAAATTGCCATTGTCGAGCATGGAAGCAGAGTAAATGGGCTCATCCAGTGCACTAGCAATCGATTTGGTTTGGCCTCCTTCGGCTGTTGACACGAGTTTGTCATCCTTCGTAAGAACCAAAGTGGCATTGGCAGGAACAAGTGGGTCGTCGGTGTTTGCAGTCCAGACCACTGTCTTGTCTGCAGATCCGTCTAATAACCAGATCCCAATAGCAAAACCCTGGCCTTCTGGGTAGAACCCAAAGGCGAAATGCCCAGAAGGGGAAAGCCAAAAGGTGGGGCTCCATGTTGGGTATAGCTGAGAGCCCAAGCTTATGTTTTGGGAAAGTGTTGGTTGAGCAAACAGAAAGAGGAACACGACCCATATGGTAGGTGCCATCTCATGTGTGTGTACAGATAGATGTGATCCCACCCAAAGATTGGATATAAGACTAATATTATTGATTAGATGCTCAATTTTATAGTTGAACAAACTCTTACTAGAGAAAAATTTGAGAAAACTCACTGATTTTGTAGAGTTCCAATACCTTTATACTCATAAATTCATAAATATGATGCGATGGCTTATCCCCTTATAATTATAAATGTCGTGTTTCTTTAGAAGAATCTCAAAACTTTAACCACCTATTAAATGGCCTTTGGAATTCCTTTAATTACAACCTATTTTCTTTTTGCTAGAGTTTATAATTTTGGATGCTCAAATATAAAAGAGGATTCAAGAATTGAACATCTTGGACTTTAATCAAAAAAAAAAAAAAAACACGTTGGAGAATTCAAAAACTCTTCTGAGAAATGTGTCAAGAGGGTAATGCTTAGGGATGAAAGTGGGCCGGGCCGAGCCGGGCCGGGCCTTGACAGGCCCTAGGCTCGGCCCTAGTATTTTTCAGTAGGCCCTAGCTCGACCCGAGTTAGAGAGGGCCTCAAAAACCTTGGCTCAGGCTCGGCTCTTATTAAGTTATGAGGCCCTAGGGCCGAGTTCAAATGATATAGCACTAGCTGAAAGAAAATATTTTCAGGAAAAAAAAATCCTGTAGGAATTCAAAGAAATCTACATGTGCAAACCAGAACAAAAAATGGTCAAATGCATGCATTCATCCCATATTCCCATTCCCATAATTTGGATTGCAGCAATAAAATTAACTAAAATAAAAAAGACTCCATAAAAGCAAAGGGAGCCCAGTTCCAACACTCCATAATAGTTCAATGTTAATGTAGATGAGCATTATCAAATTCCAATAATAATACAAATCAAATTAAACTCCAATAGCATCATAGAATAAAATAAAGTATTCGGCTAGCATCATAAAATAAAGTCTCCAACATTACCAGCATCACCTATAACAACAACAATAGAGCATTGTTAATAAATAATAATAACAACAAAGGAAATGTTGTTCCAGAGTTACAAGACTTAAAAAAATGTCTTCTAGACCATTAATATACATGCATCCTCAAGGTTGTTTAGGGATTATTTATATTGGATTAAAATTAGGGTTTAGGTTTAGTGCTTAGGTTTAGGATTTATGGATTATTTAGTATCATAGATTCATATATGCATTATATACTGTACAGTGTATACATATATATAATATATGGATTAATATATGTAGGCCCTATGGCTTACTGCTTAGGTTTAGGATTTATGGATTATTTAGTGTTTAGGGTTTAGAAATTATTTATATTGATTAAAACTAAGGTTTAGAATTTATGGATTATGTTATATTATATATGTATTATATATTGTATAGTGTACATATATATAATATATGTATTAATATATGTAGGCCCTAGGGCCAAAAAAATCCGGTGCAATCAGGACGAAAATGAATGAATATTAAATCATTGTTCTTTTAAAAAAAAATCTAAATCAAAACCACTTAAAATAACTATTTATTAATTTGGCCGGCTAAAGTGGCATTAGTGCTCAACAGTGGAACCGACCGGCCCCTGTTGAAATTGAAATAGGATATATTCTCATAATGGAATCGGGATCTCTCAAGGGATTTGACCGTAGGGCTTGATGAATTATGATCATGCGAGGCCCAGTGCAGATGGGCTACACGTTTCGGTGTACGTACGACGTGACGTGCAAGTGGAAGGCAAGCTTTCAGGACGTACTACTTGCTAGTGGAAGGCCGGCTTTCGTGACTTGGTCTTTTGCAGGACGAAAACGATCAAGTGAGTACCATCGATGTGGTTGCTCTGCTAATTTAGGACTTTTTAGGATTTTGGACATACTAGATGTGGCTCATCTGTGAGAGATCCAAGTCAATAAATAATAAATAATCTTACCGTGGGTCCATTTTAAGGCCTTCTCTATCTAAAAAGGGCATGTTAGTTTAGAAGAACTGAGAGATTTCTTGTTTTGGAGAATTCTGAAAATTTTAAAAGCTGCTCTCTAAAGTAAAATTTCAAATGCCCAACCCGCCTCTAGGAATTGAAATGTTGGAATTATAGGAATTCATAAGGGTAAAAGTGTCTTTTCATGTGGTTTGAGATTTTGAATTCTTACAACAAACAGTACATTTAAAATGCTCAAGAGATAAGATGTCACATCATGTCATAAATCCCCAACAAACCCAAATCCTTGTCTCAGAAATTCCTTTAGCCAAACAGGCCCAAAAGTGTTCTCTTTTTCGTTTTGGTGGTGCAAAGGCCCGTCATAACTCCAGAAGCAAATGACGAAAGGAAGACCATTTCACATGAAAACTTAGGGGAATTTTACCCTCTAACCTAGACAAATTATAGGTCAACGCAGTCAACTCCACAGTGGAGCTCACTTATTAAAAAATTATGAGCAGCTCAAAATGAGTATTCTCACGGTGTATAGGATGTCCTTAAAATGCATTTCAAGAAGAGCTGGCCAAACCATTAGCTTGACCATAAAATGAATGAATGAATGTGTTTCAGGTGACACACACAGGTGCACCCAAGTCCCTAGTTGCCCTAGAAAGCACTTTAGTGCATATTTATGTAGGTTTCGCTCTACCATTCATAGTTCCGACCCAACCTTAGCCCGAAAATGATTTGAAACCAACATAAGCCCACTTGGCCCCTAAAAGAGACCTGGGTGCACCTGTGTGTGCGCCCAAGTCCCCAGACCAACATGGGCGCACCTATGTGGGCGCCCAAGTCCCCGAAACCCTAAATCTACCTTGGTTTACGTCAAGCCTCTAGAAACTCGTACACATAGCAACCCTAACCCCTCTTCCACGCCAAAACCCATATAAAGAGACCTCTTATACTACTTTGCAAAAAGAGGCTACCAAAAAAATAGGAAAAGAGAGAGTAGCCACCATAGAGGAAGCTTTAGATCTAGCTAGAAGAAAGGAGAAGAGGAGCCTTCTGGTTTCCAAGATCAGCAATGGAGAAGGTTTCCAAAAGCCATGGACTTGCGCAAAAGCTTCATTCTAGGACTTGAAGAATACAACCCAAACCGGTATTTCTAGATTTAGTTCTCTTCAATTAGTATTCAGCACTATTAATGATTAGAAACATGCTTAGGATCATGCATACATTGTAGATCTACACTAATAACAGTACTTCTTAGTAGATCTGACATCTAATAGTCATTCATCATTAGTAATATGCTTAGGATCATCTATAGGTTGTAGATCTGCATCATTTTCACCATATTGAACTCGTGATTAGGATAGATTTACATTCATATCATTTTATTAGGAAAAATCTGAATTTGAGGAAGAAAGAGTGCAACAGAGCACTTGGACGCAACTGTGGGTGCGACCAAGTCCCTGCATAGGGTTTTTAACCCCGATTTTCATATCGCGTGCCCTTCCTTTCTCAGATCTGAATTCATTCTCATACATATTGATATCGGGACCTTCGGATCTGTAACTCTGAGTTTGAAATCACGTGAAAAGCGTTGGAAAAAGGGAGTGAAAGAGGAAAAAAGTGCAGCAGAGCACTTGGGCGCAACTGTAGGTGCGCCCAAGTCCTTGCATGGGATTTTGACCCCGATTTTCATATCGCGTATATTTCATTCCTTAGATTTGAATTCGTTCTCATACATATTGCTATCGGGACCTTCGGATCTGTAACTTTGTGTTCCAAATCACGCGAAAAGCATTGAGAAAAAGAAACAAAAGAGGAAGAAAAGTGCAGGAAAGCACTTGGGCGCACCTGTGAATGCATTCTAGTTTCAACCCCGATTTCCCGTCACGCGTGCATTCTGGTTCTTAGATCCGAGTCTATCTTCATAAAAATTGATATTAAAGCCTTCGGATTTGTGGAAAGAGGACTATATGCATCGTTAAAAAGGAAGGAAAAGAAAGGAAGAAAGAATACAGGTACTTGGGCGCCACTGTGAGTGCGTCCAAGTCTCTGCAAAGGGATCTGTCCCTCAAATCTTAGTCCTCACATCACCATTTTCAAACCCGGAAGTTTTGATATCATTGATTCATATTAGGACTCTTCATTTGGTCGCTAATTGTTAGAAATCGTGTTAGAAATTGCATTGGAATATCGCTGAAAATTGCAAGTGCATCACAACCCGCAGAGGAGATACTTGGGTGCCACTGTGTGTGCGCCCAAGTAGTGAAAAGACACTTAGGCGCCCTTGTGTATGCGCCCAAGTCCCTAATACGTCTTCCGGCCCGCATTTTCCACATCTTGCATTTCATTTAAATTGTTGCTGAATCTCTGTGATGATTATAACTGATTATTGAGTTTCTAGACTTCGAATTATTGAATCATTACACTTTAAGTTAGGTTACATTAATATTGCACACCAAAAAAATCACAAAAGCATAAAACTCTTCCCTCTTATCTTACTCTTTAGTAATTAGAGAAGAGAACCAAAAAAATTAAAAGAACTAGAAAAATCTATAAAAAATAATAGATATTAGGTAGATAATCCGAGGTTATTCTATTCGTGCCAAAGCGAGTTAATCAATCCTAATAAAATACTTTAACTAAAACCCCTAATTAAAAACTTTAAGCAATCCCTAATCAACAAAACTATAATCAAAACCCTAATTAATAAACCTTAATCACTCAAAGATCCAATTAAAATCTCAATTAATACATTTAAACAACAAGCCTTTAATTCAAGCCTTAATTTACAAAGTCAAATTAATAAAATCATAACCTGAACTTCAAACTCAAATCAAACTTTAATTCAAACCATAACCGACACAATTATAATTGACAACCCCCACCTAAATTCAAACTTTAAGACCCTAGTCAAAACCTAATTAAAGACAATAAGACCAAACCACACCCAGAGAATAAAGACATTCTCTCAACCAAGGAACGAGTTAGAATACCCGAATCCGATTTTGAAACACCCTAGAATCGAACGAATCAGTAGCTTCACAACAGGCAGACTGTGCCCAAGTCATCTCAGACACCTAGGCGCCCATACAGGTGTGCCCAACCCTTTTTGGTTCTACCCTGAGACACGCATTGGTTGCGTTTCAACTCCCGAACTTAAATCACAGTCACGCTTAACGTTTATAGACTCAAAACCAATCCAGGATACATAATTATTGATATATATCACCTGAAACTCCAAGCCTAAGTGAACAAAATCTCGGAACAAACCAAAACCCACGAGTCGCCCAGGGGACATAGGCGCCACCACAAGTGCGCCCCAAGTCCCATTATAGCCTTCGGGACTACCGAATTCCTATTCACTTCCAAATCTCGATCCAAACCATTTCCCCAGAACCATCACAGAACCTATAACAACCTTAAAATCAAAACCTTAATCAACTTAGACCCATCTGGGACTTCGAATCAAAGTCAGACGACCAAAGAACATCAAGCCACCACTTGGGAGCCACTACTGGTGCGCCCAAGTGCATAGAACCACTTAGGCGCACATATAAATGCGCCCAAGTCCTCTGTCAAAATCAAGTTGTGAAATTCAGTTACATTTCGAGTTTCGGACTTAAGATCATTGAAATAAAACAACCCAAAACCTAAAACAACATCAAAACAAAGACTTGCATCAAATAGAAACCCTACGAACTCCGAAGATCAAGTCAATTCATCACCACCAGCCAAGCCACACGAGACTTGGCACTTGATAGTTGCGCCCAAGTCACCAGAGTGACCTCGGCTCAACCATAAGTGCGCCCAAGTCTTCTGTCAATCCTATTTCACCGATTTCGACATCTTTTAATCATTTGAAGTAAAACCTGAAATTATAGAACCTTCAACAACTAAAACAGAACCTTAATATATTTAAAAAACACATTAATCAAAACCTTAATCCATCCCTAAATCACTCTTAACCAACCTTCAACATGGATCAAATTAACCGAATCAATTAAGATCATAACCAAATTCCTTGGGCATAATTATCAAACTTAGGATGTTTGCACTTTAGGATTAGATTAGAATATCTTGCTAGATAGATTAGAGCATTAGGCTCCGTCCCATCACTTTTCCTGTTCCGTTAAGGGACCGGGAAAGCTAATGTGGGCGGTGTAAGACCTTAGGTTAGGATTAATCCGATGATCAGTAATAAAGCACTAATCACATAAGTCCAAGTAAAATTCCCCTAGTTAGGCCCTTCTAGCCCAATATTAAAAATCCATAAAAACTATAAAACCAACAAAATAAACCCCAAAAGATTTTTCCTTTGTTTCTTCATTCCTCCACCTTAGGTGCCAGATATTTAATCGAACTTAATGATAAACGGGAATGAAGAACTGATTTCTAAAATTGAATAAATGAGACTAATAAGATGAGATGAGCGATTTCACACACTTTGCATATTTTTATTTTGGCCCATCGACCACCTCTAAATCATTCACGGCCCATCGGCCCCCTTTAAAATGAACACTTCCATAGATGAATGGCGATTTCCCTCCCCAGAGGGATCAAAATTCACAAAATTCACATCCGACAGCTACCAGGGTTCTGATCATCCATCGGTTGATTTGAGACCGGTGGGCCTTGTCATTTTCAGAGATGATGGCAACAACTGGGTAAAACCCTTCCAGCTTCGCGGCCGTTTCAGTGCTGACTTAGACTGGAAGTCATGAATTGATCATGTCTTACAGATTGGTGGCGCCATTCTGAAGGAAGCTGAGATATTTGATGCGGTCCGCGCTTTTAGGGAGACTGTGATCTTCTCCGACGAAGCCTTCAAGGCCATGTTGGAGTCGTTTCTCCCACAAACCTACATCTTCGTTGTCACGAATGGTGGATTAGTTTCTCTTTGAAGGAGCCGAGCGCCAACACTGGGCTGTCTATCCTCGGCAAACTCTATGAAGAGTTAATGCCTATCAACAGTGTCCTGGAGGAATAATCTGAGGAGTTTCGGCTTCTGTACTTTCAGCATGTTGCCTTCTATGGTTTTTTGAAGTAGAAGGAGGGCATGAAAGTTAGGTCCAGCAATTGGAGGAGTTTTAGCTTGTCGTCCCCCAAATTCTTTGATAGTAGAGAGTCTTCTGACGGCATAACCCAGGAAGCCAGGGCTAAGAATCCGGGTTCGAAGAAGACTTCCGTTATGCGCGAAGATTTGAAGAACTTCTTCGCGGCCACAAATGTCATTTGTTTTGACATTGCGCTGCGGAGAGATCTCGCTGTTTACTTCACTTATTGGTTAGGTGAGGCTGTTTTTGCTGGTGGAGATGGCACACACATCATGCCGCATTGTATTTATCCGGCTTGTCAAATGGCGTTTGGAGAGCAGCTTGCTTTAGTGCCTGCTCTTTACTCCTATTTGTGCACCGAACTGCAGGCTGTCGCTTTTCTGGTTCGACTTGGGCTCCCTATGAATAGGGTATTTTCAGCCCATGTATTTTATTCGTGGTATGTGTACCACTGTCCTAACTTCCACAAGTTGGGTGTTGCACAGGATGATGACCCTTTTATGACTCAATTGGCTCGAGGGACAACCATCTTCGAATCACTTTTGTCTGCCCGTATGAGGATTCGACGGTATCAAGATGTTGAGATAGGGTAGTCTTCTGTGAAGCTTTCTTCGGATTTGCAGAGGAAGGCTTTTGATTTCGGTGTCTCTCGCAACTCCACCAGGGCATGGTCGGGAAGACATTAATCATTGACCAACACAGAGAAGAAGTGGCTCTTCAACATATGTGTTGGCACAATGGTGTATCGTAGACATCTTTTTGTTGACATCCAGTCGTATGTCCCTTCATGCTTTGTGTTGTAGTTGGGCTTCTATTAAGGCGTTGTTAGAGCGCCTTCGAGTATGGTGAAGCGGTTTGGAGGCTTGTAGGACGGGAGAAATGCATGGGGTTTTCATAGTGTAGAGGACATTACCGCCATGATTTCTTATCCTGAGTTGCCCACTTTACGGACTACCGGCTTCATGAAATGGTTCGCGGAGAAATGTTCGGTGTACCGGGGGCTTTCCAAGAAGGAGCTTGATGTTAAGCAGTCTTCTGGGATCATATAGTGTCCGGCAAGAGGAATTTCTGGCCTTCCTTTCTAGAGAAAAGCATAGGATAGGCTTTTCAATAAGCAGGACGTCATCAGATCTAAAGTTGTCCGAGAAGTACGTGGTGAGGTCTTAGAACAGCATGAGTTGGAGGAAGCCGAGATCGAAGCTTGGATGCAAGCAGAGCGGAAATGGGCTTCCGTGAAGTCCACTTACAAGAGCAGACCGTCCAGCGAGGGGTCGAGTGAGACATGATTTTGACAGTGAGGCACATTCTTTAAGAAAACTATCCCGTAGAGGAAAGAGGAAGATAGGGCAGCGCCATAATAAGAGACGGCATGAAGACTCTCGTGATCTGGAAGTTCTTCTCACCATTACCGAAGAGGTGTCAGGGAGTGCTGACGAGCCTTTAGAAAAGAGGAGCCGAAAAGAAAAGACCGTTGGTTAAGGTATGATTCTTCTTCCTTCTCTTTCCATTTCTTTTCTTTCATGGATACTTTTTTGTTTTGATTTGCTGCTTTCTTTCTTCTTTTTTTTCAGTAGGGAATGATGAATTGGTGATGCATGAGGTTTCGACCAATGAGGCGGTGACGGATCCGATTGCGGCATCTGAAGAAGAACCAAGGGACCCTAGAGTGGTTCCAGAATCATCACCCGATATGACTACTTCTGTTTTTTTTTTTTTTTTTTGTGTGTGCCGTCATTTGCTGACATATTGCTTATTTTCTTGTCAGCTAAGTTGCCACAGGATTCTGACGACTTTGAACCATCCATGGATGCAACTTTTTGCTGACACAAAAAATGCCACTTTACCTCTTCGTATACTTTCAACATCAAGAAATTACATGAAGTCGTATCCTACCACAAGCAGGCAATGCTACTTCAACCATCAAATCTTGTCAGAATCAAACAAAAACCGCAATATTCTTCAAAACAACCAAAAGAAGAGTACACATGAAGTTTCGGGCCATTTTAATAGTACTTGTCCTAACTTCACTCTTCCAGCAGCTGAACAGGAGCTCCAGACGGCGGTGAAGTTAGAGACATCGGTTCACAAAATAGAGCACACAGTTGGCCTTAAAATGCCACTAGAAGGCTTTACATCAAATTCTACGCCATTCCGACGCTGTTTGGCCCCAAAAGCAAACGCCGCAGCAAAATCAGCTCTCCCGACGGCGACAGCATCGAAGACATCAGATCTTCGATCAGAACCTATGGATGGTCTCAAAATACTTCCAAAAGGCTCTATGTCAATTTTCAGGTCGAACCAAGCCAGTAGTCAAGGCTATTGCTAAGCAATACATAGAGCCTTCGATCAGAGCCTATGGATGGTCTCAAAGTTTCTATTGTAAAGGTCTAGCTATGATTTGATGAATCCATTACATGCATTTCACTTTGAATTGCTTTGTTGTTTTGGATTCGTCATTTAGATTCAAACCAAGTTAGTTTTAACTTTGATATCATAATGGTTTCATGCTTTGTTAAAACTTTGATTTCTCTCATAGCATGAATCTCATACTTGGTTGAATCTCTGGCTAGTTGTTTTCATTCCAGGAACACATGAAACTAATTTGTTTTGAAAACAACTATGCTCATGCATCACATGTATTAGATTTGGAATTTCAAAACAACTTGTGATCCATTGATTGTCATATCATTAACAAGTTATTTTTGTACATGTGATTGGCATTATACTTTAATCAAAACATTTGTAATTTAAACTTTCAAAAGTTTCATTGAGCTATCATTTTTAAACTTGATTGAAGTTTTCACACAAACACATTGTACATTCATCTTTGCATTACATAGTGTGTTGTCTGAGTTAGATTTACACTTTTATATCCGCCTATTTAGAGGCATTGTATTGAGCCAAAATTGTATCTCCATCAAGTGTATTATAGACACTACTTAGAGAAAGAACCAACCTTTTGGTTGCATAGGTTATTGCTTAGCCTTAGAAAAGTATAAGTGTACGGTTAGGGGTGAACCATAAAACCCAAGAGGTTATTGCTTAGCATTGGAAAGCATAATGTAAATGTTATTACTTAGCCTATTGAAAAGCATATATAGTCACTACAAGAAAAACTGCTTTTAGCAGGGGCTAGTGGACACCAGTAAAAGTGGTCATGGCTGCCGGTAAAACATATAGCGGCGGTCACTGTGGCCGCCGCATGGCAAGGGTATATAAGTTCGATGCTAAAAATGTATTTTCTTATAGTGAGTGGAAATCTGGTGGGGGGTAGGATCACAAGCCGATAGTGGATGTAGGCATTGGGGCCGAACCACTATAAATCATTGTGTTATGGTGAATGCTTTATGGTGATTGTTTTTGTTAGCTTTCGCATTCTAGTTCTGAATCATCACTTGTGACTAATTGTATTAAAGAAGTTTAAAATTGAACATAATTGGTTACTAATTAGAAGCTCACCCTATTCACCCCCCTTTAGGGTTCGGATCCTGGACTTTTAGTTTTCTACAGGGAAATCAGGCCAAAACATGTGCAAAAATGCCAAGAAAAATACTAAAGAAGAAAGAATTAAAAAACCGGAAACCGGCCGAAAGTTGGTGACCGAAAGGGACAAAAGTCCCCATGGTCGCCGGCGACCCTGGAAATTTAGGTCATTGGATTTTCGCCAAAAACCCATTATGGGTCCCTTTTTGCGTTTCGAGATGATTGGCCTCTGTGATTTTCCAAAAATCTGATTTTCGGGGCACGAAATCCGTCGATTTTTGGTCAACATCACGGATCCGCCATCAAAATCATAGCATATGTGGATCGCCTATCTTGTTAGATATTCATGGAAATTTTACTATGATTCAAATGCTTTGCGTTTCTGATGATCTTCTCTATTCGTTTATTCTGCTTAGTACTACATATCTATTGATGTTTATATATTAATCTGCTTGCTGACCGTCATGCCTGATGATACTATTCTTGGTGCATAAGTACCGAGCCCACCTATCTCGAGGAGCAGAGGGAGGAAGTTCAGGCAAATCAGCCTGATGACCTCCTACATTATTGTACAAACATCGATGTATAGTCGTACGGCCCCGTACTGAGGGCCGTCATGACTATCTTGGCTAGATTCATCTTTTGTCCTCTTTTGTTCTTTTGGTTCGGCCAAGTTTTTGTGTGGCCTTTGTTGTAATTAATACTTTTGTTTACCTGTTAAATTTTAACCTCGGTAAATATATTTCAGTATTTGCTCTTAACTATACATCGTGAGATACCACTTGTTTATTGAAGAAGCTTTCGTTATACGTTTTATGCATTCATGGAAATGTTCACACCTCACAGCGGTATTCGATCTATATGGGACATGATTGGGGTCACATGTCGTGGATTACTTTTGAAAAGTTTTAATTGGCCATAATCTCTCGCATAATCCCCGTTTTAACGAATGGGGGCGTGACACTTATGGGACTCTTAGTACTATCGTGAAGGGCCGAACAGGTAGCCGACAACTTGGTTTCCTTACAAACAGGCATGTTGCAGTAGATTTAGACTACTCAAGCCAGAAGATGTTTCATCCCTTACCTCCCAACCTTGGACCTGGTGAGTGTGTATCTTGGAGCTATCGAGAAGGAAACATCATTCATCAGAGATGATCTTTGGTATGGAATATTTGCTGGAACAAACCCAGGTAACATGGTTCCTTTTTACTGCTGTTGTCTTTATGTTCTGCACATGTAAATTGTGAATTGTGATTTTTTTTTTAATAATAAGAGGTTATCGGTGACGCAGAATGTAAATACAAGTGTGAGTGGCTCAGTTTCTTGTGTTTTTCAACTTTTGTGGTTCAAAAAAATTGACTCTATTAGTCTATTTGACCTTATTCACCTGACTTCTCATTTTCTCAAACAAAACAGTCTAGAAAAATTGCTTATGGACAAAATAGTGTTTGCTACTTTACTACAAGAAAAAAGGCTTTTAGTGACACTTAAAAGGCGGCGGTTTTGATTTTCTGCCACTAAAAGGCATTAGCAGCAAATAAAATCTCCCGCCGCTAAAGGTCTTATTAATGGTCAAATTTTCGGTCTGGATCCTTTCTTTTATAATTTGTGTCCCGCTTTTTATGAAACTTTTCAGAGTCGAAACCCCATTTCCCCTTCTCCAAACCCCATCGTCACCAACTTTTTAAAGTCTTTCTCGAACAACATCAACAAGAAGATGAAGAAGCAGAAGAAGCAGCAAAAGTCGAAGAAGAAGAAGATCCTGATTTAAGCAAGACATTCTTCAAATCTCTCTCCGAAACCAACCGTCCCGGCCTTTTCCCACCCCCCATTTTCTCGTATGGATTCTGATCTCTACACCATCAAAAGCATTCGACATACACTTCACAAATCTCTTCGGAAATTGAGGTAAAGATTCTAAATTTTTCTTTGGTGAAATCTTGTTAAATAAGCTGTCTTAACTTATATAGTAAGCTAGATCTTCTAATGCTCTGATTTATCTAGCGATTTCTAGTCTGATTTTTTGGGTTTTTGTTCTAGATCTGTTTGTTTAACATTGAAAACGGTTGAGATTTCTATTTATTTCGGTCGATTTCTATTTGTTTCGACTTGCATCGATTGAACTAGCGAGTTCTCGATTGCTTGTTGATGAGCAAGTCTGTTGGCCTCTAGGGCTCTGATTCAATTTCTTTGTAGCGTGATTTTGAAGGACTACCACAAGTTCACATGCATAGGGGATCGATCCATTTTAGTCAGTTGGAATATCACTGAATTTCTTTGTGTTGATAGAAATTCATGAATTTCTTCTTCTTATTATGTTGCTTTGAGGGTGGCAGTTTAGTCTGTTTTTGTTTTGTTTTGTTCCCCTGTTCAAGCCTTTGAAGCCTGTTCTTTTTTTCCCTGTTTCTGGGGGCTTTTAGCCCATTCTTCTTCTTCTCTTTTAATACTTTCTTACCTTCAAGAAAAAAATTATGTTGCTTTGAGCGTTTTTAATCACTTGTTGCAACTATTTTCACGCATTTGCTTGCATTCCATCCATGTGATGTTTGATTGATATAGTTTATGTTCTATGTAATATGAAATTTAAATATGCACATCAAGTGAATGTTATAGTGCTTGTAAGAAATTTAAGCATACAATACACACATGTATATATTTTCGACATGCATATGTATTTTTGTCATCCATAGTTGTCACTATAAAGGAATAATTAGTTATCTGGTGGCAGTTGGTAAGGAAATTAAGGATCGTCCATCCAGGGTCTCCTACCCTACAAATCCCAGTGAGTCTCACTACCAAGCACTAACTGCTTGGGTTTTGCTTTCATATGTTGATCACAAAACAAGAGAATCCATGTTCTGTGGCTGCTGTAATGTTCAGTTTGGTGAACTTTCAAGTGTCGTTTAATCTTGGAATTTAGCCCATGTTTGGCATCTCTATTTCATGCCTTTATTTTTCTAAATGTCTAAATCGGACAGATGTTTGAACAATTAGAGTGTTTGGCACAAGATTCTAGACTCCGTTCGCTTTAGACATTTAGAGGCGAATCCTTTAAAATCCAAATGCTCCAAAAGTAGGCTGATGAGAAATAAAGCTTTTGGGTCTTAAAATATAGAGGCGAGGTATTTAAAATAGATTCGTGTGTTACCAAACGCGTTTTTTTATTTATTCTAGCCTCTTTTTTTTATGGATCTTTTTTTAATGGCTCTATTTTAGATGGATCTATAAAAAAAGAGTAGAGATGTCAAACAAGCCTAAGTATAACAAGAACTTCTTTTACAAAATTTCATGTTCTGTTCTTTTCAATTTTTCTGTGACATCACTCTTTTTCACAGTTTGATTCCACATTACTTTTTGGAACTATTGCAAATGAGCATGATAAAACAAGTTTGTTTGCCCTTGATAGTTTGAAAGATTTACTAATGGTACTTCTAGTTTGAATGGAGCGAGGTCCAAACTCATTCTGAAAGTGTCTTGTTGTTATAAGCTGTAACTGTTAGTTCTTTGGCTCAACCATCATCATCGTAGTCATCGTCGTCATCATCATCATCATCCTCATCCTCATTTCTACATGTGGATGTTGATTAAACTAGGAAACTTGAATTGGAAAGTCACTGAGTGGAGTCAGGGTGAGTCAAATTGTGTCACAGTTACTGTTTAGTTGTGAGTGTTGTTTAAACTGGGAAACTTGAATAAAACTTGGAAATTTATTGAGTCGAGTCAGGGGGTATCGAGTCGAGTTGGACTTATATTTCCTGAAATTATATTCTATAATTTCTCTGGGTCTGTTTGGATGAGGAGAGAAATGTTCGAGAAAAAACTGTCTAAAGTTCAAGTTTGTGCTGTGGACGGTTTTATCTACCCATTTTCCTGTATCGAAATGCCCCTTTGTTGATGCCATTTTTTTCATTAAAAGACGGGGTCCAATTGAGTGACTAGCTTGGATCTGTATATGCATTTTGACATGTTCAATCTCCAGTCACTGTTGAGTAACTTGAATATGTGTGTTAACTATCATAGTCTCTTTCTTGTAATTCTTCATTTTCAACCACCCCATTACATATATATATATATATGGGGAGGTTTCAAGTGCATCCATCCCTCACCATAGGGTGAGGGACACTTCTATAATTGGGCATTTTCAAGTACAAAAGTTATTTTTCAAGTACATAGGGTGAGGTACACTTCCTTGTCTTCATGTGCAAAAATGGGAAGTGTCTCTCACCCTATGGTGAGGGATAGATGCACTTGAAACTCTCCCATATATATATATATATATATATATATATACATATATATATATACATATATAGATAGGTATGTATATATACATACCTATCTATATAGAGGAGCATCTCCCACCTTACAATAAAGTGGGGGCCCTCACATCCATATCCAATACCAACAACTTAAATGTGAGGGCCCCAACCTATCTCTCATAGTAAGGTGATCAGAGATGAGCATCTCCCATCTATATATGTATATATATATATGTATGTATGTGTATATTTATGTATGTATATACGTATGTATATACATACATACATACATATATTTACATATGTACATATATGTATATATTCAAATCAAATGTATTCTAATGCATATTAGTGATTGCCAAAACATGATCCTACATCACTCCCAAACCGGATACCTATTAGTAAACAAAAAGGAAGCCAGTTACTTTCATTTGGGATATTACAGGAGTCGGTAAAGAAAACGGAGCATTGCTGCATTGGCTACTACTTGATAGCACTTTCTGAGGCATGGTCTTGAGACAATCAATTTCTCCTCTTCTTTTCTTACTTCACATCTACAACTGCAGTTGAATTATCTTTGTCTGTACATGCTTCTTGAAATTGGTAATCCCAAGCACATTTTTTTTTCTTTTTTGTTATTTGTTTAGTTTAGTAATTCCTTTTTTTTCTTCTTAATCTACAAGAGCAATAACTCTTTTTTTTTTCTTTTGTTTGGTTCTAGAAACTAATTGTTTCAAGTGGGTTCTTGTTGTTTTTCCCTAATCACCACCAAAAATTCCTGTTTGGCATGTACGTATTAGAATCTCTGCACCATTTTTGTTGTTTTCATTTATCTGTGAGGCATTGAAGAGTTGTTCCTGTTTTGAGGTTTTTTATGAGAATCAAATTTAGTAGATGGTAGTTTTGACCCATTTTTTCTTTTATTCTCAGTTTTCTCTCTCTTTTACTCCCTCACCTGTTCAGGAAAGAAGTGGGGTTTGCTTAGTTTGTGATTATAAACTAGTTTTGGTTGGTAGAGGTGAAGATTTTCTCGTTTTTTTGGATGGGAACAGTGAGGGTCTTTTACTGATCCTAGTTCCATTTCAACATTTAGTGTATTCTTGAGTTCCACAAGTTCCTACATGAAAAAGTCAGAATAGCCCGAGTATAACTCATGGGAACCATAAAATTAATGGATAGAAAACAAATTTATCTGAAGTATCATAATGAGTTTGATTAGTACCTGTAGTTTTATCTGAAGTATTGTAAGGACCACTAAAGTTGCTCCTTTTATTTCTATAGCCCTATTTTATTTACAAAAGTGGAACTTAAATATAACAGCACATAGAGATGTATACAATAAAGAGGATCACAATATATTAGGGAAAACAGAGATAATGAGTAATCTGAACCAATTTGCTGGAGCCTAAGAGACATTTATAACATACCAAAATTGTAATCTGAACCATGCATTCTTGCATCACTGCTCGAAAAAACTGTGGTTAAAATAAGATTTAGTTGCATCATGCCATTATTAATTTTTTTTTTTGTGGTTAACAGTAGTTGAATTCCCAAGTCCTTGCATCTTTTTTTTTTTTTTTTTTGTGTGTGTGTGTTAAGTACAAGTTATTTCTTTTGCTAAGAGTCTTAAAAGTCCTTGAATTTACTAAGTAACTATTATTGAATATAAGTTCATTGGTGCACATGCTAGATATGTCATCTTCTTCACAAGCAGGGGTTCGACCAATACAAATGGACACTCAAACATCAACTTCAGGTAATTACACATATTCAAAAATAAGTTCCACATACTTGTTTTACTAGAAAAGAAACTATGGTTTTTACTCATAGACTATACAGAGGTCATTGAAATTGACTTTGGAATAATTGGATTTTCTCAATATACTATTACTTTTACACATTCATCTTCACTACATCAAAGAGGTTTTATCATAAAGAAAAGGAATTTCTAATTATTTCAATCCCTATTTGATGCAGAAATTGTATTTAGGATAAGTGGGTCACAAGTTTAAAATATGAGGAATGCCTTGGGTGAATCATTTTTTTTTGCTATCAGAGCGTGCCCAACCCTTTGAGCTGGACTAATCCCTTCGGGCCCAGAGGAAAGCCGGGTAAACACCCCTGTGGCCCTAAGGTGGTAGCACTAGTGGACTCAACCTTCGATTCTCGAAGAAGGGGGAACCAGGGGTCGATACCAAGACCACTAGTTCCGGAAGAGGGAGGAACCGTGGTCCTAACCACTCGGCCAGCTCCTTGGGTGAATCTTATAAGCTATTGTACCTGTGTCATTTCAATGTGTACAGCTGTTTAATTAAATCCAAACTATCCAATTCACCTGTCAACTCTTTATTGACCACCATGCAAAAATCACATCAATCACGTGGTTTATTCACATTCTTCTGTTTTGTGGCCATGCACTTTACAATGTACAGATTGAATGGGCAAGTATGTCAATGCCCAAGCTTCGTTCCATCGGATGTATGGTTCAGATTGATTAGTGGACTTGTTTTTCTGTAAATATTTTAATCATCTACTTTTTAGACCTTTGATCGTATGCTCGTGATTATCTGTTTGGTGTGTTTTTTTAGCAGTATAAAAAAAATGCTTAAGGGTAAGTATGTATTGAAGCAAAGGAGGGAAAAGGGCAGAGCCCCCCCAAGAAACAAAAACAGAGGGCGACCTATAAGGGAGGCTTACAAAAAAGGCGCCAGCCCAGAAAGGCACACCCCTCTAACTGAACATGCATAGAAACCAAAAAACCAACAAAAGGAGAGACAAAGCAAGCCAAGAGAAACTGCAGCACATAGAAGCACACTAAAACTAGGCCGAAAAGCATAGGAATAGCAGGCTACAAACAAAAGGCAAGATCCAGCTCTGGGAATAAGAGACTGACCCAAAGAAGGAAAATGCAGCTCCCAGCAGCAACAGCAGCAAAGCTTTAAGGAGACCACCAACAGCAGCAGCAGAGCTAAGAGGAAACCACCAACCTCACTGCTGAGCTAGCTCCACTACCAAGCAACAGTGCCAAGCTTAAGAAGAGGGGCCAAAGCAATTAAAATGGGATGAGACAGAAGCTCGTGGACAGAGGCCATTCCATTAATTCTTTCCAGAAAGGTTTGCTTTGCTCTCTCAAGGGAAGCGGTCTTGGAGTTGTGCTTTGAATTGTTGCGGAGATACCATAAGACGGAGATGGCATGGAAGAAGATGGTTGCGGAGCATTTACTGCCTTGGGAATCTGCAGCAGTGTTCATGGCTGACCAAATGGAAGAAACAGAGATAGTGGAGGAAGGAGAACCCCACAGAAGGAGAGCAACCAGTGCCAGAAGTTATTTACCAGGTTACAGGAGAAAAACAGATGGAATTCACTTTCCTCTTCTTTGAGACAGTTGTAACACCTGGAAGCCAAGGAACAACCTTTGGATTTAGCCCAACTGTCTGTCGGAGTCCTTCTGTGAGCTCAAGCAGGCTGTCCTGGGATTAATGAGGCTATTCCAAATCAGCTTGTGCCAGGGAACTTCTACTGCTGCTGATCTCAGAGAGTTCCAGGCTGCCTTAATGGAAAAAACTCCTGAGGAACTCCCAGTCCAAGAGAGAGAATCTAGGAAATTGTTCCTCTCAGAGGAGATGGGAATGAGGCTAGTTGAGTGAGTGAGAAACTCCTTCAAATGGAGAGGCAGCTGAGGGGGAATGTACCAGGCTCCATCAGCTAATATGTCGGCCACCGAATCAGCAACAGAGAATTGAAGGGAGGGGAACCTCGGGGCAATTGGCTCACTATCTATCCAGATGTCATGCCAGAGACTGATCGACCTACCATTCCCGATGATCCATTTACTTTCCTTTTGCAGAGAAGGAAGATGAGAACTGATTTTCTTCCAAATACAAGAGCCTCCCCAATGGGTCTTCTGATTCCAAAAGAGAGGGGCTTTGAGGTATCTTCCTCTAAACCAATTGGCCCACAAGGAGTTTGAATTGATGGCCGACCAAGCCAGGAACCTTAAACAAGCTTCATTGAATTCCATAACCCAACGAAGGCCCAGCCCTCCCTCAACTCTAGGAAGACAGACCAGGTCCCATCTTACTAAGTTAGCCTTCAGCTTGAGGGGGGAGGCTGACCAGAGAAAGTTTCTCATAAGGCGCTCAATTTGCAGACTTGTTCTCCTAGCCAAGGGAAGGACAAGAGCAATGTGGAGAGGAATGGAAGCCAGCACATGTCTTACTAGAGTTAACCTCCCAGCAAAGGAAAGGCATTTCATCTTCCAACCTGCCAACCTAGAACTGATGGAATCCAGCATTTGGCTGAAGTGTCTGTGTCTAGCGCAGCCAATGAAAAGAGGCACCCCAAGATAAACCGCAGGAAGAGACACTGGAAGCGAGGCTATTCTGATTTGCAGGAGGCTTGAGATCATATTAGCTTTTCAGGAGCTACATTTACCAATATATAGGTTACTTTTCTGCAGATTGAAACATTGGCCTGAGGAGTCTTGGTAGAGATGAAGCAGATTTTGAAGCCGCCTGAGCCCCCTTTTGTAGCCTTTTAGGAAGACCAGGATGTCATCAGCATAAATTAAGTGGCAAGGAGTAGAGCTGACCTGGGAGATAGGGAAAATGGAACCTTCAAGCCTTAGCTCTTCAATTTTCCTACTTAGAATCTCTTCAGCAAGAATAAAGAGATATGGAGAGAGCGGATCTCCTTGGCGCAGCCCGCAAGAAGTACTGAAAAAACCACTGGGACTTTTGTTAATCAGAACTGAAACTCTACAAGTGCAAACTAGCTCTCTCATTAGATTGATCCACTTAGAAGAGAAATTGAAAAATTGGAGAGCCCTGAACAAAAAATTCCATTGGAGTTTGTCAAAAGCCTTGGATATGTCCAGCTTCAAACAGACTGCCCCTCCTCTGGAAGATGACTTGAGGTTTTGGAAGAGGTCATGGGCAAGGGCTACGTGGTGATGGATAGTTCTACCTTTGACAAAAGCAAACTGATGGTTGGATTTCAGGTGAGGGAGAAGCACTGATAGCCTTGTAGCCAGGATTTTGGAAATAATTTTGTAGGAAAAGTTTAGGAGGCTGATAGGTCTATAGTCAGAGAAGGAAGTGGGGGATGTCTTTTTAGGAATAAGAGAAAGGAAGAAAGCATTTGTTTCTCTGAGCAATCTGCCCGAGCTAAAAAAATGAGCTAATGCCTTGGTGACATTTGAACCAACAATCTCCCAGCAATGAGTGAAGAAAGCCCCTGTGAATCCATCAGGCCCAGGAGAGCTGGATCTCTTAAGACTAAAAACAACTTCCTTAATTTCGGCTGAAGAGGGAACTGCCACCAGGGTTGAGTTCTGATCTTCTGAAACTGCTGGGCCAGGCCTGTAAAAGAGAGCTTCATCTGGAACTGAAGAAGAAGACTGCATCAAGCTAGAGAAGAAGGAGATTGCTTCATTCCTGATCTGGTCCGCTTCCTCTAAAATTTCCCCATCAACAGAAATTCTGTCAATCCTATTAATTGAGCTCCTGGATTTAGCTGACAAGTGGAAGAACTTTGTATTCCTATCCCCATCCTTTAACCATCTAATTTTCGATTTTTGCTTCCAATGCACCAACTCTGCTTTGAGCCAGTTATGGAGGGTGGATTTGCTTGAGTTGAGGGCCAACAAGAGAGAGTCACTGGGATTAGAATCATAAAGGGATTGAGCTTCCAACACCTGATTTTCTGCTTCAGCTATCTTAAACTTGAGCTGCCCAAAAACTTCATGGTTCCAAGTCTTCAATTTTCTCTTGAGAAATTTGAGCTTCTGGGCCAGAATGTATTGAGGAGTGCCATTGCACAAAATGTCCCAACTGTCCTTGACCAGAGAGTTAAAGCCTTCATGAGATAGCCACATCTCTTCAAATTTGAAAGGGAAATTCTTATGAAGAAGACTAGATCTGTGGGATAATAAGAGCGGGCTATGATCTGATGAGAATCTAGGAAGATGAGAGACTAGAGGGTCTACAAAATGGTCCAGCCAAGCAATATTGGCTAGGGCTCTATCTAGTCTAGCAGTAACATAGGAATGCCCAAGCCTGTTATTTGCCCAAGTGAATCTATTCCCTCTGAATCCCAAATCGTTGAAGCCTGCAGAAAGCACCATTTCTGAAAACTCTTTGACTGAAGTTTGGTGGAGAGGAGAGGAGCTGAATTTCTCTGAAGCCAAGAGGATGGCATTGAAGTCACCTATAGCAGCCCATGGGAGAGTTGTTGAAGAAGTAGTTACCAGATAATCCCAAAGGGTCCTTCTTTGTCTGTAATCTGTGGAACCATAAACCCCCGTAACCAGGCTAGAAGAAGAAGTGGGGGTATCAATGACTAGGATGGAGATGTACTGGTTAGATAGATCAAGAAGAGAGAAGCTGATAATGGGGTTAGGTTTGCAAAAGCACCAAAGAGAGTTATTTGGGGTACTAAAAGACTGGGAATAACCAGAGGATTGGAAGGAGACTGAGATTGGAGAACTAAAAGGGATTTTAGGTTCAGCTAGAAAAAGGATGTTGGGAGAGTGAGAAGCTATAAGATGAAACAACATAGTTTGAGTAGGGGTGTTACCAATCCCCCTGCAATTCCAGAAAAGGATTTTAGACATTGGAGACAGAGGAAGAGGGAGAGCCAATGGAACTCCTAATTATGGGACCTAAGGAGTTTGGACATCTATTCTTGTTTTTCCTTCTCCCTTTTATCTTAAAGGGAGAGAGATCCACCACTTGGGAGGAACCTGGGATGACCTCAGCTCCTTCCTTGGATTTTTGGGTCATACCAGTGGGAACTGTGAGGATAGGAGGAAGAATTCCTGTGTTGAGAGAAAGAGTAGAAGTAATTGGAACCTCTATTAAAGACTGGGAGCTAAGGTCTAACAGAGTTGTTTCTGCTACGGAGGGATGCTCTAGAACTGAAAAGGGATTAGAACAATCTATAGTGGTAATCGGATTTTCCTCCATTATAGCCAAGATGGGTTCAGGAGGGGGCATGGCATTTGTTTCAGATTGGGGGAGAGAAACAGAATTGGGACCAAGGTTTAGGGGGCCTGTGGAACTCGAAGAAGGGTTGGAGGGAATATTGGAAGGGGCAAGAGGACTAGAGGAGAGAGGCGCTGGTAGACCATTTGAAAGCTCAATAACTCCCGGGGCTTCATCTTCTACTGAGGGCAGAGCAGAGGGCTGAGCAGAGGATTGAGTAGCAAGAACAGGGGTTGGGAGAATAGGAGGCTTATAGGTGAAAGGACATTTGGAGGTAAGGTGGCCAGCAGTGAAGCATTCGCTACATGGGATGTTCTCGTATGAAACTTCCACCTCAACAACTCCTTCTCCTTCCAGATCCACCATTAAAGTAGAAAGAGTGGGTTTGGCCACTTCCAGATTAACCAGAACTCTGGCAAAGGATAGCATTTTCTGTGTGGCTGTGATTTCATCAAGGCGAAGAGGTTTGCCTATAGACCCTGCAATAGAGAGCAGAATGTCACTACTCAGCAGTGATGAGGAATGCCTCTGAGCCGGATCCAAACTGGGGAAACTGCTGGCCAGGAGTTAACCTCTTGTCCGGGAGACCAGGGCTGAAGAAGGAGTTTCTTCCTATCCATTAACAGTGGACTCTGACTTACTAAGCAGTCTCTGTCTTCCATGGAGTTGAATCTGAAGATGAAGAAACCCTTTTCTGTGAGGGAGATTAGGCAAGGCCTAGAGAGTCTCCAGGATTTTTGAACCCATTGTTCTAAGCCTTCTAGTGTAGGGCGTCGACCCACAAATTTCCCTATAGCTGAGAAAGAGAAAGATTTCTTACTGTTAGCTACCATTTGTTGAGGGATCTTGAGAGTAAGCTTACCATCGATCCAGGTTGGGGGAGGAATGGATGGGGGAGCAGAAATAGCTGAGGGAGAGAAGAAACTGGCATAAGACTTCTAGGGATGCTGTTCGACTGTTGCTGGAGGCTGCACCTGACGGTGGGCCTGAATGCTATCTAGGTGCTGGTGCAGAAGCTGGAGCTGAGCGGTGTCCCAACGAGGATAGGAAGCCTGCTGAATATCCTGTAAAGATCCAGTTACAGCTGGACGAAAGTGGGCACCAGTTGTCCCAGCTAAATGACTGGAGCTCGAAAAAGGAGCAGGATTTGGGATCAGCGGCGCAGAGTTAGGTGGTGAGATTGGAGAAGGAAGCAGAGGGGCTGTGAAAGTCGCAGGAAGAGACGGGGGGGGAAGGGGAGGAGGAGGTGGAGGGAAGAGGGGGAACAGGAGGGTCTGGGGGAGACACTTCCATTCCAGCCCTAGTTGCTGGTTTGATTTCGGCTGAGGGAGATGGACAGCAAGAGAGTAGGAAGGAGAACCGTCTTGCATTGTTTTTTTAGCAGTATCAAAATACAACTATGAGGAGGCTATGAACTCTACAATTACTATAGTCACAGTGCACTTGGTTCACAAAATGTTATTCATCCATCTTTGCAAGGTAGGGGCTGTGAAGTGTGACCTGTCCTTTTTTTCATGTTTTTTGAATCATGGTGGCCCATGCCAGTAAATGATCTCTTCTTTTTTTTTTTTCCCTGCAATGATGGAATCTCGTCTTGAGACTTGAGAGGTCATGTGAAGGAGATGGAGAGGAAAGCTCTAAAAGCTCCAAATTCTTAAAGTTTCTGAAGTTGGATTTGGTGAATGGAGAATAGAGAATAGATTGGTATACCGATTACAGGTAAAATAGATTTACAAGTGATCTAAATTTAGGTTTTTGCCTGGCTGATACTGTTTGTTTGTGGTTAGGAAAGAAAATAATGAGATTTTACTGGTGAGAAGGGAACGGAAAAGAATACTGTGGGAGGTAGTGGGTATTTTAATGTGAAGATGAAACAAGAGAAACTAGGCACTAGGGCAGTGGGGCTGAGGTTTTAATGGTGAGCTTTAAGTCATTGTCATGGTTTTTCTCTAACTGAAAGGTTTATTTTTATGTTGGTGTTTCCTGCTGTGAGAAAAATGCCCTTCAAAGGGTCCTATTTATCTGGATTCCTCTTATGAAAGCTTCTTGTGGATACCATTTTCACCATTACAGAGAAATGGGTATGGCTCTTTGGCTAGCTGTTGTGGCCTCTTTCAAATCACAATCTTCGTTGGTAATGGGCTGTTTCTTATAATCTAACAGAGTTCCATATCCTTTTTCGTTGATGGAATAAAATTTCCTGTTATTTCTCTTTGACCAAATTTAAATCATAAATTCTCCAAGTAGATATCAGTCCAACATGTATTATCAATCAATTGCAGGTAAACTGAGTGATGAATCTGAGCCACAAGATAGTTGATTGATCGAAAATTTAGTTAGTTCTACATTCCTCTTTGAGGCTCTAAATATTAAGTTCGTTTGTAAGACTTCTAGCAGTGATACGGCTTTCAAGAAACCAGCCAAATTTTGCAGGTGCTAACCACTAAATCAAGTCAATTATGAATTCTGAAATTGGCCTATTATACATACACTGCCCAATACCATAAAAGAAGGTTTCACTGCAACGATCAGCCATTTCTCCAAATGTTAATCAAATACAATTACCAACACAGCTTGTCAATTTAGAGTATTAGTATATAAAATAAATAAATAAATGAAACAAGCTGGGAGTTACCTCCCGTCCCCATTTGAACAGGAAATTGCAGGTTAGATAGGAATAGGATTGCTAAGAGGGGTAAATAATATTGAGGAATAATGACAATAATTTGTTTGCGTGACCACTGTATTTGAGCCCAAACCATTTATCATGAATCCCCCTTTCGGTTGCAACATTGTTAACTGGGTCATATTAGGAACGGTGAATAATTGGCAACATATACTTAGATTTGACAATAGTTCTAAAAATAGTAGTTATCACTTATCATCATATTAGGAGCAGAAATGCAGAATGCTCTCTACTGCTTTTTTGACAGTAAGACACCCTACTTGATGATGTTAACTGGCCGGGTCTACAGACGCACGAGGATCCACATACAATATGGGTTTAGTTGGGCCATCTGTCCTCCGCATGAAGATTCATGTGGGTTTAGCCCCTTTTTTAGGGCCCAGTTATTAAATATGTAAGAGGCTAAAAATTCCACCAGCCCCAGCCCTAGATCCAGTCAAATCTTGTTCAAAAGCTGAGGCCAACATGAGCACCTTCTTTGCAACTCTTCCAGCTTCCGAAGGGTAATTATTATTTTTTTTTTATAAAAGGATTTTAGCAGTGGATAAAACAAACCGCCGCTCCTGAATATCCGTTGCTAGAGGCATCAGTGATGCAGACCTCTAGCAACGGAAATAGAAGCGGACATTTTTCCGCCCCAACCTTTTTAGCGCTGTTTTTGGTACTTTTAGCGGATGTCCTCCTCTAAAAGCTTGTTTTCTTCTTGTGAATTTGGTTATTCCTAGATGTGCCCATCCGAAATCAGAACTTATTTACTACTCATCCACGATACATGTGGCATATGTGGGTGGTTATTTATTTATTTTTGAAGCTTGGCATATGTGGCACATGTTTATGGAGAAAAAAAAAATTCATGTAGCTGATGCCAATATAGTCGGGAGAAGGCTTTAATGATGATGGTTTCTTTATTTATTGAAATGCGAAAGTTAAAAAAAAAAAGGCAATATTATTGATTAAGTACAGTAAGAAAATGTTACTGACTCTTTTTTATCTTTACAATCAGTCTTTATATCAGTTATGATAGCTTGCCATTTTCTTCTTCTATCTCTATTTGATGGTTTTGTGGGAACTCCATCCATGGTGGGTCATGCTATTTAGATGGTGAAGATATACTTTCTGTTTGTCATGTTTTGAGGGATGACTGAGTTGCCATTTGTTATGCTTTGTTGAATATGATCCCAAATTTTGACAATATACATCCATTTTCTGTCTATGTTTTGAACTTCATATTTTTCAGTGATGTTATTTTTGAATTATAATAGTATTCATTATTGGCTTGGATTTCAAAAGATATGACTACACTTTCACTCTACTGATCATTTCTGCCACTATACATTCTCGTTAATGTGATGATAAGTTCACTTTTTTTTTTTTTTTTTAAAGAAAGAACTAAAAAAATAGGACAAAAGGGATTGTTTTCTATAAAACATACAGTTCAGTGTTTGTTATGCAGAAACATTTGTGCGGGCTGATGGGGCATTCATTCCTTTTGCTGATGATTTTGACATCTCCAGTGTCACTACATCGGTGAAAGGTGTGGGTGAAATTGGTACGGTCAAGGTCATTGATTTGCAGTCACCAATCAACAGCCTCATTGGCGGGCAGGTGTTGAAGGTTGGAAGAAGTTCTGGGCTGACTACTGGGACTGTGATGGCTTATGCTCTTGAGTATAATGATGAGAAAGAGATCTGCTTTTTCACTGATTTTTCTTCTTGTGGGTGAGAATCAGCAATCCTTTGACCTGGAAGGTGACAGTGGAAGCCTCATTCTCTTAACTGGGCAGAATGGTGAAAAACCACGTCCCACGGGGATCATATGGGGTGGAACTGCAAATCGTGGGCAACTGAAGCTGAGAAGCGGTAATGGTCCTGAGAACTGGACCAGTGGAGTTGATCTAGGACGCCTTCTTGATCTCTTGGAGCTGGATCTTATCACAACTGATGAAGGTCTTCAAGGTTCATCCTTATTGCTTTCACTCATATTGGAGTAGGAATATACTGATTTTTTTTTTATTTTATTTTATTTTTAATATCAATGGTTCATCAGAGTTTATTATAGGATATTGATGTAACTGGATTTGCAGTCTCCTTATTAAGCTGTAAAAAGGTATTGATTACGCCTTTACCCAATGGACTGTACCTGGTAACAACAGCTATGGACCATTTAATGGTCATTATTAATGATAGGTCTGGTTTCATGTCTAGTATGGACCCGAACTAAATTCCCATTTACCCGATCATTATAATAATAATGACAGTAATAATATCAGATGCCTATTATGTACACAAAATCTTCATTATAGACACACACACACACACATCAAGGCGAAGTGGTAGGCTGACGTCTAAAGAGGACTTGGATGGTAGTAGTAATAATAGAGATAGATCTGAAGAAGTGCACCCTATCTGAGGACTTGGCTCAGGATAGATTGGAATTGAGCAGCAGAATTCATGTTGTTGACCCAATATTGTTGGGATAAGACTTTGATGACGATGATGTATTTGGTAACATTTAATAACAATTTGATAGACGACCTGGATATGGGTACAGTTGGTGCATTGAGTCCCATTCCAGGGAAGTACCAATTAAGAATTGGGTCCAGTTGCACCATGAACCCGATCTGGACCTGGACAGCTGCAGCCTTCTAATGTGTGCCCCACTTCGCTACTGGTAAGTAGGAGCCTGTTCATGAGGTGGGGCTTTGAGCATACAGAGGCCCAGCCCCTCCCAACTTTCTTTTAGGCCACAAAATTAGACCCAGGCCTAAAATTGCATCCTTACTCTAGTGTAGTGCAAACTAGATTAGGTTTGTTCTAGCCTTGGAGCAGCCCTTAGTGGAATGCACTGTTCAGTTACCCTGTCTGTTTATCTGAGACCTGCTTTGGTGGGGGTACAGCAACCATATTCCAGATTATAAGATCTCAAACCATCTAAATTTTGGGCAACAGAAAGACAGTTGAACATGAAAGTACTGTAATATTTGGAAAATCAGTGTAAAGATGGCTAGAGTCTTTTAATCTGAAGATTCTCTAGATGTCCTCCATCAGTCCATTCTCGTAGGGTTCTATCAGATCAATGGTCTAGAATGTCTGGATCAGAATCATGCACCCCATTTTGTATGAATGGGGTTGTCATGACAACTGTAATTATGTATGGGGGGACATAATTCCTCCCCTCTTTCTGGAATACAGGCTCTGGCAAGTTACAGTTAGCTCTAATTGTGTTTGTGGAAGGCCCTAGATGTGTGATACACACTGTTGATGTGATGGGATCTACTATGATTATGTTCCATAATGGTGCCATTGGAAGATCTTCTCTCAAGTAATTGGCTTATAGATAGACACTTGATTCAGCCATGTTAAGGAAAAGGCCCAAGAATTGATGGCTAGGACCTATTCTTATCGTAGATCTTTGGAATACCTCAATCTATGGAGGGTTCCTTCTGATGGACAGTCCAGTCATCAATCATGTCTGCTAGTTCCTACTGATGGTCCCGGCTTTTGTCTTTTTCCAAAGCTGCCTCCGCCCCGGGGCTGACGGGGTATGGTGGAGGGAAAAAGGAAAAGCGGGCATCAGTTTTTTTTGTACGGGTATGCCAATTTCTCTTTAATACTTGGAATTTAGAAATGGTGATCCGGAGATTCACCTTCACAAGTAAAAAGGGAAATGAAACTTTTTTCTAGTTTTCCATTGCATACATATTTTAATAAAAGAGACAGTTTTGTTTGAATGCCGTGAAAGGCGTTTTTGTGCCGTAGAAGGCGGTTTGGTGCCGTTGGAGGCGATTTTGCCATGAAAGGCGATTTACAAATCTTATCAATAATGAAAGACAAGAGATGTGATTTTTTTTTGTCTCTTTAGAAAAAATACAATTTACAACAGAAAAGTAAGAAAAAGGAATCTAACTTCTCATGCGATTGTGGGAGGGCTCGTTCAGATCGACGGTCGCGAGTCATGTATGGGCTCCGCCATCGTCCTTCAGATGAGAACATAGTGCTTGATTTCTTGGCTTGGCTCCAACCTCAGATTTTTAGAGGATAAGGACCAAGATAAGGTCCTATATCCGGTAAAAAATTGAGTAGACGGGCTGAAAAGCCGCATCTAGCCATGTTGGATAGAAGGAGAGGTGGTCTTTGGGGGGGTGGCCCCCCAAGGGGCTTCAATCACCTTGTTGAACTTGTTGCAGCAGAGTTTTCTTGAAGGAGCAGGGTTGTAGAGATTTCTCCAAGGATTTTTGAATGATTTTCTGGCGATTTTTCCGGATCCTTCTGTGTGTGTCCCTCCTGAAATGCTTGGAGGGGACTCCTATTTATAGGCCTTTAGGTAGCCTTTAGGAGTGATTTATGAGCCTTTATGGTAATAAAGCTCATTAAGGGAGGAGTTACAAGTTTAATTGCTTTTTGTTTTGTAACTCCTGACCCTTGGATTTCATTGGCCGGAGGAGAGTCATGGGCATTTAATCGCCTTTAATCTCCATTATGTTAGGAGTTTCATGGCTTGAATGCCATGATTGCTTGGACTTGTAACTCCTGAACAGAGGCTTCTGATTGGGCCGTTCAAAATAATGAGTTAATGACCGCATTAACTTGTCATAAACGGGTCATTTAACTTCATTAATTGATTGCCTGGGCGCTTGAAGAGTCGCGGGCCGTGCCGCATCCTTTGGGATTCTTCTTGCGATGATCACCAATGGACCCACATACCATTTGATGTCGGATGGTGATCCAATTTCAGACATTGGTTGATGTCAGCGGGCCGGCAACATCTGTCCAGTCGATTTCGCGATCGGGCGGGCAGAAAGTGTGCTTCCTTGGTTAGCCGTTTGACGATCTTGAGGCGTCCGATGATGATCTAATGATTCCAGTGATGGATCCGTGATGTTGATGAAGATCGACGGATATCATGCACAAAAAATCAGATTTTGGAAAAATCACAGGGGCCAATCAACTCGAAACGCGAAAAATAACCGAAAAACGGGGTTTTTGGGCGAGGTCCGGCGGCCCGGACCTCCATGGTCGCCGGCGACCATGGGCCTTGGCCCATTTTTTGGCCGCCTTTCGGTCGCTTTTTCTTCGCCGTTTTTCGTCCGTTTTCGCTTCTGTTTTCTCATGTATTTTGCTTGGAATTTCCTCTCATTTATTGGCTGGATTTTCCTCAAGAAAGCCTGACGAGAAGCCGTGCAAATTGGATCGCAAAGTTTCCCATTTTCTGAAAAGCCGAAGACTTTGTTGTGGAGAACTGCCGATTTTTGTCAAGCGTCGAAACTAGGTCAAACGATGTCGGAATGACCTAAAATTCGACGTGTAGCTTCTTGAGCAGTAGACGAGACCAACCATAGGCTCTTTCTCAGGTTTTGAAGCCGTTTGGGGGCCCGCAAATGCTTGACTTGATTTCACCGCGAGGGAAATGCCGAGCTTTGACTTTTGGTCAAACGATGTCCGATTGACCTGAAATTTGATGGGTAGCTTTCCTCATCAGTAGATAAGACCAACCATAAGCTTTCGTTTGAGTTTTGAAGCCGTTTGGGGTCATGCAAATGCTCGCCTTTATTTCACCGTGAGGGAAATGCCGAGCTTTGACTTTCGGTCAAACGATGTCCGATTGACCTGAAATTTGATGGGGAGCCTATTGGAGTTATTTTGAGATGATCCACAAGCTCCGAATTGGGTGCTATGGTCCCGGGGTGCTCAGCTGTCGGGAGCTGCTGCTTAGCTGTTTGGAGAAGTGAAGCTAGGCCAAATGATATCGAAATGACCCGAAACTTCATGTGTACCTCTCTTTTGGTTCTTTTGAGTGACCTTGCAGTTTTTGTTTGATTCTGACAAGATCTGATGCTTGAAGTGGCGCCTGCCTATTTTGGTAGGATGCAGCTCCGTGTAGCTTTTGGTGTGAAGAGGCAAAGTGACATTTTTGGTGTCAACAAATGCCCCCTCGAGGTACAGCGACGATATAGCTTTTGTAGTCGATGTGCCTCGAAGAGAATCTTGAAGAAGAGCTTCTGACTTGACCAAGAGTCTTTGAGCATTTTTTTTTTATTTTTATGGAGTAGCCTTTTGAGCTTCCAGGGGATTTTATGGTAGTGAGAGGGATCACGTACCATCTTAAGGCAAGATTTTGAGAATGACATTTGGATTTGGATTTGGTTTTTTGGTTTTGATTTTGACCTTGTGACCTAACAAGCTGTATGTGGCAGGTTAGGGGGTCAGGTTTTTGGTTTTGATTTTGACCTTGTGACCTAACAAGCTGTATGTGGCAAGTTAGGGGGTCGGGTTTTGATTTTTGGTTTTGGTCTTGTGACCTAACAGGCTGTATGTGGCGAGTTAGGGGACCATGGTTTGGTTTTTTGGTTCACTCTTTGGGACAATTTTGGGTCCATTGGAGTGGTTTGGGCTTTTGTGGAATGTCAATTTCAAGATTTTGGCTTAATTTGGTTCATGAGGTGGGATGGTTTGGATTTTTGGAAACTCATGAAGCTTGGATTTTTGTATGGTATGGTCCAATCAACTCAAAAGAGGCATGGGACCATTTTTGTATGCTCTTGGTAAGAGAAATTTTGACTAAAAGCCACTTTTAGTGCCTAGGTGGTCAAACCTGGCTCATATGGGCTAACCCATGGGACCTTAAGCTTTGAAGGATGGCTTAGATCTCATATGGTGTCACTTTGTAAAGAATATCTAAAGATATCTCCTTTGGGTGGAGAATATCTAAAAATATCCTTACTTTGAGAGATTTTCTCAAGTTTCCTTGATTTTGGGAGAGATTCTCTCAAAATATCTTTCTTTGGGAGAGAATATCTCTCATTCCCTTTCTTTTTGGAGAGAATTTCTCAAAGAATCTTTGTTTTGGGAGAGAATATCCCAAGTTTCCTTTTCTTTTGGGAAGGTTGCTAATTTTTAGCCCTTTCCTCCTTGCTTTTCTCTTGTTTCCTCTTTTGGTTTGCTCTCTTCTATAAAAGCAATTGAGGTGGGATCTCTTGCTCCTATTGCTTTCTTTTTGCAAAAGTCTTCAAGAGTTGCTCTAAGATCAAGAATCCTCCTTCTTCAAGAGTCTTCAAGTTCTTCTTTCTTCTCCATCCATGGCTTCAAGTAAGTTTTTTATTTCTTTTTACAAGAAATTCCATGTAAAGAAAGTTTCATCATTTTTTTCTTCTCTTTTTTTTTTTTTGCACATGTTCTTTTTTTCTTTTTTTTTTTTTTACACGCCCTTTTCTTTTTTTTTCTTTCTTCTTCTTTTTTTTTCTTTTCTCTTTCTTTTTTTTTTTTTTTTGCTGCTGTACGGACATGTCCGTACAGCTTGGGCCGTACGGCCATGTGGCCCATGGGCCACGGCCTGTGGGCCAGCCCATAATTTTTTCTCTTTTTTTTTTCTTTTTTTTTCTTTTCTTTTTTCTTCTTTTTTTTATAAAAAAAAAAACTTTCCTTTCTCCCCTTTTTGCATCATCATGATAATGAGGTTTCATGCAATTCAAGATGTTTATGCATTTTTTTTTTGATGCATCAAGATAGAAGGCTAGAATTTCTATGCTAAGCCAACATGAATTTTGACTTAGACAAAGTTTGATTTTGACCAAATTGGGTTGGAATTGGTCAAATTTTGTCAAGGTTTCCCTAGCATCTAGTGCATGATGATTTTCTTTTATGCATGATTTTTGTAAATTGGATTGGGAGCATGATGATGCACACCTGAAAATCTTTTGGAGTGGAAGTCCTGACTTTGACAGCGAGGCAGGTACTTCAAGTAGACCGGCTCGTAGAAAAAAGAGGAGGAGAGGACAGCGTCGCACAGAGAGACGCCACGAAGACTTTCCTGATCTGGAAGTCCCTCCTACCATTGCTGAGGAGGTATCAGGAGATGCTGATGAGCCTCCAGAGAAGAGGAGTCGTGAAGAAGAGTCCGCTGATGTTGGTATGATTTTCCTTCTTCTCTATTTTCGCTTCTTTCCTTTTATGAGGGATTTTTTTTTGATCTGTTGTTTTCTTTCTTTTGCAGAAGGTGAAAACTTGGTGATGCCCGAGGTTCCTGCCGATGAGGCGGTGATGGATCCAGTTGCGGCATCTGAAGAAAAGTTGAGGGACTCTGGGGAGGACCCAGAATCTCCACCTGGTATGAGGATGATGATTTTTTTTTTTTTTTTTTTTTTGAATTTGCTGACACATATTTTTGTTTTCTTGTCAGCTGACTTGCCAGAGGGTTCCGACTTCGAGCCATCTATGGATATGGCTTTCGACGATGCTTCGGATGAGCAAATGGAGATAGAAAGTACTCCGCCCATCATGGAAGAAGGTATTTCATAGTGATAATCTTGACATTGATTTTTTTTTTTTGACAAGATCATATTCATACCTTTTCTTGTGTTTCTGCCAGCAGGTTGTGAAGCAACAGGAGAAGTTCCTTCGTCTTCCTCAGGGCCAGAGCAGGAGATGCCAGCAACCGATCCAGAAGTAGGGGCTTCTTCTACCAGTCCCGTCACGGCAGAAGCGGGACTTTGTGGTGATATTGCTTCTTCAGTGGCTCCGATTGGAAAGAGCCTTTTGATTTCTTCTCCACCACGGCCTGACATGGGCAGTCAGCCAACAGAGCGTGGTGAATCTCCCTCCGGACCATCCCTTCAATATGCAAAGAAGGTGTTGAAGAGTGTGCTGAGCTCATGGGTTGAAACTCTCTCTTCTGGCCATTTGGAAGCTGGTTTTGGCATGGTCAAGCATGTACAGGACATCCTTGCTGACAGTGAAGAGGTCGGTCTGGACGTTGCAAGTGCCAAGGCCTTTGTTGATGAAGTCATTGCTTTAGGCGATAAATGGACTGAGACCAAGAATTTCCCAAGCAGTGATTTCTTCAATGAGATGTTTTTGCAGCCATCCGGTAAGATCAAATCTGAAATGGATGAGATCTCACGAGCTCGGAAGCAATTCGTTCGGGAGAGGAACGTTACCGAGTTGGCTATCATGGAGCTAACACAGGACCTGCGCCGTCTTGATAGGGAGGTCACAGAAGCTAGGCAGCGCCTTGAGCAATTGCAAGAACAAAGTGCTGCCAAATGGACTGCCATTGTAGAAGCCCGTGCTAAAGAGGGAACTCTGATTCGCCAAGTTGAAGAAGCCTGTAGCAGCCTTCAGAGAAAGACTCAGGAGTATGAGCAGTGGCAAATTCTCTGGGAAGAGCTTCCTCGTGCCGAAGATGGGTCGCGGCATTCTGCCGCGTTTTATGGCAAGATCTTGAAGAAGCGCGGCCTGGAAGCTTTGGAGGCTAAGGCCAAGAGTCTGTTTGAGGAGCTGGATCTTTGGTTGAAGACCATGCTAAACTAAGCTCTTGATTTATAACAAACTCTTTTCTTCTTTTCTCTCTTCTTCTTTTTTTTGGTACCACATGTATTTTTTTGGTACTTTTTTTTTTGTTTTCCCTACGCTCACTCAAATATTGTGATTAAAGTGATTGCTAAATGGGATGTGATCAAAAGTTTGTCATTTTGTGAGAAATCTTTTGACAAATGATTGTTTTGGCATGGGAGCCAGTTTTTGAGACATGTTTTGGCATGGGAGCCAGATTTTGTTTACGGCATGAGAGCCAAATTTCGGGTGGCATCTATAGCCGGATTTGGATGGCATTTATAGCCGATTTGTTTTGAAAACCAGTTTGTTTTGTTGGCATGAAAGCCGGGTTTTTGTTTTGGTTGGCGTAAAAGCCAGGTTTTTTTTTTTGATGATGGCATGAAAGCCGAATTTTGAGGTGGCATGAAAGCCAAATTTGGGTTTATGGCATGAGAGCCAAAATTTTTGAGATGGCATGAAAGCCAAGATTTGGTTTGTGGCATGAGAGCCGGTTTTGTTTTTGGTGTAAGAACCAGATTTTGTTTTTGGCATGAAAGCCGAAATTTCTTTTTTTTTTTTGGCATGGAAGCCAGATTTTTTGTTTTTGGCATGAAAGCCAGATTTTTTGGCATGAAAGCCAGATTTTTTGTTTTTGGCATGAAAGCCAGATTTTTTTTTGAAAACCGAGTTTTGTTTTGTTGGCATGGAAGCCGAATTTTGATTTTTGGCATGAAAGCCGGATTTTTGATTTTTTGGCGTGAAAGCCGGATTTTTGGCATGGAAGCCGGGTTTTTTGGCGTGAAAGCCAGGTTTTTTGGTTTTAAAAAATGCAAGTATCGACTAAAAGTCGCCTCCCTGCTGAATGGTATTGCAAGTATCGATGGAATGTCGCTTCCTTGCTCATTCGGTTGCGAGTATCGATGGAATGTCGCCTCCTCGCGGATTTGGGTGCAAGTATCGACTAAGCGTCGCTTCCCTGCTTTTGTCTTCAAAAATTTTGTTTTGTGGGTATCGATGGAATGTCGCTTTCCCATGATTTTTGAAGTTTGAGGTTTTTTCGAACCTTTGTTTTGTTTTTTTTTTTTGTTTGTTTTAAAATTTGGGTTGTGGATATCAACTGGAACGTTGCGTCTCCACGATTTTTGAAATTTTGAGGTTTTGGAAGTATCGAATGGGGTTCGCATCCTTCCGGTTTTGGGTTTTGCAAGTATCGACTGAACGTCGCTTCCTTGCGGTTTTTGAAAAACCATTTTTTTGTTTAAAGACACGAGGGTCGTAAATTTTGACTCAAAACCATTTTGGTGGTAAAAGTCGAGGTGGACTAGGGCTGAAATCCCTAGGTCCTGATTTTGTTTCAAACCATGAATTTTGGTTTCAAGGATCGAAAATTTTGGTCAAGTTTGGGAAGAAGCTCCTAAACTTGGATTTTTGGATTTTTTTTTTTTGAACAATGAAACGATGAAAGAAACATTGTTTTGAGGGGTTTTTTTTTTTAGAAATTTCAACAAGAGGATGAAAATTCCAAAAGGAGTGGGTTTGACGAGCAGATACCTAGGAATAGGCTTTGGCCGTGCAGGCGTCGCTCTGACCCGATGGAAGAAGCCTTCAAGGGTAGTACCGCTTCAAGAACTTCCCATTGATGGGCAGCATACATCTGTCACCCTCCATGTTTAGAAGAGCGTATGCGCCGTTGGAGAAGACTTTGTCGATGACGAAAGGTCCCTCCCATTTTGGTTCAAATTTTCCTTTGGATTTGTTGGCAAAAACCATTGGTCTTTTTACTGTAAGAACCAAGTCTCCCTTTTTGTAGGCGCGTTGCCTGACCTTCTTGTCAAAAGATCCTGCCATGCGTGCTTGGTAGAGTTCAATGCTTTGTAGAGCTTCGAGCCGTCTCTCATCGAGGTTATCCAGCTCTTGGAGTCTCAATTTGACATTGCTTTCTTGCGTCATGTCATTTTGTAGAGATACCCTTAAGGAAGGAATTTGAACCTCCAAAGGGACAACAGCTTCGCATCCATAGACCAAGGAGAATGGTGTGCTATGGGTTGGTCCTCGAACGGTGGTTCGATAGGCCCACAAAGCTTCAGGCAGTTTGTCGCCCCAATCTCTTTTATGACTAGAGACCATTTTCTTGAGGATTTTGCAGAGCGTCTTGTTGAAGGCCTCTGCTAGTCCATTCGCCGCCGGATTGTACGGAGTTGAAGGACAACTTTGGATTTTGTATTTGTCGCAAAACTTGTAGAATCGGTGATCGCGGAACTGTGGTCCGTTATCATGGACGAATCTTTTAGGTATGCCGAAGCGACAAATGATGTTGGTGCGCAAGAAGTGAAGGACTGATGACGTCTTCATTTCACTAAGCGCGAATGCTTCTGACCACTTGGAGAAATAATCCGTAGCGGCGAAGATGAAGCGACGACCTTTGCTCGATGGAGGGGAGATAGGACCTATGATGTCCATACCCCAGGCTTCAAAAGGCCATGAGATTGCTGTAGGATGTAGCCATTCTGGAGGCATGTGGACATAATCTCCATGAACTTGGCATTGTTGGCAGCGCTTAGCAAATTGCATTGCATCAGCCACCATGGTAGGCCAATAATAACCTAACCTTTTTATCTGATCGTAGAGCTTAGGCCCAGCCTGATGGGCTCCACAAAGACCAGCATGTACTTCTTTGAGTGTTCCCTCAGCCTCTTGTTGTGACAAGCAGCGTAGAAGTACTCCATTGTAGGATTTTCTATACAGCATTTTTGAAGGAATATCCAAATGAAAGTTTGGGGCTCGCCTTTGGATGCTTACCCGTTCTTTTGGATCTTCAGGTAGGATTCCGAACATTATGTAATCAATGAACGGATCCCTCCAGTCGCCGATCAGAGGTTTAAGGACGGAGATCCGACTTCCAATCACTTGGTGGCATTCAGCAACTGCTTGATGTGTGTTGAGAGGAGGGAGAATCCTTTTTTGACACACTGTAACTTGCATGTTTTCCCCTTCTTGGATTGCCATAGACGCAGCAAGTCCAGCCAGGGCATCTACACGAATGTTTTCACCTCTGAGGATGTGGGTGATGTAACAGAGGTCGAACTTTTGTCGAAGCGATTGTGCCTTGTTGTAGTAAGGCAACAGATCGGGCTTCCTGACTTCAAATTTCTGATTCATCTGGTTAACAATCAGTTGAGAGTCTCCAAAAGCTTCCAGCATAGTGATGCCGGATTCAAGGGCGAGCTCCAATCCTACGATGAGGGCTTGGTACTGAGCTGCATTGTTTGAACATGGTTCCAGTAACGAGAATGCGTGTGGAATCATGTTTTTGTCGGGACTAACAAAGAGAATGCCAATTCCCGATATTTGATTTCCCTTTTCATTTGTCCTGGTTGCGCCATCGAAGTACATGTGCCAGGAAGCATTTGATAAGGAAGTCTCCACACTGTAGACTGATTCGTCTGGGAGGTCATCCCTGAGTGGAGAATTTTTAGGCAATGGATGCTCCGCGAGGAAGTCTGCTAGAGCTTGGCCTTTGATTGCTTTTTGTGGTACATACCTAATGTCAAATTGTGACAGGAGGATGGACCATTTTGCCAGTCGGGCATTGAGAGAACCTGCTTTTGTGACAAGGACCTTTAGGAGGTTGATCCTCGAAATCAGGTACACTGTGTTGGATAGCAGATAGTGACGCAGTTTTTGTACGGCGAACATCACTGCCAAGCATTCTTTTTCGACTGGAGAGTAGCGATGCTCTGCACCTACCAACATGCGGCTAAGGTAATATAGAGCAGCTTCTTTTCCCTGGTCATTCTTTTGTGCGAGTAGAGTGCCTAAAGAACAGTCAAGGGCTCTTGTGTACAAGAGGAATGGTTTTCCAGTTGTGGGGGCAGCCAACACTGGAGGTTTTGTCAGGTATGACTTGATGTCCTGGAACGCGGCTTCACATTCAGCATCCCAGACAAAATCGACACCTTTCTTCATTAACCGAGAGAATGGACGGCACTTTCCTGATAGGTTGGAGATGAACCGCCGAATGTATGCCAATCTTCCTTGGAGCCCTTTTAATTGTCTTAGGGTTCTTGGAGATGGCATTTCTAGGATAGCCTTGACTTTGGTGGGGTCAAGCTCTATGCCAGCTTTCCGTACTATTGATCCGAGAAACTTACCCGATGAAACACCGAAGAAGCATTTGAGGGGATTCATTCGCTGTTTGTGTTTGCGAAGTCGGAGGAAGACTTCTCGAAGATCTTTGAGATGGTCTTCTTTTCTTTTGCTTTTGACGGCGAGATCATCGACATAACATTCGACCGTCTTGTGCTGCATATCTTGGAATATCTTCATCATAGCCCTCTGATATGTAGCGCCGGCATTCTTCAGACCGAATGGCATGACAGTGTAGCAATACACGCCAAACGGGGTCCGAAATGCTGTGTGTTTTCCATCTTCAGGATGCATCTTTATCTGATTGTAGCCAGAGAAGCCATCCATGAATGTCATTCGCTCGAACCCACAGGTATTGTCGATCATCACCTCCGGTATAGGGAGCGGGAATTCATCTTTTGGGCATGCATTGTTCAGGTCTCTGTAATCAATGCAGACCCTGATTTGCCCGTTTTTCTTTGTCACGGGGACGATGTTGGCCAACCATTCAGGATGCTGTTCCTCACGGATGAAGCCAACGCTTTTGAGTTTTTGAACTTCTTGTTCAATTTTGTCCATCACGTCAGGACGGAACCTTCTTTGGCCTTGTTTGACAGGCTTGATATCTTTTTGAAGATTGAGTTTATGGACTGCTATTTTGGGGTCTAAGCCAGGCATCTCAGCGTAAGACCATGCAAAACAATCAACGAACTCATGAAGAAACGCGATATACTCGGGTAACTCATCATCCTTTATATTCTTGCTTATGAATACAGGACGTGGGTTATCAGGTTTTCCCAAGTCTATCTTTTGAACAGAATCTTCTGTTGGAAGATTTGAAGGTGGTCCCTCCACAATATTTTCGGAGGCTTCCAACCCAACAAAGCCTTCTGGAGTTCCAAAGGTATCTACAGACCACGGCTCTGCTTTTGTCCATGGGTCTTCTTGATTGGTACTTTTCTCAAGATTTGCTATGAGATGGTCCCAATCACCTGTTGAAACTAGGTCGAACTAGGGCACTTCCTTTGGAGACAGTGGTTCTTCTGGGTCAGAGAACCGTGTGTCTGTATCATCGGACAATTCCTCTTCATCATCAAAGAAATCGTACCAATTGGATGAACTTCCTGGATCCTTGACGACCAACTCTTCAAAGAGATATCCAGGGAGATCGATGTCTTCATTAATATGAGATGTTGAGGCTTGGTCGGCAAGATGACTTTGCAGCCTTTGTGTCAACTGTCTCAAGGGAGCGTCAGGATCATACCCCAGCCCATGTGAAGACTTTTCTATGTGGCGGTGGGGTTTCCAACCTTCCAGTTGACTTTTGGTCAGGCTTGTTTCCAATGGCGTGATAATACCACGACCATCTCCCAAACCGATTGGGTTCTGAGCATCGTAGCCCATTTTCTTCATGATAGCTTGTGCCATTGGACTATACAGGGATAGTTGAGGCATACCTTCATTTTGGAAAGGTTCAAGCGAAGAATTTGATGAAGAAACTTCTGATTTATGGAAGAAGATTGGCTTTTCTTCTGCTGATGTTGCTGGAACAACGAAGGAAGCAGATGCTGGATCTTCTATGTCAACGGTTGTCTCCATCGGAGTGAGAGCGGGCTGAACTTGTTGATCATTAGCTTGGCTTGACGATGTATCGTCTTCTGGCTCTGAGTCCGAATCCGTGTCTTGCAAGATAGACACGAAGGAGACAGCAAACTTGCCCCCAGCCCTCTGTTTTGTCTTCTTTGCTTTGGTGGTGATCACCAGAGGCTTTGAAGACTTGAGGGAGACCATGAAGGGAGATTGATTATTCTCTTCGGTTTTGATAGAGGGTTTATTTTCTTCTGATGATTGCTGAGGAGCCTTGCCTTTGTCTTTCTGGAGATTTTCGGCAAAGGGTGTTGTTTCTTCCTCCCTTTCTTCTTTTTCATCTTTGTACATCTGAGCATCTGCGAAATAGACTTCTTTGCCTTTGAAGGGCTTTTTGTCTGCAAACACTCGATGTATCAAGCCGTCATTGCCAACGAACTTGATGCACTGATGTAAAGTCGAAGGGACAACACCATTCTCGTGTATCCAGGGGCGTCCGAGAAGGATGTTGTAGCATGAAGGGGTCTTTATTGCATAGACAGTGACCTCGGAGATAAGATCACCGATTTGCAACTTGAACCTGATTTTGCCGATCGGCCTTTGAGCGCTGCCATCATATCCAAAGATGGACACAGACGTGTGGCTCAGCTTGCTAGGCGGAATGCCCAGTTCTTCGAGTGCCGAAGTGGAGATGAGGTTGAGTGCAGAACCTGGATCGATCTGGATTTTGCGTACTGGCACCTCTTTGATGTACCCGGTGAAGTACAGGGGTCGGTTGTGCTTTGTCTCGCCTAGCAGGAGGTCTTCCTTGGTGAAGGCGATGGTTGCACTTGCTGCTTTTTGAACCGAGAGGCATTCGATGCAGGATCCCTCAGTTTTCTTCTTTTCTCCTTTTGAGGGAGTTTTTGATTTTTTGACCCTATGGTCCATTTCAATTTGTAGGACTTGTGGGGCATGTTTGTCGACATCCGCATCCAGCATTTGTAGTTCTGAAATGAGACTATCACGAGTCTGTGGTGACATTCGTAATAAGTCTAGGATGTGCAGACGTGCAGGTATGTGTTTGAAGTGCTGAATCAAGTCGTACTTGAAAGCCTCCTTGGGGCCTGCATTTTCATTATTCTTGCCACTAGGGGCGTTTACAGCTTGTTTTCCCAAAGGATTTATATAAGAAGCAGAAGGTTGGTTGTAGTTTTTGTGGTAATCCCGGCCAGAACGGGTACCTCTACCAACTTCAAGAGCTTCTGGAGAAGGGTCTTTGTTTAGAAGATCACCCTCGAGATCGAGGGGTTGTTCCTTCTCATTTGCTGAAGATGTCTCTGTGTCAGCATTACCATCTTCAGTAATTGTGTTGCATGGAGCATTTTCCGGGAGCAAGTCCTGAACAGCATCCAGCAACTTTCCTTCTTTATCGAATATTTTGTTGGTCCAGACATCACCGATGAGATCGGGCATTTGGGACCATTTAACCGGATTTTCTCTGAAGAAGATTTCGCCGGCTGGAATTTCTTCAAGGTGATCAGTCGGAAGAGGTTTGAGTTCCGATGTCACTGTTCCAGGAGACGAAGCCTGAGAAGGTGAGGAATTATCATCCTGAGTTATTGCATTGCAAGTAACTTTGACGGAAGATGCCTCCAAGATGAACTGTTGGGAATCAGATTCGTCCTCAGATGTAAGAGGATCGTCGATCCAACAGCTTTCTTCGTTTTCCGGGGTTACCGGAGGAGATTCCTGTAGATTTTCAGGAACTTCCGGTGCTGGGTTGTGACGAAGCTGATTGATGCGACCTTGTTCTTGCTCTATAGCAAGGTGCTGCAAGATCCTTGCGTATTCATCGAGATCAGGCACGGGAGCCAAATCTTCTTCTTCGTCTGCTCCTTGTGGTTCAACATGGTTGGGTTCCACTGGAGTATTTTCTTGGACAGCCTCTTGGTCTTCTTCATCATCAGACCAGGATCCTTGCGGCTGTAATGGGTTATACCAGATTACTGGCATAAGATGAGATTCAGGGATCCATTCCTCGTCGGAGAGATATTCTCCTGTTTCGAGGGATTCTTCCCACTCATCGATGTCACTGGCGGTGTCACTGGACTCATATCCATCCATGGAGAATCCGACCACTGAGTTGCAAGAGTATGATGCCCCCTGCGTAGTTTCATCTTTGAGATGTGGTGGCATGAAATCACCAAGAGTGAATTTTCTTGCCGCCTTTGAAGCCTTAGGAGAGGACTCTTCTGTTGCCCCCAGTGAAGCGGTAGAGGAGGTTTCTGCCTTTTCAGCGACTTCTTGCTTTTTCGGAGCTTTCTCCTGTTGTTTGAGCTTGCGGAGTTGTCTCCTGGCTTGCCTTCGCTGTTGAGCGGTTGGCTTTGTTTTGACGACCTCCCAATTTTCATCTTCTAGGAGATCGGGGTGTACCCATATGGGCTGTCCGTCTGATGTTGGATATGGAACCAACTCTTGGGACGTTTGGGTCATCTTTATCACCTTGAAGGAAGTAGTGATCTTCTCTTTTGGTGATTTTTGTTTTTGTCCACATGACACCATGTTGACGGAGGCAGACCCATAGTTCTTGTCGAAGGTAATGACTCCGTTTTTCCACATCTCATTTATCTTCTCTCTCACAACAAAACATTGATCGAGAGGATGCGAGACCATCTGATGGTATGGGCAGTACCGAGGATCGTTGGTTTTGCCAACATCTCCTGGTCTTTTGGGGTCAGGCAATGTAAGTTTTCCGTTTGCTAGGAGTGCCCCAAAGATTTCTTCAACATCTTCATCAAACGGGTATTTCTTTTCTACCCGTTCTCTGAAGGCATCAGAGAGTTCAGGCTTTTTACCTGTAGCTTTGTTTTCATCTTTCTTTGGCTGCTGAGGAGCTGACTTGGTTTGCACATTGAGAACCTCCTTTTTCTTTGGCTTTGAGGTTGCAATGGTAGTCGGCTCTTTCTTTAATGATTTCTGACTGTTGAGGTCTTTGATCACCGTTTCAGCTTCCATAGATGCTTCCAGGAGTTCTCCCAGGTTCTTTGATTTGTTGCCGATGATCATGGAGCGGATTCTTGCTCTCATGTTGTTTCGGCAGATGTCGACCAGTGATGCTTGTGGCAGTACATCAGAGCATTTGTATGCCATTGCCTTCCACTTGTGAATGAAGTCATATGTTGACTCATTCTCTCCCTGTTTTAGGCTGCAGAGCTGAGCCATAGTAACAGGATGATCCTCACCTTTGAAGTGGGTTAGGAAGCGTGTCTCCATCATGGCCCAATTTTGAATGGAGTCCTCCGGCAGAGTGGAGTACCAATCAAAGGCCGTACCTTTTAAGGTACTTGCAAAGAGGCGGATTTTGAGGGCATCTTGATCCGCAATAGCTCCCGTCAGGATCTTGAAATGGATGACGTGTTGTCTGGCTGAACCTTTCCCCGTATATGTTTGGAGAGTAGGTTGCTTGAATTTTGTAGGGAACGGGACCGAGTCCATCCACAAGGGATATGGTGGCTTGATCCCATGCTCCTTTAGTGTATCCTCTTCTTTTGCTTTGGCGAGGATATCGTCAACGTCCTTTTTGGTAAGGGCGCGTGACTCACTGTTTTCCTCATTTTCCTCGTCGCCTTGATGGCTCGGAGGAGCTTCATTATTTTGTGGACGCTGAAGATTGAGAATTAGGTTCTCTATTAGAGTCTCTATCCTCTGCTGCCCTTGCTCCAGCTGCTGGATGCGTGCGGTTACGTCATCATGCGGCGGAGGTTGTTCAGTATTTGTGACCAAGACGTTCATTCTTCGAGAGTCGAAAGAGGATACAGTCTTGGTGACTGAGCTGGAGCTCATTCTTTTAGATAAAGAGCTCGAAGAGTGGTCACTCCGATGTCCTTGGCTTGAAGAAGCGGGAGAGTTTTCTTTATGTCTTCGTGTCCGGGAGACGCTGCGAGTCACCGGTCGTCTGACATGGATTTTAGTTGCTGACTTCTGGCGTTTTCTGGTTTTTCCAACCATATGAACAGCAACAAGTTGGTCGGGTCTTTCTTTTTCGACCCATTTTTGGGAGACCTGAAGTGCAGAATCCTGGGTTCTTTGCTTCTCTAGTCTCTTTTGTCGATATGCCGTACGGCGACGCATACGACGAGCGATTTGAGCTTTGGTTAGCTCTGGCTGTGCCCTAGCAATGAAGGAAGTAGTCCCTGGTGCGCAGCAGCCAAGCTTGTCTTCTTTGAAGACGGGCAGGGACAGGATCTGAACGCGGTCCTTTGCCTGTCGCAGCGAAGCTTTGAATTTTGCGAGTTCGGCTCCCGTTGAGAGGAAGGGTCGACTCGCAGGTGTGAAGGCCTTGACAGGTTCTTGCAGAGGCCTTACGATGCACGATTTGATTTTGGGCTTGTATGAGCAAGCCGGCTCGTGCTGAGTTGGTTTTGTTTGGCGGAGGGTAGGCTTCTCCTCTTTCATGTAAGCAAGAGGGTAGAACCGGTTCTCCTTGAGAGGTGCCAGGTATGCTGGCTTTGCTGATGTTTGTGACCTTCTTTATTTGGGTGAAGGCCTTGGGGACCAAGTCTTTGAGCAGACCTGGTTTCTTGCTGGTTGAGGCTTTGCAGGAGCGCTACGGGCCTCAGGCTTCTTGATGATCGCCCTTGGTATCACTGTAGTGATACGTTGAGGGGCGGTTCTCTGCTTCTTGGCAGGTGCGGTTTCTTCTGCGGGTAGTGGGAATGGTCCCAATGACCCGAAGACAATGGTCCGGGCAGTAGAGTTTGACCCGGTGTCTTCTGAGTTGCCGAGGGAAATGACGCTTCGGCAGCTGGCAGGGCGCTTGTAAGTGCGCTTGGTTTGTTTATCTTGGAGCATGAGCTGGTACTTGTTCTCATCAAAGGTGATGGTCAATGAAGCTGCCATTGTTAGTTTTTGAAAACTTCTGAAACAAGACCATATCCATTAGTAATCACAAGAATATAGTGATCATAAATGGAAAATACTATGGTTTCGCCTCTTCAAGTCGCCCGAGGGGACATGGCCCAGCCCAAGCAATATGAGGAAGGCAGAAAAGCCATAGAGGGCACAATTGTTCTGAACGCAGGTAGGGTCAGCTCAGAATGAGCGTCCCAGTGACTGCTAGAAGCAATTGTGAACCTTAATTCAAATTACCGAGAAGCAAAGCTCACTCAAGGTAAAAAGATATAAGGTTGAGATACAAATGTGTCGGTTGCGAATACAGTAGACCCGAAAGGGCGTACTAGCACCGCTAGGCACAAATGTTGCAAATCGCATCCTTGGAAAGGACACGAGATGGGATTTTTGCAAGGTCAAGATTGGATTCTTAGGAGAGAGCAAATGGTATTCCAATCCGAAAATGAGCTCAACATTTCTGCGAGCTCGAAAGTCCGAAAAGGAAGGAACCAGGATTTCTCAAATATGAATCCAAAAGTGACGGAAGTTTTTTTTTTAAAGTGTCAAGATTGGACTTTATAGAAGAGAGCAAATGGTATTCCAATCCGAAAATGAGTTCAACATTTCTGCGATCTCGAAGTCCAAAAAGGAAGGAACCAGGATTTCTCAATTATGAATCCAAAAATGACAGAAGTTTTTTTTTTGAAAGTGTCAAGATTGGACTTTGTAGAAGAGAGCAAATGGTATTCCAATCCGAAAATGAGTTCAACATTTCTGCGATCTCGAAGTCCGAAAAGGAAGGAACCAGGATTTCTCAAATGTGAATCCAAAAATGACAAAAGTTTTTTTTTTATTTTTTTTTTTGAAGATTTTTTTTTTTTTTAAGAGTTCACATAGATCTCCAATTCGATCTTATGAAACCTCAGTTGATAGATCAGCCCCCAGGTAAGGGTAGGATTACTTAATGAACCCGTTTGGAGGACCCTTGCCTAGAACAGTCTAGCTGTCTCCACACTCTGGACAAGGCTTTTCTTAGATCCACTTTGGTCAAAGAACGCAATTGGTGCAACCTTAGTGGCTTTTTTTTTTTGAAAGATTTTTTTTTATTATGGATTCATAGAAGAGAGCGAATGGTGTTCCATTCCGAAAATGGGTTCAACGTTTCTGCGATCCCGAAGTCCGAAAAGGAAGAAACCAAAGTTTCTCAACTTAAACCCAAAAGAGGAAAATCTGAAAAAAAAAAATTAAATCAGATTTTGTTTTTGATTTTTTTTTTTATGGATTCATAGAAGAGAGCGAATGGTGTTCCATTCCGAAAATGGGTTCAACATTTCTGCGATCCCGAAGTCCGAAAAGGAAAAAACCAAAGTTTCTCAACTTAAACCCAAAAGAGAAAAATCTGAAAAAAAAAATTTAAATCAGATTTTGTTTTTGATTTTTTTTTTATGGATTCATAGAAGAGAGCGAATGGTGTTCCATTCCGAAAATGGGTTCAACATTTCTGCGATCCCGAAGTCCGAAAAGGAAGAAACCAAAGTTTCTCAACTTAAACCCAAAAGAGGAAAATCTGAAAATTTTTTGTAAATCAGATTTTGTTTTTGATTTTTTTGAGAAAATTTTTTTAGAAACAAGAAAGACTGGAAATAAACTCAAAAGAAGAAATTTCCAAGAATCCCATCTCATGTGTTTTTTTTTTAGATGCAAGATCCAACATAGGCCACCAACTAAAAAGGAGCCAAAAGGAATCTAAGCACATGTTCATCAAATGAACGAGTCCCACCGGGTGTGCCAGCTTGATGGTCCCGGCTTTTGTCTTTTTCCAAAGCTGCCTCCGCCCCGGGGCTGACGGGGTATGGTGGAGGGAAAAAGGAAAAGCGGGCATCAGTTTTTTTTGTACGGGTATGCCAATTTCTCTTTAATACTTGGAATTTAGAAATGGTGATCCGGAGATTCACCTTCACAAGTAAAAAGGGAAATGAAACTTTTTTCTAGTTTTCCATTGCATACATATTTTAATAAAAGAGACAGTTTTGTTTGAATGCCGTGAAAGGCGTTTTTGTGCCGTAGAAGGCGGTTTGGTGCCGTTGGAGGCGATTTTGCCATGAAAGGCGATTTACAAATCTTATCAATAATGAAAGACAAGAGATGTGATTTTTTTTTGTCTCTTTAGAAAAAATACAATTTACAACAGAAAAGTAAGAAAAAGGAATCTAACTTCTCATGCGATTGTGGGAGGGCTCGTTCAGATCGACGGTCGCGAGTCATGTATGGGCTCCGCCATCGTCCTTCAGATGAGAACATAGTGCTTGATTTCTTGGCTTGGCTCCAACCTCAGATTTTTAGAGGATAAGGACCAAGATAAGGTCCTATATCCGGTAAAAAATTGAGTAGACGGGCTGAAAAGCCGCATCTAGCCATGTTGGATAGAAGGAGAGGTGGTCTTTGGGGGGGTGGCCCCCCAAGGGGCTTCAATCACCTTGTTGAACTTGTTGCAGCAGAGTTTTCTTGAAGGAGCAGGGTTGTAGAGATTTCTCCAAGGATTTTTGAATGATTTTCTGGCGATTTTTCCGGATCCTTCTGTGTGTGTCCCTCCTGAAATGCTTGGAGGGGACTCCTATTTATAGGCCTTTAGGTAGCCTTTAGGAGTGATTTATGAGCCTTTATGGTAATAAAGCTCATTAAGGGAGGAGTTACAAGTTTAATTGCTTTTTGTTTTGTAACTCCTGACCCTTGGATTTCATTGGCCGGAGGAGAGTCATGGGCATTTAATCGCCTTTAATCTCCATTATGTTAGGAGTTTCATGGCTTGAATGCCATGATTGCTTGGACTT